>OX456985.1:46838569-48038569 GCA_949752695.1 Melanostoma scalare
TTTCCTGGGTGACCAAAATGTAAAAAGCTCCATATCTCGAGAACGAAGCGAGATAGACGAAAAATAACGAATTTTTGGGGGTTGTACGGTGGGGGGACTCAATTTAAGACGCTTAATACGATCCCATCAAAACATTCCTGGGTGACCAAAATGTAAAAAGCTCCATATCTCGAGAACGAAGCGAGATAGACGAAAAATAACGATTTTTTGGGGGTTGTACGGTGGGGGGACTCAATTAGAAATGCTTAATACGACCAAAATGTAAAAAGCTCCATATCTCGAGAACGATGCGAGATAGACGAAAATAACGATTTTTTTGGGGTTGTACGGTAGGGGGACTCAATTTGAGACGCTTAATACGACCAAAATGTAAAAAGCTCCATATCTCGATAACGGAGCGAGATAGACGAAAAATAACGATTTTTTGGGGGTTGCTCGAAGGGGGGGAACTCCAATTAGGACGCTTTACACGATCCCATCAAAACATTCCTGAAATCTCACTTTGATCAGTCAGTCAGAAGATTTTGTTTTTGTTAAGTTTCTTTTATTTACATTTAAAAACGTTCTTTAATAACTCACACACATATCAGTTTTTACTACGTACATAATTATGCCCCTAGATTTTGTAGTAATTAGCATAGTTCTTCAAAAAAAGAAAGAAAAGAAATTATGGTCGCAGATGCGCGTAAAGTAAACAAATGCATATTCTATTGTGATATCTTCACAACTTGACATTCAATTATAATTTTAATATGTTTGTATAATTTGTATGTATTTTAATAGAAAATAATTTGACTGCAAATTGTTTATGATATAATAAATATACTACTACATAGGCTAAAATAGAAACATCAATAAAACTTATAACAAAAACAATGTGGTATTCATGTGAACCTTCTTTTTTTGCAAGGCGTAACAGCCAATAGAGGTTATATCTTTTTAATATTCTCTTCTTCTTTTGGTATCACTATGCGTTAAGCTATAATGTATATAAGTTCTAGCTCTATGATTAAGGTACATTAATGTAGGTCTCTATTATTTACATCATTTTGATGATGAGTGGATAGTTGTTGTCTGTGGCACTAACTTAAATTTGTGTTACATTACATATCTGTTGGTAGAATGTCTGGTATGAGATATTTGCAAAGATCTGTCTCGTTCTCGACGAAATGAACTTTCTTGGCAGTATTTTCGTCAAGCCAATTCCGAATAACTGGCCAAATGGTGGAGAAAAAGCCAGGCGAGTTGAGGATTAAACACACACCTAACCGTTCTGGATAATGTTTGCTGAGCAACCAAATTAAATTTTTAGTTAGCTGATAATCCATGCAGGACGTGCTGAAGTCAGCCAAATCGAAGATTATACACAGGCTGTCTGTTACTTCTTCGAAACACTTTTTGCAACCCTCTTCTAGACAGTAGACTATAAACTTCGTCAGCTCGTCGATGTCACGATCCGATGAATTGTGGTTTTTCGCTGGAATGTAAATAACTGGACGTCCAGTACAGTCACGATGACGCAGCACACGGGCTTTTTTGCTGTGCTTTTTGATGTCTTCGCTCTCGGATAGAGTTTCGACACCGTATTCTTCACGCCATTTGTTTGTTTTCAATATTGCCTAAAATGAGAGAGTGAAAATAATTTGTTTTTCTATAAACTAGTTAACATTAGTGTGATACAAATTTTGTATTTTATTTAAAAGGAATTAATGGAGCAATTTGAAAGCTATAGAAATTGTTATTGATCTCAAAATCAAATGCCACAGCCAGGCTGCGGCAGCCAGTTTAGCATGATGCTGGCAGCTGGTATGGTAACCAAGGCATGGCAGTTTCTTTTGGGTTTTCTCCGAACATCTGAAAAGCTATAACAAAAAAAAGCGCTATCAGGTAGAACAAGGAACTGATAAATAGGTCTGAGTGCTCTAGCTAGAATTAAAAAAAAAAAAAGCTTTGACAGGACAAAAGCAAGGCAACGTAGTGCGCGGCCTCCCATAAATAATAATTAAGTAAATCAGGTGGAGCAACAAAAATAAGGAAACCTCAAAGAATCAAGGGACAATAATTGTATGCATGTTCCAAACTGTTAAGTTAGAAAGCGCTTTCACAATAGTGTGTAATAACTACCGGAGGACTTACCAATTTTTCGTAAAAGGCGATACATGCAACGGGCTCCCATATAAATTAATATGTTGCCTAGAATTAATATGTTGCCTAGACAGCAGTACCTTCTGGAAATTAGCTCGCTCTCTCAATGGCATACCCTTTGTTCAAAACATTAAAAATCGATACAAACATCTTAGCAGAGCATTTCAAAAATTTACTAAACACACCGATAAACTCCAATCAGGTAATGCTCTATGCCTCACCGCATCTGGAAATCGAAAATCTTGATCACACTTTCACCCCTCAAGAAGTGATGGACGCAATAGACCGATGCAATCTCAACAAAGCTCCAGGCGAAGACCGTGTGCCGTATGAGTTTTTCAAATATGCCACCGAAAAATTACAGATGCTTACAACTACATATTTGATAAATGAGAAGTACCAGAAAGCTTTCAAAAAAATATTATCCTTCCAATCTACAAAAAGGGCGATGCCGAAGATCCAAACAACTACCGAGGAATTTCGTTTTTGAACTCTGTTATGAAAATATTCACTGGTGTACTCCTGCACAGGCTCACAAACTGGGTAGAAAATAATGATTTACTGAGCGAGTTCCAAGCGGGTTTTAGGAAAGGATACTCGAATGTTGACAATATTTTCTCACTAATTAGTATCGGTAAATCATATTTGGATAATAGAAAGAAATTATATGCCTTTTTCGTCGACTTCAAAGCGGCTTTCGACTCAATCAACAGGGAAGCACTTTTCTACAAGCTCAGTTGCCTAGGAATATCCTCTAAAATGCTAAAAGCAATAAATTGCCTCTACAAAAACAACAAGACGGCGCGGCGGTATGGAACGGGAACGAAGTGTCTACCTGGTTTCAAACAACGTCTGGAGTTAGGCAAGGCTGTCTATTAAGTCCGCTTTTGTTTTCCCTGTTCCTTGATGATTTGACATCAGTTCTACCAGGTGGTATCAACATTGCTGGCACCAACGTGAAGGCTTTGATGTATGCAGACGATATCGTCATATTATCAGAATCCGCAGAAATGTTACAAATGATGATCAACAAGCTTCAGTCTTACTGTCACCTGTGGAGCCTAACGCTGAATACCAACAAATCAAAAGTTATGATATTCCGAAATGGAACAGGCAGATACGCAGTAAATGAGAAGTGGAGGTGGGAACATGTGGACCTGGAGGTTGTAAAAGAGTACAAGTACCTTGGAGTTATCATAACACCACAGCTGATAGAATCAAAAAAAGAAATTGCAGTTGGAAGGGTGTACTTGGTAAAAAAATATGTAGCTCCGAGTGCCAAATATAAACTTTTCTAAGCCGTAATGAGGTCGATAATGTGTTATGCTTGCCAGGTTTGGGGTTCCTCCAATATGAAGAAGTAGAAAAGTTGTTGAGGTACTTTATAAAAAAAATGTTCTGGCTCCCGGAAAACACGCCTACGTATATGTTACACCTGGAGACTGGTGTTTCGCCTTTGTATACATTCTCACTCAAGATGCACCTCAATTATATTTTAAAAATTCCTGAGCTTCCCCCTCGTCGCCTTCCTGGAACCATTGCAAGGCATCTACTCAACCAAAAAGCTCAGTTCTTTACTGAGTGGTCAACTTGGGAGCGGACTCACAATGTGCAGTTATTGGAAACCGGGACGGAGACTTGGAAACGTAGCTTTGAAGTGCTGCTTGCTAAGATTGAACAGGACAGCTTCTCTAAATTTACGGCTTTGGCGAGCCGAAGCGAGACTCAAAGTAGGTACAAGTGCCTACAACACAATCTTGGATCAAACAATTATTTTGATGATTGCTACAACCTAGAGACTATTTCAACTGTATTCAAAACGAGAGGAGAGTTACTGCACCTTAATTATCGACCGTATAGCTCAGAGGAAAACACGGACTGTACTCTCTGTAACCACCGAGTTAGAGAAGATGTGTTCCACTTCCTAGGAACGTGCCCAATTCTTGCTGCAATCAGAAGACAACATTGGGGAAAAAACCTATTAACTGTAGATGAGACCAAGGAAATCCTAAATGGATCGGATTGGAACATTTTAAGCAGTTATGTAAAAACAGCGCTGAGATACCGTTACCAAATCCTGAATGAAGCATTTTAATCCTACCTTCTGTACAGTAACCAATCAAAACATCTCCTTAATATTAAAAACGAATCAACGAATTATTAGCTTATTTATTAATTAAACTTAAACATAGCTTGAAAATGTTAAATATTTACATTATGTAATACTATTGATTTATTTATTTATTTTTGTTTATACTCTTTTTTTCTGGCTGACGGCAAAAGCCATGCCATAATTGTGAAATTGTAAAATAACAACAAAAAAAAACCTTTAATTTTGTTAAATAAAATCACACACTACTACTACTACCACTACTGTTGCCTTGTGCGTGCCTAGCTTTAGTTCTCATAATTTTACGGATGTCACTTCTCCAATATACTTTGCTTTATCATCGTTACTGATCAGAGAAATCTAAAAAATTTGGAGACCAACCGAAAGGAACATCTTGCTTCACTAGCATCGTAGTTTTTTTTTTTTTTTTTTTTTTTTTTTTAAATACGTCCTATTCAAAGTGAACCCTTCTCCTAACAACATTCCCCGGTTTTTTCATTTAGAATTGAGATGATCGTCGTTTTTGAAAATGCCGGAAGAACCCAACGCTCTTGTTTTAAAAGAAACTGTTTGCACTATACTATAGTTTACTGTATGTATTTAGTAACATAGTATTGATTAAATCAGTCGCTTTCTTACAATTAAACCGTGTCTCATCTCTTGATTGAAAGGAATGCCGTTCAAAGAAATCAATATTATTTTTTTTAAATTATTATCTGCCCTAACTTAATTGACACCTATAAGATTTGATCATCGCACCAATTAGGTACATTCTGTATAGTAAGTATAACGCAACAATCAACCGAGTGACATCGATTCAAACAAGCGACACAGATTTGACCTTCAAAGTACAATACTATTGTAACTTTGGTGTCTTTATTGGAGAAAAATTACTGTAAAATTTTAGGTTTGACCATAAAAAAAACCTTATTTTGAACACCGAAGTTCGATATTACTGTATGTCTAGTTACATGGCATTAGATACTAGCTAAACGATCTATAAACCTGAAAAAGTAAACATATGTTTACTTTTCCTTCCGGCGGGCGATAAGTGATGTGATTGACTCAAACTGACTGAAGTTTAATCTTATCATTGCCTTATTCATATCTTGTTCAAATTGATTTTTTTCCATTTCGTCATTTTTGTAAAGAAATAACAGATGTTGCATTTTCTTTTTTATCTTCCTGAAACGTTAATTTATGTGTGTACTTTTATTGATTTGTACCCTACATACCTGAAATGCAGCATCAGCAGTTTTAAAAGCTCGTAGGTAACGAATCAAAGAATACTCATTATGGTACTGTTTGGGATCAGCATCAGCAATCAATTTCATCCGATTTTTGAGGTCCTTTAGATCCTCGGGGTTGACTGTGGCAACGTCTGATTGGGACATGTTTTGTTCAATATAAATGCGAAGTGATTAAATTTTGTGTGGGCGGGCAAAACATATGCAAAATACGAGCTATCAATAAACTTTTTAGGCTCTAATTTGTATATTACGGACTGGCCCTTGGTATGGTACAAAAAAAAATAATCAATTGATTGATTTGTTTCTTGCGTATTTTATTATTACGTAGCTTGCTCGTTAAAAAGTTTGAAAACACTGGGCATTGGGCTATACTAAAGCCTATTGTAGATTGTAGTTAGTGACGGTGGGCTTGTGGTGGGCTTAATTTATTACGACACGAATGAAGTGTAGAAAAATAAAACAAAATACACATTTTGCTTCAAGAGAACGAGAGTAAAAAGAAAATGGAAAAAAGTTTGTGTTTGACACTGTTAGGGATATTTCTTTTTCAGTGAATCCAGATCCATTTTGAAATAAAAACTAATGAAGTTTTGAATTATTCCTTCGATAAAATTTACTAACACAAAAGTGACACGTGCTTCTCTGTGAAATTATATTATACTTTTAGAAAGGGTTTTTTACTGAGTGCGTGAGTGCCTCCGAATAGAATCACAAAAATTTCTTTTTAGAGCAAAAAGGGATCTTGTGAAAACTCTTTTAAGAAGGGCTTTTGTATGACAAAAGAAATCGACAATTGATTCCAAACGTCTGCCATTTTCTCCAGTTATGCGGGATTTTGAGGTTTGAGTCTTAAGAACATCCAAGAGGTTTCCACTGGTATCGCACTTCCCGAAGAATTAGTAAGTCCTCTAAAGAGAGCATTTACATAGCTCTAAAAAGATAATTAAAAAATAAGATAGAAAATGCGATACAAAACGCGTTCAATTCAATTTCAATTCAATACCAGTAGTCCGTTCCTTTATGGCTTCGATGTTACGCGATGCTGTAGTGTCAAAATCATCGTTGTTGTTGTGTATGTTTGAATTTGTTACAAAATCATGATTTCATTTAGGAACGACTCTGTTACACTTTGCTGGTCTGTCAAAAATATGAATTAAGTATTTCTTAAAATACGAACCCAGCTAAAGGAAACTCGCTTTTGATGAAGAAAAAAGAATTCTGAAATGAACAAGATTGAATATCAATAACTGTTCATAGAGTTTGGAAAATTAATGAAAAAAAATAAAAACCAAAACAAATCTGACCAACAACAATTTTAAAGGGGTTTGACCGATCAACATCGAAACTCAAGTCCCAGAGATGAGTTGGAAAAAGTTACAAAACGTAACATTCTGACACTTCAACATTGCATTTAGGAACGACATCGATGATACATTTCGTAACTTTTTTGCATTTAGGAACGACATAATGTTACCCGATGTTACATCGCGTAACATCCAAGAACAAAAGAACGCAGTACAGCGCTTTACCCGCCATGGTTTTAATATAGTTTCTTAATACAATGGGGGCATTCAGGAATCTAGTCACTACGTAGTGGAAAGTCGACTAGCTTTGTGAATGCAAAATGCACTAAAAATGTTGTCAACCCTGAACTGTCAAAATAAGCACACAAAAACAAGAAAAATTGGCGTTTTGGGAACTTTAAATAATCTTATCTTTTAAATTAAGTAACTTTAATTACATATCTCTTCACTGCTTTCAATATGATAAAAATTGTCGAAAAAATATCAATTTGCACTTTGTAATTTTTCGTGTGTTTACCCAACAGCTGATTCTCAAACGTCAGACTAACTTTGTAGCTGAAATTTTTCAACTATGTACGTTGAAGGGGAAATTTCAACTCGTTTTGTAGTCGATTCTAACCAATCAGAAGAGTTCACTACGTAGTGACTAGATTTCTGAATGCCACCAATGATTTGAACTCTCTAACTGGTAAATACTGCAACTCGTCTATGAGCACTATGTTCTTGTTATCATCGGTATTTTGTGTTGTGTTTTTTATACGGAAAATAGGTAGTTTGTCGAATTCATTCATTTTTTAAGGAAAACATTCAATTTGAAAAATAGAAATTAAGTAGATAATGGTGAGAGGATTTATATGCAGTGTTCCTCTACCATTACCATTAATAGAACATCAAATTTATGGATTGTGTTTAATGTTAGCGGAAAGAGTTTTACGATATATACGAAGCTCTTATCGGGATAGGATTAGAACGAACAGTGCAAGTGGTGAATTGGAATGTGTCAAAGTAAAAGAATGTGGGGAGTGCGACGTGTGCCGTAAGTTGAATAAAGAAACAAATAATGGGAAATACATTGGGCCCATTCAGGAATGTAGTCACTACGTAGTGGAAAGTCGACTAGCTTTGTGAATGCAAAATGCACTAAAAATGTAGTCAACCCTGAACTGTCAAAATAATCACACAAAAACACGAAACATTTGCGTTTTGGGAATTTTAAATAATCTTATCTCTTAAATTAAGTAATTTTAATTACATATCTCTTCACTGCTTTCAATTTGATAAATATTGTTGAAAAATTTCAATTTGCACTTTGTAATTTTTCGTGTGTTTACCCAACAGCTGATTCTCAAACGTCAGACTAACTTTGTAGCTGAAAATTTTCAACTACGTTGAAGGGGAAATTTCCACTCGTTTTGTAGTCGATTTTAACCAATCAGAAGAGTTCACTACGTAGTGACTACATTTCTGAATGGGCCCATTTTAAGCCGTATTTATAATTTTTTTAATGATTTTGACATAAGGTGTGAGTATATGAGTTACTGCAATGGGTGAAAAAAGGATTATAAATAAAGATTTTTATTCACTGATTAAAATCTGAGGATATTTCTATCTCAGCATTTTAAACGTGTTTTAGTGACCAATAAATATGGTGGGGGATGTTTTTTTAAGAAATAAATATTGATACAGAATACTGTTATTCAGTTATTCATGTACATACACTAGGTATGTAGGTATGCATGTTTTTTTTTTTTTTTTTAAATTTAATAGGGTTTCAAAAGAGTTATTTTGACAAGAGCCTCTTTGACTTTAAAGGAACAGGTAGACGTAATAAGCTTAAGTTAAAAATATAAAAAAAGCATGCGGGAATTAGCAACAGAATTTAAAACAGGCAAAATCCAAGCTGCTGATCTACTGAAGAAACAGAATGAGCTTTTCAGTGAATGGGAGTGTGTTTTTGTTTGATTTCCCCTAAACGGACAACTCCCTTAGGCGAACAAAAATTTCTGCACAATGGCTGTCCGCCCAAAGGAGATTTCACTGTATAGGTGCGTTTTTTTATGCTTGTATATATCGTAGTACAGTAAAAATTTCCCTTGGGGAACAATAACAAATCATTTTACTGTCGTGATTTTCCACAGTAAAAGCAGGGATGGCATTGCTGTGGATTAATAGTTTCCAGCTTTGAAAATAATATGGCACCACCATTGATTTCAGTTCATCAAAGCTTTTCGAAAGGACGGACGTGTTAAAAAAAAATGTGATATTTGCAAAGAAATTTTTTCTCTCGATTAAAAATTTAAGAAATAAAAATTATATTCATATTGAATTTTCGCCCTGTTTTTTACCTGGTGGTGTATATAACACAGGATTTTGCACTAGTTCTTTTATGCTGAAGCTAATAGCTTTCCTCAAGGAATTATTTGACTAAAAAATATAGCAGTGTTTCAACTTAATTTAATTTGGGTTGTGTTTATTTACGCGGTAATTATTATGGTTCAATTTCATGGTTTTGTAAATAGAATCAACTTATTTTCTTTCTTAATCTATCGAAAAGACTGGTCAATAGCGTTGAACTGCTTTCCCAAAGATTTGGATAAAAAATAAATTGATTCTGTTTGCCAATGGAAAATCTCATCAAAGATTAGTTTTTAATATCTTTTTACATACTCCCCGAACATACCCAAAAGTTTTTTTCAACAAAACAGCTGACTTTGACATAGAGCTTTCTTCACTGCTGGACGATGCCTTCAAAAATAGTAAAAAAGAGCTGTAAGAGAGAATCTGATGTATGGAAAATAAGAAAAAAAATACAAATTCATACCTGGCTTTGTATCGTTATTCATTTGATAGAACAAATAAGGAAACAAACCTGGTATGAATTTGATTTTGTTTCATCTTGAATTTCACAGTGAGCTTTGAAAAGTGACAACAAGCTTTGACGTTGAGCACCATCTTGTTGCTGAAAATAGAACTGAAAATACTGTGGATAGATCGTTTTTTTTAACTCAAATGCTGTACTATATACTAGCATAAAAAAACGCACCTCCACCTATTATTTCTCTTATATTCGATGTCATCCCTGGTCTAATAGAACGCTATTAATAGAAAACCGTTTAGTTGAACTAGCGACCCAAAAAAGAAAGCGATGGGCAAATTGAAATAACAAAGAACGTTTAACGAGCATAAGTAAAAAGTGATCAAAAAAGTTGGCCTGTGAATGAAAAGAGAAGTAAAGTGATTGGGGAGCTGAAAGCTAATGCCGTGCCTACTTAATTAATTTTTGAAGCCGGTGAACCAGCTTAAATCAAAATCTCCTAGACCGATTCCTTTGACTTTTAAATTGACATACTACTTTCGTACATTATTGACCTCCTAGCACTTCCTTCGATTGTAATCTTGTGGAGCAGTCCATCCATAGCTTCAATATATTCAATTGTGTCTTAATAGGGAAATGGTTCTTAAATATATGCCAAAATTTAATTTAAAAAAGAATAAAAATCGTCAACTTAAATAAAAACGTTTCACCACCAAAATTATTTGAAAATCATAAAAGCTAAATTGAATCAAGGAACTTGTATTTTTTCCATAGTTTTCATTAAAAAAAAAAAAAACAAAACAATTCAAAACAAATAGTTATGCCTTGAACAAAAACAAACTTATCATTAACAGTGTTCAAGGAAAACTTTTCAGATTGAAAAACAAACTTTATTAGCAGTGTTCAAGGGAAATTTTTCAGATCAAAACAGTGCAGCACAGAGGCAGTGAAGAACGTCAGAAAAATAAGAACATGCAAACTTGTCAAAAAAGCAACAACAAAACCAAAAATAAATCTACCACCATTTGTCTCTTTCACAAATAAGTAGCTAATTTTAATTTCAGCACAAAATTCTTTTCTGACTCTTCGTTATATTTTTTAACTTCTTAAAACAAAATAAAATTGCATTGTGCGTTGAAAAAATTACGTGCTAAAAGTCAATAGCTGCTTTTTACAATTTTCATCAAACCTGATCTTGCTCAAATCTCAAAGGAGGTGCAGAAAACGCTGTGCTAAACTGTTTTAATACAGCTTATAGCACACATAAAAGATCAGAAAAGATCTTCTATATGAATTAGACCCTTGAACGAAACAACAAGGTATCAACAAAAATACATAAACTAACAATTAAATATGAGTACGGAGCAGGCATTCGCTTCTGTTGACGATAGTATTATTGATGCCATATATCACACTACGTTTTAGAATTGGAATGCGTTTGTTTTAATATTTAAATGGCTTCGTTCCAAATACTTCGATGAACAATTTTTACGTTTAAGTAAAAATTACGAAGATGGTAAAAAACATAAGAATTTCGATTGGAAGAATAAAAATCGCCAAACTCAAAAAATATCGCGTTTTACGAGCTAGATCCCCAAACTGATTTTCGTTCCGACACACCAAAATTGTTACCAACGAGTCAATTATTAATAAAATATTTTTCATGTATTCAGTTTTAATATTACTACAGATCAAATAAATTTGTATTACATGAAGAGAACATTTTTTAAGCTGGGCCTTTTCTTAAATTTTGTTAATGTGTAAAAAAAAAGATAAAAGAGAGTGAGGGAGCGGTTAGGCTTTTGAAGCATTGAATTCTAATCGGTTTCTATTGCCCATGTTCATATGCTGCCAAAGTTTAGAACTCAATTCTAATCATACTCAACCGTTCCAGTTCGAAATCCGAAGTGAAGGAAATGGAATTAGAAAACGAATACGAAAAACTAATGGTTGATTTCCTTTGATGATTGATCAATCAAATCGATGTGTTTTTTATAGTCATTTTTAACACATTTTCAATTCAAAAGAGACAGAAAGGTTTTTTTGTGAGCTTGTTAAAAACCTACAGTAGCGTTTGAGTACGTGTCCAAAACAGCGTATTTATTCACATTTTAACAAGCGCATTTTTTCGATTACTTTTAAAACTATTTATTTTTGACAAAAAACTCACTCCGTGAAAGAGTAAACAATTTCCCCCTTTCTGCAGAATCGAGCCCAAGAAGCGAAACGACTTAAATAATTCGACTTTAATAATATGGCGTTTAAACGTCTGTAGCTTTTGTGTCAACAATGCGTTTGAGTACTTTTACGTACTTCAATCGCTCTCAGAGAGATTTCATCCCCACTACTTAAATTTTACCGACTGCCGATTTTGGTGGACAATGCCCAAAGTACTTGAAAGCAGCTATCATTTTGAAGATTCTGATCTTCGGTGCCAAACGATCGAGCGTAGGGGAAACGAGAGTGTTTATCACTGTTGTTTAGCAAACAAAGTTTTCTGATGATGGAGTCGGCACACAAAGAACCACACATGCCATTGTTAAAAAATTCTCGTAAAAAGTTGTGTATACACCACAGTCAACTGATCATAGACATCGGAAGTATCAGGTACAAATCTATCAAATTTTACCTATTGTATGAAAACACAAAGATAAGAAAAACTACGCACAAGTTTTAAATTAAACTACGCATATGTATGTACCTTTTCTTCATTTTTAAAGTGTTATAAATAAGGATTGCTAAAAAAAAATCGTTAGCAAAGTTACAAAAATGTTGAATACAGAAAAATATAGAACAAAAGGTCCTTTTTTAGGTATGGAACTATAAAAAAAAACAATTGACAAGGCCTATCTCCGAGAGGTTGCCCTTTCTCGTTAGGCGTTTCGCAATCGCCAAAAAAATTGTTGGTTTTTGAAATGTGTAATGCTTCAAAGTTCCCTAGGCTTCGTTGCGCGTCCTTCTTTATTTATTTGTTTTTATTTATTCCACTCTCCAAGTTTTTTTACTTAAGCTTTTCCAATCGAATTTTTGCGAAGTTTTGCTTTTTTGTGTTATTTTTTTGGGAAAACAAATAATATCAGCAGCAAGTTGGATTATATGAGAAAAGGTAAAAAGATCCTGCCAGGGTGGCAAACCCCGAACTCAAGCCTGTAAGGAAAGGACAAGCACGGAAACATAGTTATAGAGTCACAGTCGCTACTGAGGATCTGGAAAGATCATTTCTGCAGACTGCTTAACGGCGATGAGGACACAAATTCCGCTGTCAGGCAGATTGCCCCATTCAGCTTGGACGATGATCAAGAATGCCGTCCGCCCGACCTAGAGGAAGTTAAGCTTGCCATATGCAAACTAAAATCAAATAAGACTGCAGGTGCAGATGCCGAACTTTTCAAGGCAGCTGGAGACCAGTTGGAAAGGAGCATGCACCAGCTGATCTGCATGAAATGATCGGAAGAAAGCATGCCCGATGAATGGAACCTCAGTATCGTATGCCCGATTCTAAAGAAGGGAGACCCTCACAATTGCGCCAATAATAGAGGGATAAGCCTCCTTAACGTCGCTTATAAGATCTTGTCTGCTGTAATATGTGAACGTCTGAAACCCCACGTCAACAACTTGATAGGTCCTTATCAATGTGGTTTTAGACCAGAGAAGTCCACAATAGACCAAATTTTCACATTACGGCAGATCTTGGAAAAACCCGAGAACATAATATCGATATTCACCATCTCTTTATCGATTTCAAGGCCGCGTATGACAGTATTTACAGAGACGAGCTGTACAGAGCCATGTCTAGTTTCGACATCTTTGCAAAACTCGTACGACTATGCAGGATGACTTTGGAGAGTTGGTAAAGAACTCACCGAGACCTTTGATGTCGAAGGTTTTAGGCAAGGCGACAAACTGTCATGCGATTTCTTCAACATCATACTTGAACAGATTGTAAGAAACTCAAACGTCAACACCAGAGGAACAATCTTTCAAAAGTCTGTACAATTACTCGCCTATGCAGACGATATTGACCTAATGGGAAGAAAAAAGCGTGATGTCATAGGTGCTTTTGCGAGTATTGAAACAGAAGCGGCAAAAATGGGTTTGATGGTTAATGAGGGCAAAACGAAGTATATGCTGTCATCAAACAGGGACACAGAACATCGACGAATTGGGCAAAACGTCACAATAGACAAACATAACTTCGAGGTAGTACAGGACTTCGTCTACATAGGATCCACTGTAGACACCGAAAACAACATCAATGCGGAGATCAAACGGAGAATAACTCGTGCCAACCGTTGCTTCTTTAGGTTAAGAAGGCAACTGAGAAACAAAACCCTCTCTAGAAAAAACAAGGTGATCTTGTATAAGACCTTGATCATCCCAGTCCTGCTGTACGGCGCGGAAGCATGGACTTTATCGAAAGCGGATGAGTTGGTCGTTTCGAAAGAAAAATTCTCCGAATGATCTTTGGTCCCGTATGCGAAGGCAATGTGTGGAGAAGAAGATACAACAACGAGCTGTATGAGCTGTACCGCAACATGGGCATAGCCAGAAGAGTACGCATCGCGAGGCTACGATGGTTGGGCCATGTAGAGCGGATGGACCCAAACGCTCCGGCTCGTCGGGTGTTTGAAATCACAATGCAGGGAAATCGCGGAAGGGGAAGACCTCGTCTTAGGTGGCGCAATCAACTGAATGAAGACCTCAACCGACTTGGAGTGCGAAACTGGAGAGAGCTCGCCCGAAATCGAAGTCGTTATAGAAGGATGTTGGTTGAGGCCCAGGTTCACCCCGAACTGTAATGCCCACCTAAGTAAGTAAGTAAGTTCGATTATGTTGAAAAATACGATCAATGAACGAAACAAAAACTACGCTCTTTAGAATTTTCACCCAACGGCGAGAACAAGAAAACAATCGCATTTATTCGCACGAAGCTTCAACAAATCGACCAATGTGAACTTCGTCAACAGTATCGCCGAATCATTGCTTTTTTCAATTTTAGTCTCCAATTTTGAGAAAACGGAAAAAAAGAAGTTTAGGATCATCGCCATTACCTTCTTAACAATGTTCGTCTGGCACTTTGTAACGATAAGGCTCTAGAAATAAGAAAACACTATTTTAATACATATTACTACTGTGATTTCCATCGTTTTCTATTTTGGTGTCACAAAAGCAACAAAAAAAAAATAAATATATGCCAAACTTTAGGTTGTACTTTACCTTAAACACATAACGAAAGAAAACAAACAACTTACAATATCTTTAAGCAAACTACATGTCTTTTTTGCCTTAAACGAAAAGCCAACAAAAAGAACAGCTGGAAAAGATATCTGAAATTGGACAAAACATAGCTCTACGACAAACTGTGGCACGAAAGACGTATAGTTCTGTTTTTTTTTTTTTTAATTTTATTCAGTAATTCGCTGAACAAATAGGAATTTAAACAAACTTAAAACGAATAACACCGCTTTCAAGATGACCTCCTGTAAAACCATAAGATGACCAGTGACCACCAATTGCCCATTTACTGATTCAAGCCCATATATTTTATTATGAACAATGATGAATATACAGGGTGGCTCATGTAGTGGTCTCTTTCAAAAATATAGGTTGTTTTGACTCTGAAATCTTTTTCCTGCTCGAAATCCTTATAGAAAGACAAAATCATTCTTCCACAGAACTAAATAAGTGTAATGAAAACTTAATTCCAGAGTAAAAAAAAAATCTTACCTTTTCTGACAAGGTGCATTTCTTTCGCGGGGCTAAGTTAACAAACATAATAATCTCATCTGGAGCTTTGAAAAATCACACGCCATTGTCAAGAAGCCAGTGGATTCACAGAGACTCACTGTTTGGTGCGGATTGTGGAAAGGCAGCATCATTGGACCAATTTTTTTGTTACAGAGACATCTCAATCCACTTATTTCGACTGAAATTAACGACAGCCGAGGCAGCTACTTAAAAAACGTTGTGTTCCATAATTAATGATTGCATTTGCTACTACAATACATTTAAAACTTTAATTTTGATCATTTTATTGCATTTTAAAAAAAGCTTGTATTTTGATCCACCCTGTATATTTATATCAATGTAAGCGCTGCAATGCTAGACTACATGTTGCCTTTTTATCACTACCCTCCTTTAAGTCAGACTCTTCTCTCGCAGAACTTGCAATATCATGAATAAGAATATAAGCTAACTCAATGGCCTTCATATACTATACTACTGCAGCTTGGTAAGAATCATAAGCAAAACCAATTTCCTTCTTTTCTATGCAACTTCAAAGATAAGATTTTGCAATGAAAAATTGCATATAAATTACATTAGCTAAGAATTTTTCGTTTAGTGTGTTTAGATTTTTGAGGATAATTACAGCTTTTAATATAAAACTGCGACTGATAGTAATTTGTTTGACGAAAAGACTAATTGTTATAAAATGCTTTCTTTTGAAGACAAACTGGAAGCTCGTCCGATTGAGACAAACAGACAACTATGGCAGTTCGATATCCGGAGCAAAGATATTGAATGGCGGGATATAATAAAACCTTTAGCTCCAAGACGCAATGCAGTGTATCTCGGAAAACTGTTTCCCTACCTAAGCAGTAGCCGTGAGCCAGTAACCAATGCAAATAAGAAGGAGGTACTTGTGTGCCACGACATGATGGGAAATTATTTAGAAGATCGGTAAGTTATTGGAATAATTGTGTTGCTTCTTGCTGTATATAGTTTTGTGTATAGTGTTTGTTATTGTGAGGCATAAAGAACAATGAAAGTGTATGCAAAAACAAATCATCATAAAAAAAAATATTGAGTTCATTGTGCAAAGTTGATAAATTGTGCGATAACGAAGAATGCTTCTTCGTTGGTCTTAATAATGCGCTAAAAAAAACTAAATGAATAAGCGTTAAGCAAAATTAAGCATAGTAATGGATAAAGCTGGCGAATAGCTACCAGAAGCACTTTTGTTACTTAAAGAAGAATTGAAAAGAGTAAAACAGGTATGAGAGTAGGTTTACTGCAGTTGAGGTGAAGATGCTGTAGATGACAGCAAGAGTAACAAAGCTTGATCGTATTAAAAGTACCAAGATCCGTTAAAACCGTCAAGTCAAAAATATCATCATGCAAAAAATAGACACAACCTGAGGTTTCAGTGATGCCACGACCAACATTATTTATGAGTGACTTTGAATGAAGAGAAGAGTCATCATAGTGAAACAACAGGAGTCGATACCTTTACGAACTCTTTTTTTATAAAACCAAACCAAACAAAACTTAAATGACAAGAATTCTCAAATAAAATATAATAATATAATATAAATATACGAAAGAAGTAAATGAAATAAAAATGAAATGGGGGCCCTAACTTTCCAGTGTAATCATTTGAGATAAAAGTTCCTTTGCAAACTTCTTCTTTTTCATTTCCGGCGTTACGAGTAGTGATCTTGAAGCGATCACAACTCTCCCACTTTTCTGCTTCACACTAGTGATCCGCCTGTGGGGTACGCCGCGTTGACCTCAGAAAGCGTCGGCAAGCCTCCCGGTTTTGGATTGCTCCATGTCTGAGGCCAACCAAATGCTACTGTTTTTGCATTTGCTTGTACCAGGAGTGTTTTGGCCTGCCTTTTCTTTTTCGTCGCGAATTTGTTGAAACGTTGTACGATATTGCCTTTTGGACGGGGTTCTTCGGATCTCTCCTTTGAACATGACAATACCAACTGAGCCGGTCGTGCTGAATTTTGTCCAAGATGGTACTTTTGACATGAAGGCTTCCACGGATCTTAGTACTTCTAATTCGATCAAGCTTTGTTACTCCTGCTGTCATCCGAAGCATCTTCATTTCGGCTGCCGTCAATTTGCTCTCATACTTTTTGTACATTGTCCAACATTGTGAACCGTATGTCAGAGCTGGACGGACAACTGCGGTGTAGAGTCTTCCCTTCAGCTTAGGGGGCATTTTTCGATCACAGAAGATAGCGGAGTTTTCTCGCCACTTCATCACTAGTTGCTTCACTATTGATCTTAGATCCCAGATATTTAAACTTTTCACACTTGGGAAGCACATTTCCATTCAAATAAATGTCTGGAATAGGCTTGTATGGATCAGAAAAAGGCAGCACAGGTATTCAGTTTTTTAGCGCTAATACGGTACCCATTTCCTTCTAGAACATCAATCCAAACGTCAAATGCTCGTTGCAGGTATGTAGGATCCTCGCTTATGATGGCTCCATCGTCAGCAAAGAATAATTGTTGTACTTTATTGTCCGTTACTTTTCCTTCGAGCAAATAATCCAGAACAGCAATAAAGAGCAGTGGACTCAAGACACTTCCCTGATGTACACCTACTGTTATTTGGAATTCTTCGGTGACTCCAGCTGGGCATCTCACTTTTGTAACTGCTCCCTCGTACATGTCCATAATTATTCGCACATAGGCTTCAGGAACCCCTCGGTGTCTGAGGGCCACCCATATCAGATCTCGTAGTTGTCGATCGAATGCTTTTTCGACGTCAACCAACACAAATATGCAAATCCTCTAAGGCATCTCGGTGTTTTTCCATAATGATCCTTATACTTTGGATTGCGTCTGTAGTTGACTTACCCGCGACAAACCCGCATTGGTCATCAGACAGCCTTATTATTTTCCGCAGTCGGCTATCCAAAACCCGCTCAACGATCTTCATAGTGTGGGACATCAACTTGATCGAACGATAGTTGTCACAGCTTCTGGTATCTCCCTTTTCTTTGTACATTGGAAGAAGAAAACTTTCCCTCCATTGATTAGGCAAACTGTCACCTCTTATAAGTTTGGAGATGAGAATCGTGAGCCATCTCAACCCGATGTCTCCCATATTTTTCCAAAACTCATATGGTACCTCGTCTGGCCCAATCGCTTTGCCTTTTTTGGAGTTCTTAACTGCCTCCCTATAACTTCTTCGACTGTGACGTCGGATACTTCCGTAAAGTTAGGTGCAGCTGTTGGAAAGTGGCGCCGAGGAAACTGTTCATCCAAAAGATCATCACAATACTGTCGCCACCTGTGAAGAATTTTGTCGTCATCCACAAGTAGCAGTCCTTGAGCATCATTTATGAACTTCGGCGAACGAATCTCCTGCGCATTTCTCCTTCTCTGAGCGGCTATTTTGAAAATGGTTGCTCCCTTATTCAAGTTGCTTTGTCTTAGCTCTTGGATTGCCTGATTTGCTTCAGAAGCTGGGGCAGAAATCTCTTCCAGCTCTCAATTCAGGCCCTCCGTGCTTTTTGCTTAAAGTTGGGCGCACTTTTTCGTCGCTTCTTTTCTGCAGCTCTTGTATTCCATTTTGAAACGCGCTTTTTCATTTCAGATGCAATTCTCAAATGCAGCTCTAAACATGTCCTCTCAGCAGCTGCTGTAGAACTTGAGGAATGGTCATCTATTTCATCATAAAATTTGAAGCATTTTTAGCAATAACCAAATTTGAAATGAATACATTTTGCTTGAGTATGCTTGGGAAGTTCAAAAAGTTAACATTGTTTTGATTGATCGGGTTGATTACACGGGCTTTATTTGAACTTAGATTGGAATTTTGTACTGGGTTGTGTTTGATAGTTTTTATAATTAATAATTAAACTTTAATATTTAATAAATAAAGTAAGCAATTGTAAAAAAGAATGCTTTTGAAAAACAAATGTATCCCAAATCCCCTAAACAAAACTATTGTATACTAGTGGCAACACTGTTTGCATTTCACGTTTGAAGTAGAGATGAGGAGAACTCCTTAAAGAGGGCAATATCATACAATGTTCAATCACGATCGCGAAAAAAGAATGGCCGGCTGAAACGTTTCCGGTAAATAGGATTGCAACGATATTAGCATTTAGTTGGCCTCAGATATAGAACAATTAAAAACAGAGTACTTTACGAGCAGATCGGTAGTGTGAAAGAAGTGGAAGAATTATTATTGTCGGATGTCGTGAGTTACTAACAATTGGCATTGTATTTGATAACCTATCTCTGTGCTTTGTAAACTATCGATTACTATATCCTGAAAGTCTCACTTTTTTTGTCCAACTTTATTTCTGAAAACGTTACTGTGAAAGTATGAATGAAGGAATAATTTTCCCTATAAAACTGTTTAAGACGATCTTTTTTGAAAAGCATTGTTTAATGGTATCAAAAATCAATTTTACTGTTTTGCCACTTATTTGACTTATATCTATATGACTATTCAATTTCAGGTTTTATCATTCCTCGGTTAAATACGATGATTACCGATTCTTTCATTGGTCGAGTGTCGACTACTTCTGTTACTTCAGCCACAAATATATAACCATTCCTCCATGCGGGTGGATCAATGCTGCCCATTCTCATGGAGTCAAGGTTCTAGGTGAGCTTTAATTATTAACGTAAAATGATAACCACTTAGGAAACCGTTGTTTGTTTGTTTCTTCTTTTTTTTTGCAAAAGGAACGTTCATAACTGAGAGCTCACCGCCGTTGGAAGAAGTTTTGAGAACAAAAGAAAGCATAGACAAGACAATATCAGCGCTCGTTAAACTATGCAAGCACTTTTGTTTCGAAGGATGGCTCCTTAACATTGAGTGTAGAGTTGCCAAGCATCTGATCGAAAAGCTTTTGTAAGTTTTTTAAAAAATCGTCTTTAATCTCTATGTATTTTAAGTATGTAGTTTTGACTTTAGCTACTTTGTTGAGCAGCTTCGTACTGAAATCAGAGAAAATGTTGAAAATGGTATAGTATTTTGGTATGACAGTGTGACGATAAACGGAGATCTTAGTTGGCAAAACGAGATAAATGAAAATAATGTAAAATTTTTCAAACTAAGTGATGCCACACTGATAAACTACACATGGAATGACTCGAGCTTGACAAGGACTTCAAGTGTTTTACAAGCCGAGGGAGAGACTGCTGCTAAATCATTTTTTGGAATCGATATATTTGGCAGAGGGCAAATAGCGAAGTTTCAAAGCAAACAAACAGTTGCTAAATTGTCAAGAACTAGCTTTTCATACGGATTTTTTGCTCCCGCATGGACATTCGAGACATTGCAGCAATTTGGATACGATGTGAAAAAACCTGGTGGAAGTGACCAAGTAAACAATGCTTTCCTGTTAAGAAATGATAAGTTTTGGTGGTCGTTGTGGGAATATCTTCCAACTTATGCCTACGTAGGCCTGCCATTGTACACAGATTTTTGTGTGGGCTCTGGTAAGTTTCTTTTCAAATTGGGACGGAAGACAACAAATGATGGTCAATTCTTCAATCTGTCGAAGCAATCTCTGCAGCCATCTATTCCATTATATCAATGTGTCGAGCGGCATTTTGACGATGCCTTCAATGGAGGATCTTGTTTGAAAGTAGTTCTTTGCGACACGACCTTTCGAATTCTTACGACTGAATATGAAATCGACGGAACTCTTTTATTTGCTTATGCATTTAAGTTGGACCCGAATAATGGTGAATTTGATTGTATTTTACGATTGCAGTCAGATGAAAGTGAAGGTGATTGTTTGGTATTCCTGGGAGATTATCCTTTAACGAGAATTCAGCCTGGACGTTGTTATTTATCTGCGATTGCCGATGCCTACGTCGATTCACTGAAAACGATTCTTGACGACAGAGCAGAGGATATAAAAATTCCAGTTACTGTAGAAGGTAGTGAATGGAAAATACGATATTATGTGCTTAATTTTGATGCAACGGTTCATGTGAAAGACATTGGTGTCCTGTACAGGAAGTCATCACTTGCAACTGATTCCGCATATTTTGGAGCTGTTTATTTGGATAACATTGAAATTCTCAATCTGCCTGACCATTGCAATGCGGCTTATCTTAAAATTAATGAAGAATCCTTAATGACATAAAAATGTAGATGTAGATTTCTATTTCTTTTAAATAAATATAATATGTACTTCCATACTCATTTTTAATTTTACTTAATTACTTACCAAATGAAACAGAAAATCGTAATCCAGTCGTGTTTTCAGTAGTGAAAGTTCAAACTAAAATCCTACAACTATTATAAGGCGTGTTTAATGAAAAAAAGAGCAGAGCAGCGTAGCTCAGAGCAGAGCAAGAAATGAGATAAATGTCAGGCAATTTAGAGCAGAACAGCTGGTGTCAAAAGTCAGCTGATAAGAAAAGCAACAAACATTTTGTGACCTTAGCTAGTTTGCAAAATTATGTTTGGTATCCTATTATAATAAAAATCTATATTCGGAAACATTGGAATCAAAACTTAACTAACATGCGATGTTAATTCAATTGATTTTAAGTTAAATTCGATTTCAAATAGATTGCAAAACGCAAAATATAAACAAAAATATTTGAATCAAATGTCAACAGCTGATTTTGACACTTTTGCTCCACTCTACTCTTACTCAAAAGCAAGTGCAGAAAATGCTGCTCTAAAAGCTCTAGAGCAGGGTCATTAAACACAAAAAGTTCTTGCTCGGAGTAGAAAAATTGTCATTAAACACCAAAAAGCTGCTTTTTTCTGCTCTAGATCGATCTAGAGCAGGTCATTAAACACACTTATAAATACGTAAAGTTCGTGAGTATGGATTTATGGGTGCTTTTATGACGTGATGGAGTGGCGCTCAATGATGCAACTGGGGCCGTACGCCGCTTATAAAAACTTTTTTTTTTTAATTTGGCTAAGTTTCCTGGGACCCAAATAGGCCCAAATTGGATTCGGAGGTTGGAATTGCTGAAACATTAAACTGCTTTTCCATGGGTTTCACCTCTTGCGAAGAATTGACAAGTCTTCCAAGAGTATTTATGTCGTTTTCCAAAAGTATTTTCACTCCAATCTATTTTGATCGACTTTTGGAATAAGTAAAGCGAAATTGACTGATCTAGGTTGATTGCATTTGGAGTGGTTGATTAATGTATTTCTTCTTTTGCTTAAATGCTTAAAGTAGTCCTTAAATTGTTCACAGAATTTTTTCGCGTTTTGTTACACTTTGGTTGCCTGAGTTTCTAATGGTTTTAGAAATAAGTTCATGAGCAAGAACCTCACAAGTTTAATTTGATGATAATCTTAAAAAGAATAAGTTTAATTATGCTGCTGATTACTTTCACAATACTTTCAATTTTTCTTGACATTTTTATGTATTCCTCCTGTCTCTTCACCATTTAATATAAAAAATACTTTAAACTGCCTTTGGTAGTTATGTCGAATGACCAATTAGTCCTTGAAGTGACCATTGGATCACTAAGCTCATGCAAATACACTTAATCAAGATATTGTAATGCACACCCAACATTTAATACCAATTTTCTAACCGAAAACGTTCAATCGAAAACACAAGCGGCAACACTATAATGTGTAGACATATACCAGTGCCCCTGTTCTGTAACTATCGCCTTGGCGATAAACGGTGGAAAATGGAATGAAATTCTATGAATTTAGTAGGATTTCGTTCCATTTTCCACCGTTTATCGCCTGCTTTTATCGAGACGATACTTACAGAACAGGGGCACAGGAGGGGAAATGCTTGACAGCTAAATACTGGAATGGTCTAAAATGGAGAACAAACTGGAACGCTCTAGATGTAATGTTATTTTAATAAATAGGACGCTGACGCAACCAAAAGTCAGTTTTGATTATAGAGTGATAGGCGTGTTTTTTTGCACGCGGATATAAGCTTCGCCCAAAAAAACGGCTTCCCCAAATTATTCAAATATTTGGCAGCACTGCAATTTGACATAAATGAAAATTTTTTATTTAACAGCTGTTTGTAATAAACTGTAGACTACGATGGCGGTTGTGGAAAACAGCAAGAAGGTATAATCATAAAATTTTTGTCGAGGATACCTACAGAAACTGTCCAAACAGCAAATGTGGAACTACCCTGTTTACCTTCTTCCCAGATAAGCAATGCTGAGGTACCAGAAGCTCAAATAGTGAATCCAGGAGTCCCAGATAAACTGAGTGTTCAGACAACAAATGCTGGTATGTCAAAAGTAGGAAGTACCAAGCCAACAAATGCATTACCACAGACTCAACCAGTTCCAAATCAGTTGGAAAATCCTTCTGTCAATCGACAATCACCACAGGCTTCGGGGAATCCAGAATCTGATAAGCAATCCACAAATACCGCATCTACTTTGACTTCAACATCGCATGTCCTAGACTGCATAGATTCTATTAAAACTCCAGAATCGACGACCGTGCTAACAGAAATCGCACCTAACCCTGCAACACCACCAGAACATAACTTAAACAGATGTGATGCAGATGTGAGGGAGTAGGGATTCCATTAATGCTTTTTAGCCTTCAAGTGGATGGCTGTGTCCTTACACAAAAGCATTTAAATACACCATTGGTCGAGTCCAAATCCCAACGATTGTTTTGACCCCAGCACGTACCTGATCAGTAAGTACTCTGTGAAACAATCTCAAGGATTCAAAGTGATGGTTTCTTGTGTTCTTAGGCCTCGACGAAGAACAGTTACGAAAGATCTCATGTCTCGAGTTTGTGATGCATGCTCCCAGCAGCTACTACCATGACAAAACGACACCATTTCCACCGCCAGACTCGATGGACTACGACACCAAGCCCGGTGGTTACATCTGGACAAGCATGCGTGAAGTGGAGCGTAACAAAAACCAGAAGGAAACAGTCGATGTTTAGTTTTTCATTAAATTTATTAGTTTCTACCACAATCATACATACGCTTAACAAACGATTAAAAATAAACTCGACTTTTAATAGAAATCTTCCTCGGGGTCTTTGGATTTGTGTTGCTGGTTTTTGATTTGGTCTAGGTCTTGGTTGGAGTACATGTCAGCCACTTGGGATGCAGAGGTGGCATCTTCGGGTGATTTGTCATCTCGTATCCGAATGAATCGCGGAAAACGCAGTGGGATGCCCTTTTCGGGATCCACAATGCCGATGGTTGCCTTGTGAGCAGAGAGGGCTAAGCGAGAGATCGGCACATTTTATTTCCCACACTTGAACAGCGTCAAACCACTTGTCCGGCTCGTGGGAGCTGTCGTAGCGGTAGTATGACTTGGGCGTCTTGATCACGTGCTTTTTGAAGAACTCAGCATGCGTTTGAAGGTCTTCGTCACTGAAACCTTTAAGAGCGGTTTAGAAGTTTCTTGAAATAGAGACACTGTGGCAATCTTACCTGTTCCAATTTTGCAAATGCTCTGGTACTCCTCGTTGTCGGCGTCGTAGCAGGCCAATAGAAAGCCTCCGTAGATCCCAGTTCGCTTTCCTTTGCCAATTTAGCCGCTAACTACCAGCACGTCCAGGAAGTCTCCAACACCGCTGAGGTAGTCCTTAAGTTTCAGCATTTCAGGATTCAGGCATTGGTAAATGAGAAAAAAAAACATCCGAATTTGTTTTTATTTGCTTTGTCAAACGGATGAATTTTGAATGAATTTTTTGACATTTCCAAAAATTCATCTACACCATCTTGGTAGCACTTGCAGTTTATATTCGCTTCAGAAATAAACGTAGATGTTTATCCTCGCTATTCGCTTATTTTGTTGTTGTTTTTAGCATGCAAAAATTTTAACAAGCGTATATGCGCGTGCAAAAAAACGCACCTAATGATAAGAGTGAGTTAATGTGATTATTAGCCGCGTTTTATTATCACAATGATCCAATCCGGATCAGATCTTGATAATAAAACAGCTTTAGATCATCATATTTCCAGTTGGAAGCTGTGAGAGACTCGCTCTCTCAACTGACATTTCAAAAGAGTTGCAGAGTTGCCCTACGAACTTTTTTTTTCAATGGTTAATTTTTTGTTCTTTTTTTAGGGAAAAATGATATTCATCCACTTTGTCAAATATATATTTTTTTGCACTAATTCTTATTAATTTCACGAATATATGTTTTGTTTTGTAAAACTTTTTCATTATGTCATGTATTATACAAGAATGAATAAATGTGAAGTTTCTCGGTATCTATCTAAAATATATTTCATTTCACACAGATAAAAATGTTCATGTGGCAATACTGTTGTTATTGGAAATATTGGAAATGATACCAACGTTTCAATGGAAAGCCTCTTCTTGTGTGAAATAGAAGAACTAATTTTTAGATCACAAAAATAGATCCAACTGATTTCGCTTTGTTGTTGTAACGCTAATAAACCCATGATCTGATCCGGATCAGATCAATAATAAAACGCGGCTATTGGTAGAGTTGAAATCGAATAAAGTAGATATCGAATAAAAGTTGTAGAATTAAATTGAAAGGTAAAGTTTTATTATTGCGAACTAAAGCGCACGTTACAATATTCTCGAGACATAGACGCGACGCACCGGTGTTTATAAAAGTTCAACTTACAAAAGCTTGATTTTCGAAAGAGGACACTTCTAAACATTATTATATGTAATTGCAAACTTTTAACTTACATCTGTAGAAACGTTTTAGAGTGTTTGTTAAAAATCTCTGTAAAAATAAAAGAAAAATTCAATATAACGCTGATTTTTCTAACCTTTTGTAGATTTTGAAATTTTTTTTCAACTTTTATTTGAAATACAGTACAGTACATATGTAAGAATCGATGATTAAATTCAATGAAACGATTATGTTATTTGCCGAATAGTAAACTTTCTTCTATCTTTTGAGGCTGCGAGATCGCCGATTTCGATATTTCAAGGCTTGTTACAGTAGAGAACGTTGAAAAATTCAATCAAAACTGCAGCATTTTTATTGTGAAATGAATTTTTATGGTAATGTTTTTCTATTTGTTTTGTCAAACGGATGAATTTTTAATTAATAAGTGATATGTATTTCCAAAACTTCATTTACACCAACATTGGAAACACTTGCAGTATATGTACTTATATCCGCTTAAGAAATTAGCGGCGATGTTCATTCGAGCTATCCACTTATTTTGCGTTGTTTTAACACGCAAAAATTTGAAGAAGCATAGTCCCCTATTACATGATGTCTCACGAGCCCAGTCTCACATGAGTGCGAAAAAGAAAGAAGATGTGAGAAAATGAGATGCACAAAAAAATTCCCGATGAGTACCGTGCCGATTTTTAGCAGTCTCATATTGACGTTTCTCTTTTCCCATATTCGTTTTTGGTATGTTGCTTTAATGTATTTTTTGTGTTGGTCAAATGAGCGTCAACTGAATGTTTTTTCATTTTCGTTGTGGTCTTGTTTTTTATTTTTCAAATCAAAAGTTGTAAAACCAATTTCTTATTTTTGTAATTTTATCAAGCAACTTACTGTATTTAGAGAAAAATAAAACTTTGAAATTTATAAAGTGACAACAAGAAAAGGATTGAAGGAGAAATGAAGAATTGTCAAATTTGAGACGTGAGCCTTCAAAATTGAACATGTAATAGTGATTGTCTCACTGGATGGAAATTTAAAAGGAACGTCAAAAATGAGACATGTCTCGTGAGACATTAGGCGCGTTTTATCGAAATTCTATGTGCACTTATGTACACTTCAGTAAAACATCGCTCATGGGAAAACAACAACTCCTTATGTCAATAGCCTAAGGCCGGCCACTGACGACACAATAAAACTGCGCAAACTGGAGTTTGCGCAGTTATATTGTGTTGTGAATGGGGTTGTTTGTGCTGTTTGTGCAGTTAACTGTGTAAAAATCAAAACTATTTTGATTTTTGCTCAAGTCTGCAAACTTGTGCAGTTATTTTGTGCGGTGAATGGCAAAAACTGTACAAACTGCTCAGTTGTAGTGTTTTTACACAGAGTGTACATTGATATTTTGCGGAGTTTTTATAAATTATGTCTGAAGAACAAAGCTTTTGGAGTGAGTTTCTCGATGTTTATATGGAAAATCCGGCGCTATGAAAAATAAGTAGTCCGGATTATAGCAACCGCATAAAGAAAAACCAGGCGTACGAACGTCTCGTGGAAAAATTGAAAGAAAAGTTAATTAAAAGATTCAGCCAACTTTTTCCATTCGGTTTCACTTTCAGGTAGCTGCAAAACAATAACATACATAAAAACTTATCTAAGGTAGTGTTTCTTTTTCATACCTTGATGTGCTCCTTCAAAACATTAATTATGGCTTCACATGTTTCCATTACTATGTGTCCAATTCTTTGCTGAGAAATAGCTGTCAAGAATTTTAAATCCTCGTAGCTGTTTCCGCTGGCCAAAAAGCGTAATGTTAATGATAAGCGATGATAAGCGGGTATTGCTTCCCTCATCATAGTGTTTTTTTTCGATTAAAGGTGATACTTTAGAAGACAAAAGTTCCTCAAAAACATCCTTCTCCATGCGCACATTGTTTTTGAAGTCAACTTCAGAAGTAAATTCTAAAGCCTTGCGCAAACCAATGCGGTGAGCGCGTGCGATGCGATTGCGATAAGTCAAATCCCTATGTATTAAGTCAAACGTCCATAAGATTACATAGGGATTTGACTTAACGCAATCGCATCGCACGACTCACCGCGTTGGTTTGTGCAATGCTTAACTCTTTTAACAATAGGCGTGTTTTTTTGCACGCGGATATAAGCTTCGCCCAAAAAAACGGCTTCCCCAAATTATTCAAATATTTGGCAGCACTGCAATTTGACATAAATGAAAATTTTTTATTTAACAGCTGTTTGTACTAAACTGTAGAGAGACTACGATGGCGGTTGTGGAAAACAGCAAGAAAGTATAATCATACAATTTTTGTCGAGGATACCTACAGAAACTGTCCAAACAGCAAATGTGGAACTACCCTGTTTACCTTCTTCACAGATAAGCAATGCTGAGATACCAGAAGCTCAAATAGTGAATCCAGGAGTCCCAGATAAACTGAGTGTTCAGACAACAAATGCTGGTATGTCAAAAGTAGGAAGTACCAAGCCAACAAATGCATTACCACAGATTCAACCAGTTCCAAATCAGTTGGAAAATCCTTCTGTCAATCGACAATCACCACAGGCTTCTCGGAATCCAGAATCTGATAAGCAATCCACAAATACCGTATCTACTTTGACTTCAACATCGCATGTCCTAGACTGCATAGATTCTATTAAAACTCCAGAATCGACGACCGTGCTAACAGAAATCGCACCTAACCCTGCAACACCACCAGAACATAAGTTAAACAGATGTGATGCAGATGTGAGGGAGTAGGGATTCCATTAATGCTTTTTAGCCTTCAAGTGGATGGCTGTGTCCTTACACAAAAGCATTTAAATACACCATTGGTCGAGTCCAAATCCCAACGATTGTTTTGACCCCAGCACGTACCTGATCAGTAAGTACTCTGTGAAACAATCTCAAGGATTCAAAGTGATGGTTTCTTGTGTTCTTAGGCCTCGACGAAGAACAGTTACGAAAGATCTCATGTCTCGAGTTTGTGATGCATGCTCCCAGCAGCTACTACCATGACAAAACGACACCATTTCCACCGCCAGACTCGATGGACTACGACACCAAGCCCGGTGGTTACATCTGGACAAGCATGCGTGAAGTGGAGCGTAACGAAAACCAGAAGGAAACAGTCGATGTTTAGTTTTTCATTAAATTTATTAGTTTCTACCACAGTCATACATACGCTTAACAAACGATTAAAAATAAACTCGACTTTTAATAGAAATCTTCCTAGGGGTCTTTGGATTTGTGTTGCTGGTTTTTGATTTGGTCTAGGTCTTGGTTGGAGTACATGTCAGCCGCTTGGGATGCAGAGGTGGCATCTTCGGGTGATTTGTCATCTCGTATCCGAATGAATCGCGGAAAACGCAGTGGGATGCCCTTTTCGGGATCCACAATGCCGATGGTTGCCTTGTGAGCAGAGAGGGCTAAGCGAGAGATCGGCACATTTTATTTCCCACACTTGAACGGCGTCAAACCACTCGTCCGGCTCGTGGGAGCTGTCGTAGCGGTAGTATGACTTGGGCGTCTTGATCACGTGCTTTTTGAAGAACTCAGCATGCGTTTGAAGGTCTTCGTCACTGAAACCTTTAAGAGCGGTTTAGAAGTTTCTTGAAATAGAGACACTGTGGCAATCTTACCTGTTCCAATTTTGCAAATGCTCTGGTACTCCTCGTTGTCGGCGTCGTAGCAGGCCAATAGAAAGCTTCCGTAGATCCCAGTTCGCTTTCCTTTGCCAATTTAGCAGCTAACTACCAGCACGTCCAGGAAGTCTCCAACACCGCTGAGGTAGTCCTTAAGTTTCAGCATTTCAGGATTCAGGCATTGGTAAATGAGAAAAAAAACATCCGAATTTGTTTTTATTTGCTTTGTCAAACGGATGAATTTTGAATGAATTTTTTGACATTTCCAAAAATTCATCTACACCATCTTGGTAGCACTTGCAGTTTATATTCGCTTCAGAAATAAACGTAGATGTTTATCCTCGCTATTCGCTTATTTTGTTGTTGTTTTTAGCATGCAAAAATTTTAACAAGCGTATATGCGCGTGCAAAAAAACGCACCTAATGTTGTCTGTCCTAATTTTTGTCTCTTTAAAAAGATTCTTTTCTGTTTTAGATCATTTTTTCTTTTTTTTTCTTCAACGCAATAGCAAGTAATATATAGAGAGCGTGTTTTTTACACATGTTTACAGAGAGGAAACTTTTTTAGACTAAGAACTGTGCAGTTCACTTGTATCGTGTGTGGCGAAATTTGAATTGCGTAAAATGTCAGTTTGCGCAGTTATATTGTGTCGTCAGTGGCCGGCCTAAGTGCACATAAATATCGCAGTAAGCTAACTGCACACAGGGATGGTTGGTAAATTTCTTTTTTTGGCACCCAGAGGTTGGCAGTCTTTGGGTTGTGTTCGTTCATATTTCTGATTTTCGACAACAGATTGAATAAGTCTGTTTCTTTACTTTTTGTGCACAAAAATTTTTTTTTTAAGGAGTGGTTGTAAAATTCTTTCAGAAAATCTATTAAAGAGCGTAATTGTCTTAAAAGTAAAGAAACGCCTTGAACAAACCACTCGCAGCAACGCAACACTTGGAAAAACGTCTGTTTGACAGTTTTTGTATTTGTTTTGGCTGTGCACGATTTCTGTCCACAGAAATTTTGGTGCCGGAAATTCGCAGGACGGGGAAATTTTTTTATTCTCTCGAGAGCACTCTCTTTTTTGTGCACTGCTACGAAAAATCGGAACGGGATTAGACTGACTTTCGCCGAATTTCGGTGCATTTCGTGCGAATTTTCAGTAAAGAAACACACCTAATGGCTAATAGAAGAGTCAGGTGGTGACTTAGTGGGGACATAAATAGACACGCAGTTACTAACACACACACACACACACACACAAGGGAAGTTTCGCAATCGGTCAGAAAAAAAGAACATCAGACAGAACACATAAGAACATCAGAACCAAAGCAACCAAAAACATGAGTCACAAAATGAATCTAATTGAACACAGCCATTGCGAAAAAAAATTAAAGTGACATTTGTTTGTTTACCTCGAAAGTAAAAAGTTGAAATGCGGCAAATAAATTGAGAATCGAGAATTAAATAGAGAAAAATACAAATGGAAAGTAAAAGGTATGCATTTATATCCTTAGAATGCAAATTTTTAATGTTTCTTATCCTTAGAACAATTGCAAAGGGTGCCAACACTGAAAGTGAAAATTGAAAGTGACGTCCGAAGTGAATATAAACCAAAAAATCGTTTTATTGAAAGTGTACATAAGTGCACATAGAAAATTTTCAATAAAACGCGGCTATTGTATAATAGGGGACTTATCAAATCAAAAGTCAAATCTTAGTAATGGTAGAAATTTTAACCAATATTTTAAGCCAATTCACACACGGCCTAAAAAAATAGTTTGTAAAATTAATGAATTAATGATGAAACATAAATAATTGGCCAACAGTAAACAGATCTACAAAAAAAAACAATATCTTATTGTCAATTTGCTTAATTCCATTGCAGGACAACAACAACATCGCAACAGTTTAAGAAAATACTAATAGGTAATTTCGTCTGTGATCACTAGTCAATAAAGTCGCTGTTTACAAAATTTGTGTTGTTTGGCAGCACATATGGAAAACTATTCAATTCTAGTACAATTTCCTCCATCTTCGTTAACTGAAAACCGAGAACAAGACAAGTCGCAAGCCGCATCAGTAATCAAAGTGAAAAACTTATTTCATCAGAATTTGAACAAATTTAACTCAATTTTTTTCAATAAATCTTGCAAACTATATAATATTCTTTTACTAGATTTCTAGTCGCACAATTATTTGGCTTATTAGGCCTTCTAGAGTCTGTAAAGTGTAGTTTTTCCTTCTTGAACAGGTGAGTCCAAAGAAAACTCCATTTTTTTTTCTCAGCTTACAACTCAATTGGGTTTAATTGGATACTTTTTAGATATTCAAAACACGATTTTCATAATAAAATATACGAAAAGCGAAAATTAAAATGAACCTCATTCCGGGTGAACCAGTACCACCTGGTTTTGAAGAAGAAGTCAATCGCGTTGCGGAAATTCAAAGTACAATCGATAAATATCGTGAAAATGCTCTACTCGGAATCGAGTATACAGTGGAGTTGCTAAACGACGAGGAAAGAGAACCATCGTATTTATGCTTGCTTTGTGACAAAAAGGGAGATCCACGTACGATTATTAATCATTGGATAAGCTACAACCACCGTCTAAGGTATTTGGAGAAGCATTTTCCAACCGCGGTTCGAGAGCTTGCTCCAGTTCGGTATAAACCAGATTCACGTCATGCTATGGTACACTTGATAACTGGTATTTGTGATGCCATTGAACACCATTATGGCCGGTTGAGTGTTAACGTTTATCATGCTGACGATTTTCGTTCCATTCGCGATAGAATAACTGAAGAGGTGAATAATAAGTACCATTATGATGAGAAAAGTGGTCCGCAGTTTCTTAACGCTATCGATCGTGAGTTCTTGAATAAAAATACTCAGATTCTTAAAATAACAATAAAGACTCCAGCAAGTATTAATGATAACATCGTTCAGGAGCGAAAGAACCGAGAAAACCAGGAACGTAAAGCTCGCAATAGTCTTGATTCAATATCCAGTGATGACGATGCAAATATGCGAAAAGATGGGCCATCAAGTGCAAAGAAGAAGCGCAGGTCTCAGTCTCCGGCCTACAAAGTCGTTTTACCAAGAGTTCGTCGGTCTCCTCCATTTGAAGAAGAGCGACCAACCGATTCGAAAAGAAACAACAACGGCACTAACAATAACAATGCTAATAGTAATAACCCATTGCCATCTCCAAAGGAACTTTCAATGCAAGCCTTTCAAATCGCTCAGGAGCGCTATAAGTGGGAAAAGTACCGGTGTATGTTGGAAATCGCAGTCAAAGCACTTGAAAAGTCCCTTAAAGATTTCGAAAAAAATCCAGAGAAACATCCACTCTATCCTGAAGAGTGGAAGAAGTTTTGGAATCGTCGCTACAAAGAATTGCAAGCTGAAAAGAAGGTGGATCCCAACAAATATGATTACAAGCCGGAGTGGATTGTTTTTTGGACAAAACGTATGAAGGAACTACACAACGACGAAGTGGAGCAAAAGAAGAAGCAGATAAAATTAAATATTGGTTTGAAAGAGGATTCCGAGGAAAAGACGGACTTGCTTAAGCAGAAATTTAAGATTCAGCCAGCCACAGTCGCCGAAAAATCTCGCTCACATGAAAAACACTCGAATCCACCAGCACCCAGTAAGAAAGACGCGCACCCACCTAAAACTTTAGCTGTAATTGACATAAGCGATGATGAGGAAGAAGAACGTAAATCATCGTCCAAGTCAAGGTCCAAACGCAACCGTGGTCGTTCGCGTTCCAGAAGCCTAAGTCCACTAAGTGATGATTACAGGGAGACAGATCGTCGTCACACGTCATCATATCGTAGCCTCTACGAACGCTCCAGGGTTCCATCGCGTCCGTCTCATTACTCTTCACGTGCAGCCCCCCCAGCAGACTACTACTCTAGCTATCATCGCTCCAGTTTTCCTCCACCGCCACCATACGGGACTGGTTACAGGGTTCTCGATCCATACTTGTATCCTCAATACGAAAAACAGGGAAGTTTTGCCTCCTCCAAGGGTAAGTCTAAGGTAGTAGAGGATACGAAAGAAGAACCGGAGGATGACGGACCTCTGACAGTAGTTGCTGTGTTGCGATTACTCACAGCACTCGAGGAGCATTTAGGAAGTTTAGGGCCAAAAGTTGTCGACCTCTTGGGCAAGGCATTGGCTTTGGAAAAAGTCAAGGCCAACTCTTCAGACGAAATGCTTGTCAACGAAGACAACTCGGTGTTCTTTGAGACAATCAAAGAAAAGTTGAAAGGGCTCCTGATTGCTGATGTGCTTGATGATTCACAAAAAGTGCGAGCAGTGAAAAAAGCGGTTAAAAATATTGCTGCTATTATCCATCAAGTGAACGAGAAAGGTAAATATATTTTCAGTATTTTGATTTAGAAAATTATTTCAAAAAATTTGAGTCGGTTTGTTGGTGTGTTATTTGGAATCAAAGTGATCACAAATGTTTGAGCTGTTAAATTAGTCTAAAACAACAATTTTCAATCAGGTAAGAGATAAGATAAGAAAGTTATGTAATTTTAAGAGACATTTATGCAGACTGCAGCGATTCAAAATGGTAAGTAAATTTTTTTTTCATTAAACGGTTTTTTGTTTTTATTTAAGTGAGCTTTACTCCGGGGCTCATCAGCGCCTGGAAAATAATGTATAGTTCATAGATTTATCTGTAGACAAGTTCATGCTTAAGAAAGTATTATTATTATTATTATTATTTATTGACATAAAATTATTAATTGTATGTTAATAGTTTAAAAGAGCACTAGCAACAAAGGCTTTCAGCTGAAAATGGAGAAATAATGTTTCATCTTTAGATAACTAATTTGTTTGTTTTGAGGTATTTGTCTATCTTTACAATATTTTCGATGTTTATAGTATTTAAAAATGAATAGATATTTTGATTATGGGATTTTTTTGAATTACTACATGTTGAAAAACCAAGCAAGTGTGATAAATTTATGATGTTGCATACCGGACAAATTGGTGGGTTCTCTTTCCTTAAAATGTGTTGGTGAGTTAAGGTAGTGTGGCCTAACCGAAGACGAATAAAGTTTGAGATTGTTGTTCTGGATATGGTAGATGGGTAGATGGGGGTGATTCGCTCAGTGTTGATTTTTGCGTAGTGATTTTCGTAGGTACTCCAGTCAAAAATGATGTTTTTTTTTATAATTTGGTCGATGTATCTTTGGAGGTCTTTCTTTGAAAATATGTCAAATGTGAAAACAGGTGATCTGTGGCAAGACTTTGCAGCTTTGTCGGCGTGCTCGTTGCCTGATATGCCAGTATGGCTGGGTACAAACATAAGTTTGATATGTTTGGGATTTTTTATAAGAATGTTGCATATCACTATTTTTGAGTTACTTACTTACTTAGGTGGGCATTACAGTTCGGGGTGAACCTGGGCCTCAACCAACATCCTTCTATAATGATTTCGATCTCGGGCGAGCTTTCTCCAGTTTCGCACTCCAAGTCGGTTGAGGTCTTCATCCACTTGATAGCGCCACCTAAGACGAGGTCTTCCCCTTCCGCGATTTCCCTGCAATGTGCTTTCGAACACCCGACGAGCCGGAGCGTTTGGGTCCATCCGCTCTACATGGCCCAACCATCGTAGCCTCGCGATGCGTACTCTTCTGGCTATGCCCATGTCGCGGTACAGCTCATACAGCTCGTTGTTGTATCTTCTTCTCCACACATTGTTTTCGCATACGGGACCAAAGATTATTCGGAGAATTTTTCTTTCGAAACGACCAAGGGTTTCCCCATCCGCTTTCGATAAAGTCCATGCTTCCGCGCCGTACAGCAGGACTGGGATGATCAACGTCTTATACAAGGTCACCTTGGTTTTTCTAGAGAGGGTTTTGTTTCTCAATTGCCGTCTTAACCCAAAGAAGCAACGGTTGGCAAGAGTTATTCTCCGTTTGATCTCCGCACTGATGTTGTTGTCCGTGTCTACAGCGGATCCTAGGTAGACGAAGTCCTGTACTACCTCGAAGTTATGTCTGTTTATTGTGACGAATCGTCCAATTCGTCGATGTTCTGTGTCCCTGTTTGATGACAGCATATACTTCGTTTTGCCCTCATTAACCATCAAACCCATTTTTGTCGCTTCTGTTTCAATACTCGCAAAAGCACCTATGACATCACGCTTTTTTCTTCCCATTACGTCAATATCGTCTGCGTAGGCGAGTAATTGTACAGACTTTTGAAAGATTGTTCCTCTGGTGTTGACGTTTGAGTTTCTTACAATCTGTTCAAGTATGATGTTGAAGAAATCGCATGACAGTTTGTCGCCTTGCCTAAAACCTTTTTCGACATCAAAGGTCTCGGTGAGTTCTTTACCGACCTTGACGGAGCAGCGTGAATTCTCCAAAGTCATCCTGCATAGTCGTACAAGTTTTGCAAGTTTGCATTTTTGAGTTTAGTTGCGTGGATATTTTGGCAGCTTCTTGAATGGCAAAGGCCCCAGCGGTGAACACTGATGAGTATTCCCATAAGGTTCCTGTCTTTGGGAATGTGCCATTTTCTTCAGTTATGGCAAAAGAGGTGGCTGATTTTGATCCGTCTGTGAATAGGGGGGTCCAACCTTCGTATCTGAGTTTTTCCATTATTTCTGTAAATTAAGAGAAATAAACTCTTTTATTGGTGTTGTCCTTGTTGAATTCTGTTAGTTTAAGTTAGAAACGAAAACACAAGTTTTGGTAAAATTCTTAAGAGGCTTTCACACTGTCGCTGTTCCAAAGTGGCAAGGCCAGCTTCTACCATGATGTTGTTGATCCTGTTTGTGCGGTATGCATTTATAGATCTTCTTGCAGATTGGTGGTAAGTTGATTTGAGTATATTTAGTGTGGTCTTTAGACATTTACCATAAATAGAGAAACCATAATCTATTTTACTTAAAACTAGAGCTTTAGTAATATTACATAAGGTGTTGATATGAACATTAAGTTTATTATTTGAAAGGTAGTTAATAATGTTACATCTAGTGGCTAGGCTCTTTTTTAGTTTTATGCAATGTGGTTTCAAATTAAGCTTATGATTAAATCTTAAACCTAAGATATGTAAGTTTTCTACATTTGCAATATTTACATTGTTTATTAGTAATTAGCGTAGATGCAATGGTCTAGAAGATTGAATTCATCGATAATATTGCTAATATCCTTAAAAGCGATTAGAAACAACACCACCGATAAAGGCGATTCTTGTGGTATTCCATTGTTAAGAGGGTATATAGAAGAAAAATAGCCATTGGCTTTTGCGGATATTTTTCTGTTTAGTAGAAACGACTTTATAAAACCATATATTTTGGGTCCAACGCCCCAGTTGATGAGTTTGTCCAATATTAAATGTATTCCTATTCTATCGAAAGCTTTCATGAAGTCTAGTGATAGAATTGTAACATGGTTACGCGAGGATATGATAGGGCGTTTGATACGTAGTGGTCTATATGTAATAAAGAGTCATAACACCCTCTATTAGGTTTGAAGGTAGCTTGGTTTATGTTAGCCAATTTTTTGGTTTCTAGGAACCAATAAAGTCGTTTTGCGACAATTTTTTCTAGAACTTTGGAAGTGCATGGGATGAGAGAAATTGGTCGGTAGCCTTTCTATTGAATCTATTGGTTTGTTTGGTTTTGATGATTGATTTGGGGATGATATATCAGTTTTCCAAGTTTGTGGGATGATGCCGGTGTTAAGAACTTCATTATATAAGGTAAGAAGTCTGGATTTGACGCTAGGTGGTAGATTTTTCAACATGGGATAAGAGATTCGGTCTCTGCTGGAAGTTTTTCCTTTTAAAGCTTTTAGGTTACTTTCCAATTCTAAAAGCGTAATATTGGTTTCAATTTCTTTAGCCGCTGTTTTGCCGGCAATTTGAGGAGGAGTATTTGAAAGGCTGTTAATTTTCATTTCATTGAAGGACGGTGAAAAACTGTTATCGCTTGCGAGGATGGACCAAGAATGTGCGAAGAAGTTACTTATGTATGTCTGCAGTCGAAACAATTGGACCGGTAGGGGTTTCGAGACATTTAATTAAGTGTGGAGAGTAGTTGCCAGTAAGGCATCGGATGTTATGCCAGATTTTACTGACAGGAGAGCTGGGATTGATTGCTGACGTGAATTCAGCTAAAGATTTTCTCTTGCTACCTTTCATTTCTTTTCTAAAACGAGCGTTTAATTTTTTGTATTCAATAAGGTTAGAGACCAAAGGGTGTTTCTTAAACTGCCACCAGAGTCTCATCTTTTCATCTCTTAGTTTTTTTTTTTTAGAGTGGAGTTCCACCAGGGAACCGTTTTGGTAGTACGGTGCGGTGAGTTTTGGGGAATTGATAGGTTGGCTGCGTAGCGAATGGCTTTTTGCAAAGTGGCTGATTCTTTGTTTACATTTGAAGATGCAGCTCTGTGTTTTAAATGCTTTTCTGTAAATACTTGGTAGCGATGCCAATTAGCCAAATCGGTTTTAAATTTTGGTATGCGAAATGTTTTAGAATTGCTGGAGTTTGTTTTTATCTGTATTATTATAGGGAAGTGGTCACTATTATGCAGGTTATCTAATGTGAACCAGGAAAGTAGTTAACACGACAAGTGATAGGACTGCTCGTACTTTTTTCTGCAAGAGTAAGTGCAAGCAATAAAGAGTAGAAAAATGTTATGAAGATTTTTTCTTAAGTGTAATCAGGTGCTAGGAGATAGTATTACAATAAAGCTTTGTGCGAGTATAGAGGCTAATACAAAGCAAAGCGTGTGTTATGTGATTGAGTTGGTTATTCAGTGTTAAAAAGTGATAGGTTCATATCAATCATATAGTTGTGCGCATATAAAAAGGCATCCAAAAGCTTTGAGTTTTCTAGAAGACTGAGTTACTCGATTGTTGCCTTGACGATCATGTTTCGAAGTCCTGATTCTCATAAAATTGATTACGTTTATAGAATACTAGCTGTGCCCGCGACTTCTTCCGCGTGGAATAGTGACTTTCGGCATTATGGTTGTCAAATATCAATACGATACTTGATAAATTTGTTGGTTTATCAATGAAATTGGTAAAGTGGTATTACGGATTCCAACAATCAGAACTTTTGATCAGTTGTGAATGAAATGCTTTTAAGTGATCTATTGTGAACGTCTCTGGTTGCTTGTTCGGTATTATGGTAATCAACATTTTTTGATATCTATTTCTCAGTCAATCGCAAATTCGTCATTACACATTTGCTTGGTTTATTTTACTTTAATTGTGTAATCAATACAAAAGTACGTGTATGACAAGCAAAAGGGTAGTATGGTAAAGTGTTTTTTCTGTGCCGTATAGGAAAAATTCATTGCAAATGGAATTTTGAAGTTTAGGTCCGTATTATGAGTAGCGAATAACGTTCGACTGGAAGCGAATGTTTTAGAAAAACTCATTTATTTGATTATTATCATTAAACTTCGTCCATTCTCTTATCTGACTTACCTTAAACGTCGAAAAAAAAAAGTTTTCTACAAAGTTTTTGTTTCTATAACCTATAATACCGCTATAAAAGAGGCTCGCAAAAACATTCGCTTCCAATCGAACGTTCGATTCGCTACTCATAATAGAGACCTAAATGTGTTTAGGGTTCATAAATGCAGGGAATTAAATGAATGGTCGCTTTGTACCTAGATGTGGGTTTGTCAACGCTTAGTACGAACACACTGTTCACAATGGAAGAAAATTTATCAATTGCCATGCATAATACCGATTTATCAATTAATTGATAGCACTTATGGTGTATCAATTGATTGATAGTTGACAACCATAATATGGCAGTTAATTTTATTTTTGCAAATAAAACATGGGTGTATTAAAAAACTTAATTATATTATATTATTTAAGTACATTTTTGTATACAACGTTCTTAGTTCTTCCATCTATTGCCTAAATATAGTGATTTTGTGGGTTGAGTACATGTGAGCATGTCACATAGAATTGCCCATGAAAAAGGATTTTTTAACACCAATAGTTTTTAGGTTCCGATTTGCGTTGTCGTTTCCGTAAGAGCACAGAGTATAACCAGAGAGTCCACTTCAGCAAGGTAGTGCGTTTTGCCTACAAGCTAAACTAGACCGGATGCCCGCACCCGGATGCCCTCACTGGCCTTCACTTACCACTGCCGTCAGTTAGTTGAGTTTGAAAAGTAAAAAAATTTTTTTTGGTTGCAAAAAAAATCGATAATTTTTAATTTTCATACAGCCTAGAACTTAGAAAAATGAATTTAAGTTGCAGGAATTAACTTTTTTTTCCATTTTGACCAGTATTTCACTGTAAAAGACAAAAATTAGTAAAAAATTTCATACCGATGCAGGCGTTTTGTTAAGTTTTCACAGTTCATACTAGTGAGCACAGAGCCTCAAACTCAGAAATAGGACGCCATATTGAAAAATTTTTTGCGGGTGTTTCGGGCTGAAGGGGTGGAAGTGGATACTCTGTATTATCTACTCTGCGTAAGAGTATAGGGATAAAATATACAGCCCATGTCGATCCTCAGGTTCTAGACCAGGGTTTCCCAAACTATTTTGACCCACAAAGCCGAATTACTTTAAAAATCCTGTCTCAAGTTTTTTACTTGCTTTTATAGGTACCTAGTACCTAAGCAAGTTTTGCAGTAGTGCAGAAAGAACATTTTTTGAGATAACAATAAACATGACATTACGATGATAGCAGGTATGAAATTCAATAAACATGAAGTGTAATTCATAATTATGCAAGTTTCAAAAATCGTGCTCTTAATTGAGAACAAATAATAATTTCTTGATTTGAAAAATTAATGCGATGGATGAATTTGGTGACTTTCTACCTATATAGCTAGATCTGGTTTAATATTGGTAAGTTGCAGCCTTAAGTCTCCGCGTTCGTTGACTTTCAAACGGTTTCTTTTTTTCGTCAAAATGTTTGCAACCACACTGAAGCCTTTTTCAACTAAATATGATGATGGAAAAGCGATGAGATATTTTTCAGCAATGTTCCACAATGCAGTATTTTGAGTTTCAATCCTGCGCTGCTACCAGAACTTCTGATAGCCTTCGTTGAACTTTAGATTAAGCTCTTCGTCAGTTTGGATGGTGATCAACTCTTCTTGCATTATCACATTGGCTTCTTCCATGGCTGTTATACTGTACAGATTTATTATCCACTCAGGAATTTGTAAGTTCAAAAGATCCTCAAACCTTTTGGTAAAATCTTTATGAAGCGCGTCCAAGTGATTGACATATATGATAAAATAACATCGTATTGAAGGATTTCTGTTGACTTCGACAAATGCGGAAACTGTGATTATTCTTTTCTGCTTAAATTTTGTTTATAAAGAATAAGTTTTCCACAAACGCCGCTAAAATTGATTTAGTTTTGATCAAGTTGAGATCGTCACCCTGCAGCTGCAAGTTGGCTTTGTTGAACATGCCGAAGATATTAGTTATGTAATAAATATCCGTCATAGAATTTTTCAGATTTTCTTCCAAATTCGGATGTTTTCATTTAGAAACTCCAACACAGACCCAAAAATAGCTGAAAATCTTGCTAAGCAAGCACCTCTTAAAAGCCAGCGAACTTCAGTGTGCTAAAGTAACTTAGTAAAGACTTCGTCGTTATCCTCACAAAGCTGAGCAAATAACCGAGAGTTCAATGAATTGCTTCGAATCTTCTTGACAGCATTTATAACGTACCTATTGCAAAAGCTGGTGCAGTCTAGGACTCAGATTTTTTGCTACTAAATGTTGTCTATGAATCACGCAATGAATCACCAGTACTTCAGGCAATTGCCGCTTTAAGTGAGCTATTAAACCACGATGACGACAAACCATAGATGGTGCTCCATCGGTCGCAACAGAAATAATTTCTCCATGAAATAGCTTTGTCGGTAAAAAACGTTCCACTGCCTGAAAAATGGATTCTCTTCTCGTATCAGTATCCAGATAAATGGTAAATAGCAGCTCATATTTTCATCTTTGATGTATCGAACGTATCCTAACAACAGAGCTTCATTGCCGGGTCTAACTGGAGGGACAATTACTTGGTCTGCAATAAATTGCATAAAATGTTTTCCACGTCGCGACCCATCTCGTCTATTCGTCTCTGAACGGTGTTATTGCTCAAGGGTATTCCTTTTATAATATCTTATGCAATATGTACATTGTTGAGGACCTCTGCTGGCTGGTAAAATAAGCTGCTCTCCAATTGTGTGAGGCTTCCCCGACTTCGCAGAGATATATTGTAGGACGCTTGCAAGCCATCAACGTCTTGCATAGAAGATTGTTAGAAACACTGACGTGAACGTAACGAAAACAGATTTTTTGAGATTTGAAAAACGTTTTTTAGCTTTGAATTCAATATTTTGTATTCGTCGAAACAGTACTCAGGTACGAAAACGAATTTGTTGAGTTTTTTAAAGGTGCAGCAATACAACTTTTTATTTTTAGAATGGCAAAAGTAACGCAACACCATCTTTAAAGTTTAAAATAAGCAAATGTGTTAGGGGGTCGATTGCAAAACTTGTCGACCCCCAAATTCAGATTTTGTTTTTGTCGACCCCCGAGAAGCCGATATCGACCACTTTGGGAATCACTGTTCTAGACCATCTCTGTACGAAATTTCATTTTAATCGTTTCAGTATTTGGACGGGAGATGGTAATATAGAAAGACGAGCAGATAGAGCTACTTTCGCATTTATAATATTAGTAAGGAGGATCGAATGAAATATAGCCTATGTCCTTCTTCAGGTTCCAGATCATCTCTACAAAATTTCAATTAAATTGGTTCAGTAGCTTGGGCGGCGCGAGACGGTAACATAGAGCCTTTTATTATGAGTTTCACGTGAACTAATTCCCCTCGAAAAAGATCCCACTTCACTTTTCCCTTATTATGAGTTTCGGGGGAAAATTTTTTCATATTCGCAAAAATTATCTTATTATGAGCTACTTTCGCCTTGAAATGGTCTTTTTTTCGAAGTGAACTTTCTGATTCCAAGTGGAATTTTGTTCAGGGGAAACTCAGAACCAAAATGTTCCGGGCGAAAAGCTGTTCAATTGAAACTCATAATAAGGCTGATAGAAGGACGGACAGATTTTAGGATTTTATTTTAGTAACTCGTTTATGTTGAATATATTGACCTTTGGACAATAACTAAACAGGTATCGTCTTGTATTGAATGTTTAAAAATACTTTTATTTTTTTCACATGATTATAAAACCTGTAAGCACCTGTAAATTAAATGATTTGACAGCAAACTAATTCTTGTGCACATGCATTTTAAGTATTTTACAAAAATTATTTTTTAAATTAACTAGCAGTTTTTTATTTTATTCGAAAAATTTAGTCTTAGGACCGGGAACATGAAAATGAATTCAGTGTAACATGATTTGAGCGAGTAAAGTTCGGGAGTAATTTCTTCTTTGGAGTGAATAACAATAAAATAAAATAAATTTTTATCAGACTGCTTGGCAAAGCAAACCATCTATTTACCGACAATATACGGTTATAGAAAAACAGTTTCATCCTTCACTTTTTACCGGCATTACGAGCTCTCCCACTTAACTGCTTATAGATCCGCTTATAGAATACACCGCGTTGACCTCAGAATGCGTTGGCAACCTCCCGGTTTTGAATTTCCATGCCTGAGGATGCAGATTTCGTTGCATTTGCCTTTAAAAGGATTGTGTTTTGGTCTGCCTTTCTGTTTATTTCTTGGAGATCGTGTCTGAACTTTATATGATATTGGCTTTTTTGATTGGGTTCTCTAGGTGTCTTCTTTGACCATGACAATATCATCTGAGCGTGTCGTGCTTTCATGATGGTATTTGTGATGTTATACGGAGCAACTTCATCTCAATTACTGTCAACCCACTCTTATACTTTTCGTATATTGTCCAATGTCCAACATTGTGAACCGGCTGTGAGTGCTGGAGATACAACCGCGTTGTTGATTCTTCTCTTCAGATGGAGGAGTTTTCTCGCTGCAAGTCTCCTCTATTCCCTCACAAAGGCAATGGTTATGAGGAATGCACAAGACCCGGGCTCCTAACTCTGTGGCGCCACGCTATTTATTAATTTATTTAAAGTACCCACTACCTTGTAAAACTTTTTCCCATAAATGAAGTGGTTCTTGGAGGTATGTGGGATCCACGCTAATGATGGCTCCATCTTTAGCAAAGAATAGTTGATGCACTTTGGTGTCTGGTACCTATCTTAGAGCTAGTAGTCATAAGGACAGTAAGAAAGAGCAAATTAAAATATGCTTCTAATTTGAATTCTATTGTGAATCCGTTATCATTGAAAAATTTAAAACAAATGGTAAAGACAGAAAAAAATATGCCATCTATTTAACGTTTGTTTATATTTACATGGAATTTTTATGCTCATGGTGTAATGGTAGCAAGTTTGCTTAAGTCTGAAGTTTAAGATTCGAATCTCAGAAATATCCAAGATTTTTTTACTTACGGGTATCGGCTTTTGCGTGAAATTGACAAGTCCTCCGAGATTAATTAACTGTCATTAAAATCCTTTTCAACAGTCTCTAAGAATCCATCGAAAATTTTTGGGCTCTGAACTTTGTTAGTCCCGTTGTCTTTTTTTTTTTCATTTCGTTATTTGATTTATATAGGAATATGCCCTATAACCCGAGCATTAACCAACATCTTTTGCCAAAAACTTGAAATCGGGGCGAGCTCTATTCAGTTGCGATACATATCACGATGTCTTCCCCTATCGCGACTTTCCGTTTAATGTGCATTCCAAATCCGATCTACATGTTGCAGCCACTGTAGTCGAGCGATGCGCACTTTTCATACAATTCGTTGTTCAATCTTCATCTTCATCTTCTTCAACTCTCCCACTTTTCTGCTTCACACAATCTTCATCTTCATACAGCCTTCAAATATGGAATCAAAGATCCCTCCGAGTATTTTAATCTCGAATTAAACAACGGTCATCTTATTTACTTAATATAAGTTGAACGCTTCTGTGCTCTAAAGCACAGCTGGGATAATTGCGGACTTAAAAATGGCTATTTTTCCATTACCTTGGTTTTTTGCTAGAGGTGTTATCTCTCAAATTCTTTCTGAATCCAAAGAAGTTCCGTTTTATATATTTATCTACATGTAACGATTCTAGACGAAGTGCTGTAGTAGGTTAGGTTAGGTTGAATGGGGGGTGCAACCATAAGTGGCAACACCTCACTCGGATCTCAAGGATCCATTGTACTCCCCGGGAAATCAGAGGATGAGGAAATGGGAGGATTGGAGAGGTAGATGGTTATTGTGGTAGGGAACTCCCACTGAACCATTTGGAGCCCTGAGTAAATTTCAGGACGTTGCTCAGTGGGTGATTGGAGATGTCGCCCAGTTCGTCGAAGAAGTATTCTCCGAGGTTTTTTTTCCGAGTGTGGGCCAAGCTAGGACACTCACAGAGGAAGTGGAATGATCCCTCCTCTGCCTCCTCATCTTGGCATCCTCTACATAAGTCGGATGTGCTAATGCCCATTCTCATCATGTGGGTACCCAACGAGTTGTGTCCCGTGAGAATGCCAATCAACAGAGAGAGCCGAGGTCTGCTTAGCTGGAGTAGAAATACTGTTTTTTTCTTGGAAATATCTGGCCAAAGGTTTCTAGAGACTCGGCATGTTTCTAAAGATGACCACCTGTCATTGGCGGTTTTTAGAAAATTGTGTTTGATTCTGTTTTTTTCTTGCTCAAGTGGCCTTAGAACTGAGGTGTTCGTTTCGCTGGATTCGAGTGCTGACCCGATTTTAGCCAGCTTATCCGCCATTTCATTACCGATTATATAGTCTGTTTGAATGTCTATATCTGTATGGTTCATGATGGTTCTATGGCCTGATATGCCTGTTTTCCAATTGTTGCATTGTTTGAGTCGCAGTGCGCTTTAGCCGCCATCTCCTTAGTAAGTGCCGTAGTAACTCGGAGAGTGAGAAGATTATAAATATTAGTTTCGGAAAAGCTGCAAGCCATGATGAGGCGAGCTGCCTACATTTACGTACACAAAGTGTGTAGGCGTCGCTCTCATTTGTGCGCACTACACAAGGTGTAGTCTTTGTTTGCTACGTTGTTCTTCAAGTGTTACCGCGGATTCGATGAACTGTTGCGTTGTTGTCAATTAGATAAGTCTCGCGGACGCTGAACAAACCAATGATACAGACTTAACGGCTTTATCCCAAAGCGACCATGCCTCTGGTTGACTAACTTTTGCAGATTGGACTATCAGATAAAGCTTACAAATTTTTGGTCAACTTCAAAGACTGGCATTTATGTATATGCAATTTCTGTGGTGCAGTTTAATTTTGATGGCCAGCAAGGGTGGTCAACTAGCGAGGTTTTACTGTGTTTCAAATTGGAATTTTTCTTTCAATCAAAGTATGTTATTTTTATCATACATTTTTTTTTTTTGTCTGATCAATTAATCTCAAACAGATCCCAAATTTTGGATGGATTAATGTTTTAGTCAGATAGGCAAATTGTAAATTAACAACTGTAAGTGTTACTTAACCTTGAAAATTGTCCCTAACATCAACTCATTTTAAAATATTTCATTTCAAGCGATTGCTTTTAAAGATTTATTATATTAAATCAAACTAATGTATTGAAGATCATAGATAACCATAACCACAAAAGGTCAACCTTTCGGAATACCTAATACACGCCTGGCCGAACCATAGAAAACAAAATCAGACCTGTCTTCCGGTTGCCCTTCTGCATGTGATGAAATTTTAAATTACTTATTTTCCACTCTTCCGCAAATCATTGAGTTTCGTTTTTCTTTGCCTTGAATGCTCATTAAGTTTGATTTTTTTTTTTTAGATATTTCGATTTAAGCTTAAACACGCCAAGCTTATATCTAAGCAATATTTGCGATGCACTGGAAATTATAAACAAAGAAATTCGTTTAATAAATATATGTGTATGTTTGTATTTATGTATTTCACTTTCTGAACAATATAACAATTCCAAAAAAAAACTAAACACAGTCTCCGAAGAGGAAGCGCTCTGCTTTAAAACCTGTTTACATGACATTACAAAGAAAATGATATTACGATGCTCTTAAACTAAAGCTAACTTAATTTGAACATTTTGATTTACTAGCTTAGTCAGTTCCATCTTGATTGATTTTCACCGGACATCCGATTCGCCCACATTGTTATTCTCATCGTGCATGTAATTTTCTCTGCCGGATGATGGTGAAGCGGCTTCGAACGACCGAAAGAACATTAGTGTCCTTGTTGACATGATGTCATTAGGATTTTGTTTCAACACAGCATTTGGTGCAACTTTTTCTTCAATAAAATTGTTTCCAGAGAATCCCAATGAATCACTAGTACACCACTTTCGTTTTCTGGACATTGTCTTATTTCGTTTTGGTATAAAAATTTAACCGAACTGTGCGCAAGCGGTGTGTGTCTACGACTGTGTGTATTATATGTTTGTTACCTTTTCATTTGGCTTGAATCAACAGTAAATACCACATTTCAAGGTCAACAATGGACGGAATAAAAAAATAAATAACAAACAAAAAAAAAAAAAAAAAAACTTATCCGTTCATGCCTTTGCCTATTCAATGTCAAAGATGAGTATAGTATATTTTTCTCAGTGGAAGTATTCGGAATCGCGCGCGTAAAGAAAGGGCAATAGACTAAGCGGCCAGAGTCAATTAACATTTAGCCGTGTAGCTACTTAGCTTGTTTCTTATGCAAAACTGATCGCATCTACTCTTCGTTTAGATTTTGCAGTCATAGGCCTTTATCCATAGTTTAATTGGTTGCTTGAATATCGTAGCTTGTGGTGACGTATGACGTTAACACTTGCAGTGTTTGCCGTTATTGCTTTGAGCTCATAACGTTGCACATAGTATGTAGACTGTTATGTAATACTCAAATCATCGGAAGTGGGGCAGAACATGTTTATAATAAATTTGGCGACTGACTGTAACGTGGAGGCAGGATTGTTGCCATTGCCTCGGCTTATTAACTTGGATTATTCAGATATAGTCAGAGTGCGTGTATTGCAATTATTATTATTTTGGTATATGAATATCTGAGGTTGACTTTTGCAAGTTTTTCCACACACAGTGTAAGCGATGCTAATATTGTGGCAGTCTCGTTAACCTTCAACCTACGGAGTTCATTTTCACAAATAACCTGATACATAATACAGGCAAAGTTAATAACTACGACGACGACGATGGCGGCGGCGGGACTAAATCAGCCTTGAGCCTACTTGCGGCTTTCGCACAGCTCGCATTTGTGCGAATGTTGACATTAATACTTTAATACAATTGTGGGTAAATTTAGATTTGCTTGGGTTTGTTGGATATGCCATCGGGAAATTGAAGGTATGTACCAATTACGTTGATACATCTGTGAATTTTTTTTGTTGGTGTTACTAAAAAAATAAAAAATCTTGAAACAAGTCGGAAGGGGAATATATAAAGAATCGTTTTGAGGAGTTCATGATGACATAAGAAAAAAGAGTTTTACTAAAGACCCTGGAATCAGTCGATCATCAGAATACTTTTGGCGGAGTGGGAATAATACCACCACAAAAGGTTGGCTTCGGTAGTTATAGATAAATATAGGTGCAAGTAAAGCAAATTCTTTTTTTCAAAATGTTCAAGGATGTACATAAAAGAAAATTTATTGTGAAGCTATTTTCTAAAAACTACAGATTCATTATGAGGGTATTTGTGTGTTCCGCCAAAGATTGTTTCTCCTCTTTATTTCAACTTTTCGTAAATGGATTCGATTTTTGTACATACTTTCGTCCACAAGTTTTGAATAATACCGGTAGTGGGAAAATTTTGTGATAAAGAAGAATTCAGAGAAAAATAATACTGCTGTATGAGGGAATGGTTTTGAGATGGAGATGAATAAGAATAAAAGAGAATAAAAGAATGAGAAACATGATTTTGATAAACGGGTAAAAAGTACTCTCAAATTGGAGCATTGTGCTGGACCTTCATTTTTTTTTTTAATATTAATTAATTAATAGATAAGCATGGGGTGTATGAAGGATCGAGAAAACTCCGGCGTATGGTGCTATAAAAATTTGATTAATCAAATGGAAATGTGCTCAAGCTACTTTCCTTTTTAAGTACTTACTTACGTACTTACTTAGGTGGGTATTACAGTCCGGGGTGAACCTGAGCCTCAACCAACATCTTACGCTAACAATTTGATATCGGGCGAGCCAGTTTTGCACTCTAAGTCGGTTAAGGTGTTCTTCCACTTGATTGGGCCATCTAAGACGAGGTCTTCCCCTTCCACGATTTCCCTGCAATGTGCTTTCGAAAACCCGTCGAGCCGAAGCGTTTGTAGCCTCGCGATGCGTACTCTTCTGGCATCTATGTCGCTGTACAACTCACACAGCTCGTTGTTGTATCTTCTTCTCCACACATTATTTTTGCATACGGGACCAAAGATCAGTCGGTGTATTTTTTGTTCGAAACGACTAAGGTTTTCCTCATCCACTTTCGATAAAGCCCGAGCTTCCGCGCTATAAAGCAGGACTCGCATGATTATGGTCTAATATTTAAAGCCTTTTGTACGGCTGAGTTACATTAGTTATTCTGAAATGGCGTCAAAATTGAATAGTGTTTTCAGCAGTTTACCCAAAACTGATATGGCATTTGCACTTGTCATTAGAGAAGCAAAAAACCTCAAAAAACAGAAGAAAAGTCCGTTGAAAAACAGCGTCATCAGATGTTCTAGTAATGCAATGTTCATAGGAGAGATTCAAAAATTCCGTAGACGCAATTTCAATCAACGAACGTTTCGACACGATGGCTTGCAAGAACTAATACACCACACTTTGTCTCCCAGAAATAAAAATTTTCCGTCCGTTTTCTTTTCACCTTTGGAACCTGAAAGGCACAGTTTTTTTAAATGATTTTGACATAAGGCCTGAGCAACTATGAAATGCATGAAAAAGTTAAATAAGGATTTTTTGTTCGTTGAGTAAGGGCTGGTCGATTTCTTATTTTTTGCGTAACTACTCCACAAAAGCCGACGGAAAAACAGATTTCCACTTCACTTATACAGGGTGATTCGCATAAGGTGTGACAAAAAGATAGGGTGTGTAGGTTGGACCTAGACAAGCAAAAAATCGTATGGGAGGGGGGGGTCCATTTTCCCCCGTTTAGGCGGGAGGGGCCATTTAAGAAAAAACTCACTAAAAATGGAAAAAATATTATTTAAAAATAACTTTAATACCTACAGAGTCGTGCTATAGCATTTTGAAAAGCCAAAAACCTATACATTAAATAAAATCTAAAAATAAGTTGTTCATTTGAATAGTTTTTGAAATATTAATTTTCAAAGTCAAAATTTTGAAAAAAAAACATAATTTTTTTTCTTCAAACCATTTTTTTTCAAAATTTTACGTAATTAAGTAGTATTTTTCTGGCTTATTTTCAATGCTCTTACTTATTTTTGATCAAACACAAAAAACCGGCTGCAAAAATAACCTGCAGTTTTTGAGAAAACCAAAAATTACAAAAACGACTTTTTAAAAAAAATTTTTTTTTAAAGGTTTTTTTTCGTTATTGGATTCTTAAGTGATTCTTAGGTGAAAAAAAGTACAGAGAAAATTCATCCTTTATTTCTTAAATTCACTAAAGAATCAAATAACGAAAAAAAAACTTTAAAAAAAAAATTTTTTTAAAAAGTCGTTTTTGTAATTTTTGGTTTTCTCAAAAACTACAGGTTATTTTGGCATCCGGTTTTTTGTGTTTGATCAAAAATAAGTAAGAGCATTGAAAATAAGCCAGAAAAATACTACTTAACTACGTAAAATTTTGAAAAAAAATGGTTTGAAGAAAAAAAATTATGTTTTTTTTTCAAAATTTTGACTTTGAAAATTAATATTTCAAAAACTATTCAAATGAACAACTTATTTTTAGATTTTATTTAATGTATAGGTTTTTGGCTTTTCAAAATGCTATAGCACGACTCTGTAGGTATTAAAGTTATTTTTAAATAATATTTTTTCCATTTTTAGTGAGTTTTTTCTTAAATGGCCCCTCCCGCCTAAACGGGGGAAAATGGACCCCCCCCTCCCATACGATTTTTTGCTTGTCTAGGTCCAACCTACACACCCTATCTTTTTGTCACACCTTATGCGAATCACCCTGTATATCCAAAAATTGGCCAATAAATCATCTCTACTACTCCACATCCACATTTTAAGCATGTTTTAGCGAAATCTAATAAATACGATTGTTTGACTTTTCAAAATTTCGCTGTTACTTTAGTTTGGCTATTGGCACAGTAACGCGGCGCCAGCAATTATTATCATTAACATGTTAATAATGTTTAAAAACATCTTGTAAAGTCTTTTCAGATGGGGTAATGAAAAGGTTTGCTAAGACGTTTGTCGATCAGTTTATTTTCTGCAGCCAGAACTTTACGCGCTGAGTGTTTTACGGTCAGAGGTTCATTTATGGAGCAGAGCTGACTGAACGGTTGGCGATCTCTTGTTAATAGGTGGGTGTGCGTTATATTTGAGTCCCTTGGTTTTAGTCCTAGGAAGCACCTAAGAATATTTGGCGGTTCGTTTTAGTTACTTCGGGATTAATTTTACTATTATAGAGTAGCGGTGGTGGTTATATTCGGTCCAGTTGATTGCTTTAACTATACATTAGTGTGAGATTTATTGTGTTAATGAAGCTTGTAGCTTTCCTTTCTTATGTACAATTATCTTACCACCTGGTGGTCTGGTTTGTAAGGAAATACAGCACATTTGATGTGATATCGTGTTCTTTCGAAGTTGTAAGCCTTATAAATAACGCTTAAATCAAAATTCTTGCGGGCTATCAATGATATTTTCATTTCGGCTGTGCGTTTTTAAACCTTAACCTGTCATATCTTTTATAATATTTGCTATTTACCAGACTTGTCACCCGAAAAACATCGGCTATCGACTATGTTTTCGAACATACTGTTGACTGTTAGTGGTTAGATAGGGAATCGACTATACTGTATACCAACCATCTTATGTTATGATTTATTATTTGTTCTATGTAGTTTCTCTGTCTTGTTAGCAGTTCTCTTGTAGTATGTGTTCTAAATCACCTATGTTTTAGTCCCTTAGTTCATAGATTCATCCACAAAACGGCTATTTGTAAGTTCATTTACGATTATTTGAATTTTATTAATATAATATAATTAATATTAATGTTGTATTGATACTATTTATCAAAATAGGAAGGCATATCCTTGTTCGATCGGAGAATAATTCGGAAGTGTCGCTTGTCGGTACACATTTCAAACAATGTGAATATATGTACATTTGTACATATATGACTGTGTGGTTATTTATAATGTGTTGTTTACTTTAGTGTTAGAAACTTTATGGTTTTAATCCAATCATTTTCTTTGTGTTTATAAGTGTCTTGTGCTTAGTATTTCCAAACGTCACCTTTTTGTATATCAATTTTTTCCATTGGTACAGAATTAATTCAAAGCAGTGTCTAAAAGTACACTATCCGTTGTTTATCCAAAGAACCTATATCATTTCATTATATCATGTTATATGACATAACCAATTAAATTTTTTTGTAAGTCAGCAATAGTGAAATATTAAAAAATTTTACTAAAAATTATACTATACAAAATGCCTAATTAAAAACAAACAAATTCCATACTAATTAAGTGTGGAATTATTTATCTACTGCTATTGTAAGCTTTTACGTATTTTATTAATTCAATGACTACGTCTTTGTGCTTTTTGTGAGCAATCTGTAAATTTATATTCAAAGAGTAAGTTATTTCTAAATTGCCCAATAAACACTGAAATTACGAATCTTTTCTGTCGTTTGTCTTCTTGATGATACAAACAACGAAACTCATTATTTAATATTACTTCTTTACATTCATCAAATAGATGTTTTTTTAAGTACGTACATATTGCAATGAATTTTTTATAGATCAGATTTAAAAAAACTTCCACTTGAAAATAGCATACTGATTAATATGAACTTGAGTAATAAAAACATAAAAGTTTATTTATGTACAGCATACTAAGGCAATCATATTATTACTAGCTGACTATTACGGGCTCTACGGTATTTGAATTGAATAAATTAAGTGAAGTAGTTTTCAAATTTTCATTCATTTGAAAATTTGGATGAAATATAGTCTGTGTTACTCAAAAAGTACTCTAATATTGAAATAATGTTTGAAATCGGTCCAGTATTTTCCAAGTTCTGGGTTATGTTCCCGATCTCGTTTCCGTTCCCGAAGGAATATGGAAAGGAAATGTAACCAATGTCATATCTTAAGTTCTAAACCATTTCTGTTCAAAATATCAGTAGTTTTGGAGAATTTTCAAACACTAAGTTCTCGTTTACTTTTCCGTTTCCGTTTGAATGTGGGGATTAAATATGCACATAAACCTCTTCGATCATTCTATCTATTTAAAAAAAAAACGCATCAAAATCCGCTGAGTAATTTTAAAGATCATACTGACAGACAGCGGAAAGCGACTTTATTTTATACTAAATATGTAAGGATTAGTAGTAGACATTATATAAATAAAAGAAATTTGTGATTTGATGTTTTAGTATCGACATACATACATAATTTATTAAGACCTCATAAAGCAGGGCGGATTAAACCGTTACACTAAGCTGCTCCGCCACGTTTCACTGTCGAGATACAAAGCATTACCTTGTTTAATCCTTTTCACACAGTAAGTTTACGTCGCGTTAAATGCCACAAAGTGATAAAGTGAAAAAATGATTTATAAGAGTTACAAATAATAAAATTTTAGTTTTATAGTGTAGAGACCTGAAACCTATTGGTATGAAGTTTGAACTGTTTCAGCCACGACAGTTGCGCTGTAAAAAAAATCGAGTTTAGCGTTTTCTCTGTTTATTATTGTTCTTACCATCATTTCGAAAACTATTTTTTAAATGCCAAATGTGGCACCTAGAGCTATGCATGTTATTTTTAGTGTTGTTTAACGTTTATCATAATTAGGCCTATAATAATAAGTTTTGTGAGTTTTAAATTTTCTCATAGATTTTGCAACAAGATTTGATGCCGTATAAATTCCGATTAACTACATATATTAGTACAACGTGAGTGAATTTTGTTTCAAGTAATTTCGATCTTTTGTATCCACTTCAATGTTTGACTCCATTTTTGTTTTCAAAGATACAAAATACATTTTTCCACTGCAACTTTAGAAAATGCTTGTAATTTTTGTTTAAACCAGTGACTGATGTAAACAGCTGACTTTTACGTTACCCAACGTTTTTCATTATTCTTTTTTTTCTCATATAAACTGTAATAACAAAATCCAAATAGGTGCATCATTTTAGAATCTTGATTTGTGAAATGTCTAAAAGTAGTGAAACTTTGAAACAAATGCTACATTTTTTTTTCTCATAATGTAACTTGACAAATAAAATGCAATATCCTAACTTGACTCGCTTGTTACGTTCTTATTCGCGAAGTGATTAAACATAAATTGACAAATGCTTTGAATCAGTATTATAGTTCACGAATATTATAACAAAAAATTTTAAACTTAAACTTAGAAGTACAGGCGCTTCGGATATGAAAAGAAGCTAAACCATAAAAAAGAAGTGACAAGTCCTTCACCGACTGCAAATTGTTTTATGCAATTCTGTAACGTAATACGAATCAAAAATTGTAAAAATAGAAAACAACAACAACATTCAAAACATAAATTTTACTACTTTTTTATGTTTCCTTTGTGAGTCCAGGGGCCTGTAACACAAAGCTACAAGTTTACAAGTCAAGAGCCACTTGTAGGATTATGTCAATCACACTTGTAGAAGAGCAAGCAAACTTGTATTTTTGTGCTGTAGCCAGCCTATTTTTACACATGTCATAGTTTACTTATTTTACAAGTATGTACTTGTAGTTTTATGTTAAAGGCCGCGAGGGTTATGAAATAATTTCTCATTTTTTTTTCCCAGTTTAAAAAAAACTTTTAGTTAAACTGACAATTTTGTTGAGTGTTCGTTTTTGGTGCGCGTTGTTTTTAGTGTAAAGTGACAAAAAAAGCTATTAAAATCAAAGTAAAAATGAAATTATTTAATTAAATAATAAACAGTATGCCGGTATCAATGCCATGATGAAAATATCTTACATTTCTTTTAAAAACACAGTAAGATCAATTAATCTTATAAAGTAGTGACAGTTAATTGTCTAACAATTTGTTCAAGTTAAGCAATCATAAAATGTGTAGTAAATAAAAAACTAAAACAATGTTCAGTGAGGATGTAAAAAAAAACACTTGATAAAATTGAAGTTGTGGACCTATTTATTTGATGTTGGAGGCATTAAGGTTATCGTGTTCTATCAAAAATTTTAACAATGATATTGGAGTTCGAAAAGAAACTAGATCTTGAGAGAATTTCTCTGAAGATTTGAAACTTACTTGTTTGATCGCTTGTGTTCTCAAAAGATGGTAAATGGTAGCACTAGATTTCTAGTGAATGAGTTTAATTTACGAACCGTTTGTAAATTGTTGCTCTGTTTCAGGAATGATAGTGATTTTATAAATTTCCACTCCCCGCCACTAAGTATTGTTAAAGTTGGTAAATATTCGGGTTGTGTTCCAAACAAATGTTCGAGATGACACTGTTTTAAATTAAGTTCGAAATACAATTGTTTGATTGAAACCGAACAGAAGCACATGGTTAATGATTGTTAAATAAAAGCGACTGACATCGAAACACATCTGAATTGAATGTCCATGTTTTATATTTTCATAGCTAATTGTGTAGCGATAAAAAGTGAATTATGCCATCATGATCATCCTCTCTTTGTTAAAACCTCACATGGCGTCTTTTGTGAAAATTGCGAGTTCAAAATGAAATATTGAAATTAACGGTTTTTTTCAATGAATATTTATTAGATGAAAATAAATGAAAGATTAGTAAATTTTTAACAATCAAAACATTTTTTATATATTTTCTAAAATGTACATTTAGATAAAAAGAAAAAAACACATGAATATCAACTATAAGACTCATAAGATTAAAAGCTGGCAACTAAATTTACAAACTCATCGTTAAACATTCATAAACACATCAAACCAGCAACACTTTTTATTTTAAGTGTTTACTGAAAACTTGCATCAAATGATGCGCGGAATTAAAAAAAGCACAACAAAAAGGTCATTCCATTTTTGAATACAAGTTTAAGTTCTCCCACCTTACACTTAATTCTGATAGTGTGAGATCCAACTCTTGTTTATCATTCTTATGGCATATTAAAACTATATAAATACCAATAAAATAAAATATTTCTTTCAAGAAGCAGAAATTGATTTTTTTGTTTGCAATATTTTTAACATTAAACTGTTAAAGTTGGGCCAATGTTAAATTATAGATTAGATATAAAAAAAAATTGGTTTTTTCGAAAGTGAGAAATACCTGCCACCCCCAACCTTCTTCAAATTAACATACACTTTCAAATGTTTTGACTGGGTGTCTCTTTTAGATTTAAGGACTTTTTTGTTTTGTCCCAAGTCCTTAGGGTACTCAGATTCTCTGACTTACCTACTGTTAGAGACAAAATTCACCAAATCAGGTTAAGTACTTTAGAAAATCGACTTTTTCTGATTTGTTTCCATAGTGCGCGCGCCGGCCGCCGCCGCCGGCCCGCCATGTTCTCGTATACAATTTTGAGTAACTTAGTACAAAAATTAAGTGGAGTAAAAAAGTGCAAATAGTTCTGTGCTTTGGAGCTGCTGAAAATGAATTTGACTTCTTTGGTTTCCAGCTTTTTGTATTTTTTAAATTTCAGTGTTTTAAATCCTTGAATGATATTTCCCACCGTATATTTGGTCTTTTTTTAAATTTCTGCTTAAATTAGTACAGATTTAGATTCAAAGCGTTTTATCACTATTTTTCTCACTTCCTTTTTCTACCACGTTGTTCTTCAAATTTGATCTTACTGATGTAAAAACATAAAATTTAAATCAACGGAAACTTATTAGTTTCCTTTATGTACCGTTAAAAATAAAATAGTGCGTACTTTAACAATCTGTCCGATTCCCTTTATGACCCTAAAATTGTTTCTGGTTTTTAAAATAAATTAACATAAGAGAATTTGTAAAATTATTTATTCTGCCTTTGTTATGTTTTAAGAGTTAATAATAAATATAATCTAAAACTATACGAATTCATGTTTTCAAAGCATTGTTCAGTTTTGTTTGTTGGTGTAAAAAGCAAAAATATTTGTGTCCAATACGTTTTCATTTCAAAATTTTAATTTTAAAACTTAGTATTCTGACCGCGGCACTTTAAAGTATTTCGTAATTTGCAAAAATATTTGTTTATTTATATATCTACACACACACACTCTCTTATATCGTCTAAAAGAGCAAATTATTTTGAAATTTAAGTTTTTATTGCACAAATCGAATTAGTTTATTTGACTTTTTTTGTTGTGTTGTTTATGGCAATTGAATAAAACACTAACCCATTTAAATTACACAACATTTTGACAAGGACATCATAAAAACAAAAATACAATTTACAATGATGGCGGATAAAGCTAAAATATACATAACGTTCATGTAACCAATCTTTTATTTTAGTTGTGAGCTACTGAACTTAAATGTTTGATTATGTGTTGTCGAAATTTCATTTGCATTGTACATTTCAATAATAAAACAATGAATTGAATTTGAGAATACGACTTCTCTCAAAACAGTTTTTAAAATGCGATATTTAGAGTTTAGGCTTATTTTTTAAGTTTACGACTATTCGGACAACATGGTCTTCGGTGTGTTTTGAAATCCCAATGCTGTTTTTTTTTTTGTTGTTGTCTAGAAATGCATTCGAGCTAGAGTCTCCATTGTCTTTTTTAAATTAAATATATCGTGATCAAACACGGGGTAGGAATATTAATTTTAAGTCTGCATAAGTTTCAAAAAGGCGTTCGAACCAATATAACAATGAATAACTAAAGATGGAATAACGTTCCCACCAAAAAATAGCATCTTTAGAAATAGTTTTTATGCATAATACCAAATTGACAATAATTAAAGAAACATTGACGCAATAAAACTTTTTTCTAGCAAAACTTATATTTCTTTACTTTCTGTTTATCTATACATATATGTAAAAATCTAAAATAAGCTTTTTATTCATGATTTTGCGATCATGCTTGAGACAAGGTCTTAAAAAACCATTTTAGTTGCATTAAAAGACTATATAACAGAACCGAAACCAAGAAATATCTGTCCGATTTCTAATCTAATCTACTCTTAAGAAACAGGACTTTTTTCTATTCAACTGTAGCTCTCTCAGATTAAATTAAAGTTCGAAAAATTGCTTGTTGTTACGATAGTTTTGGATTTTCTCCCATTTGTATTTGAGATTTTATTCTGAGTCGCCGTTATCAGTTATCTCCGGGTTTCTATTAGTTCTTCGGAGTTTGTATACAAAGTTCATATTTAACATAACATTGTGCCTAGTTTTGATAAAAAAAAAACAGTTACCCAACTTTTTGTAATATCAAGTGTAATGAGGTGCAATACGCTGTAAACTTTATGTTTCCAGAACTACCACAATTCATCAAAAGAAGCTGTGTAAATGGTATGAGTTAGAGTAAAACAAAAACCAAAGAAAAACAATAAATAATTTTTTTATTTAAAACTTTATTCCTATGTTTATTTTAGTTCTAACAAACGTCCTTATTTTTTCCATCACTTTCACGTTTTTTAGGAAAATCTTCCGAATCCCATGCAAATGAAAATAAAGGTCAAACCAATACATCAGAGGAGAAGCCAAAACTCGTTAAGACTAGTAAGCCAACAGTTGCAGACCTTCCGTTCGATAGACAAATTGTTTCAACGAAACTTGCAGCTGCACTAGTTATGCACGGCCGAGAAGATGTTTCCACTGAGGACATGGACAAATTGATTTACTTTTTTATTTTGATGGTTAAATTGTCAAAGGAAAAAGTTAAAGAAGATGGTAAGCCCATCGAAATGCTGAATGTTTTACCCGAACTGGGTATCGCACCAAAAATAACTCCAGCGTCGGTGGAAGAAATAATCGAGAACGAGGTTTCTGCAATGGTGGCTGCTGAGGTTGATATGGATCTTGAAATAAGTGATAAAGATGCAAATGCTTCGAGCAGTGCTAGTGCTCTGGAGAGTCTTACTGATTCGGATCTGCAAACATTGTTGCAGAATTTCAAACACTTGTCCACAGAGGAGCAGCATCACTTGATTGCCCATTTAAAGAAATTGGAAACAGCCGACCCAGTACGCGTTGAGAAGCTGCGAAAGTATGTCAATTTGGAAACTGATGGAAAAGAACCAAATACATCGGAAACAGCAGGTAGCAAATTTTCAGACTCGTCAAGGTCGAAGAAGAGCACAGGTGGAGACTCTCCCAGATCGACAAGAAAGGATCAGTATACCGACGATGAGACAAGTCGTGGAAGTAATGTTCGTAATAGATTTATCGACGACGACGACGAAGATGACGATTACAATTTTGAAGATGTATTCAAAGCGGCTTCTAGCAATGTAAATCACCACTCGGAAGAACGATCTCAACAAAGTGCAGTGAGTCGTCGATCAGGTGCTGAATCACCAGATGTCACAAGACGTCAACAGAACTCGAATCTCCGACATATTACATTGCAAAGGTCACCAGAAGAGCAGAGACCTCCAGTTGTTCCTTTTGTGAAGGCAAGCGACACTTCAGGTTTAGACTTTAAAAAATTGTCCACTGGTGTGTCTATAGCTGATACACAAAATCTTATCGCAAATTTAATGGGTTCGTTGCAACAAAGTTGTGGGCAGTTTGGTGGTCAAAAGAAGGAGGATAAACCTACTGAAAAAGAAACGAATAGATCAGTGAAAGCACCTAGCAATCAATTACCTGTTAATCAAGCTTCAGCCTCGGTTCCATTCTATCAACAACAGCAACAACAGCAACAACAGCAACAACAGCAACAACAACAGCAACATCCACATCCACAACAGCAACAAATGTATCCCAATTTCCAAAACATGCAAAACCCACAGGGTCCTCCAGGCAATTTCTATCCAGGTTATAACAACACAATAGCATATCCAAACTTCTATGGTCAAATGCAACCGGGTATGAATCCCCAACAAATGGCTCAATATAATATGGGAAATTTTATGCAGCAGTCGCAACAGATGCCTGATCAATCGAATTATAACATGTACGGCGGTAATAGCGGTTACAAGTAAATTTTGTTTACTGTTCCGTGTCGGATGTGCGGTTGAGTTTTGTGTTCCTGTGTAGATGTAAATTTAATTAATTAGGTTTGTCAATATTAACTAACAAATGGAAATTTTAAGTAGTTCAAAGCTATATTATAATATATTAGTGTTCCCATGTCAACATTTGGATGTATGTGCACCGTGGTGTCATTTAAGATTTTGGAGACAAACAACAATTCTATTATGTAAGTACATTTTTTGTCTTAATGAATCTTCCTTTTATTTAAATAGTTTTTGTTTTTCTTAGAAACAAACAGACATACGCGCCGAGTTCAGCCGTGGTAAAGTAGCAAGTCTATCCCGAGCACCGAAAAAGGTCGTTTTAATAAAGTTTATAGTAGTGGTGTTTTATCTTATCAATGAAAATCATCAAGTTTTTATGTTAATCGCAAAAAATTATTCTTTGAATACGCAAGCAATTGGTTTTCGAACCAAATTCCCGGCGAAATAGTCTTAGATGATAATAAAAATAAAAATACTTTGCGGAATTGTTTCAATTATGATTGACTTAATTGTTAAAGTGATGTTGCTAGTGGGATTACAATCACATCGAATGGATATTAAAATTTCGAATAAGCAAACAAAGGAATTTTGCTTCGAACTGGTACGTACGTCTCTGCAGAAAGATGTACATACTTTGTTAAAATCATCAGAAAAGCTAGCTCGTGTTCACTTCAATTACAATTATTTTGGAAAAAGTAAGTTCATATATAAGTAAACAACAAAACTTAAATAGAAACGGAGATTTTGGCCCTTATTGCGAGTGTCGTTTGGTTGTCGATAAACGACGGTTGTCGATAGTCGAACGTCGAAAATGAAATTTGGTATTGCGTAAAGCGTTATCCTACCACGCCCTCCTCTTTCACCATACAAAAAAAAAAAAACGAAAAGAAAAACAAGGCTTTAATTGTTTTTATTGCAACCAATTTTAAACCGAGTTTTTGTACTAACTCTCAAGCAGAGAAGCATTTATGATACTTAAGAAATTAGCCATGTTAAGGTAACAGATATTTTCCTGAAGATAAAAATGTATACCGACAATAAGATGAACCGATCTTTGTCGAAAATTTATAAAAGACCCTATTATTTTTACACCTGATGGTTAACTGAAATTTATACAAAACAGATCATCATAGGACTATTATGTAGATTCAAGACCATACAGTCGAATCTGGTTTCTCCGAAGGGTTACCATGATTGGGGTGAATAAACAACGGCCTTGTCATTTGTCACTCGAAAGCATCGGTTCCCTTTAGAACACCGTAATTAAGTCGAGTTGAGCGCGGTTATTTTTTTCTTTTATTTTGTTTTGACCGCTGTTAGTGGTTAGATGGGGGACCGTCTGTTAGCACAACCGCGTGCTGTTGTCATTTGTTATTTGTTCTGTTGTGTCTCTTGTAGGTGTATCAGCCTAACCAGTGCTGCAGTGTGTAATGTTTCGTTTCGTCAAAAAAATATAAAAAACAGTGTGTTTGACGCAAATTGCTATTTTCAATTGATGGTGTGACTAGTATATTGTTTCTAATTGTTTCCATTGAATATATCAACACGGCCCGTCGTAACAATTTCCAACTACAAATGCAAAAAAGGAAGTAGCCGAAGGACTAAAGATATTTTCGTAATGCCACACATACTTGTATTTAGAATTTGTTAATCTGCGTCTATGATGATTAATTTTTGACTTTCGCAGTCCGAAATTGTTACGACGCACAGTGGGGCAAGATACCCCAATAATCGGAATCAATTCGGGGGATGCACCTACTTAATTGATGTCAGTTTTTTTTAAGTAGAAGTACCATAAACGTGAATAGGAAAACCATAGTTGTGCTCTTCAAACACGTTTTAATGCTTCTTTAAGGGGCTATACCAGTATAACCCATGAAAAACTAGGCGATTTTGGCGAATTTTATCAAAGGAAAGTGCTGGATAGAATGTTTTGAATTTTTTTGGAAATAATGAGGTAAATATTTTAAACTATATTTTATGATTTTTTTCTTATGAGAATATTGAAAAGTAACGGTGTAATCTGCTGTTTTCGAAGATGCCAAATCAAAAGTACCTCAAGTGCTGACGTGATTCCTTCCAAATGAGTAGCTAAAACTAAAAAATTTAAAAAGCGTATTAAAGTTGAAGGTATTACCTATACAATGACCTGTTAATTTTTGATATTTTTCAAAAATCGTTGGTCATTGTATAGGTAATACCTTCAACTTTAATACGCTTTTTAAATTTTTTAGTTTTAGCTACTCATTTGGAAGGAATGGCGTGGTTTTTAAAAAAGTAAAGCTAATCAAAATGATTGTAAGGCATTGCATACTAAATGTATCAAAAATACTAAGATTGAATTTTAAGTCGATCGACCAATTTTTCATTGAGTTATGATGAAAGAAATTTTGAAAATTGTCGTTTCGAGAAAAACGAAAGTTGAAACTACCGCGGCATAGAGTTTTTTTGGTAAGGTATAAACTATCGAAACCAAAAAATTTTGAAAGTTTCATACTGGTATAGCCCCTTGATAACGGCATCAGTCCTCAAACTGATTTTCCAAACATAACTTTATTTTCAGATTTCAAAATCAGTTCGAAATCCGAAAATAAAGTGGTGTTAGTAATTTCACTGACACAACTTTATATTCAGCTGAATACGTGAATCACAGATAGATCTCGTGTTACAGAAGCAACAATCTAAACAAATGGAAGTTGCGGTGCAAGAGAAGTAATGGTTTTCCCTCTTGTTTTTTATTCCTCTAAGCTTTAAGTTCAACTAACGTAAAAAACAACTTTATGCGAAACTTATGAATGGCATAAAAACTGAATTTGAGCATCGACTCGATGCTTCTCAGCTTCCAAAACTTGTGCAAATTCCTTCTTGTATTCGAACTTAAGTGGGCGGCAGTATTTGGTTGATGAAGATCTCGGATTTTGCAATCTTAACTATGATCCATTAAAGACTGCACTTTAACCTCAGCTGAATTATTCGTCACATGCATCGCGTTATTTTTCGGATAGCACATTTCTTTCGCATTTTGAACTACTTTGTTGGAAGGAAACCGTTCAGTTTCAGTGTCCTTGGCTCTAATAATATTGTATTGGTGTCTCGTTAGCTTGACCTCTTAAAATAAGAGTTGAAAAACTAAAAAAATTGTTTAAAAAAAAAGGAGCACGTATGAGCACCCGTTCTTTTTGGAACTTCACAGACAAAATGTTAAATTACATGAAAAAACTTAGATCTTCGTGTGGAAGAGTGTGGAAGTCTACTTTAAGCTTAAGCTTTTAAGAAACTCCTGTATACACTTGACTTCTGATGCAAAATTGCACAACATCTTTCCACAGATTCTTGAATACTTTTTAAAATATTAAATAACATACCTGACGCTGTCGATTCCATGTTCAAACTCAATTTTGCCTTTGTTTTTATTAAAGTTACAGCTATTCGAAGGTAAAAACTTTTTATCAATTCGCAATTATAAAAAAACTAAAATGCTTACTTCAAGTGCACGCGTTGGAGTGGGAAATCATGTAACAGCACAAAGTGAGCGCGTTTTAGATGCATTGGAATATTTTATAACGGAATAGCAAAAAAAGAAACTCATAACTTTTGTTTCATTTTTTGAATTAATTCCGAGCTTGCCATATAGTTGGCCCCACTGTGCGACGGGCCTTGTGATGGAGGCCAATAGTGGCGATTCAATTGACAAGTAAAATGAATTTTTATATTCAAGATTTTAATTAGACCTGAAAACCGTTAATGGTAGATTTAATTTTTTTTACTCCCAAAGGTATGCAACATATCAGTAGCAAACTTTTAGAAAAATTATGTTGACAAATGTAAAAATATCTCAACCCTGTCGAAAGAACATTAAATACATTTTTTTATTGAACAGCTCATTTGTTTGATATATACAACTATAAATTATTAGGCTAACATTTCTGTTTTAAAATCTGCGAGCACAGAAGAAACTCCATCTCGTTTAGTTGGCGGGTTTTATGCATTTTAGTTAAAATAAAAGGTACCTATGGCTAACATTTACTTGTTTCTTAAATAAATAATCGTTATGTTCTCGTCGGCTTGAGCACTGCTGACGGTCGTTGGCTGTAATGGTGGTGCGTAGGAAGAGTAGTTCGATGGTGGATTCGATCCTGGGGCCCTACTCTGTAATTCGTTTCGAAAGCAAAAATTTCCGAAAACGAATATTTTGTACTCTTTATTTCTAACGCGGATTAGAATCTACTACACTTGGAAAAGGAAATCCGAAGACGAATTTTTCGCACCGTGCAAAGCGTTTTCGAATGTCAAATCCATTCGAAAATAAAAGTTTTCTTTCGACAACAAAGTAGCTAACGAATCTCAATTCACTCACTGAAAAACAATGATTGTGTTGAAGGGACACATTTTTCAACCAGTCAATATATTGTGTAGTGAACTTATAAGAGGTCCAAGTTAAGTTTATTCCATAAATAAATGTAGAATTTTATCACAGACACTGGGAATAATTAGGAAAAAATATTACCACAAAACAAAAATAGTTTAAAATGATGGTGTAGTACATGTGTGCTCAACTTTATTCACATTCTGGCACACATTTAAAGAATATTTGATTTATCGCATAAAATTTTTTGTTCAACCCGTTCTTTTCTGTTTTTTGCATGCATCCAAAGTGCAACCGAATGCATTTTAGTTTTTATTGAATAAAAAAATGCTTTATTTAAAACTGTAATTCCTGTTTGGTTTGCAACTTGTGTTGATGTCTTTTTCTCTCTCACGAGAAATGAAAAATACTTCGAAAATCTATTCCGTAAATGGAAATTGTACTAAGCACTTTTTGTTCGATTCGAAAATTTTACAGAGTATGAAATCATACACGGATCGAAAATCCTTTTCGAATTGGATTGGCTTTCGAAACGGAATACAGAGTAGGGCCCCTGGAAGCTGTTGTAGGTTGTTGGATGAATTTCTTGTTGGCTTTAACCTCAGTCGTGCTGCGTTACGTAAGTTTATATGCAAAGGCAAAACATCGCTTGTAAGGGGCCAGTTATAGCGATCAGGAAAACGAATCAGGAAGAATTTTCAAATGGAATAATAACTATGTTTTCGTTACAATTGAATAACAAATGTTATACCAATCAATGGCAAATCACTCAAAGTATTTTTTGTGCCCAGAAAAGGTGTAATAGAACAAATATTTTCTGTTTAATTTGTATTTTTCTATTTTCCTGATTCAATTTCATCAGAAAAATAAAAAAATACAATTTTAGCGCAAAGTATTTGTTCAATTGAAAATTTTCTTGGCAAAAAAAATTCTGTGGGCTATTTACTATCGATTGGTATAACATTTGTTATTCAATTGTAACGAAAACATAGTAATTATTCCATTTGAAAGTTTTTCCTGATTCGTTTTCCTGATCGCTATAACTGGCACCTAACATGTAATTTCTAAACCGATTATCGTCAGAGAAATGATCGTGGATGATATCTGCCATAATTTGCTGTACGTAACTCGATTTTCATCGTGTCGTCTAATTTGCCCGACTACTCAAATTTTATGTAAATACTAGGTGTACCAGCCACTTCGTTCGCAAGAATTGGCATAACTGTTTTATTTATCAACCGATTGATATGAAATAAAAATTAAATGTTAAGTGAAGCTTACCACAATATATTACTGAAAACCCCATCTAGATAGGATAAGCCGTTTTTGAGATTAGCGTGCACAAACAAACAAACTGTTACGTTTTTATTATATGTATAGATAGATATAGATATAGAAGACTAGCTGTGCCCGCGACTTCGTCCGCGTGGAATAGTGACTTTCAGCAGCACTTTTGACTTTTTAGGCTATTTAATTTGGAAATAAAACACTTTCATGCAATAAAGGAACCTATTGTTATATTATTTTATTTAAGTAGGTACATTTTTGCATACGACGTTCTTATTTTTCCATGTTTTGCAAAATGAAAAGGTTTTGCAGGTTTGATACACGTGAGCGTGCCACATAGAGTTGCCATAGGACTTTTTTCTAAATGAACACCTGAAAATTTAAGCGTCTGAGCTTTATTTATGATGACAAATCAGTGGGAATTAAAGAAAAACGGGGAATCAAAATGTTTTCTCCTTTTGCCGTTCCAGTCATTATTAAAATTTTTATAGTGCCGCATCCCAGATGTGTAATTTGTACCTGTGTACAATTCTGGATTACTCATTATTGGTACTGGAACACCAACTTGCTGCCACTCCTAATAATCCTAAGAAATTGAGAAACCCTATAGGGTATGGTGTGTCCATAATATTGTCTATTAATAGACATTCGACAACATCCCCCAATACGTCAAACATAATTTATTAGTTTATATGGTTAACTATCTCATTAGTCGGCTCCGAAATCGACATTTCACATAGCAATTCCTGATTGCCAATTTTTATAAGAAGATCAAGATAGACATTTCTTCTCAGGTCAAATGTATTTTCGACAGAAATCACTCCACAGTGAAAGAACTTTTATCGATCCCGCAGTTTCAAGGCTCCCGTTTACGGTGTCGGTCCCGTAGAAATATAGGGATTACTTATTAAGCCCGTGTTCTTCCTCAGCCTCTAGGCTATCTCTGAATAAAATTCCATTTAAATCGGGTCAGTGGTCTGGGTGGGAGATAGTAACAAAGAAACACGAACATACAGAGTTAATTTCGGATCTGTAATATTAGTTAGGATGTCTATCTTCAGGTTCTAGACTATCTCTGTACCAAAATTCATATAAATCGGTTCAATAGTTTGGGCTGTAAATATAAACAAAGAAAAACAGACAGACAGAGTTAATTTCGGATTTGTAATGTTACTAAAGTCTTGCATTCCCGTGGGTATATGAGAGCCGTTTCCGGAGAATGACTTAAAGTTTATATTACTTGGGAATAGTGTAGTATTCTAACGCTGGAAATTTATTGAAATGGGTGCTGTATTTTCCAATACAGGGATAAAACATATAGCATAACATATGTCCATCCTCAGGTTCTAGACTGTCTTTGTACCAAAATTCATATAAATAGGTTCAATAGTTTGGGCGGTTAATGAATGGTAACAAAGAGAAATGGACATAGACAGACAGATTTAATTTCAGACTTATAATATTAATAAAGACTCCCGTTCCCGTGGAAATATGGTGAACGTTCTCGTAGGAATATGGGGATGAATTAAAGTTTATGTTACTCGGTGATAGTTTAGCATTCTAACGGTGGAAGAATATTTGAAATCTGTGCTGTAGTCTCTAAGTTCCCGTCTGCGTTCCTGTTCCCGTGGGAATATTGGGATAAAATATACAGCCTATGTCCTTCCCCGGATTCTTGACTATCTCTGTACCAAATTTCATTTAAATCGGTTCAGGAGCTTGGGCGGGAGATGGTAACATAGAAAGATGAACAGAGAAAGCTTCTTTCGTATTTAAAATATTAGTGAGGACCGGTTCCCGTGGGAATATTCGAATGAAATATAGCCTATGTCCTTCTTCAGGTTCTATATCATTTCTGTATAAAATTTCATTTAAATCGGTTTTGTAGTTTGGGCGAAAGGTGGTAACATAGAAAGACGGACAGACAGAGAGCTACTTTCGCCGTTCCTGAAGGAATGTGTGGATGAATTGAAGTTTATGTTACTCGGTGATAGTGTAGCATTCTAACGATGGAAGAATTCTTGAAATCGGAGCTGTAGTTTCTAGGTTCCCGTATACGTTCCCGTTCTCGTTGGAATATAGGGATAAAACATATAGCCTATGTCCTTCCTCAAGTTCCAGTATATCTCTGTACCAAATTTCATTTAAATCGGTTCAGGAGCTTGGGAGGTAGATGGTAACATAGAAAACCGGACAGACAGAGTTACTTTCACATTTATAATATTAGTTAGGATATAGGCCCTTATTGCGAGTGTCTTCTAACATTCGATGCGACAAGGGTCGAAAGTTTCGATAAATTTTTTTTTGGTATTGCGCATCTCTATCGACAAGGATTTCTGTTACTGTGAACAATGAAAGTAGTCATTACTTCATTAGGTTTGTTCGTTGAAGCCCTGGGGTTGCCCTAGGGTGACCACAAAGCGTTTTTTGAGAAACCTAAATTCGGCCTGAATGTCAAATTGAGTGTTTTTTGAGCCATAGGTTTGCCATAGGTTTTCCCCAAACTCGCCCTAGCTTTTTGCTGTAACGATTTCAGGGCTGTCAAATGGCATGTATTTTTTTTAATGACAATGATGTGTGGTGATTTGTGGTGTAGTGTTTTTAGAGGACTGGAAACCCCAGGTTTTTTTTTGACAACTCATAGGATTGTCAAGAAAACCTGGGTCAACCCTGGGGAAAGTTCAACGAACGGACCTATTGTGAATAAATTCTATAATTTGACATTTGAATTAATTTCAGTGATAGTCGAACGCAAAAATACAGACGATAACGACCGAATTCAAAATGAAAAGTATCGAACAATAAGAATACGCAATACCAAATTTCATTTTCGACGTTCGACTATCGACAACCGTCGTTTATCGACAGCCAAACGACACTCGCAATAAGGGCCATAGACTCTGTTTCAGAAGCATGAATTTCAGGTAATTTTTGAAATGTAAAAACAGCATTCAATTTTTGCTCTCCGTCTTTTTATATGGTAATATTTAAAATTTAAAGAGTCCAGAAAAAATAAAAAAAAAACTTGCAGCTGACAAAGTGGGGAGTCTCAAAAAAATTAGCAGGTGACCATACCCACGATTCCAACCCTTCTAGCAATCGGAAACAAAAAAATAATTAAGCGATTTGAGCATATGGCTGATCGTATTTAAATCGATAACTCAATTGCGAAGCGCTTCGCTTAGGTTATTCTGAAAAGCGAACATGGTTGGAAATTAAACTTCCAACATTTCCATTTGGAAGTCTTGTCCATCCGCTCAAATGTCATCTATTTGCAAGTTTTTCCAATGAAAATTCCAAGTTTTATTTAGGTATCAGCTGTTTTTAAACATTTGACGTGTTTTGTTAATTGATAATCATTTTAGTTTTGTGGAAAATAGTTTTAAAATTGTGTTATGGATTCAATCGCCTTATTTGTGGATGCTGAACAAGAAGAAGAAAGAGAAAGTAGAGAAGAATTAAGCGAAATGCGGATTCTAAGAAAGCTAATCAGAAGTGGTTCTTCTCCACTCGATGTTTCCCAGAAAAACTAAGGCCCTTATTGCGAGTGTCGTTTGGCTGTCGATACACGACGGTTGTCGATAGTCGAACATCGAAAATGAAATTTGGTATGCGTATTTCGTATTTTCGATACTTTCAATTTTGAATTCGATCGTTATCGTCTGTATTTTTGCGTTCGACTATCACTGAAACTATCTCAAATGTCAATTTATACGATTTAATCACAATGACTACTTTCATTATTCACAGTAACAGAAATCCTTGTCGATAAAAATATGCAATACCAAAAGGAAAATTTATCGAAGCTTTCGACCCTTGTCGCATCGAATGTTAGGCGACACTTGCAATAAGCCCCTAAGTAAATTTAAATTATTTTTGTTTGATTATTCCTTCATACATATTCAGCCTTATTATGAGTTTCACGTGAAATCATTCCCCTCGAAAAAGATCCCATTTCACTTTTCCCTTATTATGAGTTTCGGGGGAAAAATTTTCCATGTTCGAAAAATTTCCCTTATTATGAGCTATTTTTCTCCGTGAAACGTGAAAACGTTGAGAGCAATTTATTTCACTTATTTTTGTGAGGCGAACAAGTGAACAACAAAAGCGGAAAAATTTTAAGTCTGGAATTTTGTTCAGGTGAAACTCATAATAGCTTTTAAAATGCCGGGCGAACAAAAATGTTCCGGGCGAAAAGCTGTTCACGTGAAACTCATAATAAGGCTGATTTTATACTAGGTGTGCCAGCGACTTCGTCCGCAAGAATTGGCATAACTTTTTTATTTATAAACCGATTGACATGAAATAAAAACTACCACAATATATTACTGAAAACCCCATCTAGATAGGATAAGCCGTTTCTGAGATTAGCGTGCACAAACAAACAAACTGTTACGTTTTTATTATATATGTATAGATAGTTAGGTATAGAAGATAGATAAGTTTGCAAAATAATTTCTACTTTCAAAAGAAGCGTTTTGCTATGTTTTGGATGAAACAAAAATAGTAGCTCATTGAATCCTATTCTAAAGCTCGCTGCTACTCTACGTTTCTTAGCGGATAGTTACCTCATCCCAGAGATCGCCAGACTTGGCTCTATATTCTGGAGCATTTAGCAATCCTTTTGCATTCCCTTCGTGTTGTTGCATAAACTCAACAAGCATCAAAAATTGTTGAGACGTGGTGTGTTTTTGACTCCTTTAATAAAGAAAAGAAAGCTACTCTCAATTCAATTGATGAGAATTAAACTATATTTACATTTTTCTATCAATCCGCTTGCAACTCGACACTAAAACACCTATCGCTTTTGAAAACGAAATGAACTGAAACTCGAACGATTCGAAGGATTTACATGTTAACATTCGAACCGTTCGAGTCTCAAAATGCACTTCTTTCGAATTCGACTAACTTTTTACCGAAATAAGATGTCAAAATAAGCATGAGTATAGGTTTGTTCGTTGAAGGGTGACCCTAACCCTGGTGTCGCCACAAAGAGTATTTTGAGAAATCTAAAGTCGCCCTGAATGTCAAATCGAGTGTTTTTTGAGCCCTAGGGTTGACCTAGGTTTTCCATCAACTCGCCCTAGCTTTTTGCTTTGGCAAGTTGAGGGCTGTCAAATGGCATGTATTTTTTTTAAATGACAGAGATGTTGTGATTTGTGGTTTAGCGTTTTTTGAGGACTGGAAAACCCAGGTTTTTTTGAAAACCTGGGTCAACCCTGGGAAAAGTTCAACGAACGGACCTTATATTCCACCGGTTTTATACTTTTAAGGACCGGACAGTCGAGTCGCTTGAACTCTTTCAAAATACATCCTATTCTAGAACACTGTTAGAACTTCAATTTGAATTATTAGTTATGCAACACATAGGAGTGTGACTATCTTTCCCTGTAGTGCCTCTTTTTCATGGACAGAGTATAATAATTTAAAGTTCCCAACAGTTCGCTATGATCATTATGCCAATGGTACGGTATACGCTTCGAGTCTTTTCATAATGCAACAAACTTGTTCAATGAACTACAACTAAAATTTATCAAAGGTACTACATATTGCCAATGAACTCAGTCCATATTTCATGTAAATTTATGACATAATGTGAACTTCTTTACACGGAAAAAGTGTCGATCAAAACATTTGCACTGCCTTGATGGCCCACTATTACCTCATTTTTAATTGACTATTCTCATTATGCACAGACAGCCATATAAGGGCCAACTTATATGGTACAAACACTTTCACTTAGAGACAATCTTTTAATTGTAAATGAAGTTGCATTAAAGTTTTGTTGTATGAATATTCATAGTTTTTCTTTGATGAACTCATACCTGAACGCCATCTACAGATCATAATTATGCATGCAGACTGTGAATCAAAATATAGTGACATAATTATAAGTTAGTTTTTGTTGTTTCTGTGCTGCAAGCTATTTAAAAATTAATTTTACTTGATTGCTTTTACCTCATGTAAACCAGTGAAGAAGATACTTTACCTGAAGTAGGGTGACTGGTACTCGATTGAATTAAAAAGTAGGAGCAAATCACATCGCATGAGTATGAAGTAGGAAGCTTCATTATAACTTCCTTAAAATTGTTGCATTTATTCTATTTGTTTGATAATTTAAGACATAGAAACATTAATTAGCTGAGTCTGGGAAGTGACTTGTTTTGTATTTTGTACTTTATGATCCCTGCAGACAATAAAATTATTTACCCACCAAACAAGGAACCAAGCAGCAATTATTGGGAAATAGAGAACTAATACTTTTGCAAAGATAACATACCAAATATAACACCGAAAATCTCACATGTTAACGAAGCAAACTTAAAAAGTACTGGGGCCGAATCACCGCACACGTGATCGAGTAATTCGTGACTGAATTATCTCAGTTTGGTATTACTTCTCACGTTATCGAGCACTTAATACGACAATTTCCAATTTTTTTTATCAGTTTTTGAAAAGATTGAAATCGATTTATGACCAGCAGACTGCTTTTGTTTAATATTGAGTGAATTTTGAAAGGAAAATGGTACTCACTCACTCGATCACCGATGCGGTAATTTGGCCCCTGGTTTGTGCTGCCATAGGCCTAATGCAAGCACACCGATTTTAGACGGCCGATCTTATGCCGGTCGTCGAAATTCCAAATGTGAACCACATGTGGGAATGGACCTGGCACACTCTCCGACCGCTGATCTGTACCGGTCAAATGCCGGTGAGCAGCCGTCAACCCTCACTGTATCGCCGGCAGTACCTACCGGAAAATAGTGGTGTATGTGATTAGATACACGCTTGCACACTCACCGATTGTTACCGACCATTCCATTCGCCTGCTCTCACTTCATTCAGTATGTGAAATTAAAAGTACATACAATTACAACGTTTTAAACTAGTTTTGGTAGTCCGTTTTCTAATTGGAGTGCAATAAGTGATTTGATTGACAATGATGTCCTTATTTCATTAATTGAGGCAAAACCTGTTTTATGGGACAAAACTTTAGAAACATTCAAAGACAGGACTCTTGCCAGGGATGCATGGAGAGAAGCTGGCTGCGCCCTGTAAAACGATTTTGAGGTTTTGGAGGATAGGAAAAAAAGTGCTTTACCGGTAAAAATCCGGTGAGTGTGCCGATTGTCGGCCGATTTTTACCCCTATTGCGATTGGCGAATGGCGAGTCGAACGAAAAAACGTTTGAGTGTGGGAAATCGGTACTACGGTTGACGAACTCACACCCTGTGATTCGACCAAAATGTCAAATGATTTTCGAAGTGTGATCTCACCCTATTGTGGTTATCGAACGTTCGTAAAGTTGAATGCCATTCATGTTATTTTTTGTCGAACAACAAGCATAACGTGAAAAGAAGTCGACCGATAAGGAATTAACTACTTTTTGGACTAGCAGAACTCTGTGGTGCCACCTCATTTAATTTTATTTATTTAATGGAGAAAGGACTTTACTAATCGAAATAGTTTTGCGAGAAAAATCTTAACGGAAAGTTGTCCTATTTCATACCGATCATAATCGTCTAATTTTTATTTTAAGAAATTCTTTCAAACAAAAGATCGGTTTATTCACTGATCCAGGAAGAATATAGTTTATGATAACTCCCACTGGAAAAAAATCTTAAGGCACAAGCCAATTTAACTATAGAGGAAATTGAAGAGGTGCTTGTATTTTGGAATTCTCTCTCTAATTTGCTTAGCACAAAAATAAAAGCTTCCTTATTCAGCCTAAAATATAATCCTTATTCTCTGCCTAGAACTAAATGATAGCACAAATGACAGTTTACAACGCCGATGAAATGATTGTTGCAACTTGTAACTTGTCAAGGCACCTAAGAAAAACAAAACAGCTTGTAGGTTCAGTAATTGTACAGAAAAATCGGCAGTGGAGATTTGTGGATATCAAAAACGGTGGAAAATCTTCAAAGCGCATATAAATTTGTTCTTATGGCAACGCTGTCTGCATTACAAAAGGTCAGCAAGGTACCGAAGGGTATGAAATTCCAACTTCAATTCTAGACTTCGATCTATTTAGCGCTGCTACAAGTCTCCCAAAATGTTGAATTTTCTAAAAAAATCCGGTAAGATTAAAAAAGTTTAGTTCTCAAAGTTAATCTTCTTCTTCCTTCTCCGCCGCACAGTGGCCCGAATTGACATTTTTGGTTGCAAAAATCATATCATACTCAATTTTTTTTTTTACCTTATTGGAAATTTCCAAGGCTATAAAGTTTGTAAATTTGAAAAAAAAAAATATTTACAGGGTGTTTCAGAATCTGCTGTTGAAATAAAAAGTTTTAGTTAAGGTGGTTAACATAATTGGTATAGGTATTATGTTAAAAAGGTTAAAAGTCAGTTTATGAAGTAATTTGAGTATAATTTAAGTGTAAGTGTGCGCCGTTACGAGAATCGTGATCTCGATGGGATCACAGCTCTAACTGCTTCACACTAGTGATCCGCTAGTGAGGTACGCCGCATTGTGTCGGCATACAACCGCTGTATACTCATCACAAGTTACCTCGCTACTTATCATTGAACGCAGAAATGTATACTCCTCACGCTTGGGAAGCAAATTTTCATTGAAATAAATGTCTGGATTAGGCATGTATAGATCAGAAAATGGGCAAAACAAGGACTCAGTCTTTTTTGGACTAACATGGTACCCATTATCTTATAAAATGTTTACCCATACTCAAGCGCTCCTTGTAGGGATATAAAATCCCTGCCTGTGATGGCATCATCGTCAGCAAAGAATAGTTGATGGATTTTAGTGTTATGTAGTTTATCTTTCATGGTAGTTAAGGACTGTAATAAAGAGCAAAGGGTTCAAGACGGTTCCTTGATATACACCTACTGCTACTTGGAATGCTTCGGTGACTTAATCAGGGCACAGCTGCTTCATTTATGCTCTGTCATCGGCACATAGGCGTCTGGACCTCCTCGTTGTCTGAAGCCATCCATATTGAATTTCGTGGTTGTCGATCGAATGCTTTTTCAAAGCCAACCAGCAAAATATGCAAGTCATGTTAGGAATCACGATGTTTTTCCATTAGGATCCTTATACTTGGATTGCATCTGTACTGCTGTTGACTTACCCGGGACAAACCCGCATGGGTTATCAGATGGTTTTATTATTTTTCGCAGCCGGATATCTAAAGTGTAGGAAATCAGCTTGATCGAATCTTTCAATGTTAAACATATGTACCAATGATGATTTAAGCCATAGGCCATGATTGATTATTTGATTTGATTCACAGGCCTGCAAAATGATAGTCATAACTTCCTCTCTAGAATTTGATAGCTGATTCTAGGGTATTTTGGTGCGCTGATTACGAATATGTCCTTAGTTTTTCTCCATCACCTCCAGATTTTTCAAAAAAAGATACAGATAGAAAATAGGAAAAAAGTCGCAAGTTTTCGCATTAAAAAAATATATATTGAAAGAAGAATTCTAATATCTAATTACCCCTTTTTCGACATGTTTATTGCGAATTAATTATACTCATTATGCAGTAGTTAACAAATTACTGATTTGCATTAATGTCTATGTCCCTTTACATTAGTTAAATGCAATAAAAACTAAGCTAAAGCAATTTAATGACGTTTTATAAATTTTAAAATGCAGGCGCTCAGACATTTAGAGCAAAACTTTAAATATTCAATATCAAAAAATCCTGACGTGATGGATTTTTTTCATTATTTTTCTCGTAATCAGCACATCAGAAACTATAGAAAACGTTACTCAGATTTCAAAGAGGAAAACCATTGCAGACCTGTGATTATTTATTTTTATTTATTAACGTTGTTTACAAGATTTTTACAAATTAACAAAAATTACAAAAACATGGCCTTACTGCCGTCTGCCTAGTTGACAAAATAAAAAAATTGCAACATTTTATTAAAGAAAAAAAGATTTTAGCTCCTACTTTTAATACTGATACTGATATTTATTCGTATTTTGTATTTGTATTTGTATTTATTCAATTACATAATTTAACTCAGTAAGATACAATATCTTATAAACTAGAGTAAATTTCAGTACAAGGTACTATATTTAAAAAAATGTGCTGTACAATAATATAATAAATCATTAATGAGAAAGACTGCTGATTAGAAACAAATTAAAAATAAAAATAAAAAATCAGATTTTAAGAACAACATCACCGTTTTCATCATCATCATCATCAACACCACCCACAACTTCGCCGTCAAAAATGTGTTTTTATGATACAAATTCTTTTAGCATTTTCTGAAATAAGCTCGGGCTACTTATTATTTTTATAGATCGTGGTAGGGAATTCCATAAACGAATAGAATACTGATAAAACTGACGTTCGGACACCAAAAAAGAACAACGTACTGGAACAAGGTTGCAAGATCTTTCTGATTGTGAAAAAGTAAGCTTGTTAAACAAATATTCAGGTTGATGAGATTGCATTATATTGTGAAGCAAGGTTAATGTTCTGAGTTTAAATAAGTTATCAAGAGAAATGCCATGTATTGATTTTGAAAAATTTGAAATGTGATCAATTTTTTTAACCCATATATATATCGAGCAATACTGTTGTCAGCAACATTAAGCTTTCTCTTGTGTTCTGAGTCACAATTACTAAAGATTTCACAACAGAGGAGCATAAGAGGAACCAATAATGTTTTAGCCAATATTAGACGTGTTGCTAAAGGAGTAATACGGAAGGTTGTCCAAAGCATTCGAAGTCCACCACAAATTCTTCTAAGCATTGATCGTATATGGTTATTCCAACTGAGTGTTTTATTAAACGTCAGCCCAAGGTTTTTAGAAGAATCAACGAACTCAATAACTGTGTTATTCAAATATATCAGTGGAAAATAGGAGGTATCAGTTAAAGTTCGGGATATGACCAAGCATTTCGATTTGTTTGGATTCAAGTAAAGATCATTTAGGCGCGACCAGATGACTATTTGTTCCAAATCCTCATTGACTTCACAAATACTATTTTCAAGAATTCCTAAAGCAAAGCTGTAGCATAATTGAACGTCGTCTGCGTACATATGCACTGAACTATTCTGCGGATATGATGGAAGATCATTAATGTAAAGTGAAAATAGTAAAGGCCCTAAAATTGACCCCTGGGGAACACCTCGCTGTAGAGGAAGAAAAGAAGACAAAGAATTGTTCACAAAAACAGCTTGGGACCTTTCAGTTAACTAGGAATGGATGAGTTTTGTTGATGTTAGAGAGAAGTTGAACTGACTTTTAAGTTTATTGCACAGTATTTCATGATTTACAGAGTCAAGCGCTTTTGAGAAGTCTAAAAGTGTTAAAATAGTTATTTTGTCGTTATCTAATTGCTTTCTGATGTTTTCCACAACGTCAATCAAAGCAGTAGTACAGCTGTGCTTAGGCCTGAAGCCAGATTGATTGACACATATTAACTTATTGTAATTTAAAAAGTTCCTGATTTGAAGATTAATTATTATTCTTTCCAGAACCTTTGAAAGGAACGGTAAAATGGCTATAGGACGAAAATCATCAGTACTATTACTTTTCGGGACTGGTATAACTTTGGCTAGTTTCCAATGAGAAGGGAAAGTAGAAGTCATAATAATGCTGTTAAAAATATGGTTTATAAATTTGAGAACATAGGGTAGAATTTTTTTAAGAAACTTCGGATGAATATCATCAGTTCCAATAGTAAAAGAAAAGATATTTGCTTTAAAAACATTCGTTTATAATTTTGTTTCTATACGTTAAATCTAATCTGCATTAACTGAATAATTTTTTCACCTCCATGTTATTGAGCAAGTCTACAATTTTATTTTGCGTTAAGGTATTACTTCCAAAGACATTTCTTCTTATTTCCTTATGAATTGGGCATTTTCCCATAAAGTGGAATATATCCTCTCTTTCTTCCATATTACATACAGAGCAAATTATGAGTAAGTCCTCCACTGGCCATGATATGGTTAAGAATTTTCTTTGAAGTTAATTTACCCATTAAAATTCGCATGTAAACTAGTAATCCTTCAAAAAATATTTGTAAATTATGCTTAGGTGTAATAATTGTATGTGCTGCATTTACGCCTCCAAGTTCAACACCTACTCAATGTGAACACTCTCTGTTTAGATCAACTCGACTGTATGTCACGAGCTAGAAAATAATATATTCTTTATTGATTTTTATTATTCATGATTACTCCCATAAACAAAATGAAAGAAGCCCAATCTAAAGTTCTAAATTCTGAAATGTGAACTAGCATCAAACCAGTTTATTTCTTTATTTGTGGAAATCAAACATAAGATGCAGCGCCTATTATTGATTGCATAATAAAATCACTTGTGCTCATTTGTATTTAAGTAGGCTTGCTTGCAGAAAGTGGCATTCTCTCGCTTCGCGCAATAGGCAGCATGATCTCTTCAGATGAGTTCCTAAACCTATTCAAAACAAATTGCTTTCTTTGAGATAATTATACTAAAACTCTTTCTTAACCGACGAAGTGTATAATCGCTGCAATTAGCCTTGTTGAGTTAAAAAGCTAAACACTTTTCTATAAGATCACCTCTTTCCTCTTGACGTGAACTGTAAAGTCAGAGGGAAGCCTATAATCAAAATAATTATTTGGTGAGAAAATCGAACGAATGGACTTTTAGTATAATATCTAACCAAATTCCAATAGCCAATAGCCAATAGACAGTAGTAGAACTATAAGTAGCCATTAAGTCTCACGTCCATCTTTGGAGATATTTGTAATTACAACATAACATAACTTTCTTTTCCCAACCATACCGCATCTGGGATGCGAGAGAGGTGCAGGTGAGATCTGGTTAAACCACCATGTTGCCGGTGTACAGCACATTGTTAAGATGAGACTAACCATTCGCCCAAAGGCTGCATTTAACATTCAACTCAGAAGGCCAAGAGGTCTAGAATTATGGTCACAATCTAAAGAAATCGTACTTGTAGTAAATAGCACAAGTTATGTAAAGCAATTCTATTTTAACCGAACTATTTTATAATTATTTTCCTCAGGATTTTAGAAATCTAACATAAATGGTAACTTTTTCTGTGTCCACGGAGTGTATAAGGCGCCAAGAGACCTTCGGGTGCACCTGTATCGCTTGGGTCTTTTAACCGGCGGCGATGGACTTGCTTGCAGTACTAGCCGCTTGGTAGCTGCAGATGACACCAGAAATGGTCATTATGCGAAAGTAAAATTATGAGAATAAGTATCGATCAATAGTGGTGGTTATGTGGAATTTGTATTTGTTGGATGTTGGTGGTATAAAACAAAGATCAATGTGTAGACGGTCAGACAGCTTTCACCTGATGTATGCTGCCAATAATAATTTGTAGAGACTGTGGAGATCATCAAATAAACGTCAAATGTTATCTACTACCCATTGATTGTGGCAGCAGGCTATTTTGACCGCATGTTTAGAGTGATTGTTCATTTTCCCCAAAACCTAGTTGGTTTCAATTGAAACGAACGAACTGATGTTGGTAATTTCTGATTTCATTTGTCAGCCCGAAGCTATGGTTGATTTTTATTTGTGGAAGTAAACACTTTGTATTGAATTCGAAATTTAAATCTCTGTACGCGATCATGTTCGTGATCAGAATGCGTTGGGCGAGGTTAGGAACGAGTGAGCTCAACCAAAATGCAATATTAAATTAAATAGTTCTCTTGGATTTGAGAGAAAGTAGTAGTGTTGATAGGTAACCAAATGAACGCAGTGGAACAATGCCAATTGCTTGACGTTTCAAGGTAAGCACGCAGTTGAGTTTTACTTATGCAATTGGGTTATAAGAAAGTTCGATACACTTTGCGTACGAGAGCGGAAAATTTGTTATTCCAAGAGGGTAATTGGTCTCAAGATTAGGAGGTGTTATTTATCGATGGGCGTTAAAAGCACTTTGCAAATGACCTTAAGCTGCTTTTATTCAAATTAGGTTTGGGGAAATCATCTCGCAATAGGTTCTTGTGCTTTGCAGCTTTCTTTGAATGTTGGTATTTTATTGACCTAGTCAGTTCGGAAATCAAATTCTTTAGCATTTATTCAGATTATTGGGATTTCTTTTTGTGACTGAGGAAGCTTAATTATATACACTAAAATTAAAATTTGCACTTCGACTCTATTGAATAGTGATAATTTGGCATTTCGCTTTGAGCTTTCAAAAATATAGTAGACAATAGCTTTTTTTTTGTTAAGGTTGGAATAGGTAGTTCGTGTTACAAAATAAACGGTTGTCACCATTAGCATTATAGTCGTTTGTTCTTGCAAATAAGTAGATTAACCGTGGATGATCAATAAATCATAAACAGGAAATTAGTTGACCATTTCTTTTTTCAAAACGTTGATATTGGTTGCGCCCAATTCACGTGTATCCGGACAGCTTTTTGTTGATGTTAAGACTCGTGAGCTCGTGCAAATTTTATATTTGCGCAAAGTGCAGTAAGTTTGTTCACAAGCCGTGAACCTCTTTTACGTGCAGAATGTAAGGAAACTCTTGCGTTGGTGAAGCTCTGACAGTCTGATTACAAAAGAAAAAACTGTTAAAGCCGTAAAAGTGCGTTTTGTTCTTTTTATTGTGGTAATAGCTCTAAAAATTAAACCCATTTATTTTGTGGTTTAAATATTGCTAAAATAAAAATAGTTGGTGCCCGTGTCGTAAAGGTGAGCATGTCTGCTTGTTACGCAGGAGGTTTTTGGTTCGAATCCTCGCAGAAACCAAAAGTGTTTTTCCACGCCGGGTATCAAATTTAGCGAGCATCGCGGCTCGCTAAATTTGAATGGTAATTCCATTATATTCATAGCCATGAAAATCGCTTTCTCGATTAGACGTTCGGTTAGGAACCAGCACAAAATTGTAGGTCCCTTTCATTCCCTCACAAAGCGCATGGTTGTGCGAAATGCGCTAGACCCCGAGGCTACCCGCTCTGTTGCGACACCCTATGCATTCTTCTTTCATTTCCAGCGCTATCAGTAGTGATCTTGAAGCGATCACAACTCTCCCACTTTTCTGCTTCACACTAGTGATCCGCCTGTGGGGTACGCCGCGTTGACCTCAGAAAGCGTCCACAAGCCTCCCGGTTTTGGATTGTTCCATGTCTGAGGCCAACCAAATGCTGCTGTTTTTGCATTTGCTTGTACCAGGAGTGTTTTGGCCTGCCTTTTCTTTTTCGTCGCGAATTTGTTGAAACGTTGTACGATATTGCCTTTTGGACAGGGTTCTGCGGATCTCTCCTTTGAACATGACAATACCAACTGAGCCGGTCGTGCTGAATTTTGTCCAAGATGGTACTTTTGACATGAAGGCTTCCACGGATCTTAGTACTTCTAATTCGATCAAGCTTTGTTACTCCTGCTGTCATCCGAAGCATCTTCATTTCGGCTGCCGTCAATTTGCTCTCATACTTTTTGTACATTGTCCAACATTGTGAGCCGTATGTCAGAGCTGGACGGACAACTGCTGTGTAGAGTTTTCCCTTCAGCTTAGGGGGCATTTTTCGATCACAGAAGATAGCGGAGTTTTCTCGCCACTTCATCCACCTTACGCTTACTCGATGATTGATGTCGTCATCACAAGTTGCTTCACTATTGATCATAATATCCCAGATATTTAAATTTTTCACACTTGGGAAGCACATTTCCATTCAAATAAAAGTCTGGAATAGGCTTGTCTGGATCAGGAAAAGGGCAGCACAGGTATTCAGTCTTTTTAGCGCTAATATGGTACCCATATCCTTCCAGAACATCAATCCAAACGTCAAGTGCTCGTTGCAGAGATGTAGGATCCTCACTTATGATGGCTCCATCGTCAGCAAAGAATAATTGTTGTACTTTATTGTCCGTTACTTTTCCTTCGAGCAAATAATCCAGAACAGCAATAAAGAGCAGTGGACTCAAGACACTTCCCTGATGTACACCTACTGTTATTTGGAATTCTTCGGTGACTCCAGCTGGGCATCTCACTTTTGTAACTGCTCCCTCGTACATGTCCATAATTATTCGCACATAAGCTTCAGGAACTCCTCGGTGTCTGAGGGCCACCCATATCAGATCTCGTGGTTGTCGATCGAATGCTTTTTCGAAGTCAACCAACACAATATGAAAATACTCTAGGGCATCGCGGTGTTTTTCCATAATGATCCTTAAACTTTGGATTGCGTCTGTGGTTGACTTAGCCGCGACAAACCCGCATTGGTCATCAGACAGCCTTATTATTTTCTGCAGTCGGCTATCCAAAACCCGCTCAACGATCTTCATAGTGTGGGAAATCAACTTGATGGAACGATAGTTGTCACAGCTTCTGGTATCTCCCTTTCCCTTGTACATTGGAAGAAGAAAACTTTCCCTCCATTGATTAGGCAAACTGTCACCTCTTATAAGTTTGGAGATGAGAATCGTGAGCCATTTCAACCCGATGTCTCCCATATTTTTCCAAAACTCATATGGTACCTCGTCTGGCCCAATCGCTTTGCCTTTTTTGGAGTTCTTAACTGCCTCCCTAACTTCTTCGACTGTGACGTCGGATACTTCCGTAAAGTTAGGTGCAGCTGTTGGAAAGTGGCACCGAGGAAACTGTTCATTCAAAAGATAATCACAATACTGGTCGCCACCTGTGAAGAATTTTATCGTCATCCACAAGTAGCAGTCCTTGAGCATCATTTATGAACTTCGGCGAACGAATCTCCTGCGCATTTCTCCTTCTCTGAGCGGCTATTTTGAAAATGCATGTATGTGTTTAAATAATCTGGCTATAGCCTTAATAACATAGCATAATCTGGTATTTAAAAGTACAAAACTGTTTTAATTTAAATTTTCGTTAGTAAAAATTAAAACACACATTCAAAATACATAACTACATATAGAATATTTTTGAAAAGGTGAAATTCAACAGCCCATACCAAATTTTAAGGGATTTTGTCTGTCGTTGATAGTGATTTCAAAGAAATAAAACTCTCGTATCGCATAGGAAAGTATTTACTCATGTTCATCTACCCTCTCGATTTTACAATACCTTTGGTGTCCTTCTAAAATATTGGCTTTTAGTTATCGAGTAATAGAATTCAAAGAATTTATTAATGAAGTTGTTAGAGTTTCGGTTGACTCCCATTTTAGCCATTTGGCTTGCTGCAATGCCCAACGTAAGGCAGAAAAATTAGGGAGCTCTTCTTCTCTTCTCTCTGACATCACGAAAAGAATTACTTCCGATTTTGGAGTCTTTTTTGAAAACGATGGGATTCCGTTGTGTGGGACTTTTATCATCGACACAAATGGAGTTTTATGTGAACGATTTGAATGCTTGCGTTTGATAAATTCAATTTCATTTTTGGGTTTGTCTAGCTAACTGAAATCCAGGATCGGATTCAGACACTATATGAAGGATTCAAATGGTTTAAATCAAATTGTGATTTTCTGTATTATTTCAATCACAATATTCCAAATCTAAAAAGCATTCAGATCGGCAAAGTTTCAGAAAAACGAGCTAGATATTGAATAACCTCTACGAGTGCGGCTTATTATTCTTTACTTTACAATTAATAATGTTATCTCATTTATGTATGCGGTGTTTTCGTATGATTTATTGTCCCACCAATCTTACATAACCACTAACTAGTTTCCAGAATAACAAGAACAAAAACACCAACAAGCATGTTCCTTCGATGGAGAAAAAAAGAACAAATCAAAACTTTTACAAAGAATGCATACAGAATGCAATCAAATCTTGCTTATATTCCCATCAGTCTTCTCAATCAACAAACAATCCCATAACAAGTATGTATGTGTTAACATGCACACGCGTCTAACTGCATAGCCTCATCCACTTGCTTTGCTTATTATAGCTTACCTGATGCATACGGTGTAGCCATCTCGCACCAAAACATCCATCTCTCATATCTATCTGTGCTTTGAGTCTTGACTTACCAAAATACTGCTGCTTCAACGCCAAGCTTATTGCCATCAGACTCAGATAATTCCATTCAAACAGGTACTCTGGTGGTTTCAGTATACTCCAAACCACCAGACTAACCACAACTTAAACATACTGTAGTTGCCTCAAACCCGTACTTCATTTGTTGTAACGTAACAAATTCTTTTTTTCCATAGAATTTTTGTCTTGAATGAAAAAAAATTGAAATTTTTCGGTTTGCGAAATGATTGCCTTGTTGTTTTGATGAAAACCGATACGTCTTAAAAAAAATTTATCCGAGAGTTCTATAGAGTCTTTCAAAGTGGATGTGCTCATTTGTCGTTGTTGTCGCCGTCGACGTTGACGTATTTAAGTGAACATATTTATATTGTTCATCGTCGCGGTGTTGTGAAGTTGTGAAGACCAAATATCACTGCCTGTTTACCATTTTCAACATTCAAAAGGTGCTTATTCTTCTGTCTAAGTGTGTCATACTAAACAATATTTTGGATAAATATCTTTTTTAAAGAGGAGAAAAGAGGTGCGCGCACTTGTTTTTATTCAGTACTTGATCTTCGGCCAAACTGTGCACGATCTATCTTAAAGTAGTAATACCAACCTAACCTTACGCCAACATCCACGTCTTAGTTTCCGTGCTAATTGCATGCACCGCGCCGTCATTTGCAAGAAAATGGAAAGTGATTGCTAAATTGTGGTGCACTAGCATTCAGAGTATTGTGGAGTTATTAGTTCATTTAACCACAAAGTGTAAATAAGGTGCAGATATAATTTTAACATTCCTTTTTGTTCGTGATTGTTGGCAGCTGTCAGTGAGTGTTTTAGTTATCATATTAAATTCTTCTGGCTGTCAAGTGGAAATTTCTTACCCTTTTCAAAGTTAATGTTATATTGTCTTGATCGCATTTGGGAAATGAGAAGTTTGTGTTTGTGGTAGAAAAAACTAGCATAAAAGTGCAAAGGAAATTCGATACACTCGGGCGTATGTGTACTATTTTTTCTAAGTTTAACTTTTATTGGTGTACAAACGACTACAATTTCACTTGTAGATAAGTGTTTGAAACAAGAAATGGGTCATTCCATTTCAGACCATTATTTTTTGTCTTTCAAGAAACACAATTTTTGAAAAAAAAAAATTTGAAGTTCGTCTTTTATGTTTTTCATGAAAAAAAACGAAAAAAAAAGAATTTTTTCAAAACTTTTATATGAAGATATGCAAAAAAGAAAAGATAAAAGAAGGACATTCAAACTAATGAAGATTTTCAATATTTAAATCTTCTTTCAAGTAAGTCCCGCTTTACTTGGAAGGGATGCTTTATTTCATTTTGTTTTTTCACTCAGAAAAGACATACTCTCTGGAAATGTTCAAGTCTAATTTTTTTTTGGGGATTAGCTTTAATTGAAAATGAACTTGTTTGAGGCAGTCAACATTTCTAAAGAAAGTGTAATTTTTCAAAAGTTTCATATGGACGACCTTCTAAAATCACTTTGAAGTCCGAATGTGCTTCAGAAAAAAGGAAAGTCTATGCTATTTTAAGATTTGAAAATTTTAAACCAAGCAAAAAATTCTTACTCTCAGCTCGTTATTGTTGGGCTCAATATTCTTATTTCAACATTGTTTTGGTACTTTTTTTAAGAATTTAAATTTTATTTTAAACCCATTGCGAGCTTATGTAAACTAAGCTCCGAAAATTAAAAAAATAAGAATGAAGAAAACTTAAAAAAACAAGAAGGAAGTTCTGGAACAAGACCGGATCAAACTTGCTTTAAGAATGTAAGAGCTACGTTTTGGAGAATTGAAGCAAACTTAAAATGAAAAGGGAATTCCTGAAACAGGAATACAAATCTAATTTTGAAATTGTTGCTAGTCTGATTAAGCTTCTTGTTCTAAAACTGCGCAGCGCTTATTTTCAGAATATGGTTCTTAAATTTGTCTTACACAAATTCATTTAAAATTTTTTTTGAAAATGAGCGCGAAACAGTAATGAAACTTGAATAGCTTAATAGGACTAGCAACGATAAATTGGAAATCCATGTTATTCAATCTACACACAATTATAAGGAGGAAAGACTTTTAGTTTGTATGTTTGTTTGTACGGAACGGTATGCTCCCGTTCGCATTTTCGTTTCCGGGAACTTAGAAAAAACTAGACCGATTTCAAAAATTCTGCTTGATTATCCCTGAGTAACGCGGAGACTATAGTTCTGCCCCATTTTCCCACTGGAAAGGAAACTTGGAAACTACCCTATTAAATATACTCAGTTCGATCACCGTAGGATCCAAAAGCTATGTCGGTCAATAATGAAAAATAAAATCTTTTTAAGAAAATAAAACGAACTTATTGTAAACTATTGACACTGCATACACTATTATATCTTAGACTAGCTGACCTGCCCGGCGTAGCTCAGGCCCTACGTTTATCAAATTGAAAGTTAAGTAAAATAACTTCATTCCATTCCATTTGTTGATTTACGTGTATTTTATATGAACAAAAGTGTCATTCAAGAAAAATGTCATAACTCGGGAACGGATCTACCAATTTCAGATAAAAACCATCTACCAACATTCCCTAAGCTACCACAAAAATTTGGTTTCATTCGGTTGAGCCGTTCTCAAGTGATGCTATCACAACCAACCGTACACTTTTTTTTATATATTAAAACTAGCAAACCCGGCGAACTCCGTTTCGCCACCAGATGGAGAAGCCATCTGCAACTATAAACCTCACAGAGCCCGAGACCTTTCTAATGAATGCAAAACCGTGGAAATCGGTTTGTGCCTTCTGGAGTTATAGCGTCAGGAAGGAAAACCCGACTTATTTTTATATATATATAGACTAGGTGTGCCGCAAGAATATTGGCATAACTTTTTTATTTATCAACCGATTGACATGAAATAAAAACTAAATGTTGAGTGAAAAAAAACGCCATCTAGATAGGATAAGCCGTTTCTGAGACTAGCGTGCACAAACAAACAAACTGTTACGTTTTTATTATATGTATAGATTAGTAACTTCGCTTCAAATTAACTAACGTCCGGACGAAGCACAAAAAGTGCAAGACTAAAATCTAGAGCCAAGACATGGCCGACGCAACGTGAATCACGGAGAAACCAAATGAAATGAACAGCAACCAAATATTCTTAACTTTTTTTTTTTTAAATATTCTTTCAAAGTATGAACAATTTTAAAATGAGATTGTTATCCTCAACGTGCGCCAAATGTTAAAATTATATAATCTTTAGTCTGTTTTCTTCACTTTTTGCATAGAAATTCACAATCTGTAACATATTAAGGAGTGCGGGGGTAAGAACCTCTCAGAATCTCTCTGAAAGATCGTAAATGTCTCAAAAGTAAAGATACGTCTTGAACAAAACATTTATAACAACGCTTGAAAAAGGGTCTATTTGACAGTTGCTGTATTTTTTTTCGCTGTGCTTGATTACTTTCCGCAAAAATTTTGGTGGCAAAAATTCGCATCTCTTTTTCTCTCTCGTAAGCACTTTCTTTTTTGTACAGCTACGAAAAATCGCTGTGCTGGAATAGGATTAGACTGACTTTCGCCGAATTTTGGTGCATTTCGTGATAAGTTTTAGAAAAGACACACCTATTGTTTCGGCTCATTTCTTATCTGGAATCCGGTTTTCGTTCTTAGTTCAAAATTTTAAACGTAAGATCTAAATAATCTAAAAACAAGCCAATTAATTTTAAATTGCGATTTTGCTCTTAGTGCAAGTTTATCTCGAATTTTAAAATACGCAAAGAATACAATACTGGTTTTTAAATTCCACGTGAGATATCATTGGAAAAAGGAGACTCTAGTGAAATTCGGAAAATATCTTTTTTATAAGTTTAAACTTTGTTGTCTTAATTATATGAAATTTTCTATGCATTCACCGAAGGGGTCCTTGACAGGGTAGGATTTCTAGCAGAGTGTAAGCTGAAAATTAGCAAAAAATTAAGCAGAGTGCTGAAAAGATAAACTCTGTAGTTTCTCGTCAGCACAGAAAAAGTTTCGCAACTTTATTTCTACAAACAACTTGAATATATTTAAGGAGTTTTATTACGAGAAATGTACAAGCAGCTAACAAGAGAAATTTAGTAGATCCTGTTCGATTCTTAGACTTACATAAAAGAAAAATTACTGGTCTACCTTACCGCATTGCTTATGTTGACTAGTTCATTTGATAGTTCTTCTAAGTTTTTCTTGAAGATTGATGAAACGGTTAGTCAAAGTTGATAAACAAAAAAAAAACTGAGGGGAGCTATATCAAATGTTGTTTGTATTGATCACATCAGCAAACGAAACCACAAGCAATTGCTCCATATCCTCTACAGAACAAGTAATTATCGTTTTTCTTCGACTAAATGCGGTAAAATTGCAAAATAACTTTAAATCCAAGCTACTGCGTCTGTAATTAGGTGCTAATTTATTGCAAAAACCTTTTTGTTTATCTACTATTAACTTTTTTAAATTGACTTGTGCTTGTGGTTGATATTAACTTAGACGAGCTGTGTGTGACTATTGGCAAATACTTCACAAACATTATTCTTTTTTCATATTTCGTTTTTTTATGCTTTAAAAGTTAGTAGTACAAAGGTACCTATTTATCTTCTCGATATTATAAATACATATGAGTGAGAGTGTTGACCAAAAATATTGTTCTTTGCTATATGCAAATCCTTGTCTGTGTCAATATAACTTCGAGTATTAGTAAATTAATGTTTACTTACTTAAGACAGAAAAAAGTAGAATCAGTGTTCGTTTATCACTTTAAAAGGCTTCTCAGATTGTGGGTAAGTCTCACAGATATACGAATGATGAAATTTTAGTGTTGGAAAGTTATTTGTATTTTTGGGAATTTATTATAGGCTTGTAAATCAACAATAGCGCAAATCTTTAGTCATTTAAAATGGCCTTAAAATGGGCCATAGCTAAAAATAACTTTTGAATCATTTATAGTTGATTTTAAGTTCACTATTTTGAAATATCTTGAAGAACGAAAGCTTCTTAATGACCGTCAGTACGGCTTTCGTAGCAAACGGTCCCCTGGTGATTTGATGGCTTATCTCACCGAAAAGTGGAATCAATCTTTACATTGTTTTGGAGAAAGTAAGAGTATTGCGCTTGATATTTCTAAAGCATTTGATAGAGTTTGGGATCAGGCTCTTTTATCGAAAATGCGTGCTTTTGGTATCGATGAGTCTCTTCTTCGTTAATTAGAAACTACCTATCCGACCGTTCAATACAAGTTGTGTTGGATGGCTTCAAGTCTGATACCCACTTCATAAATGCTGGTGTGCCCCAGGGCTCCGTTTTGTCTCCGACTCTCTTCCTCATTTTCATTAATGATCTCTTGTCTGAAACTTCTAATCCGCTTAACTGTTTTGCTGACGACTCGACCCTCAGCTTTTCATATTCATTTCCAAATTCACGTCCCTGCTCTTCGGATGTGGAACTGGAACGGTTGCGTATGATAAGCTCATTGAATTCTGACCTTGACAGCATTGTTTCATGGGGTCTTATGAACCGAGTAGAATTCAATGCTTCGAAAACTCAATGCTGTCTCTTGTCGTTGAAGTTTAACATTCCCCCATTGCCATTATCCATGAATGGTACCTGCATCGAAGAAACCGAAAAGCTGTCAGTACTTGGTATGTGTGTAAATGATGATCTTCGTTGGAATGACCACATATTTGAAGTCGCCAAAAACGCTGCTAAATGCTTAGGTTTCTTGAGACGATGCAGGAAGTTCTTCACCCCTTCTGATCTGGCTACAATTTATAAGGCCTTCATCCGCCCAAAACTGGAGTATAACTCCCATATCTGGTCAGGTGCTTCTCAAACGTCTTTGCGCCTACTTGATAAGGTACAAAATAGAGCGTTAAAATTGATAGGTGATAGTTCAATCGTAGAATCGATTCTCTTGAACATCGTCGAAACGTCACCTGTCTCTCTCTTTTTATCGCTTTTTTCACCAACAGTGCTCTAGTGAAGTAGCCAGTTGCATTCCTCCCCTGAAACAATTTAGCCGCAATACCCGCCTCGCTAGGAATGCTCATCAGTTTTACCTTGAGCCGAACTTCGGACGTCAACAGTCAAGTATAGAGATTCGTATTTCAGTCGCACCACCCGAATGTGGAATGCTTTACCAGGCTCTGTATTTCCCCTGCATTACGATTCACAAAAGTTCAATAGCAACGTGCATCGGTGTCTCCTTTCAAATCCTCTCCTATTTTCCTAAATGCTCGCACTGTGTTCTATAACATTATAAGGGTAGTCATAGCCCCTTGATGTGCGCGTTAATTATATAAAAAAAAAACTTTCTTTTAGAGTCACTCTGATTTAAATTCAGGCAACCGCGTTTTAAAAAATTAAAACCGCTTGAACTCATCTGGCTTTTGTCATTTTTTTTGGCATTTTGTGTTATTTATTTTTTAAATGCATAGTTTTAGTTCCGAATCAAATTGTGAACATCCACTTTTAAATATAGAAAAGATAAGTTTCGAGTTTAGTGTTAACTGCGAAGTCAAGCCATAAACGCATTGAAAGACACATAAATGTATTTGTAACCTCAGAAATGAAAAATTTGAAAGCAGCTGTTTGCCGAATAAAATCAAATCTGTAAGAGAAACTTTCAACTTCACCTTCATCTTATTACCTACTCACCTTTTATTGATACTTTTGACTATACTATTTGATACTTTTCCATGGAACTTCAAGTTCAAGGACTAGTTTTTCAATGACAGTTGTACGAGCTTCTAGATAAAATTCAAAGCAACATTGGTCTTTCACCAAAGTGTTTTATTTATTAATCCAACACCACAGTAAGAGTATGTCCACGATCGCATGCTAGTGCTATCTTCCGTGTTGATTGCCAAGCATAAGCTTACGCAATCTGAAACTAACTTAATGTGGCCCTTATTATAATTAGCGAATCGTACGCTCGACTAGATGCGAACAGTTTTTTTGTTTGCAGTGATTTTTAATTTCAACAGTTTTCATTGATGATAGTGGTATAAACTAAGCTTGGTTTGTTGTTTTTAATAAATGCCTATGACTGCCTTTTTGTTTTTTGTTTTTTCGATTCGTGACTCCTTATTTTCCCATTAAGTATAAAACCTTTTCTTCACGGGATCATCTCAGTGTGGCCGACCGAAAAATCACTGAATTTCGCGCTTTTTCTTTCATAGTTAGGATATCCCAATCGGTCTGGGTTTTTTTTTTTTTAATAAATTAAAATAACGATGAAGAATACAAATGATTTTTGTTGCGGTGATTTTTTAGTTTTTCATTTTTGTTATTAATTATCAAAAATGTTGTTAAAAAGGAGAGTCCTAGTCGGTGTCCACTTTTCCTGGCTCAATTTTGATCTGAAACAAAAACTTCAAACAGATTATTAATCTGTAGGAAAGTCGCTAGAATCGTCCTATGAAGGGCTTTTATTTTTTAAAGCGCTCTGAACAAAAAGGAGTGAATTTGGCCTTTTTTCAAAGTTTTTCGAGAAGAAAAAGGAAGTTAAAAAAAAAATTAAAAAAGCTTTCATAGGACGATAGAGGATGACAAGAAGAATGTTCTGTTAAAACTTAAAATCGATAGCTCCAAAATTTTTCTCTAGGCAGCGGACACCGTTTTGAAAACACCATTCCGAGAAAAACGCGTTTAAACTTTGAGATCATGCATTTTCAGATAAATCATTGACTTTTGATGAATCGGCTATTTCGGCTCCATACAACATCCCTTCGGCTTCTTTGAACTCCTCATTTAAGGAACTGAATACCGATAGAAGGTCACGCGCAGGTAGGGGCACAACGAAAGGAATAACGGTTGAACGACCGGACGGACGCGCAGATGTGACGCTCCGTTCCCTTTCTATGAGAAATGCTGTAGTGAAGAAAATAATTCGAATTTTGATTTAAAAATTTAACAGCGTGTTTGTAACAGTGTATACTATCCGATAATCAAAAAACAAAACAAAAAACGTTGAACGTGATCGCAACGTGTAAAACGCAGAAAAAAACCAGAGAACCAACTGCGGTAGATAGTTCTAATTAAATTGACAGCAAAATTCGACCAGGTTCCCTCAACGCCATTTTTTTGTCGATTAGTTTAAGATCAATTTAGAAAAGTGAACGTTTTGCCCTAATTTTGCGTTAGTCATAGTGGAGAACATTAAAAGCTTTATTCCAAACTGCCGTATTAAATATTGTTTGCCATAAAAGTACACTGCTGTTCACTTAATTAGACGCACAAATTTTTTTTTTACATAAACCTAATTTTTTTGTAAGTGTGGGTAGCAATTGTCAAACAATTGCATTTATTTGAAAGCTTATTAAATTCTCAACAAAATAACACTAAAAAGTCCAAAGTGAGTGGAAGTAAACGGACATTTTTTTTTCACTTTTGTCTATGCTCCAAGAAAAAGTCAGAAAAACCGCATTTTGCCAATTTAGCTCATTTCCAAAGTAGCTATTCCAGGTCATGTGAACGCGTGCGAACTTCAACCGCTGTTTGCTCTTATGGCGTTTAGTGGAGGCATTTTTTTTTGTAATTTTTAATTGAAGATGGTCTGCACCTAAAATAGCTCGACGAACAGTTAATGTGCTGGCTGTTACCCCCGCTTTTTCCTTTATTTTGCTGGTAGAGAGAGCTGAATTTGATGCAGTTCTTAAAATTTTTCTCTTATCCTGAGGAGTTAAAGCCGTTTTTGTCCTTCCTTTGCAGTTTTTATCAAATGAATCACTGGTTTTAATAAAATTCCTCACAACATGGTCACTTTGGCCTATTTTTTTTGCAATTCTTCTCATTGAAAACTCTTGGGATTGCAAAACGTCAATTTTCCCTTTTTCTTCTGCAGCTAAAACTTTTTTTTCCAACATTATTGACTGAAACCTGTGGCAAACACTTTTTTACTGCTTAAACTTTGCAGCTATCTGTAAACCACGTAACAGATCGCGACCAACTAACTAATTTTACAGGTGCGTCTAATCATGTGAACAAAAAAAACTGTACTTTTTCTTGGAGCATAGACAAAAGTGAAAAAAATGTCCGTTTACTTCCACTCACCTTGGACTTTTTAGTGTTATTTTGTTGAGAATTTAATAAGCTTTCAAATAAATGCAATTGTTTGACAATTGCTACCCACACTTACAAAAAAATTAGGTTTATGTAAAAAAAAAATTTGTGCTTCTAATTAAGTGAACAGCAGTGTAAGTAAGAAAAAAGCACTCAACAGAAAAAAGCGGAAATAGGGAAACTCATTTATAGGCGGATATAACCGTTAATTCAAATAAGATGCTGTCTTTGATTTCACCTCAGAAAAAATATGAAATATGTTTCAGGCAAAAGTGTATGATTTGACTCTCTGTATTACCTACTCTGTGCTAAAAATGACCGAACTGGATTAGAAGTTCTGGTGTCAAAAACAGAGTAGAACCATGGAGAGTAAAATGTCCACAAACTAATGTGGTTTTCCTTTGTTAAAAAAATCAACCTGTTTCTGATCCAAATCTGTCGAAATGGTAAATTTGCAACTATTTGCGATACATTTTCAAAAAATAATTGATTTTTTTCATTTTTGGATCAGTTTTTCAGATCTCGATTTTCAAAAGGATCTAACTTTTAATGCACCAACACCGAAGCAATCATCTGTCAGTTTCATTGACACTACTTTCACCGACGGGTAAAAACACTTACTCAATGACATAAAGAAAATTTCTCGTTGTCGTGTTACATTGGCAACGAAAAAGTTAACTCTTTTACAGAAATCCTAACTTACCAAATTAGACCGGGAACCCTCGTCGCAATTATTTTGTCAGTTGGTTCGAATTCAATTTGAAAAAGTAAAGATTTTTTATATTTTTGGGTATGTCACAGTGTAGCATATAGCAAGCTTCATTCAAATAAAAACTACCCTTAAAAAAGTGAAAATAATAAAACTAAATTATAGGTGGATATAACCGTTAATTTAAATAAGATGCTATCTATCAGCGTGTGTTTTGGGTAAAGGGTATGTTAGTTGACTTTCTGTATTTCTAACTCTGCAATGTCAAATCTCATGCAGCAAGCAGATCATCGTTAATTAAAGTACAATGTTTGAACTTCAAACTTATGAGAGGTTAATAAATAAAAATGTATAAAAAAAGATTAAAATTTTTCATCTTCTCCTGGTTTAAAAATATTTTTATCAGACCATTTTCCTTTTTAACTACACAAAGATACTTGCTTACGTTAAAACAAAAATGTTCAAAAAGCAGAATACTAAACAGCTTAGGAAAAATTTAGTTCCTTCACCTTTATCTGTGTTTGTACACGTTTGTATATTTATATATACGTATAGTCAAACTGTAAAGTGTAGGTATTTCACCTAAATATCACATCGTGATTTCCACACATGCTTTGTTGTTCACTAATTACAAAGAAGGTGTGTTGATGAAGATGCTTCCTCATAGAGCAATAAGATGTGGCATGAGCACCATTCATGATGTAATAGCTTGGATGGAAGACGATTTGTAATAGCTTGCATCCTCCCCACACGATCGCAATACCTTAAGAATGTTGATCCAATTGAAATGTTCGAAACTTTTATTTCAGTTTACGAACAGATGAGCTATCAGTAAGCACTTAGTTCAATTGAAATATATATCAATGGAAAAACTGATGCGCTTAACTGAAACTGATACTGAGATCGAAGCGGAATCCCACTAGTTTTCAAGTTGAGCTGATAAGTGATCGTCTGAAAGTGTTATTCAAACGCATCCTTTGCTATATTAGCTATTGATGACAAACGAAAAACAATTCTGTTTCATTGCATTTAAATATATTTCTTTGTTTATGTAGAATAAAAAATTATATTTTATTAATTTATCGTAATAACGAATTTGGACATTTCTTGTTTTCTTTTTAGTCATAGTCATATTTATATCACATTTTCCTCTTTCACTTTTTTATTTTGTGGTTTCAATACTTCGATAGGTTTTTTGAATGAAATCCTAATAAATTTTGGAACAGAAGTTAAATTTCTTGTTTTCGAGTTGAATAATAATTTGTTAAACATTTTGTATTATAATTCTTGTTTTCGTGGATGGAAAACTGAATTTTTTTAAATTCTTGTTGGTGTTTTTATTCATACTTTTTCGACAAAATATATACATACATACATACAAACATTTTAGATTAACGATCAAAGGAAAGGCAAAAACTTGGTTTCAAGTTTTTACTGGAAGGGCCAGGAATGTTGCGGAAAGAGTAAACGCTCCTCAGTTGTTGAATGTGTTTTTATTTTATCATGTATAGATAATAATATAGTTTAACCACTCTTAAACAATAAAATGGCCACTTGGCCCAAGTAAAAATAGATGAAATGACGGGTTTCATGTGTTACGTATGAACCGAAATTGCGGCCCACTACACAATGCCAGGTAGGGTTGTATTTCTTGTCGAATTCTTTTTTGATGTAAGCGGCGATGTCCTTTTCCAAGTTATATTTCTCCAAAGCTTGCGTCGCACAATCAACAGCGTCTTGTTGCATCTCTTCGCTCATATCAGCGTTCTTAATTATAGCCTTGCGATCTGACATTTTGTTTTTCGAAATATTTTTTATTCCTTTCGATAAATCAAAATTCACTTTTGAAGCACAGAGTTTTCCCCCGGATATTGCCAATACTTTAAATATTTTTTATTAATACAACTGACAACAATTGCTACGATACTATGATTTCTACACACAATATAAAGTAGATACATACTTATTTTTCGGATAGAGAAGCTTTTCTTAATTATAGCCTTGCGATCTGACATTTTGTTTATCGAATTATTTTTTATTCCGTCCGATAAAACAAAATTCACTTTTGTAGCACAGAGTTTTCCCCCGGATATTGCCAATACCTTAAATATTTTTTATTAATACAATTGACAACAATTGCTACGATACTATGATTTCTACACACAATGTAAAGTACATACATACTTATTTTTCGGATAGAGAAGCTTCCCGTTTCACTGTGCGGTTCTTGATAAATTCTTCACGAAGTATGTATGATTATTTATCGACAAATACCAGAATCTACTGTCATCAGCAACAGTAAAGGTATTTTTTTTTTCTATTTATTATATACAAATATATACTATAATATTTACTATAGTGGTACCCGTGGCATGATGGTTAGCATGTCCACCTGCTAACCCAGAGGTTCGAGGTTCGAATCCCAGTAGAGGCAAAAATGTTTTTTCACGGGTATCGCCTTTCGCGAGGAATTGGCAAGTCCTCCGTTAGTAAATTCATTGCCATGAAAAGCGCTTTCTCAATTAGCCGTTCGGAACCGACAGAAAATTGTAGGTCCCCTGCATTCCCTCACAAGGCATGGTTGTGAGAATTGCGCCAGGCCCAGGGGCTCCTCGCTCTTTTGCGCCACCCTATTTATTTATTTTATTTTATATCGGCACTTCAAAACCGGTTAGGTAAATACATCTAGTTAAAGAAGTCTCCATCCCTCCCTTATTTTGGTAGTTGTTTTCAGTATATAACTAAAACTGTCAACTGTAATTATGGTAAAAAAGACCGAAAGAGCGGAGTAAACGCTTTGAATTGTATTAATACTGTCTGTTTACTGTTGTTTCATTTGAACAACTTCCGTAGTCAATTGTAATATTCTTAAAGTGAAATGCAACCTTAAGATTTATTGTATCCAAGGTTTTCAACTGTAGTTGTACTTTTTATGAAAATGCACAATTCTTACAAGTTCTTTGAGCTTTTTACCTGAAAGCTAAACTAAAACCCAAGCGGAAATGACCACTTCAAGAATTTCCTTTCAATTTTAAATGTCACCCAAAAGCATGTCGTCTAAAGATTTTCTGAATATGAAAATCCTCGTATCCTCACATCCTCTCTGTATTTTTAATAAGTTTATGCGCCATTCTATAAGGTCTTTTTAATTAAGCCTTCAAATGCGATAAGAAGCTCACTTCGATCTTATTAAATACCATTATTTGTTGTTATAAAGTCAAAAATCAGCCTATACATATCACGTACCAAGAAGGCATTAGCTCCCAACAAAAAAAAAAGACCGATTGTACCTCACTAACAAAGGCCATCCACCAATTTGAAAAAATTTAACATCAGATTTTTTATAAGAAAACAGAAAAATATAGATAGAGGTAAGATACTCGTACCTTCCATTTTATTATGCAAAAATACAGTAGATTGGTAAACTGTTAACACGCGTAAGCAATTACCAGCCATAAGCTCCATACCAACTTTGACTTGTACATACTTGTAATTTAACGGACAAAAATTTATCGAAAAATACCAGAGCTGGGTTACCTTTTTTTTAACGTGCAGAACAGTCAATGGTTTGTTGTGTTGCCCATTACAGTACAGAGCACACAACACTTTCCATTTTTATTTTAAGTAAACACCCCACTTTGCCACGCCATCGCCAGCCAGTCATTTATTAAAGCCGGTTTTTTATACTTTCAACACAGTTTAGTGTGCAGTACAGTAGTACTTTGAGTATTGTGTACAATTTAAACTGTGCGGCGCGGCGGCGCTGCGGGGCTGCAGTCTTGGTAAAACAACCAATAATTTTCTTCGATTTTGGTCTTATCAAGCATGTGCAACAATCTGCCAACAGCAAGACCGTCACTGACAAGTTTTTCACAGAAACCAGTCTCAAAGTCGCAGATACAAACACAAAAAGCAAAGACTTGACTGGATTTTGCTGTTTGCTAAAAGTCGGCGACATGGCCAAGTATAACTCGAATCTTATCACTATACCGAGACGGGATGATGAAAAACAGTACCGGGTTGTCTAGATGCAGCTACATAATCTTCACAACATGATTATCCATAAAGACATAAGTTACTTTCACTCCCGAAAGATTATCGGTTTCATTGAATGAATAAATTCTTGAATTTCTCAATCTTGTTTTGAGGCTTTCGTTTGAACGTTTATTAACCTTAAAAATTCCTTGTTTGCCCGCGCGGAAACATGTTGCAGCACTTATCTAATCTCGTTTTTTTTTTCTTTGCAGTGTTCAAAACATTCCTCAGAGTTTAAGTCACCTTCAATCAATGTGTAATGGAGGCCAACGAGCATGTTAATGCTGATCGCCGACAGTCGGAATCTCCAGCACGTACCATAGATTCGCTTGGCTCGACGGTGGGCAGTATGGAGACAATTGTTGATCGTAATGAGGAGTTGATGCAAATAACAATGCAAAGCAGCACAAACACGACAAACCTGGACAGCCAGAGTAGACACAGCTTGTCAAATTCACAGATATCAATCATAACCAAGGACGATAAAACCAGTGGCATTCCACATGATGCCCAAAGTCATATTTATTCAAGTCCTGTTTATATGACAACTACAGACAATAAGCCATCAATCAACGAAAAACTTTCTCAAATCGATTCGCCAAAACTAATTAGTCACGCTGAATTTGAAAAACTACAATTGGGGCGACCGAAGTCAGTAGAATTAGCAAAGAGTTCTACAGCCACATTGGATTCAAGAATCAGCAAAAAGCAAAGGTTTCCAGCAGAGCTAATAAAGATCAAAGGCGATTCAACGGCAAATGATTTCAAGGTGGGCCACCACCGTCGTCGACGGAATTCGTTTCCCAACCAAGTTACTCTAGGAGTGGTTCAATTGTTGCTTAGTATCGCACTTGTCGCACTGGGTGCTTTGTTGGTTGTGCGTGGGGCGTCACTAGCAACAGTTGGTGGTGGTATATGGACTGGCGGTATAGCTGCCATTACAGGTGCTTTAGGTGTGATAAATATGCGAAAGGTGCAAACAGGATTTTTGGCTCTGAGTTTGGTGTGTATAGCAACAAGTACTTTGGCTCTGGCTATTTCGGGAGTTGGTTTGACGAGGGACATCAATAAACTAGAAGAAAAGGTAAGTGTTTTGTGGAATAAGGTTTGGTAATAATGAGTCGAATACATGACCAAAGAATGGCAAATTTTTCTACCACCATTCTACCATACCGAATAAATATAGACGAATTATACTTAAATCCCAAATCTATAAATTGAGGTACTATATTCAGAAATGATTGCGCGTTTGTTGAATGAACTGAATTAAGTCAAACTATAATTAGGAGAAAACTTGTAACTAGTAATCTGATTTTATTAAACTTGGATTGGTTACGGCTTTGGTTCTGGTTAGCGGTTTAGAATAATTTATGTCCCGAATATGAGTTTTAAGGTGTCTCTTAACTTAAAAAATATAAAGCTCAGAAGGATTAAAAGCACTGCGCTAACTTTCCAAGCAACTTTTCAGTTTAGATACGTAAAGCGAACCTAACTCAATACGTCTGATCAGTCCCATTTTAAACTGTTATACCCAAGAGCAAAAGGATTTTCCCTGCCCTATCAATTGTATGCTATAGTAACATTATGCCTGAGGTGAGTTGTATTGATTTAAGGGATAAATGATACTATGGATAACACGAGCAAGAGAATTTAGCTTTTTAATGAACTGCCGTAGTATCTTCATTGTGGCCGTTTCATAGGCAATAATACATGATTCTCGCGGTTTTAGCAATTCCAAAAATGCCCCCACTTTTTTTTGTTTTAAACAGGTCTGCTGTACTAAGACTAAATAGGTGGATCCTACTGTATTGTAAACTAGGTTAGTGAACTTCGTTAGGTCACGGTACACGGTAATTTTATTCTGAGCACATAAAGTTCAATTCTGGGAACTGCGCTTTAAAAGAAAGAGAAATTGGGTTCGAACCTTAGAGGAATAAAGAACAAGAGGGAAAACCACACACACACCACGGCATCTGCTCTTGAACTGACTTCACAAACACCACTTTATTTTCGGATTCCGAAACTGTTTTCGGGATCCCAAAATAAAGTGGTGTTAGTTTCGGGATCCCAAAATAAAGTGGTGTTAGTAAATTCACTTAATACGTGTATCACAGATGGATCTCGTGTTACAAAAACAACAATAGGCGTGTTTTTTGGTAGTTATACACCGTATAACACTTTGGATTTACATGTATAACAAAAACAACAAGTTGCACCGGATAAAAGGTGGTGTAGAATCCTGCACTAGATAGGTTTAACGAGTATCGAATAGGGATGCTCATGGAAAAAAAATCATCGATGTTTTAATCGATGTGATACATCGTAACCTAACATCGATGTTTGTCGATGCATCGCATAAAAACATCTATGTTTTCGATGTGTCGATGTTTTTTGAGCAACCCTAACCCAGACATACTACCTAATACGAAATGTGTGTTTTTATTTCTAGCGGTTAATTTTCCTTGCTCTTCGTTTTTGGGACCATATAAGACCAAAAAAAATAACAACATAAAATGAAACATAAGTATCACAACTGCATTGGGAAATTAACAGCTAAAGCTATTTGTTGTTTTGTTTTTGCCTTGCGCTTGCGTTATAGGTTAAGGTTACATCTTCTTCTGCTTCTACTTCTGTTCTATATAACTCGACATTGACAGCATACGCGTCGCGTGTGCAGCTGCACATCGTGTAGTCTGTCTCTGGATATATACAGCCGTATTTATTAGATTTCGCTAAAACACACTTAAAACGCATAATAGTTACGCAGTGAATAAGAACTTAGTAGAACTTTAATCAGTGAATAAAACATCCTTATTTACTATCCTTTTTTCACCCATTGAAGTTACTCATACCTTGTGTCAAAATTTTAAAAAACTGTCTAATTTTGGTTTCTCAATGGTTGCAAATAAAGCTTGGAAAAATGGAACAACTCAAAAGAAAACGGACCGGACTGAAAACTGAGATTCCTCAGATAAGTTATGTATGGTGTATTTGCAATAGCTAGTTTTGCGATTACCTACTTTTTTGTCCTGCCTTGCTTCCATGAACGAAAACCAGACATTTCTTGAATTATGTATAAAATTAATGTAATTTGAGTACATATCCGTTTAATTTAATTTTAAAATTCTCAAAGTTGTAAATGAACCACTGAATGACAACTCAATACTCAAATCAAATGACATTTATGCGCTAAAACAAGCTTAAAACACGTATATCGACGTTTAAGCTATTCAGCCCTTGTTCACTGACGAAAAATGATTATACATACATTGTTTTAATCAATGAATAAGAATATTTTGAAGTTTCACGGAGTTTAAAATGCTATTATAAATACGTCTGATAAAGTAAAGGAGAAGAGAGCATATTATCTATGACATGAATTAAACAGAAACAGAACACTGAAATCGATTCGGTTTGGTACTGAGACTGTGAGTTGTGAGTGTGTATTGTACGATGCTTGCTTTATTCAATATGGATAAATATATCATCCCACAGATACATAAATTGAAAGAGAAGAGAGCATGTGAAACAAGTTTAAGTATAGATTTGGCACTTTGAGTGAGTTTTTTCAATGCTTGCTTCATTCGATGCATCGAGTAAAAAAAACATCGATGAATCGGTAAACATCGAAAGGGTGCGAAACATCGGATTTATTCGATACATCGAATAGTAAACATCGATGTTTTCGATGTATCGATTTTTTTTGAGCAACCCTAGTATCGAATGAGTTTTTCGATGTTTCATTTTTAAATGTTGGTGCGACTAGAGACTTTTCATGTATCTCGAACAACCGAAAAAGGAGGTGTTCACAAGTGAATCTAAAAGAATTTTGTACAAGAGTGGAATAGAATAGAAAAGAATTTTGGTAACGATTTCTGATTTGTAGAAATTTATTGATTTCGATAATTTAATTTGCAGGTTCATAGGTATATTTATAATGTATCGTAAAAGAAACGAAAAAAGCTCTGTTAAACTAATTTTTTGCTCTTTGTTGCATAGTTCTTTAACACATTTTTCTGTGAATGTTGACATTTTTTTCCAATAGTATTTACTATATTTTATCTTAAAATAGATTTATTTATTGATTATTTACTGTTTCCGTATTCCAAATGTAAGAATTGCAGCGTTTTCTTTTAACACATTAACACATTGAAGAAATTCATTGAAGCAGAAGTTGATTCTTATACAGATAAGTATCCGCTTGTGTCTAGTTTCTTAAGACACTTTTAAAATATAAATTTTGAACTTTTAAACTTCTAAGTAATGTATTTTGAAGACGTTACCGACATTTGAAAGTTTATCTCAATTGTTCTCATTCACTCTCAAGTGAACTGAACCCAAGCGTGTAAACGGGAAAAAAAAAACCACAAGAGAATACTTGCATACTTTTGTGAACAGCGCTTTTTTTGACATTTCTTTAAAACTAAAAAAAAAAAAAACAAACAAACGACAGCATTTGAGGAGAGATGGATCAAGAAAAGTAAGAAATTATTATTTATTTTATTTATATGTTTTCAATAATTAACTATTTGTTTGTTACTCCGTCCAGCGGTTTTGTAGGCGCATCAACGTCTGCATCTAGTTATTTAGATGCCAGCCCCGCAGCAGCACTTTCTATTGCTTCATCTAGAGATTCGGTCGCCAGCCCTACGCCTGCAAGGAAAAGAAAAATGACAAGGACAGAATACTATGCCAAAAAAATCGAAATGAGGAAGGAAGAAAAGAAAGTCGATAGGGAAGACAAGCTAAAGATGTGGCAAGAATACGTTGAAATCGAAAAAAAGAAAGAAGAAAGCCGCAAAGAGAGGACCGAGTTGTTGAAATCATTAATAAATAAAAAATATTATAAATAAAATTTTTTGCTTTTATTTGTTTGACAACTCGTCAAGGATACCAACCCTCGAACATAAAAACGCGAACCGTTTTTTTGGTAAACCACTACACTATACAATAGTGTAGAACTACCAAAAAAACACGCCTAATGTAAACAAATGGAAGTTGCGGGGCAAGAGAGGTAATGGTTTTCCCTATTGTTCTTTATTCCTCTAAGGTTCGAACGCTCAGGGACGGCTAAGCTCTGCAACTAAAAATCAAAAACTTGTAATTGGCTCTACTGTTCTACATTTGACACGAGTAACTCACAGCTAACCAGCCACACACGAATATTGTAGCTGCTCCTGCCAGCCGTACATGCGCTGGGTGGTAGTACAAAAATAGCGCCTGTCTGGTACCCTCAGTCTGTTCAACTTGCCCACTATCAGCACAAAGAAAAAGTCAAACAAGGCTGTTTGCCAGCCATTTCTTTTTAGCGGCAGTAAGCAGAGGTGGACAGCACCCGGCCACGCTATCAGCCTTTACCCTTTAGCTTCTATCAACAAATAGCGCCAGAAAACCATACAGACCGTGCCTTTTAAATTTTAGCTGTGATTTAAATTTTTAAACTTGAAGTCTGACATACTTCATTTCAATTACTTGCCTCCACTTCTCTAACGTTTGTTGTTATTTTGCATTTAGCAGTATTTATTTTTGAGCATTGAAGGTGAATATAGGAAAGCACATCAATATACACTTTTAGTAATATTCTGGTAAATGAGCTTTTTTGACACCCGTTCCGTTATTGTACTCTGCCGTGAAAGTTTTGAGGAAAATACAATACGAATCACAGAGCCATTTTATCTGCAACTATTTTCTCTATGGATACCAGTCCTGTCTTACATGTTTTATATTAGAATATTTTACGATTACAAAAACGGATCATAAAATCTAAAAAATTCGAAATCTATTGATAAACTACACAATATTCTAAATGAGGACATTTGAGCAATCTAATAAAACAAAATGTATCGTTTCTGGGTTTTGATAAATCATGTTTTCCAATAAAATGAAGTGCACAATATTCCTGACATGTTTTGAACATGTAAGCTCCATTAGACTACAACAAGACCTTGACCTTGATCATCCCAGTCTTGCTTTACGGCGCGAAAGCATGGGCCTTATCGAAAGCGGATGAAGAAAGCCTTGGTCGTTTCGAAAGAAAAATTCTCCGAATGATCTTTTGTCCCGTATGCTAAGGCGGGGGGCTTATACGAGCTGTATAAGCTGTACCGCGACATGGGCATAGCCAGAACAGTAGGCATCGCGAGGCTACGGATGAACCCAAACGCTCCGGCTAGACGGGTTTTCGAAACCACATTGCAGGGAAATCGCAGAAACCAAAAAAATTGCTACTCAGGCAGACGACTTTTATGTCATGCCTCTAAATTATTCAATGTTTCTCAATTATGTAAAATTGTAACTTGTTATCTTGAATAAACTCTAATCTGGGGCTAGATTCCGCAAGAGTGAATTTTAAATGTGTACACGAAAAATTGTGCACACACTTTAATTTGGATTCCGCAAGGGTGAAGGTGAGTTTTTTTGACAGAAGACGTGTACACTATCTTTCAAATTTACTCACGGTCTTTCAGAGCGTGAGTTTTCAGAGGGCCGTGAGTGTGAGTTTTTTATACTCACTCTTGCGGAATCTAGCCCCTGATCTAACCTGGTCTTAGATATAGCAATCAAGTGGAAGAACACCTCAACGGACTTAAGCCTTGCGCAAACCAATGCGGTGAGATCGTACGATGCGATTGCGATAAGTCAAATCCCTATGCATTAAGTCAAACGTTTATGGACGTTTGACTTAATGCAAAGGGATTTGACTTATCGCAATCGCATCGTACGATCTCACCGCATTGGTTTGCGCAAGGCTTTAGAGTGCAAAACTGGAGAGAGCTCGCCCGAAATCGAAGTCGTTATAGAAGGTTCACCCCGAATTATAATGCCCACCTATGTAAGTAAATAAGACACCTTGGAAACGTTCTGTTTTTCTTAAATAGTGACACGAAAACCTGGGTCAAGACAACAAGCATATCTTCTCTTAAAACTGAATTCTACTTATAACATAAGCTTTTCGAAATAGTCACCCCAAGCGTTGATAGAAGCCACATGGGTCGAAAACTGCACGTTTTTTGGTGGAATCGAGTTTCTAGCTGCAATGGAGTGACAACGGGTTTGTTGTGGTATTGAAAAATCCCATAGTAATTATTCAAAAACGTTATCGAGCTTAGAAAATACCTGCTTCATCAGACGTTTGAAGGTATTACCATTCATTATGGATAACCCTATACATACATCTTGATAAAATAAGTAAAAATTTGTTCTTTGCCTAAGTCGTCAAGATTTAATTTGTATATGTACGTCGAATCATAGAATATTGACCTTTTTCTTTCTAAAATGGCAACCTTTATTCACAAATCCGAATCCTCACTTCTCTCCAGAGGGGTTTTTTTTTTTTTTTTAAATTTTTGCTGTTTCAACTATTGCTTCTAAGTATTCTTCTGACCTTCGCATTGATATATTGGAAGATACTCTCGGTTTTAATCAAATTCGGGGTAAGCCCTAAAAATAGCCGCTTTCCTAGTAATGTTTGCTTTTATTGATTACATTTCCATAGTTATCTGTATCTTCAAGATAATTATCATAACAACAGTCTTACTTCTATTGAGCTCTACTGAAATCTATCGATTTAAGAGCCTCACGCCGCGCCGATTTCCATCATTTTAACATATGTATTTTCGGAATAAAAAAACTAATAAGGTATATAAACTTCAACGTAAGCCGTTGTTAAATAGTGGCCTTAAGCAAAGTGACTCGCAATGCAACTTAACAGCTTTATGTGTAGCTTGATATCGACCCATCAAAACCGCCGTACATCTTCCTTAAAGCGATTTAATAGCAAATCCAAGATCGAACGAATAAATTTACTTACAAATATAAATTGTTTGTTGTTACCACCGAATGTGTGTATCTAGATGATGTGTTATCTGATTAATATTTATTTATACATAACTCCATGCATATTTGTTATTCATAATCTAAGGTTCAAGTGAACAAAGTCATGGGCACAGTCAGTGAATAAATAAAAAAATACATGAGCATTGGCGTATGGCGTTGAACTCTTACAAGAAAGTTTCAATTTTCCATATCAACTTTCACCAGAATTTTGCACCTACTTGAGATTGTGGCGAGCTTAATTTAGGACGAAGTATTCTTTCGGATTATTTCAAGCATGAACAACCTTAAAATAAGACCGTTTTGTTCTCAACGTGTGCTAAACGGTGAAATTTTAAGATTTCTTCGACTTATTTACATTTCGAATCAAGATTTTTGTTCTAAGTTCAAAAATTAAAACTTTTTTCATCAAGAATATATGGGTGTCATTATCTGAACGTAAGATCTAATCAATTTTAAAACAGGCCTGATCTAATTAATTTTAGACTGCAATTTTTCTCTGAGTGCATCTACATTTTTCTTTCCAACGTCTATAGACTTCGGCCATCCTGTGTTAATTTAAATCAATCACCATTAGAATTTGCCAAAGCCTTTTTAAAAAACATTCTTTTCGTTGTCAATGGAAGAGTTCAGACAAAAATGCTTTGACTGCCAGTTTCAACTCTTCTTTTACAAAACAAAATTAGTTAAAAAAAAACTCGAATAATATTTTCGAAATAAAAAAAATATATTAACTTCAAACTCCAAACTGGGTGTACGTTAAGTCTGCGTGTAAATCTTCCCTCCTAAACGAGATTCACAGAAGAGCTTTTTTTTAGAGTACCTAGAGCAAAAAAAGTGAACTTGTGGCCTAATGGGTCAGCTTTCGATTAAGAAGCATTATTTTTGAAAACTACTTTTGCATTCCAAAGGAAGTAGACAAAACAAATCAAAATGTTTTGTAGGTAGGGCTGTCAATCAAATGGCATTCAAAAGCATTAACAATTAACCACATTGGGAGGTCAATTCAGTTTGAGCTTCAAGTACATAGGTTTGGCATTACCTACCAATATCGACCTAGGTGCCTATTTGATGGTTGCAATCAAATGGTTCCTACCCAAATTCTTACTCTTTTCAATATAAAACTAGCCAAGATACGTCTGCACCCAAAAGAGGCATCGTAATAACATATAATTGAGAAATGAAGATGCTATTCAATAGGTATTCCATTTACGTGTAGTGAAGATTTCTTACCATATTTCTTTACTATAAAAGCATTACTATAATAACAAATTGGTATGGTACAAATTAACCAAACTAGGCGGTTCCATAATGATCTGCAATCTAATTCTGAAAAATTGCTATTGCGTCATGCGGTCTGAAGTCATTGACGATTGACCACCTCACAAAAGCACAAGTATGAGTAATTCATACGGCATGTGGAGGCAGACTGTTGATAAAATCATTTTATTTGTTAAATCTCATTTCATAGAATTGTTCGGTTTATTTTACAGGTCCATCAGACAAGACTACAAAATGAAAAGATTGCGGCTTCATATTGGCTTGTCCTAGCACTTGGTCTACATTTCATCGTGAGCGTCATTTCGGTTTATAAAGCAGCTTTAAGACTCTGTTCAAGGTAAGAACGCTTAAACTGTATATGGTAATATTTGAAAGTTATCGTAGGTGTTAAATGGTTCACGAATCCAATAAACATATTGGAAGAAGCAACATGAAAAATCATCTCAGCGGAAGCTTCCATTGATTAGCATGCTTCAATGAAAGTGAAATTTTGTTGAAATATTGGAGACAGCATGTAATTTGTTTAGTCGTAGTCAAATATTTATGCTAATTTGGACCCTTCAAGATCTTTTTATAATCTATTCAGACAAATATTGCTCTAATGAGCAGAAGTGGTTATACTTTCGCTTTTCACTTGGTATCGATTTCAATTCTAAGACAGTGATGAGCTATTTGAAAAGGAATAGTCTAAAAAATTTTGAGAAGCACAGCTCATTTTGGATAAGGAATTTTTGTTTTTTTTTTTCATGGAGATATCGGCAAAATATTAACTTAGTGCTGTCACTCGTCCGCTGTTGAGAGGTTCGTTCGTTGAAGCCCTGGAATGGCCCTGTAGTCACCACAAAGCGTTTTTTGATAAACCTAAACACGACCTGTTTGTCAAACTGAGTGTATTTGAGCCTTGGGTTTGCTTTGAGTTTTCCCTCAACTCGTCCAAGGTTTTTGCTTTGGCGAGTTCAGGTAATGAACAGGGCTGTCAAATGGCATGTATTTTTGTTCAAATGACAGGGAAGTGTAGTGATTTTGTGGTTTAGCATTTTTGGGAGACTGGAAACCACAGGTTTTTTAACAACGCATAGAGTTGTCAAGGAAACCTGGGTCAGCCCTGGTCAAAGTTCAACGAACGGACCCGTAAACTAATGGAAGTTGCGGGGCTACAAGTAAAACTAGACTAGGCATTCTCGTCTTCATTTTTTCAACCAGTTGGTTTGAAATGAACTGAAATAGTGGAAGCGATTTCGATCATATTTATGGGTTTGCGGTATAAAATGCTGAAAACTTACTATCAAAGTGGCAACTGCACTAAAAAAGTGTCAATGATGAAATTTAAGCCGGTTTTTTTTTTATTATTATCCTTTATCCTTTGATTCGTGCAGTTTTCAAGTTGAACATGTAAGCGTTAATAATTAGGCAAAGCAACGGTTATAAGCAAAAAAGCAATTAAATGTTATAAAAGCGTTAATAAGCAAGCAAGCATTAGGTAAAACAAAAGCAACAAATTTACAACATGCAAAAATATATCATTAAAATAAAACAACGTCTGTTCACTGCGACAGCTTTATTACAAGTGATTCTTATGTTCTAAATTCTACAATATCATTTCACATAAGAAGCGGTAAAAAGAGATAAACAGGAATCATTATACTATTTACATACGTCATACGATATCACCGCAAGAGAGAATTAGAGAATATTAGATTTACACATTGCGTATTTATGTAGTGAATTACATATGTATTCTATTATTTTGTTTTAAATCTTCGGAGTACAGGTGGTCAATCATTTGATCGTTGAATAATTTATGTTAATTGTCTTACAACTTAACCCTCCTGTTTACAAATCGCCCTCGATTTACTTTATGTTTTTTGTGATATAAAAAGTTATATAGATAGTCATACACAAAAAAATTTGATAATATAAAACTGATATTATACAACACGAAAGTATTGACATTCATTTTTATAAGATAATACATATTTTGAAACATATTCCTTTTAAACATAATTTGAAACATTTTCTTTTTAAACATAATTTGAAACATATTCTTTTTAAATTAACGAACATTAATTTTTTTTCTTTTCATATGAGTTTGTCTCTTCAGGATACACTAAAACAATTAATAAATATAAAAGTAGCAATAAAAGTTGTCAATGAGTTGAGAATTTGGTATGTCAGAGAAATCAGGTTGAAACATATGGTTTCATATTTTCCGGACAAGCAACTCCTTTATAAGGTATGCGTGCAATTTGTAGGTTATCTAAATCTTTAATCAAATAGCGGTCGTTTTGTAGTTTTTTAACGACCTCATAAGGACCTTTAAATTTAGCAAGAAGTTTCTTGTTAATGCCAGGTGTAGTTACAACGTTTTTAATCATAACAAGATCACCAATATTATAAACATTAGGGGTTTTATGATGTTTGTCATAATATTCTTTATTAGAATTTTGACTCTGAATAGTGTTTTCAGTAGCTTTCTGCCTTAACGACTCTAAGTCCCTTAACTCTTTAGGTAAAATATTTTTTTCTAAATGTTCTTTGATTTTATCGTTGACACTTCCTTTTTGCTGCACCCCAAAAAGCAAAACGCTCGGACAAAAACCAGTGCTCTTATTCGTGGTGTTATTTAAAGCAAATTCCACTTTAGAAATACATTTAGTCCAGTCACTTTGTTCATCTTCACACTCTTTGGCCAACATCGGGGTTAGACAACGGTTGATACGCTCAACTTGACCGTTTGACTGTGGTGAGCTTGTGGCAACCTTAATGTGCTGAACAGAATGACTTTTGCAAAACAGCGCAAACTCCTCAGACGTGAAACAGCTACCTCTATCCGATATCAAACGATCTGGTCTACTATAGTTGGAAAAATACGTTTCTAGACATTGAATAGCTTCCTTCGAACTAGTACTTTTTACTGCAAATATCTTGGTGTACTTTGAAAACCCGTCAACAATTAGAAAAATATGTTTTTTGGAATGTCGCACGGAAGATGGTAATGGACCGTAATGGTCAACATGTACTGTGTCGAAGGGTTTGTCACCTTTTGGTATGCTGTGCAAAGTTGCCTCCCTTTTGCCATATTTTGGAGAGAAGTGTACGCACTTTAAACAATTTTGGATGTAGCTCTTAATCTTGGCTTTCATTCCCGGAAACCAATATGTTTTTTGCAGAAAAGTATAGCACTTTTCAACTCCTACGTGACAGAGTGCGTCATGATGTGTTTGTATCACACATCTCTCCATCTGGGATGGAACGTAGAAACAAACATTCTTATCAACTTTGCGATAAACTAAACCGTTAATTAATTCGTAAGTAGGGCTGTCTGTTTTTTCTAGCATTTGCACTATATTTCTTATCACCGGATCTTTATTTTGTGAGGCTGCCAAAACATTCTCAAAAGAGTCTGGTTCAACAATTAAGACATTATGACAACGGCTGAGAGCATCAACATGTTTCATTCTTTGCCCATCTCTGTGCTCAATAATATAATCAAAATCTTGAAGTTCAAGAGCCCATCTGGAAATTCTCGGATTCAACAACTTCTTGTTAAGGGTAAGAGTTAGAGATTTACAATCTGTAACAATCTTAAATCGTATTCCAGTCAGATAAATTTTGAAACGCCTAAGGGCAGACACAATGGCCAAAGTTTCCAGTTCATACGAGTGATATTTTGCTTCCTGAGATGTTGTGCGTTTTGAATAGAAAAAAATGGGGTGAAAATGTTTATCTTCTTGACGCTGCATTAACACTGCACCGAATCCTAGGCTACTTGCGTCGCAATGTAGCTCGGTTTCTGCATTGGGGTTGTAAATGCTTAGAATGGGTGCGTTTAACAGCTTCTTTTTCAACGTCTCAAAAACAGATAGCTCATTTTCACCAAAACTAAACTTTGCGTCTTTTTTTATCAGATCGTATAATGGCTTTGCAATGGTGGAAAAGTCCTTAATAAACTTTCTAAAGTAAGACGTTAAGCCCAGAAAAGAGTGCAAACTCTTAGCATTTAGTGGAACAGGGAAATCGGCAACCGCCTTTAAGCCACTCAAGTTTGGACCTATACCACTAGAAGAAATTTCATATCCTAAGTATGTTATGTTTTCGTACATAAAAAGACATTTATCATAGCGTAGTTGCAGATTTTTTTCAGTAACAATTTCCATGACGTTTTTCAAAATATCAAAATGCTCCTCCCTAGACTCAGTTGCGATAAGCAGGTCGTCCATGTAAACCAGCAATTTACCTTCTTTTATTAGGGTCCTAAACAATGAATGAATATAACGCTGGAAAACAGATGGCGCATTTTTTAAGCCAAAAGGCATGCGCAAGTATTCATATTGACCCAATGGTGTAATAAATGAAGTAAACTTCACGGAATCATCAGACATTTTAACGTGGTGAAATCCACTCTTTAAATCAATAAGTGTAAAATACTTTTTGCCTCTCAATCTATCTAGATGGTCTTCGATAACAGGAATAGGAAAATTGTCTTTAACGGTCAGTTTATTGAGCTGACGAAAATCAATGCAAAGGCGCAGCTCTCCAGTTTTCTTCTTTACCAAAACAATAGGTGAAGCAAAAGGAGAATTGCTCTCTCGAATGATTTTGTTTTCTAACAAATCGTCAATAATTTTTTGGAGTTCAACCTTATGTGCATAAGGCAACCGTCGCGGCACACAATTGAAAACACTATTGTCTTTTGTCAATACAATTTTCATTTCGAAATCATCTTTATATTCGTTTTTAGCTTTAAAATTTCGCGTAACTAAACTTCTTAATAAATTTTGGTCTTCGTAACTTAGATTTTCGTTAAATCTTAAGGAAACCGTGTCATTTTCATCTGCTATATCAATACTCATTATTTCATTGACAAGTTCTTCACAAGTTTCTTTTGAATTATTTGTTTCACATGAATCATAATTCTCTTTTGAAACATCTCTCTCAGTAAAATTTATATTTTCGTCTCTGATTACTAATTTTATATTAATCTTTAGCAAAAAATCTCTTCCTAGAACTATAGCATTTTGCATTGTGTCATTTTTAACAACTAATAAACAAATCCTAACCTTATTAACTTTGACCTTGACACTGCAAAAAACACTTCCTAACAAAATCAACTTTGAATTATTTATACCTACGAAATCTTGCTGATGGGTTGGTACAGATGTCATCAAATACGGTGGTACATAACGCTGCTGCACAAAACTTATGGGGCTGCCAGTGTCGATCAAACTCATAGCATGCATCGTCAATCGCACAGGACCGGTGTCATCTTCTTGAAATCCAAACTCGAACATGTTATGAAAATTTCCCGTGTAGGAACTCGAAAAAAGTTGGTTTTGGTCTTTGTGGTGATCAGGATTTTGAACTACAAGAACCGATGGTGATTGTGAACAGTTCTTTATAACATGACCTTTCTGTCCACAACGAAAGCAGGTTCCATTTTCCCTTTTAGGCTTTGGGCAGTTTGGCGAAATGTGTCCAGTCTCGTTGCAATTAAAACACTTGATGGTTAAATTGGAAGTTGTGCTAGGTAGGTTTCTTGCATGTGTTGTTGCCTTACGGTTTACAGAAATGAGAGGTTGTGGTTCGTATCTCATTTTCTCATACTTTCTCAAAATAACTTTGAGATCGGCAATTGTATTTGCAGTTAACAAAATTTGCTTATTGAAAATTGTATCAGGAATTCCGTTTATGACATAGCTAACAACGTCTTGCTCTTCTATATCAACTTGAGAAGCTATCTCCTGCATTGACAATAAGTATTGTTGAAAAGTTTCGTCTTTGCGTTTTTTTCTTAATCGCAGCATGTTGTGAACATCTGTGGCTGAAGCATGGTTGTAAAATTCAGTCAGTAATGCCGTTCTTAACTCAACCCAAGATCGACACGTGGTTGATCGCAGGAACATTTTCGCAGTGCCTCGTAACAAACGCTTCGCATAGACAAAAGATTCATGCTCAGTAAATTTGTAAATTAGTTTTGAATCCTCAAAATGAGCGATCCACTTCTTTATATTGTAATTATCATCCCCTGAAAAGGTTGACATGGTATCTTCAACATCACGAAAGGAGTATGACGTTGGCAGAACATCTCTTCGTGAACAACTTAACTCTGCTAACCTTTGTTCCAACAAAGCAATTTCCTCCTTTTTTTTGACCATCTCACGCAAACTCTGCAACCTCTGAGAAACCATTCGATCTTCTTCTACCAAGTCCATATTTACCAAACCTCCACTATTATTGTGACCATCATCACATTGACCATCATTGTCTTGATCATCGCCATCTCGATCATCGTCAGACCCATCACTGGAAAATAGCTCCTGTAAGCGACCATCGTCGAGAAGTGCTATTCTTTCCTCCAATCGCAGCTTCAATGTAGGTTTCAATCCGCACGTGGACAAACCCAATTCCGCTAGCTTAGCCTTAAGCCTCGGAACCGTTGCATTTTGCACGAATAATGCGGCACGATGATTTGCATTCATAGTTTAAAATATAAAAACCAAAATGTTACTCTAATGCAGGTTTCTAGATCCCACTTCTGAATGTTGTAAGCGTTAATAATTAGGCAAAGCAACGGTTATAAGCAAAAAAGCAATTAAATGTTATAAAAGCGTTAATAAGCAAGCAAGCATTAGGTAAAACAAAAGCAACAAATTTACAACATGCAAAAATATATCATTAAAATAAAACAACGTCTGTTCACTGCGACAGCTTTATTACAAGTGATTCTTATGTTCTAAATTCTACAATATCATTTCACATAAGAAGCGGTAAAAAGAGATAAACAGGAATCATTATACTATTTACATACGTCATACGATATCACCGCAAGAGAGAATTAGAGAATATTAGATTTACACATTGCGTATTTATGTAGTGAATTACATATGTATTCTATTATTTTGTTTTAAATCTTCGGAGTACAGGTGGTCAATCATTTGATCGTTGAATAATTTATGTTAATTGTCTTACAAACAATAGTGCTTTAACCACATATTCATACTACCAGCTTTTTTACTACTTTATAGCCGCATCTGGGATTTTAAAATCGCAAAAAAAATTTGTTACTGTTTGCTGGCATTAGCGGCTATATCCGGTTGAAAATGTGTTTCATTATTTCCAATAATTTGTTTTGGTGTTTGATGAGTCTTGAATTAGGCTTGCATCATTTTCAACTATTACCAGCGTTACCGTTGGATATTTTGAAAAGTTGCTAAAAAAGTGGCACTCTAGAAAAAAAGGTGGCACTTGAAAATAAAAACGAAACAACACCATATACCTATGTAAGAAAACTTACTTAATGGAAAAAATTTCACATACCTATCAACGAATTCATAGGAGTTGAAGAAACCACATAACTAATCTTAACAATCATTTTAAGGGTTATTGCAACGTAAGATAAAATCTAAAAATTGAACAGTCCATTTTGTATTGATAATTCAACATAAATAAATAAATAAAAGTATGAATAAATAATAAATAATAGTAATAATTTATTTAAAAGAATTCGTATCACATTTAACTTTCTTGTAATGGTTTCCCTATGTTTTTTTACAAGGACCTTATTAGAACTCCACTCAGCTATGTCAAATTTGCTTCCTAAACAACACTGTACAATTCCAAAACTAGTTTGAAATCCGAAAATAAAGCGGTGTTAGTAATTTCACTGACACAACTTTATATTCAGCTGAATAAGTGTGTCACAGATAGATCGCGTGTTACAAAAGCAACAATGTAAGCAAATGGAAGTTGCGGGGCAAGAAAAGTAATAGGCGTGTTTAATGAAAAAAAGAGCAGAGCAGCGTAGCTCAGAGCAGAGCAAGAAATGAGATAAATGTCAGGCAATTTAGAGCAGAACAGCTGGTGTCAAAAGTCAGCTGATAAGAAAGCAACAAACATTTTGTGACCTTAGCTAGTTTGCAAAATTATGTTTGGTATCCTATTATAATAAAAATCTATATTCGGAAACATTGGAATCAAAACTTAACTAACATGCGATGTTAATTCAATTGATTTTAAGTTAAATTCGATTTCAAATAGATTGCAAAACGCAAAATATAAACAAAAATATTTGAATCAAATGTCAACAGCTGATTTTGACACTTTTGCTCCACTCTACTCTTACTCAAAAGCAAGTGCAGAAAATGCTGCTCTAAAAGCTCTAGAGCAGGGTCATTAAACACAAAAAGTTCTTGCTCGGAGTAGAAAAATTGTCATTAAACACCAAAAAGCTGTTTTTTTCTGCTCTAGATCGATCTAGAGCAGGTCATTAAACACACTTAATGGTGGATTTACATGCATCTGCAAGTGCAGATGAAAAACGGAAAAAGACACAAGATGTAAAATTCATTCTTGTCTGATAGAGAGGGAATGCACCATCTGCACTTCCTTAGTTATGGCTGCAGATGAAAAATTGAACATGTTCATCTGCACCCATAATTTTTTATCCGCAACCTTAATCCTATTCGTCTCTCTTTTCAACTTTTGTGCTTTATAATTTTCATCCAGATGCATGTAAATCCAGCATAATGGTTTTCCCTCTTGTTCTTTACTCCTCTAATGCTATGTCCGCACCTGAGAGTTAAACTTGTTTAACTCAAAACCATCCCAAACCAACATGATAACCAAGTGGTTTGCCATACAAAATGAAACCTTTTTAGTCACTGGGTTTCATGTAAACCTACTCGAAACCAAGTGCGCTGAATGCACTATTTCCAATATTCCATTGAATTTGACATTTAAGAGAGTGGAAGTGAGTGGAGATAGAATGAATTCTCTCATACGTCGTTGACGTTCTGCTCACACTTTATATCTGTCTCTTTTTAACTTAAGACGAAAAGATAAACTCAAAACTTTTTTGCATATGCGGACAATACTTGGTTAACTCAAACCATTCTGGAATGAAACAACTTCAGGTGCGAACATAGCATAAGCCCAAAGAGGTTATACAAGTTTACTTCTGTATTACCCACTCTGTGATTCACAATTTTCATACCAATCAATAAAACCAGCAATGTTTTGTTTTTAAAGTCAGCATTTGCTACGTGCATAATAATAGCGAATAATAATAAAATAACAAAAAGTCAATAAATAATCCTATTCATGAGATCATTCAATGACAACTGTAACATTAAAATTTATTTAAGGCTGTGTGTGAATTGGGTTAAAATTGGGTTAAATGGGTTAAAATATGACACTAGCGTGGTGAAAAAGATGGGATAAAATTTTAACCCATTTAGCCTGCTCGCGGAGCAGGCTAAAATGGGTTAAAATTTGACGTTTGTCAAGAAAGAGAGGTGTGTCTAGTTCTTGTTGCATTCATAACTTTTTTTTGTCGAACAAACAGTAAACAAAGCAGAAAGTAGTTTTTAGCAGTATGGACGGCACACGAAAAATTGGACAACAAGAAATAATTACGTGAAAACCTTACAATAAATGTAAGTTTGACCTTTTTTTATCGAAAAACATATGTACATATTTATAAAAATAAAATTATTAATTCTTAGGGTTTCCCGAAGAAAAACTAAAACTCATTCAAATACGAATTGAGCAACAAATGCAAACATGAATGTATCTATGCAAAATTATATTTTCAAACATACTTCAAGAATTTTTCATTGCGGTTCAATAGAATTAATTGATAAGACATTTAAATAAATAAAATTATTGTAAAACATTTCTTCAAATTGTTATTCATTTTGTAAACAGATCTCAAATCGATGATTTTTTTTTGCTGTTGTTGTCAGTGCTGCAAAAACAAGTGTTCATACACCCATTATCAAAATATCCGTGATGGGAAATATTTTGACAAAATGCAGGACTATTGTTTCAACATATGAAAATAGTAGTACAAGAACAAGAGAAAATAGGCAAAATGGAGATCTTAACACTTTTTGGAACGTAATATTAAATTTACATTCTTAAAATTGCTTTATTTAAAGTAAAAAATAAATTAAATTCAATGATTAAAAGGAATTTTGCAGGGAAATTTCCTTAACTATAAAGGAATTTAAGAGAAAATAGTGTTTCAAAAAAACCCTTTTAACCCAATTCACACAGCAAAAATTTAACATCTGAATCCACCGCAAAACAAATGTCAAAATTTAACCAAGGTGAGAAATTTTAACCCAATTCACACACAGCCTAAAAATCCATTTCAACCGACTGTCCTCCACAACTAATTACAAAACAGCACTGGCTACATTCAATAAATGAAATTCCCCACGACAGTGTGCTTCCGCCTTGAATATATCTAATTGGTATTTTGACGTTTACGCTGTCATTTGTTTAGTTGGAAATTTTCTCATCATCGCGTTTGTCGTGTTTGTTTTCTCTATCTGTGTATGAATTTTGTATTTTTGCTTCCACAAAGAATACCTTTAATTTTATCAATAAATCAACAATTTCCATGTTAAACAAATCATAAACGTCCAGTATGTAAGACAGTGGTCAATTAAAATCGTAAAGAAAAGACGACATATTTTTAGTTTTTGTGTGTAAAATATTTTAATCATTCATTTCCACTTGTGAAGCTGCTGCAGCCCTCATACTACACACATACAAGCAACACTGTACAATGCCACTGGCTGACTCGATCAAAGACCTACGACTGGGAGTGTCTACAAATAATGCTGTAAGCACTGCTAGCGCTGCCGTAGTCGAACGGACATCGGAAGCTTGCCAGGATGATTCAGAGACACTCATGGAGGGAATTATGTGTGGGGGCTCGGATTCGGCCACAGATAATCACCAACACATGGACTGTGAGGATGACACGGAAATGAGGGAGAATGAAATAGAACTGAAGGAAGTGGTAAAAGAGGGTCATGACAAGGCCGATCCGTCACAGTTTGAACTATTGCGGGTATTGGGCGAGGGCTCGTTTGGTAAAGTGTTTCTCGTTAGAAAAATAATTGGCAAGGATGCGGGTGCATTGTATGCGATGAAAGTTCTTAAAAAGGCAACTCTAAAAGTAAAAGACAGGGTGCGGAGTACTAATGAGAGAAAAATTCTGGCCGATGTGGGGCATGCTTTTATTGTGAAGCTACACTATGCGTTTCAAACACCAGGAAAACTCTACTTGATTTTAGATTTCCTTCGAGGTGGAGATTTGTTTACTCGGCTTAGCAAGGAAGTGATGTTCACCGAAGAAGATGTAAAGTTTTATCTTGCAGAGTTGGCTCTGGCTATGAATCATCTCCATCAGCTGGGTATAATCTATCGCGACCTGAAGCCTGAAAATATCCTACTAGACGAACATGGACATATTGCACTGACGGACTTCGGTCTTTCGAAACAGCCTCTGGACGGTTCGAAAACCTATAGTTTCTGTGGAACAGTGGAGTACATGGCACCAGAGATTGTTAATCGGAAAGGCCATGATTTTGCAGCTGATTGGTGGTCCTTCGGGGTGCTGATGTACGAAATGCTGACTGGGAATCTTCCATTTCATGGTGCCTCGCGACAGGAAACCATGAATCAAATCTTACGCACAAAATTGGGCATGCCAGAGAACTTAAGCCCCGAAGCGCAATCATTGTTACGTGCCCTTTTCAAACGAAACCCTCAAAATCGACTGGGAGCAGGCCCTAATGGCATTGAAGACATAAAAGCCCATGCATTCTTTGCGACAATCGATTGGGAGGGACTAGTGAGGAAGGATGTAAGGCCACCGTTCATACCGGCTGTATCAAGGGACGACGCATTTTACTTTGACGTAGAATACACTAGTAAATCGCCTAGGGACTCCCCAGGCGGTCCCATAAGTGCCAGTGCCCATGAAATTTTCCGAGGATTCAGTTTCGTGGCGCCAGTTCTCCTTGATGATGTCTCCCCTACTCTAGTGCCAATAGCTCAGAGCCTAATGCAGCAGGCAACAGCCGCAGTTAACCAAAACAGCATTCCAGGCGTCGTCACGGCAGGTAACTTCCAGACCGAGTACAATCTTCTGCAGGAACTCGGCCGAGGAACATTCTCTGTGTGTCGTTTGTGCGAACACAAAACCACTAAAAAGCATTTTGCGGTGAAAATCATCGACAAAACCGCCAATGATTGCTGGGAGGAAGTCGAGATTATGCTGCGTTATGGCAATCATCCGAATATTGTGACCTTATTCAGTGTGTACGAAGACACCACATCGGCATACCTTGTCATGGAGCTTCTCAAGGGCGGGGAACTCTTAGATCGCATCCTAACTGTACAGACGATGTGTGAAAGTGAAGCTAGTGCCGTTCTGCGTACAATTGTCTCTGCTGTTGCCTATCTCCATGACCACGGAGTAGTTCATCGAGACCTGAAGCCTTCCAACATGATATACGCTTCCATGCGACAGACTCCCGACTCTCTCAAGCTGTGTGATTTGGGCTTTGCTAAGCAACTACGAGCCGACAACGGCCTGCTTATGACGCCTTGCTACACAGCTAACTTCGTAGCTCCCGAGGTTCTCAAACGCCAGGGATATGATTTAGCCTGCGATATTTGGTCACTTGGTGTGCTTCTCTATATAATGCTCTCTGGTCGAACACCCTTCGCTTCTACGCCAAATGATTCTCCGGATGTGATCCTCAAACGCATCGGATCCGGCAATATAGATCTTTACTCCAAAAAATGGGCTGACATTTCTCCGGCAGTGAAAGATCTTCTCCGCCAAATGGTTCACATCGTTCCCGAGAACCGACCCACTGCGTCACAAATTCTTCACCATCCATGGCTTCGAGAGCAATCTCCATCTTGTGTTCGTCTTACCGCACACTCAACTGCTGTGCAACAAACATCCATGAAAGAAGCTTCCCTCGCGCTTAAAGGTGCCCTAGATGCCACATTCCGTGCCATTGCGATTCCACAAGCAGCTAATATCGGCCCGGTCGAGCAGTCAAAATTAGCCAAACGGCGCGCAAAGGACCGTGCTACTTTGCACTCTTAACCCTAGTTGCTCGTCACTCACCCACATTGCACTTGCAAAAAGCTGTGAAGCTGTGCCGTTGTCGCTTTTTTCAATTAGTATATCCAAAACTATACCAACAACCTACAAACCATCCAAGTGGGACAACTATAGTTATTATCAATGAATTTATTATTATTATTATATTTATATATATACACGTATATATATATATATTCCAGAAACCTAGAAAATGCAGTTATTGAAATTATATACAAAAGTTATTTAAACATTTTATTAAAAAAATTATCACGGGGTCTCGCTCGCATGCTGTTTCCTCGTGCATCTTTCATTTAAGTATTAAAACCAAAAAAGAACAAAAAATTCAATTTTATTCGTTTGAATGAGATAACAAAAAAAAAAAATATTTATACACATTACTTCCAAAAACCGTAAACACACACAAACACACACACTACTAAATTTATTATATAAAAGTATTAATAAAGTTTTATTAAAGCAAAAATGTATATAGAACAAACTAAACTGATCACACATTGCATTTTAAATAAAAATGTTATAAAAAGTATATTATACAGCCTTTGCACATATGTATTATCCTTTTTTGTTTTTTTGTTTTATTTTTGTATTGCGAGTCGTATCTCTTAATTCTGGAAGCAGAAGATTGTGTGTCATTGACTCCATCTAATTTGATTTTTTTTTTATATTGTTCGAAAGATTTTGTTTAATTAACGTAGTGGTGGGAATAGATCATACTTTGTACTTAGTACCTTGACCTATTCGTGTATACATTAGAGTATCGCATCTGTGAATTGAATGAGAGTATATTCAGCTTCGGCCTCCTTTGAAAAATATAACTGGAGCCTACAGCTTGGTGGTAATAAACAACCTTTAATGCAAAGCAAATTCAACGGCCATACAGATATCTACTTCTACTTGCAATATCTTTTTTTTTAACTAGATAGGGCGAATGTAGATCACCTTTCCTAGCACGTCCACTTGAAAGATCTTTTTTGTGCTGTTCTCTTAGGTTTGAGCACGTAAAGTGTAAAGTTGTTCGTTCGAAGTTGAGGTCGTGTAAGAACCTAAGAAAATTCGAAGAAGAGGTGTTTCTGTTGTCAAGGGGACTAGTGAATCCTTTTTGGAACCGTTTTAACTTGAATCTGGCTTATGGGCAAAATGTGTTCATCTGTTTCTATGTCTTCGAGGCAGAAACAGCAGGTGTGGTCTTGGATGATGCCCAGGTTTTTAAGGTGATATTTGAGAGAGCAGTGACCAGTGAAGAAGTTCGTAAGTAACTTTGCGTCATGTTTGTTCATGCCAAGAATTTCTTTCATACGTCTTTGAGATAAGTCGATGAATAGTTTTGACAGGCAGTGGCCAGTAGAGTTGTTCCAGGTGTGGATCATGCTGCTCTCTGTTACTTGAAAACAGCAGAGCGCAGAACAGAGGTTCTGCGCTCTGCTGTTCCCAAGTAACCAGTTCATGTTTGAGGCTACTGATTGGGAGACCATAGTTCACAGTACGGTTTCGGGTCTTTGAATTGACATATCTAAATCAAATAGTCCTCATGCGCTCTCTTCATTATTTTTGAAAAATGCTGCCGAGTCTTTAACAGTACGACTTAGGATCTTATTTAATCTTTCGCTACAATATGGGTCGTTTTTAAATTAATAGTGTAACCCCACTATTTAAAGCTGGTTCTAGACAAGTTATATCGAATTCTAGGCTAATCTGCAAAATTTCAGTCGGTCCCAAAATATTTGAAAATTATTTATTAAGAAATTGTCATAAATGGATAGAATCTTATCTGGCAGACCTTGTACATTTGTTAAAATTGACACGAATTCGTCTTAACGGATTCTTCTACAATCGAGTGGTTCTCGAGGTAGCCATTTTCGGGCCTTTGCTTTTCTTCTTATATTTATTAGCGATATATGTGATGCGTTCAATCATTCAAAATGTCTTGTTTATGCAGATGATTTATATTTGTAATTATATAAGAAATATGAAACAATTCAAGATTTCCGACAAGTAACGTTCAAAGTGGTGTGAAACATATTGTTTTTCTCTTGATGAAGCTCAATTCCAATCATTGACTTGTCTCAAGAGAAAGGAATAAGTTAAGTTATAGCTTCTTGAGGGTATTTTTAGAAAGGGCTTTAAAAGATAAATATCTAGGCATTATCTCAGAAGAAAAATTATTGTTCAGACCTCACAGAGATTGGATTAGTAGTAAATGTAAGTCCATCTCTAACATGGCATTAATTAAAGGAAAGAAAGCGTGAGTTTTCTTATATCCTTTCACTAAAAACACTGTTCGCTGGTACTATTTGTTTTAAAGCATTGTTCGATTGTCTGAAACTCATTTTATGCAACTGCATCTGGCGGAATTTTAAGGGTGCACCGAAGATTCTCTAGATATACCATTTTAAAACTTAATTGCTGCAACAGAACAGTGAGATTGCCCTTTATAACGCTGGGTGCTTATTAGAATAGAGTGGCGCAACAGAGCGAGGAGCCCCAGAGCCTAACACATTTCTCACAACCACTGTCTTGTGTGGGAATGGAGAGGACCTACCGGTCCCGAACGGCTAATAGAGAAAGCACTTTTCATAGCAATGAAATTTACTAACGGAGACTTGCCAATTCCTCACGAAAGACGATACCCGTGAAAAAACATTTTTGCTTCTTTTGGGATGAACGCGTTATTGTTACCAAAAATCTTTAAAGCGTTTTCATACAACTCACGTTTTCAAAGTGGGTGTCCCTTATAACGTCAAAACTACTGCACCATCCCTTTTGAAAATTTGAAACACTTTTTCTGTACATAAAGCTGGATTTTTTTTTTTTTCAAATTTGTTAATATTTTGAATTCAAAAATGCACCGATTTGTTTCTCGACATATCGCGTCTTTCTCTTCAAGAGCAGGAAAAAAATAAATCAAATTTCCTTCCAGCATTTCCTGGGTAAAACAATCATTTAATGATATAACATAAATTTTTTTATTTCGGGTGATCCAGTACCGGGTTATAAGAGGCACCGTAGTTTTTTTTTCGAAATGTTTCACAATAAATTTCTTCCATTGCCGTATTCTTTTATACACAATATTTTTTAAATATTATATTTTAAAGAAGCATTGATTATAATAAATAAATACTGTAAATATATACTGTGGCGTCAAAATTTTTTTTTACAAAAATGTTCCTTTTTGGCCGTTTGTAGTTTTTGACGATACAATCGACGATAGAAGATTCTGTTCTTTCGTATTATCCGATCGCTCCCTTGGATGGATGCCGGTTTGTTTTCAGTCGTGAAGTCATGAGTTTCAACTCCTCTTCGTGGAAACATATTTTTCCAACATATTCCTAAAATTCGTTACTGTCCGTACAGAAAAAAACCATACTTCCAAAGTCGATTTCTATGAACCATAAATGAACTGCACACTGAATACGAAATTCAACACGTAAAAACCGGCTGTGAAGCAAATAGGTAAATAAAATCAAGGCCCGTTTTGCAAATAACGATATTCGCAAAAACCCCCTCGTTATCATTGAGTTCCAATTAGTTTTCACTACACTCGCTGTTATTTCCAAACGATTTTTGGCTGTCGTTTGTTTTGAGTTTCGTTTTCATTATGCCTCGCGTTTCGTAATTCGTAATACGGGCCGAGAATTGTCTGCATAAGAGCACATTGGAAAGCGTAGTTTTATTGTCTTTGCTATTTTAGCTAGGGTGCAAATAGAATCGATTGATCCCGAAAAGGAGCGGTACTACGCAAAAAAAATTACAAAGAGTTTTTTTAAAGTTAAAGAAATATGGGCCTGTATTACAATTAAAGATAACCGCAAAACCCCTTGTTATCGCTACGTTGTTATTACGTTTCACGACACTCGTTTACGACTGCTTTTGGCAATGGATTTGTTATCGTTATGACATTTTGATGAACCCATTCTCGTAATTCATAATTGATCTACATATGTCGTGGCTATCGTTGTTTTGGGCTTGGTTTTTTTGGCATTTTTGGTCTTGTAATACGGATCCTAGTCGATTTTTGAGCTTACTTTTACAATTGGAATTGATCTTTCCTCCTTCATGTGCCTTAGAGTTGAGGTCAAACCCAGATTTCAAAAATCACTCAGTGTTGACATTCAGGGCAAGCTGAGGTCTTTCAGAAAATGCTTCGTGCCTTTGTGGCGATCACTGGGTTTGAAAATTGAGTTAGTAGGTATGTCTGGATGTTAATTGAGAGTTCGAGTCTCAGAAACATTCGATTGTTTTCCTTCCAGGTATTCTTACGGTATTCGATTGTGGTACCCGTGGAGTGATGTTTAGCATGTCTGGCTGTTAACCGGGAATTTCGTGGTTTTTAATTTTTTGTTCATGGGTATCGTCTTTCGCGAGGAATTGGCAAGTCCTCCGATAGCAAAGTCATTGCCATGAAGAGTGCTTTCTCGAGAACCGGCATCCATCACATGGTATGGTTGTGTGAAATGCGCTAGGCCCTAGGGCTCCTCGTTCTGTTGCGCCACCTTATTTATTTATTCGTAAGGATGTCAAATCCTTCACACTAATGTAGCAACAAAATGGAAAATCATCAAAAGACAAATATGCTTGAGCGTGAAGAATAGAGGCCTACCAATCCCTTTAAGTCCTTATAGTTTGGTTGGCATGCAAAGTTGGCAACAAGCAGTAGAAGATTTTCTTCATGAAATAAAAAAAACGGTTCAAAATCGGCCAAAAATTATATTTCCCTTCCATTTCTCGCAACTTATAATTGAGATAAATGCACTAGGCCCATGCACTCTCTAGCCTGTTTGATCCGACAAATCGAAGTACTCAGCGTAACAGCGAAACTAAAAAATAAAAACAGTTCTAGAGCAGTTTTCATAAATATTTTCTTAAGCGCATATATCCTTTCCTTTTTAAGCAAAACAAATTTTTTTTTGTTCATTTTGCCACAAAGAGTGTCGTCTCTCGCACCCAGAAATAAATAACGTATTCCCAAACATAAGTTCTACTTTTATCTATGAACTATTTCTTTATTTGCTGGTCAAATCAAAATGAACTTGTGGTTGTTGTTGTTTGAAAGCAGAAACAGAACATCGATCTCTGCCTGCAAACTTATGACTCAGGTCATTGAAAAAATTTCCATACACAGACAGGCACAGTCTTTTAGGTTCAAAAATGAACGCACGCAAACACCCACTATGGCATTTTATAAACAAAACAAAACAATTCAATTCTAGATTAATTATTCTTATCTCAAGTGTCGCCTGTCGAAAAAAATAAAATATGTACATATAGAAACGCCGCCGTAAACAAAACAAATTGTCCAGTATCAGTTGAAATGGAGTCACCTTTTCAATTACTGTTTACCATTTACATACTTTCTAGGAGAACCTTATCTAGTGGCACTATTTGTTTAAGGAGATTGCACAATTCCGGGAAAAACTGAAGCTATGTTGTTGTATGTGGAACGAAAGGCCCTAATTATAGCCGCTCTTATCGCCGAACTAAATTAAAAGAAACGAAAACAGCCACTTGGTGCTTAACGGAATAATAATTATTATTAAATCAAATAATTTATTTAATTACAATTTATATTACTTTTGTATATAGTTTCTCCCCCCTTTCCCCTGTTGGGACTTACATATGTTCATCGCGCTCTTAGTGTGCCTAAAATTAAAACTGTATTTTTGTTTTATAAAAAATGTTTAAAGAATGTCTTAAGGCTCAGCAGCAGAAAGGGTGGCGGCTATAGAGCTGGCCGATTCCTCTGCCTTCTTCTCGTCGTTATTGTTGTGTATTTCGGTTGCTTCTAGAGCCGTAGTGGCTGCAGAGACCTCGTTATCTTCTTCTTCTTCTGGTTGGGATGAGACTCCGTTTGTGAGGACTTCCTTTGCCTTGTCGGCGCACTTTCTTTCCCACTCGACGTGCTCCTTGTAATACTGATACACTGGAATGACTATGACCGATATGTCGTCTACTGTGGCGGCTGCTTTGCTGTCAGCTAATCGCCAGTGGCCCGAGTCGTTAATCTTGCCTCGAGCCTTCGCAACCAGCTCCTGGGCGACCATGGTGTAGCGATGCTTTTCAGTGGGGTACTTGGCCAGCGTTTGGAATACAGTTTGTGCGACACTCTCGTTGTCCGACACATCCCACAGACCATCGGTGGCCATTATGAGAATGCCGTAGTCGCCGTCCTCATTATTCTCGCCTGGAATGGATACGATCTTTGATAAATCACGACGCTTCACCTCCGGGTGAGGAGTAAGGAACGGCTTGATCAGTGTTCCCGTATTTATTGCTAAAAGATCATGATCACCGAATCCGCGGGTCACTCCTAGTGTGCCAAGGAGTCGGCTGCGCTTGCCTTCTCCCGTGACAACAGGCATTCTGAGATCTTCTCTGTTAAGAGTTTTGTATACCCAACCTTCGGTGTTGCCTTGTCGGCAAAGAATCCTTTGACCGAGATCTTTCACATGGGGTCTTCTTGCATATTCCATAGCAATGTACTGACGTCCCATGAGTTGTGGCTTTAGTTGGGCGGTGTTCATCAACCGACGACGTTCGGTTTCCGGTGTGTGGTCGAATGAAAAGGGAACAGGGAATACTTTGTCGGAACCAAGTTGTTCCTCACTGTCGTTAAGTACTTTCGCTGATGCACGCTGACACAGTACTCCCCGACTGTCACCAGCATTGGCTACAAACATTTTTCCGTAAATAAACAGGCTAACTAAGGCAGTACAGCCCCCGGCGTCACGATACCGATCCCTATCCTGGGCAATAAGTGCGTCCATGTTAAAGAAGGCGCTCTCTAGTGCGCCAATGACAAGCTCATCCCTTGTCACTGTCTTGTAAAAGTGACTTGGATGCGGAAGCCCGTCTGGGCGCACGGCACCGTTCTCATCCTCACCGCGTGGCAACAGCATATCAATAATGTCTACAAGCTTTTCATGTAAAATGTGATGAAATTGATGGGATGCGGCTAGAGCAGCTCCATATCCGGCGTGTCCATCAAAAATACCAAAGTACGTATACGGTAAATCAGGATGCTTCTTTGTTGGGTCCGATAAAATTTGTCTACAGAAAGCAGCCTGATCTTCGTTCCACTCTGACTTGCCAGAATTCACACACTCAGCATAGCCAGTTCCCCATGGCAGTACAGCAATGTCTCTCGGCACAATGATCGGTCGCACATTGTGATCAGCTGACGCCTTAAGCTCATCATGCGTAAGCAGCTGTAAGAATATAGGTCTCGCATAGGTGAATTTATCAGCTAAATGTTGTTTTTGATGCGATCCACGATGTCCGTCTGGAGCAGGCAAAGCAGCTGCATTGTCAGGCACCATGGCCGTCAACAAACGATTTCTTATATTCGCAAACATTTTTATCGCTTCGTTTGACTATCCACAACACTTGTGTACAAAGCCACGTCGTCGTCTTCTTACAAGAATCGCTTTTGCTTCTTTCCGTCGAAAATTTTGTTTGTTGTTAAGTGATGGTGTGTGGTTGTGTCCCGTCCGAACTGCAACAAAGAAAACTCACATCAAGATTATCTTTTCTTTTTGTAAGAAAATTGTAAAAATTTGTTTACCCACATTCACAAAATCTATTTAATTATGTAAGAGTGATTAATATTTTGCAAGAACATGCTAACTGCTAACGAGAAAACTAATTTTAATTTTAAGAAAATTTATTTTGTTATGGCTGGATGTGATTTTTCTTTTTCTTTTTCTGTGTGCTTTCTCAAATGTCATTAGCTGGCAAAGTCAGGTATGTTAAATGGTGTAAGGGTGAGCAGAGGAAAATGACATCACAAAATTTCCCACTTGGGTTTTTTTTCATTCTATTGTAATAGATTGTTTAGGCACTGCCAATAGTGATGAATGTTGAATAATGCTTTGTGGTTTTTATCGATTTTGATTAGGACACAAACTCACTTTAAAAAAAGTGGTTCATAATTTAAACTTAATCCATTCACGCATAAAAGCAGTTTTGAATTTCGTTTTTATGGCAAGATAAATAAGCTTTTACACACACACAGTAGACCAGCTTGGAGCTTCAAAAAGGAAAAAGCAACTTGTGATTTCATCAAATGAAAATGGCGATGTTTATTCTTGTTGAACAGTTTGTGGGCAATGAGGTAAGGGAGGGAAGTTTCCTATAGTCAAATCAACACCCACTGTTAAACTATGTATGTGCGAATAATGTGACTGTTTTTTAATGTAGCTTTTACTTTCATGGCAAATCGAGTTTATTGCCGCAGTTTTGAATGAAGCTTTCAACATTCTCCACTATAACGAATCCAAAAACATCGAAAACACACTCTAGGGTTGTAAAAGCTTAAGCTAATTTATAGCTTAAGTGTGGATTTAATTTACAAGCTATTTTGTGAATTGTGAATTGGAAAATATTCAATTCACAAGCTAGTTTGTGCATTACGAATTAATAAACATTCACAGCCGTATTTATTAGATTTTCTTAAGACGTCTCTTAGACGTCGATTAGTTAAGTTTCAATTAAAATTTAATTGGAACTTAAGAGAGGTTGATTAAATTCTTATCGATAATCGATTCTGCGCTGATGCTAAACTAATTGATAGTTGTGTCAAAATAAAGTAGTAAAAACAGAAATCTAGTCCAATTTAAACTGCGTTTTGACAACCATTCGTTTGTAAACAGATGTGGTGCCTTTTTGCTTATCAAAAAAAAAAAAAAAAAAACACTATGTACGAGTATCATCAACCTAAAATGTGATGAGGATTTCTTCGAATATTCATTCAAAACTAACGCAACGCATTGTTCGTCTTAGGCCCTTATTATGAGAAGCAAATCGACCGCTCGACCATGGAACAATCTTTCTTTGCCAAGCAAAACTGCAATTCCCTGACAATCTCTTAGCTCTGGTTGTAGGCACACGACATCCATAGCGAAATGGATAAAGCATAACTACTGCGTGGGCGTTCGACCACCATAAACATCCAAAATGATTTTTCTCTGGTAGGTATCACCTCAAGGCAGGAAAATATGCCTTGAAGAATGCTATTCCAATTTAACCTTTCAGATCCGCACGAGAATGGTTGTTGCGAGAACAACGCGTTTGGCCTTGTAGCTCTGTGGAGCTTTTGTGCCAGCTTTTTATGTTTCTATTTATTAATCATGACATCTGAAAAATTCTTAGCACATTGAAAACATTTAAATCGCGACGAAAATCTTCCATATTTCTATTTTAAGAAAAGTTTCATTTTATTACCAAAACAACAGAGCGAAATTGACACCGATTTTCCCGAAACGTCAGAATGAATTTTTAATTTGGATTTAAGAGACCTTTAAACGTCATTATTGGCATTTAAGTTAAGAGGGCTCTTAGCAAGGTTACTTAAATGTGAAATTTGATTATCGATACGGATTCGTTACTTAAGTGTTACTTAAATGGCAATTAAATCTAATCGATGATTAAAAGTTCTTTATAGATACGGCTGTCAATTCATAAGCTAATTGGAGAATTATGAACTGAGAATTATTCGATTCGGTAGCTAGTTAGAGAATTAAGAATTGAGAAATATTCAATTTATAAGCTAGCTTGTGAATTATGAATTAAGAAATGTTCAATTCATAAGCTAGCGTATGAATTGAAAAATATTCAATTCACATGCTAGCTTATGAATTATCCGGATTATGAATATGGAAAACATTCAGGTAATTCATAAGCTAGGTTGTGAATTGATTTTTTTCCAATTCATAATAAACTCATAAGCTAGCTTATGAATTGGATATTTTTCAATTCATAATTCGGATAAGTTATAAGCTTGCTTGTGAATTGAATATTTTTCAATTCATAATTCACTAGCTAGCTTGTGAATTGAATCTTTCTCAATTCATAGTTCTCAAACTAGCTTGTGAATTATTGAATCTTTGTCAATTCACAATTCACAAACTAGCTTGTGAATTAAATATTTTTCAATTCTGAAGCTTACTATTAGCTTATAACTTACGGATTTTTTAATTCATAAACTCGCAACCCTGAGTCACACTCACGTTCGTTTAAATAAAAAATTGATAACGTTCGATGGTTCCCAGTCGAGGTCTAATTTAACTTATGAACAAAATTGAGCTCCCTTGCCGTAGTTGGCTCTCTGGTTCTAATCTGTGGTTTGGATAATGGCTATGATTTCTGAGAGATGCTGCGTGCATTTGTTTTTTAGTTTTTGTTTATTACGTAGGAAATATTCATTGCGTCTGTTTTGGTTTTCAACTTGGAATTTAGTTGTGAAAATTTTTTAGTTAATTTCAGTGCTATTTGGTTTTTGTCTGATTTTTTTTGCATATTTGAATTGCTGTTTCTTTAAGACATTTTGAATATTTATAAATATTTCTTTTGTTGGATGGATTTTTATGTAGGTTTGTTGGTTGAAGCCCTGAAGTTGCCCTGTGGTCACCACAAAACATTTTTTAAAAAGCCTTAACTCGCGCTGAATTTGGACATTCGCAAGTGTTTTTTGAGCCCACAAAAAGATTACAAATATGGCTAGATTGAGAAGATGACAGGATTGTCCGAAATAGGATATACCTAGAAAGTCCAATATGAAAGCTTACACCCTCTCACTTTCTTTTTAATACTCAGCCCTAAAAGGATATCAGATGACTTTAGTTTAGTTTTGACTTTTGGTCTAAATAAGGTGAATCTTTTAGCTTTTTAGTGAAAAGACTGAACCTAAAGTGATAATAATTCATCTAACCTAGCTGAATAGAGGTCTACGCTGCTAATGCTTGGCTTTCAGTACGGCATCAATGCCAGAAGTGAGTTTAAACAGCAAAGCTTCAATTTCAATTAATCTGAATTTATAAATATGAGGTTTTACAAACAAGACCTAATTAAGTCTTTTATTAACTTTACAAACGGGTGGAATAATTCCATACTTTAATATAGATATTACAATAATATAAAAATACCAAAAGCAATGATAAAAAATTACATAATTTTTTTCTCTTTTTAATGGCATACCCGAAAAGAGTCTTAATGAGTTTAAATGATGACAATAGTGATCTAATTTAAAGTTCGAGAGGAATGCGCTTTTTTTTATCAAGTTATCTTATGCAGAAATATTAAACATTTTGAATCAAGGAATTGAGTAACAGTGCATCCAAGAACCCTGTGATGATACTGGGAAACATGTTCAAACCTATGCAAACAAAGAACTTATTATAGGTGCGTTTTTTTTATGCTAGTATACAGTACAGTAAACATTTCCCTTGGGGAACAACAAAAAATCATTTTACTGTCGTAATTTTCCACAGTAAAAACATTGACAGTTTCCAGCTTTGAAAATAAGATGGCACCATCATTGATTTCAGTTCATCAAAGCTTTTCGAAAGGACGTGTTAAAAAAAAAGTGATATTTGCAAAGAAATTTTTTCTCTCGATTAAAAATTAAAGAAATAAAAACTATATTCATATTCCGCCGTATTAATAAACGCGGAATAGCTGGGTTAAACCTTATTCCGTGGATCTTGTTGCTGAATAAATACTGTGGATATATCGTTTTTTTTTTTAACTGGAATGCTGTACTATATACTAGCATAAAAAAACGCACCTTATATCACTAGGTGTGCCAGCGACTTCGTCCGCAAGAATTGGCATAACTTTTTTATTTATCAACCGATTGACATGAAATAAAAACTAAATGTTAAGTGAAGCTTAGGTACCACAATATATTACTGAAAACGCCATCTAGATAGGACAAGCCGTTTCTGAGATTAACGTGCACAAACAAACAAACTGTTACGTTTTTATTATATGTATATAGAAGATTGTAAGCAGCAAGTAACTTAGCCCACCAGTAAACATAAACTACTATGTACAGCATAATCACTGCTCGCGTTCTCAGCAGTTTCGAATCTTCGAAGTTCAATATGTCAGTTCAAGAACGCAATTTAAGCTCTGTGTCAGATATAAAATGGTACTGGGATTCACCTTTCGGTTCAACATAGTTAGTGGTAAAAGTAATTGGAAAACATACAGATTTTCCCTGTATGGAATTCAGGAATTCGATTTCCAAGTATTTTTGTTAAGTAGTATTCACATTCAATTCGTTTTGCTCAATTTTGTTGAAAAAAACTAAAATCATATGCCCTCAAAAATATATTTTCGTTATAGTGCAGTCATTTTAGTCAAAATTGGGCAAGAATTTCGGAATTTGAGATACCCAGCTGTAAAATTGTATAGACTTCTATTTTGACACCCTAAAAGTTGTATCAAAACCTACATACTCTAGGGTGTCAGCGTCTATTGAAAACCAAAGGTCAAATGTCAAAAATTCTTTTTTCGCATATATCTCGTTTCTTATGGATTTTTTGCTATGATTTTTTTTTTAATACGTTGAACCGTTTTCGAGATAGAGGACAGAGCGCGCACGGTAAGAGCATAATTCTACGAAAAAAGAAAATAAATTTTTTCAGCGCCTACCACGACGCACGATAGCCAAAAACTAAATCTTCGGCTTCGTGATGGACTTACCAAAATTCTATCAAAAGCTTGGTACGATAGTAAACAATTAGACCCTGAAGCAGAAAGACTAAGAATTGTAGAAGCTGTAGCAGCTGTCATTAGAGAAGATATCCGTTCATTAATAGTTGAAAGCAAATCTTATCCACCTCCCAGTAAAATATTGGATAATATTAATCAAGAAGTTCCAAAAACATTATTGCATTTTTTACAAGAAGTTATGGTGTAAAACAAAAAAGGAAAAATAAATAATTTAAAAGCGAAATGTACATCAATAAGATATGCAATAATAGGTCTGTTCGTTGAACTTACCCCAGGGTTGACCCAGGTTTTCTTGACAACCCTATGAGTTGTCAAAAAAACCTGGGTTTTCCAGTCCTCAAAAAACGCTAAACCACAAATCACCACACAACCCTGTCATTAAAACAAATACATGCCATTTGACTGCTTTCAACTCGCCACAGCAAAAAGCTAGGGCGAGTTTATGGAAAACCTAGGTCAACCCTAGGGCTCAAAAAACACTCAATTTGACATTCAGGGTGACTTTGGGTTTCTCAAAAAACGCTTTATGGCGACCCCAGGGCGACCCCAGGGCTTCAACGAACAAACCTTATGTCAGCTGAAACTTCTGACACTTTTCACCAATCAGAGAGACGAAAACTGACAGTAGTTTTCGAAGTCCCGGTGCGGAGAACGATTACAATGATTGGTAGTATCATAGATTTGATTAATCTCAACTTTGTGTTCTCCGGAGTAATACTGGCAAAAGGGCTGAGTTTCTGAAGAACACCGTAAACCCAACCTGCACTTATATTGAGATGGTCATTAGCTGAAAGTGATCGTTTTATTTTAAATGCAAACGTAGTGATAGTATCTACAAATTAAAGGTCTTCAGTGTTAATTCTTCTCTTGGATGTTGCAATTATTTTCCATTTGCATTTGTACAAAAACTGATTGTGAATAAAATAAAGATCTTCATTAATTCTTTAGACAAGATCTTCCAATAAGTTAAAGGGTCGAGAAAAATATATTTGTACGTCATCTGCAAAAAGATGCAATTTTAGCTTCTTGACTACATTGTTGTAAGTAATTTTCAATGTATGTTTATACAGTACTTCAACTAAAACCAAAATTCAAATTTTTGACACAGAATTTTGAGATCAATTCTGCCAAAAACCTTGGAAAAAACGAATAAACGCTAATATCTACAAATCTACATAGGTCAAAATTTATTCATATAACATCGAGTGCTTATCTTTACGATTTGGTTGGACCAGCTATGATTCGCACTGAAACCCGATTGCAGTGGTAATAAAAAGTTATGTTGGATAAGGTTGTCAGATATCTGAATCGCCACATTTTTTCGAAGGCTTTAAACAAAAAAGGCAGGTTACTTATAGGTCTTAAGTCACCACAAGATGAAATAATTTTTTGGGTAGAGAGATGATCTTAGCAAGTTTCCAGTAGCCAGGGAACGATGACCGCAGGTTACACAAAAATTAAATGTGAGTTAAAGCGCTATAATTTGAGGCAGTATTGTTTATATAAACTTGATGGGAAATCCAACAGATGAATTATTCGACTTTAGAGAGCGAATGCATATAAGCACTTCATACTTAGAAGCAGTCTCAAATTCTCGAATGCATTCGAAGCTTCATAAAAAATGTTATTGTCGGGAAAAAAATTCGATGCCTGCAAATTATAGCCATTTCGTCTAAAAGCTGAATAGCTCATTTAGAAATAAATCCGCATCAAAGATCAAAGTCGCCGCAAGCAATTGCAGCGCTAAGAGGACGAAGGGGCCAAGTAACGCTTTCAAAAATTTGAGTAAAATTAGTTCAAAGTTTATTATCTGTAAAATAGTGCCTACATTATAGCACTTTTAGCTTTAGTTAAATAACCTTTCTAGACAAAAATGTAAGTTTTAATAGGTTTGTTCGTTGAAGATCTGTGTTTACCCTGTGGTCGCCACAAAGAGTTTATTGAAAAATCTAAACTCGCCCAGAATGTCAAACTGAGTGTTTTTTGAGCCCTGCGTTGTTCGCCCATAACTTGCCTTATGTTTTTGCTGGGGCGAGTTTAGGTAACGAAAGGGGCTGTCAAATGGCATGTACTTTTGTTCAAATGGCAGGGATGGCTGGTGATGTTATGGTTGAACGTTTTTTGAGGACTGGAAAACCCGGTTTTTTCTGACAACTCATATAATGTAGTTGTCAAGGAAACCTGACTCGAAAATTTAAAAAAAAAATCACTTAGCATCATCATCTTCTTCGCGCTTCTGTTATGTTCCATAAGGTTTGTTCGTTGAAGCCCTAGGGTCGCCATGGGGTCGCCATAAGGCGTTTTTTGAGAAACCCAAAGTCGCCCTGAATGTCAAATTGAGTGTTTTTTGAGCCCTAGGGTTGACCTAGGTTTTCCATAAACTCGCCCTAGCTTTTTGCTGTGGCGAGTTGAGAGCAGTCAAATGGCAAATGGCAATGTATTTTTTTTTAACGACAGGGATGTGTGGCGATTTGTGGTTTAGCGTTTTTTGAGGACTGGGAAACCCAGGTTTTTTTGACAACTCATAGGGTTGTCAAGAAAACCTGGGTAAACCCTGGGGAAAGTTCAAGGAACAGACCTATAGTTTGCTATAAGCTCACGAAGACCAGAGAAAAGAAGCTTAAATTTTCAAAATAATTTTCTTTGAATATGAAATTGAAACAAAACACAGTATGTTACCTTCTACCGTTGTCTTTCTTGAGACATTAGAGAAACTACCATTGCTACATATGATTTCTGAAGAACACGTTAATATCGTTATCTTCGGTCCAAAAGTTGTCTATTGTCTTCTACAAAAGGCTAAGTGCTAGTTCATGGATAGGAATCATTAAACTTGGCATTAACATTTGAAAGCCAGGAATCATCAAAGTTTAATTTTGACTTTAGCATTTTAAGGGCTATTAAAAAGTTTCTCCTTTCATAAGTTCCCAAAAAGAACCCCACTCACCATTTTTAATTTAACTTTCTTACAGCCGTCCACACGACGATGCTATGTACGATACAATGAACAACTCTGGTCTACCTGTTGACCCCGAAACCATCGAGGAATACATCAAATCAATGTCCCTACCACCCACGTCAAATAATGTAAAGTATTTTATAAAAGCCTGTCTGAACATCAAACACTAAATTTCTAAACACTTTTAGCTAATCAAAAAGGACCAATTAGCTCCACAGCTAATTTACTCATCACTGAAGCCGGGCTCAACAAAAGCAAACACCCTGTCCTCCCGTTCGGTTATCTTAGTTCCAACATCGCTGAGAAACGCAGTAAGTATAAGCCAGTTTACTTCCTTCACCCTTTGTCAATATGGGCACTTTATAAACACTTCAGTTGACAGTAACTGCTTTTTTACTCATCCTTACCAAGCAACAGTTGCTTCACACCCACCCCTGTACGTTGCTATCAATTATAAACGCAATTTAAATTGACACAAAAACCAAACAAATTTAAACCATCTTCCACTACGTTACAGCTCCTGTCACCCACGCCACAGCCATTGACACAAATGATACGGCCACCACATGGACTACCACCACCCTATCCAATGATTTTACCTCCAGGTGCTACACTGCCGCCGCCACCACCATCGATGGTCTATCGTGGTGGTATGACATTGCCACACAAACGTCCAACACGCTTTTGCTATGCTTCGCATCGTTCACAAATGGCGTCTGTGCACCAGCACCAGCAACAGCAACAGCACCGCCACCATCCGCATCCGCATTCACAATCCGAGATAAATGGTCGACATTCCAAGTCACATCGCAGGAACGGCCACAGTGCCAGTGATGCAAGAAGAGGCCAACATCAACGCTGTAAATCAGACACCGATGCGGACAATCGAAAATCATTCTCCCACAATGGGCTAGACAAGAAATTTGCTGATAGTTTCCACGTTCAACAGGAGCAAGCAAACGGGAATCATATTGATTATTCATCATCTCGACCCCCCATTCAGGATGTCACGTCCACGTGTCACAATGTCGCTATGTAGTGATGTTTCAGCCACGTACCTACCTGTGTGTTGGAAGGTGGCCGATAGGAGTACATCCAATCAAGTTGGTATCATATTTAACGAACAAAACGCCGAGGATCCATTCTGCAGGTGCTACGTATAATTATTCGTCCCGGCTGAGAAGGGCGGGATGCGGCAATGTAAATATATTGTTTTCACATGTGTATTATTCTTATATAGGCTTACGATTACGAAATATGTATGTACATAGATACGAGTACATCCTACTAATATTATAAACGTGAAAGTTTGTATGTGTGGATGTATGTTTGTTCCTCTTTCACGCAAAAACTACTGAATGGATTTTACTTAAACTTTCCAATAATATAGCTTATACATCAGAATAACACATAGGCTACAATTTATCCCTAAATTCCCACGGGAACGGGAACGTATACGGGAACTTTGACACTACAGCACCGATTTCAAAAATTCTTTCGCCGTTAGAATGCTACACTATCCCCGAGTAACATAAAAACTAATTCATCCCCATATTCCTACGGTTCCCTATATTCCCACGGGAGCAGGAACGTATACGGGAACTTTGACGCTACAACACCGATTTCAAAAATTGTTCCACCGTTAGAATGCTACATTATCCCTGTTTAACATTAACTTTAATTCATCCACATATTCCTACGGGAACGGGAGTCCTTACTAATATAATAAGTGTGAAAGGAGCTCTGTCTGTCCGTCGTTCTATGTTACCATCTCCCGCCCAAACTAATAAACCGATTTAAATGAAATTTTAAACAAAGATTGTTCAGAACCTGAGGAAAGACATAGACCATATATTTTTTCCCTATATTCCCACGGGAGCAGGAACGTATACGGGAACTTTTACACTACAGCACCGATTTCAAAAATTCTTCCACCATAATCCCGGAGTAACATTAACTTTAACTTATCCACATACTCCCACGAAAACGGTCACCATATTCCCACGGGAACGGGAGTCTTTACTAATATTGAAAATGCGTATGTAGCTATGTCGGTATGTTTTTCGTATGTCTCCCGTTCAAACTGCTAAACAGATTTTATTAAATTAGCTATATATCTATCCTTATATTCCCACGGGAACGGAAATAGGAATTCAAAAACTACGGTCTCAAAAGTATTTTTAACAGGGCTACAAGGTGTTGAAATAGGGGTTGAATTTTTTTTTAGAAATACCGCCATTTTTAAGGCTAGAAGTTTTAATTCCTAAAAAGTTAAAATTGCTGCTGAAAGTCACTATTCCACGCGTACGAAGTCGCGGGCACAGCTAGTTAAACTATAAAATGAATTGAACTATTCTCTCAATTTGTGCATACAATAAAATTTAATTACAAATAAACGACTTTGAGGGGCCTTTGTTTTGTATGTTCTCGTTGTTGATGTTAGAAGTCTTCATCACTATGGTGCTCCTGTTTGTTGGCTGTTCTTGGACGGATGGGAAGCTCGTTTGCGAGTTTCGATAAACTGATGTCATCGTCTGTGTTCAGGTCATCTGAAACGTGTATAAGAAGTCAATAAGTATTGCGCCACAGATATAAGCCAATTTTCAAATGAAATTGAGATGCTTCATTATGATAATTAATTTCGGTTGAAATGCAAATACGATTTGGGTGGCAGATAATTGGGTAGGATTAGAAAAATAAGCACATGGATTAGATAACTTAATTAACTTTAAAGGATTCAGATGACTGAATAGTTTGCGGCAGTCTTTATTTTATCTTTCAGTAAGGTAATCGTTGAGGGATTAAATTTAACTTAGGCGCACAATAAAAGCGCCGAAAAGTTTTAATGAGTAAAAACTAAAAGAAGTTAGGCTTTACAGCTCTGGTTTGAATTGTAATATTTGCCATGAAATGGTATGGCAGATGTTTAGATATTTGCGAATTGCGAGTGGACGGATAAGAATTATCCTAAACGATTTAAAAAAAAAAAAAACCAACATCAACCTACAGTTTATTTGTTAATTAAGTTTAATAATGCAAATTCGGTGTGAAAGCTTTAGCCAGATAATAAAGGCGAAATTTGTTAAAAAACATTGGATGAAGCTCCAAACTTAAGTGTCTAATGAGTTGACCTATCCGGGGCGGCGTTGCTTGGAACCAAGCTTGATGGATTTTGGTTTTACTCAACCATAGGAATGTCGTAATCGAACCGTTTCGGAACTTCGGACTGTTTGTTTCTGTCTGTCTCAGAACTTAAACGAACAGTTTGTTTTTGCTTTCCCTGCCCATTCCTAAATATATGAAACACCAGTGGCGTAGATAGCTTTACGCTATGGGGGATGGATCTAGTTCGCTCACTTTTTTTAAGGATAGAATAATAAAAAAAACAAAAAATAAGACCTTCATTGAATTCATTATGTTTGCCATAAAAAATTATATTTTTCAAAGAAAATATATTATGCGCATTAATTTGAATATGAACTAGAACAAATATTGATATGATATGTACGTGAAATAATATTACATAATTTAAAAAATAAGTCTTAGAATAAAATCCTTTTTATTTCCGTCCTTTTTAGATAAAACACTTATAACATCGGCTGACGGCATAAGCCAATGTCTTTTTGTGAAAATTGTTAAAAATGAACTTTGTAACTATAAAACTATTTTTATTTTTATCTCAATAAAATCACACTTTACTACTACTACTACATTTATAACATCGTCTGCTCCTAGAAGTATTTCGCGATGAATAGCTAGAGCAGCCAAATAATTCAAACGATCTTGCAAGTAAGTAAACATCCAAAGCTTATCACACTGTTATTAAAAAAGATATATTTTTAAGAATCTCACTTCGTTGGTCATGCTTCTTTGAGTTGTTTTTACTCTCATTTAATAGGAGAAAGTTCTTTCGGGAGTTGACGTTGAAACGGGCAGTGTAGCTATATACTGAATAAAATATATGTATGTCCCTGTAGGGACTCCCTACCACCTACGTCAAATAATGTAAAGTATTTTATCAAAGCCTGTCTGAACATCAAACACTAAAGTTTTCTTCGGGGCAGCTATCGAGCGCTTCCAATGAATTCTTAGATGAAGAATTATTCTTTCGGATGAAATATCTCTTCCAAGTTTTTAATTTTTAAAGAACAGAAGATGGTTCGGCAGCCAAATATGTTTGGTAAAACTCAACAGTTTCATTAAATTTTTTAGCTGCTTTGTCTATTTCTGACGACGAATCCTTGAAAACAACCGAAAACCCTTCTAGCATGTTTATATGGTTTGTAAATTTTTCTCCAAGGTCCGTTACATAGAAATCGAGAAAAGGATTGAAAACAGTAACACGAAAATACTCTTCTGTACTTGGAACCGAAGGGTTCGAACGATTCTTTTGTTGGTTTACTACTCTCTTATGAGATCTCTATGAGATCCATAGCTTGGACCAAGTCTAGATTCACTCTTTGAAACTCACGACAAAGAGAGTTGGTAAACCATACTTATAACGTTTAAGCTAATCAAAAACTCGAAATCCAGGAGTCTCGAACACAAACAGAAATAACTCCTCAAAATCTTCAACTGCTTGATATTTTGAGATCCATCGCCCCAGATTCAGTCTTTTTAATGTTTTTTTTTTTGTGGAGTCTCTACGCTTTCGCTTATTTTTTTTTTGCAGCATATCTTTTCTTTTCGGTGTATTGAAATACATAATTGTTAACTGCTTCATTTGTGGTTAGGCAGTCTCTAATGGCTGGTATTTTGCTGGAAACAGATATAACAAGGATTCAAAGAATGTGCTGCACAATGGAGGTACAAGGCACGCGAAACAAATTGTTGGCGAATAATTGCTTGAACACCATTCTATCAACCAGACATATTGCTTGCTCCGTCGTACCCTTGGCCGATCAAAACAGAAATGCCCAGATCACAATTTGCAAGAGCAAACTGCTGTATTAGAGATTTTAAGCCAAAAGATTTTATTCATACCTGTCGTGGAAAATCGATATAAAAAAGAAATTCAAAAGATTAGGTGATTTGGCGAAATAATAATTTCTTTCAGACGAAGTTGACTTTTTCACCCCGTAGAATGTAGGTATAGAATGTACAATCCTGTGAGTGCTAATAAGACTTAATTCCCGTAGGAAGTAGGTACGTATACTAAATTTCAGAGTGTGTTTCCTTAACTCATTTGATTCATGATTGGTTATGTTGAACAACTATCGATACCAATGGTTCACCCTCCCCTATCTACGCCACTGTGAAGCACACTCACTTTTTGTTGCTAATTCAGAAATTTCCGGGATTTGAAATAATGTCACCGCACGGAATTTGTAGTGGCATATTTTCGTTTTAATTTTTAAAACCCGTTAGATAGCAGCGGTTCTTCAAATACCTATATTTATATGTATGTTGTTAGAAAAGGCCAAGTTGCAGAGATGACTTTGACTTTGTTTGCGTGGAGACGGGACTCTTCCAGTTTGGCGAACTGGAAGAGTCCCGTCTCCACGCAAACAAAGTCAAAGTCATCTCTGCAACTTGGCCTTTTCTAACAACATTAAACTTTTAAGCAGGGTTCGAACAACAGTCATCAAAATTGGGAGCAAATTTAAAAAGGAGTCAACCATTCAAGTAATTCAAGTATACAGTGGTACAAGTGGCATGTCTGCTGTTAAACCAGAGGTTCGTGGTTCCAATCCCAACAGAGGCAAAAATGTTTTTCCTCGGGTATCGCCTTTCGCGAGGAAATGGCAAGTTCTCCGTTAGTAAATTAATTAAGTAATTACCATGAAAAACGCTTTCTCGATTAGCCGTACGGAACCGGCGGAAAATTGTAGGTCCCTTCCATTCTTTAACGAGAAATGCGCTAGGGCATGGGACTCCTCACTCTCTTGCGCCACCCTATTTATTTATTTATTTTTGTTCAAGCATATACCACCTTTCGCGAGGACCTGGCAAACGAATAGAATAATACTTCCATGAAAAGCACTTAATCGTTCGAATCTGGCACAAAAATGTAGGTCTTTTATATGCGCTCTGTGGATTCTGTAGTTTTATTGGGCTCATTTTTGCTTTTTCAATTTATTTATTCACAATTTCAAGCAATCCAGTTCAAGTTTGGCTGAAGTTAAGGTATTCAAAATTTTCGGTGTGGAAAAAGAGGAGCAAATATCTAAAATCGTAGCATCGAGCAGATTTTATTTTTCCTTTTGAAGTGGAGCAAATTTGCTCCGATCGGAGCAAGATTTGAGGGCTGCCTGTAAAGCTTAAGTGATATCACCCTCTGTCAATTCTGCGTAAAAAGAATGATGACACCGCGGAGATCTTTTGCGACTTTCTTATGGCACTTTCCATTGGTTTCACTCGTGGAAGCACTCATTTTAAAAACCAATGGAAAACCCAAAATAATTTCTGTTCAGTTTAACGTAATTGCCTTTGTGTGAGTGAAACACCTATGGCTCTTAAAAAATATTCCTTGAAGAAAATTTTCTTTTTGACATTTGAGTAACATGTGTTAGTGCTTCTTGAGTCGATTCTCACTTCAAATCGAGAAGCGGCTGTCACTCCTCAGAATCATGAGAAGCGATCTTTTTGCACCAATGGAACGGTTTGAGAATGCTTCTGGACGCTCCTGGACGGTTCTTTTTGTCCAATGGAAAGTGCCATTACATTTTCTCTTATCAGATTCAGACACTCAACGCAGACGTGGTGAGAGCTGGTAAATAAGGTGTCTTATCGAGGCCGCGTGTTTTGGATTTCTACATGACTGACTGCCAGTGAAACTGACCGGTGTTTAAGTCTGGTTCTCCAATTAGTGTGAGTATTTGCAAAATCTCCTTCAAAAATTCTTCTCAACCATTTTTTCTGACTCAAGCCATTACTTCACAGAGTAGATCCTCTTCAGTACACGTAGGCAAATAAAAGAACTCAAAGGATTTGACTTTTTATCAGGAGAAGCACTCATTGGAAAAACGACGAAAAGAAGGATGGGAGCATTCTCCAGCCATACCATTGGTGAAAAAATATCACTCCTCAAAGTTGTGAACTGTAAGAGTCACTTCAGATTTCGATTTGAAGTGAGAAACGACTGATGAAGCACAATCAATATATGCAACTCAAATACCAAAAAGAAAATTTTCTTCCATATAAGTGTTTCACTCATGTCGTTTCCATTAATTTTACTCGAGGATGCACTCATTTCAAAAATAAATGGAACAGCCTAAATTGCTCCTCTTCAGTTTGACGTGTTGCCTTTGTGTGTATGAAACAACTATTGTCGCTTTCCATTGGTTTCACTCGGGAATTCACTCATTTCAAAAACCAATGGAACACCCAAAATTGTTTCTGCTAATGTCTCTTTCCATTGGACGAAAAGAACCGTCCAGGAGCGTCCAGCAGCATTCTCAACCAATTCCATTGGTGCAAAAAGATCGCTTCTCATGATTCTGAGGAGGGCCACTTCTCGATTTGAAGTGGGAATCAACTCAGAAGCACTAACACATGTTACTCAAATGTCGAAAAGAAAATTTTCTTCAAGGAATATTTTTTAAGAGGCATAGGTGATTCACTCACACAAAGGCAATTACGCTAAACTGAATAGAAACAATTTTTGGTGTTCCATTGGTTTTAAAATGAGTGCTTCCCCGAGTGAAACCAATGGAAAGCGACATAAGTTTAACATTCCGTCTTGGTATGAGTGAAACACCTAAGGCTCAAAAAAAATATTCCTCAAGCAAAATTTTATTTTTGACGTTTGAGTTCAATGTATTAGTGCTCCTTGAGTGGATTCTCACTTCAAATCGAGAAGTGGCTGTCACTTCTCAGAATTGTGAGAAGCGATTTTTTTGCACTAATTGAACAGTTTGAGAATGCTCCTGGACGCTCCTGGGCGGTTCTTTTCGTACAATGGAAAGCAAAAAATGACAATTGTTAGACCCCATCTAAAACAAATTTGGGTTTTGAAATGATCGAGTGCTTCCCGATTGAAACAAAAGGGAAGCGAAATAAGAATGTCCTATCTTTGGCTCATAAAAAATTATTCTCTTAGGAATTGCTACAAAGGTACATTTTTGAAGGTCAATTATCTTTCTAAACTCATTAAGCATCTCATTTCGTAACCTTGTCAATGAGACTCAAGAGTCAAGAGTTATCTTTCATCTTTTCCCACGGGTTGTTATTTTACCCAAACTCATTCACTCAAGTAGTAAACCCCAATTACCAAACATTCTATCAGGTATGTCATCAAAGTAAAGAAAAGTTGATGGAAAGTATTGTACTATTGTCCTGGAAACCGTTAAAACTTTCCACGAGAACAATTTCGTCATTATTTATGGGCTTGTGAAATAATCAAACTCATTTAACACTTTGACAAAGCATGCGGAATAAATTTGTTAATCCATTTGACTAATAAATAAATAAAAATTAAGTGGTTTGTTTGAATTGAATGAACATAGAGAACACTTTAAGAAGTCTTGAAAACAGATTTAAATGAAATTCAAAACAAACAGGACTCATATAACCCAATATTTGATGTATGTATGTATGTATGTAAGTATACTCACAGCCTTCTCCACCGATGTCTACATCGCTATCTGAGCTTCCCAAACTGCTGTCCAAATTATCTTCAGAGCCTCCAAGCATACTTCCAATAAGTTTATGACGCCCAACAGCTGTGCCCGTTCTTGGCTTATTCCTGCCCGTGGTTGGACGAACTCTAGTCGTAGAATTAGCCAACTCTCGACTTTTAACATCACTTACACCACCAGACAGTCCAACACTAGCTTCTGTCTCACTTCTTACATTCAAGGCCAGATCTTCATCCCTAATGAAGGGCATGTTATCATCAAAGGTTCCTTCAAATTCATCATCGTCATCATCTTCCATAAGTCCTTCTGGTAGAAAATGCATTGAGTTTTCTGAAGGTTTTTGAATTGGCGATGAAATTGGCCTTCCTATTGCTTTCTTACTGCGAGCAGCTATTTGTGCCTTCAAAGCATCGCGACAATGAATTCGAAGAAAATATTGTTGGAAAAGTTCCTTCAGTTCGGTTTCATATTGCTCGAACTCTTGCAAGTGAGCTGGTCGTATTTTTTCCAAAGCTTCTAGTCGCTGCTTCGTCCTCTCCAGCTCAGCCTTTTTACGTTGCAATTTGGTACTCAGAGCATTGAATTCAACTCTGGAGCTTTCCAATTGCACACGACTAGACTGTAACCTTAGCTGTGCTGATGAAATGGCATTTTTCAGCGATCGCTCTACGCTTGAGATTTCCATTGGTCGGTTGGCCTGCATCATTCGAGTTTCTTTATTCAATGCCTCTTTTGATAGAAGGTCATACAAAGCCGCTCCACGGTTAGTTAAATCTGATGAAAGCTCTCGAGCTCGCCTCAAGTCGTCCATTTTGTCACCAATGTCCACTTGGTTAAGACTTCTATAATTATCTTCTTCATCTTTGTCTTCACTTTGATGTGAGGGGGCTATTAAAAGTTTTGTTATCTTCTGAAGTTCACCAGCAGTAGCTGCTGATGACGCATACAATTTCCGAGGATTCAATTTGATTGCCGACTTGGTAACAAAGAACTCTGTTGCCGAACGTATCAGAAGAATTCGTTCGGATTCACTATCTGGTGAACCAGGAAGTATTGTCCCTGGCTCAAGAAGTCCAGCAAGCCATTGCAAAATTTCGGCAACAACTCTAAAGCTAGCAAGACTTCCATAGTTGCTGCTCAGAGCCTGCAATGGAAATACTCGGGGAAAACCCAACAGCTTCAAGTGCTCCGACAAATCTGTATGATTTAAATAGAATTAAATTAATCTGTCTCTTGGCGATATTAAAACTTTAAATACCTCTGACATCCTTAAATGACATTACTGTCTTTGCTTTCTAATCGTTTTATTGAAAATGACAAATCCACACAGTCTTGGATTGTTTGCGTTCCCAAGTGTCCTAGCAACGCATTACCATACCGAGTGGACATTTTATTTTTATCACTATCACAAGCTTACCTACTAAGGGTGAATTCTAGGAAGTTCAACCTAAAATATGTACATGTATACATTGTACATGTATAAACATACATAAATTTAAATCAAAACAAACGAAACAATAATAAACTAATTGGCATTAAGTGCACTTTTTCGGTTGTGGGAACTTTTAAAAGGTCGACATAAAAGAAATAGATACGAAATAAGGCTAGTGTCGTATTTACTACAAGTGTTCTACTTATGAAAAAAGAAATAAAACAACTTAAATCCAAGTAAAAAAACAAAAACCTATGGGATTGGTCGAATGCCAAGATTTATGATTCTTTCTCCAAGACACTTGTGTCTAAACATGTTTCTTCGAGTTATATTCATTTTTGAAAGAAACAGAGGAATAAGAAAGAATGAATTCAGATTCAAACATTCAAATTCACAGATTTGTGGCTTGTTGGTGTTCGGTTAAGGGAAGTTATAGAGAAACGATGGAAATTCACAAGCAGTGTTCTAATTCAAAAAAGTAGGTTTATGTATTCTTTGCAAAAATGTACCTAAAAAAGGGTATACGTTCTAATTCGGTTTTCATTTATTTCTCATAAAAAGAAGGAGATATTGCATTTAATCAATTCACACAGTTTATATAAATTAGTTCACAATTCAAAGTTGCGGCCGTAAAAGTTATTTCAAATTTAAATTGTAAAAAAATTTACAATAAATATTAAGAGAAAAATAAACACGAATAAAATGTTTAATTGACTTGTTCCTTATGCTAAACAACTGCAACAGATCTTTCCTAAGCTTCAAATGCTTAGTAAGTATTGGTAAGCAAATGAGTTCATAAAAGATCCTATTGAAATCTGAAAGCTATTTCATCTCATCTCTTTTTTTTTTTATAATTACAACGCACATCAAATGGTTATGACTACCCTTAAATGTTATAGAACACAGAGCGAGCATTTTGGAAAATAAGAGAGGATTTGAAAAGAACCACCGATGAACGTTGGTTTTGAAATTTTGTGAATCGTAATGTAGGGGAAAAATAGGGACAGGTAGAGCATTCCACATTCGAGGGGTGCGACCAAAATATGAATCTATATACTTGACTGTACGTTTGAAGTTGGGCTCAAGGTAAAACTGATGACTGATGAGCATTCCCAGCGAGACGTGTGTTGCTGTTAAATTGTTTCAAGGGAGGAATGCAGCTGGCTATTTCTAGAGCACTGTTTGTGAAAAAAGCGATAAAAGAGATATTGACGATGTTCAAGAGAATCAATCGATTCAACGACTGAGCTATCACCTATCAATTTTAACGCTCTATTTTGTACCCTATCAAGTAGGCGCAAATATGTTTGAGGAGCACCTGACCAGATATGGGAGTTATACTCCAGTTTTGGGTGGATGAACCCCTCATAAATTGAAGGTCTTAAAACAAGGGGTGAAGAACTTCCTGCATCGTCTTAAGAAACCTAAGCATTTAGCAGCATTTTTGGCGACTTCAAATATGTGGTCATTCCAACGAAGATCATCGTTTACACACATGTCTTGTCTACCGCAGATAAGCTTGAGTCTTGAGACAAATGACGCCTTGGAAGAGAACATTCTGCGCGTAATTGCTGATTAGATTAAATTTAGATTGACGGGTAGAGCTTGCTCAGCTCCGGGCACTGCGGTGTCTGAATGAAACCTATTGTGCCAGCCCATGTGAGGTTTCAGGACAGTTCTTCTGCTCCTGAATTGAACCAGAAGTTAGCAATCTTCTTTGGGTGAATGAGTTTGAGTTTATCTAGGGGGATAATCTCATAATCAAGTATTTGCTTTCTAAGGCCGAAAAGTTCTGGACATTCTGTAATGATGTGCAGAGATGTTTCTTCATTTTCGAGGCATAGTCTACAGATAGGGTCCGCTACCAGCCTCATTTGGTGAAGATGTTTCTTTAAAGAACAGTGACCGGTTAGTAGTCCTGTGCAAATTTTTAGGGTTTTCCTATTGAGGTTCAGTAGTAATTTTGATGTTTTTTCAGTATATTCTGGCAAAAAGAGTTTTGAACAGATTTGACCAGATGAGTTACTCCAAGCTTTATTAGATTCCTCCAGTAGGATGTTCTTGGCAGTATGTTTGAAGGTGCTTTTATTTACACCGCAGAAAGGTTCAGGACTAACGAATGGTTTAGATGCGCCGTCTTTAGCTAAGATGTCTGCCTTCTCGTTACCATCATAGCCTTTGTGTGCTGGGATCCAATGGAGGATTACAGTGTTTTTCCTTGCTAGTTCAGAGAGCGACATGACTGTCTCTTGGACTAGTTTGGATCTTATGACAGGAGAGCTTAACGCCTTTAGTGCAGCTTGGCTGTATGAAAAAATAAATATTGTTTTGTTTTTCGTGTTCGATGAACATATTATTCTCGAACATTCGTTAATGGCAAAAACTTCAGCTTGGAAAATGAACGAGTGACTGCCCAGACTTACTGAGAAGTTCGCTCGGGGACAGTCGCTGAAAATGCCGGAACCTGTACCAGTTTCCATTTTTGAGCCCTCCGTATACCAGACCATATCTTGCCTTGAAGGATGAGGTTTTGTGTTCTCCCAGTCTTCCCTAAGGGGGATGACAATGGAGAAGTTGAGTTTAAAGTTGTACATCGGAATAATAGCATCCAAGCACATACTAAAGGTATTAAGTTTTTCTAGACTTTCCATTATCGACAGATGTCCTTTCGGGTATGGATGTGATTTTATGTGTCCTTGATGGAAAAGACGGTGTGTCGCCAGTCTTGCTTCCATTTTTATGAAAAGGTGGATTGGAGGTAGTCCTACAATGACGTTTAGAGCTTATGTTGGTGTTGTACGCATGCATCCAGTAATGCATGTTGTTGCCAATCTTTGAATCTTTTCAAGTTTTTGGATTGCCGTTATTTCTTTTATTTTTGTCCACCATACAACAGCTGCGTACGTTATTGTTGGTCTGACTACCAGCGTATATAGATCGTACATCATTTTAGGTTTTAGACCCCAGTTTTTCCCGCATACGCTTCGACAAGTCCATAGGGACTTGGTTGCTCTGCTGGAAATGCGTTCTAGTTGAGGCTTGAGGGTTCCATGACATTTTGTTGTCTAGGATGATCTCCAGGTATTTAGATTCCTTGGAAAATGGTATTGTTTCCCCATAGAGATTGGGGGGTATTAGAAGATTTAGTTTTCTTCTTTTTGTGAATGGGACAATAACTGTCTTACGGGGATTAACAGAGAGACCTTCATCTGAGCACCAGCTTTGTACTGTGTTCAGAGCTGTCTGAAGTCTTCTTGATATTAGTGTTTCTGGTGAGCCCTGCGTAATTGCTGACATACGGCTTCAAAAGCTGCAAAAAATGTTCGAAAATTTGGGCTCTCCGCTGGAATTTATTCAAGATAGCCGAAATCTTTTTTAAAACATAAAAGCAAACCCTTATCTTTTTAAAAAAAGCTGAATTCTTGTCCGTAACACTAAATTATATGCATTCTATTTCTTCTTGAAAACCACACGATCAAAAAACACCCTTTATTTATAGCGATATCAAGGCCATCGACTGTGCTGAAAAAATACAAACGAAAAGGATCTTTGTACTTGATCTATACTTGGCTTCTTTTGTCTTAATAATCCAACGCTTTTAAAATATGTACCAACAGCTTATACTTGCCATACGAAAAAGAGACTGTCAGTAAAATCAGGGACCGAATGAGTCTTCTCTTAAATCTTGAAAACTTATTCCAAAAGAGAATTCTGTGTAGTCCTAAACAGTGCATTTTTGAAAAGAAGTTTTGAATTGATTTGAGTTATTCGTGCCCATTTTGTTAGGGAACCGTGAATGACCGGTGCTATTCGAACCTTCCAGACCGGAATGCAAGTTTGGCTTTTTCATTTACCAAAAGCTGTCAAAACCATAACGCTGCATTATTTGCATGAGGCTTTTTGTTTCACCAGCTACAAGTTTTTTGATCACAAACTTGTTATTGAAGCAGACTAAGTTGTAGAAAAAATAATTTAAGTCACAAGTGTCAAAAATTCCGCGTGGACCGGAATGAATAATAGCTTGTTATTTACAACTGTTTTTTCACAACATTTTTGAACTTTGTGCCTAAAACATCAATAAGAACAAGCAAAGCATTGTTAGTAGGTGTATCATTTCTTTAGTGGCTGTAGTTGCTGCTATGCTCTCGACGCAGAGACATTTTTCCATAAAAGCGCAAACGAAACAAACTTCAAAGAAATATTTGAAGTAAACGTTCACTTGGTGATCGACTACTGTTCTGTGTGTGTGTAAAAAATATGTAATTTCTGTCTTCACAGAGCCTTTTCATTTTATTGCTTCAAAAAACTTCTGATGCGAATCCCGAACTCATAGTTTTAAATCGTTTTGTATATCGAAAACGAAGCGATATAGCTTCTGCTAGCTATCGTATGCAACTGCTTTACACTGACAGGTTGAGTCTGTCTTTAAGTTGGGAAAACAAACAGGTTTCTTGAAATCTGATTAATTTTCTATCAAATTCTCTATTACACCTTACATTCTCTTAAAGCAGTCGCTTTTGTGTCTTTTTTCCTCCTCAAAGTCTAATGTCACTTTCCATTGGACGTAAAGAACCGTCCAGGATCGTCCAGGAGCATTCTCAAACCATTCATTTCCATTGGTGCAAAAAGATCGCTTCTCATGATTCTGAGGAGTGACTGCCGCTTCTCGATTTGAAGTAAGAATCGACTCAAGAAGCACTAACACATGTTACTCAAATGTCAAAAAGGAAATTTTCTTCACTCACACAAAGGCAATCACGTGGAACTGAACAAAAAACAATTTAGGTGTTCCATTGGTTTTTAAAATGAGTGCTTCCTCGAGTTAAACCAATGGAAAGCGACATAAGTTGTATACTCGTTCTTAAGACCTTAAAAACAACATAAAATTTTATTTAAAAAAAAAAATTAGACAGAGGCAGTTAAGAAAAATACAGGGGCCGAATTACCGCATTAGTTATCGAGTACAATTTTTCTTAAAAATTCTTTCCATATTACAAAACATCAATCTGCTCTGTTCATTTATCGACTTCAGCTCGTGGAAATACTGATGAAAGAATGTCAAATTGTGGTACTAAAGGGTTCGATAATGTGAGAAGTAATTCCTAAAACACATAATTCAGTCACGTATTGCTCGATCACGTGTGCGGCAATTCAACCCCAGGTTCGGCTGTTTTCATATGAATTTCTATCAAGGTGCTTTTTTAAAATGATTCAAAAACAGAAAAGAAGAGATACAGTGGTGTAGATTCGTGTAAGAAGTCAAAGTCAGAACTAAAATAAAATGAAATAAATAGCGTGGCGCAACAGAGCGAGGAGCCCCAGGGCTTAGCGCAGTTTTCGCAACCAATCCTTGTCAGGGAATGGAGGGGACCTACAATTTTCTGCCGGTTTCGAACGGGTAATCGAGAAAGCGCTTTTCATGGCAATAAATTTACTAATGGAGGACTTGTCAGTTCCTCGCGAAAGGCGATACCCGTGGAAAAACATTTTCAGAACTATTAATCAAATTATTAAAAGTGCTGCCAAGTTTGAAGTATTTCCAATGAAAAATCGACAGAAGTGTTTTTATAAGAATTCCATTTTTTTAATAAATCTTTTTAACATAAAAAAAAAAAAAAAATCCTGTAGTAAACATTTCGAATGATGATCTTATATTATCAATAAGTTTCTGTGAAAAATTGTTGCCGTTTTTTATTCTTGATACACATTTTTACTATCAACTGTCAATAAATTTCCTTTTTATCCAAACATAAAATATTAAAAGTGTCACTTCCAAGCAAACGCCAAACGGCATCCATTCCACACTGGGCCTTTCATATTGATATCAAATATACTTTAAAAAAACCCACAACATGAACACTAAACCGCCTACAAAAACCAACCAGCAACCACCACTTGATGAAACAACTCATACACATGCCAACAACAACAAACTGCGCTATGTTGAGAACGACAAGAAAACGGAATTCGTGTTTTTCCCACCGAGCAAGGTTGTTCAGATACATGTTTAGTTTAGTTGAATTTTTGGTGTCGTCTGTGGTGGAACGTTCGAATTCTCGTTCAAGAATCTTGCGCTTCGGGCTGCGCTGTTAAATTTTTTCTAAGTAAGTTTGTGCCGCGATAGTGCATTTTCCGGCGTTTACACTCTATACCTAGTAGAAATTCAACTTGTTCTCTATATTTACAAGAAAAAGTCCGGACTCTTTTTAATTTAATTTCGTATCTCAAATTTATCAGTCGAATGAAATACAAACAGCTTTATATACGCCAATTCCGAAAAGCAATCAATTTCTTTTAGTGGATGAGTGGAGATGAGATTGTGAAGATAATCCCTTAGCACACAGTACACGTGTTCTTACAATTCTTTTTTTTTTGTTGTTGTTCTATTCTTTTCTAGTGCAAGAAAAATACACAAATGTACATGAGCATGATCTAAATATCTTTAGATACTTCACATAGATACATTTGTAGTGGTTTTTCAGTGTTGTGTTTTTTTTTTTTTTTGTTATTTATTTATCCGATGGTGCATCTGTGTATTGTGTTAGGGATTGGTTAACTTTTTTTGTTTTTAAATTGAAATTCTCTTTTTCTTTATATCAATAGTGAGTGAAGTGCAAAGAATCCACCTCTTTGAAAATACAAAAAAATCATAAAAAAAGAAGAAAAACAATAAAAGAGCAACACACCCGAGGAAAGGAAGCAAGCTAAACACTTGTTTCATTGTTGTGTTCGTCGGTGTTGCTGCAACTTTAAAGTGTGTCTGGTGTTTTTTTTTTTATTTTTCGGTAAATTGTATGGGTTTAAAAAGATGTGTTTTCGGATGTAATATCATGCAGAAAATATTCACCGAATCAAACAGCTATCTAACCAAGTATCTAACTTGTCACCATTCATCTTGGTGAACTCTGGCGGAGTGGCGAGTGGATTAGAATCTGTATTGTCGCTGCTAAACTATACAGTGTACCTACACTGTGTCTGTACTGGCTGGAGCATAAGCATTGTGTGAGTGAATTTTTTGCATTTGTGTTTTCACGATGAATCCAGCAAAAAAGAAAAAAATATATTTGTTTTTGTTTATATTTTCCTTTTTTGTTTTGTATGCCTCTTGTGTCAGTCGGTGGAAAACAGGTTCTATGTAAAAATAGTCAAAAAGTCTGCAATAGATACAAAGATACAATGGCGTGTGCTGTAAATGCTGACTGGTAGGGGGTAGCCTCGCCGCCGGATACCTACACCTATTCGTCTATTAATTTTTTTTTTCATTGTGATTCGGTAATTATTTAAATTCGTCGAACACGAATCGAATTTGGGGATATACAACAATTACCCGCTGAAATTGACTATAAATGTTCATTTTTGAACAGCTGATTGGGGCACTGGTGACGTAATTCTACCACAAAAGGCACTACGTACTTTTTTTTTTGGATTGGTCTTGTTGTGGTTGTTGTTTCCATTCAGTGGTTGTCGTTTAAAGGAAAAGTTGATTTCTTTTGACGAACATGAAAGAAAAATCATTGAAAATATTAAATGAGAAATAGGTTCGGTTCGGCAAGAACAGTCAAGGATTGGGTAGAGCTGGAGGGTTTTTGGATATTTACCGTGTTCGTGTGATTCGAGTTATCTATTATTTATTATCTATTTATTAGATTCGCTCGTCCGCATCCACACGCAGTGGTTTCGAATTCAATTGAAATTGATTGTGTCTTCTGTTGCAAGTAAACAAGTTCAGTATCATAGAAGCGAAAATATTTACAAGCATCGCTCATGTATCCTAAATATGTATTAACTTGGGCAGGTCAATTTAAGATTGTGTTGTTGAGGCAAGGAAGGCTGCTTATCCCTTAAGTGTTCTGTTTTAATTCGGTGAAGTACGTAGATACATACCATGAGGAGGTTATAGGACTAGTAAGCAGAAGGTAGATAGGAAAAGATATGTAAAGCCACCTGTTACATTAATAATTCAGCTTTGTTATGCCTTAAAGTGTCACAAAATACCTTTAAGCCACAATTTCAAATGATAGAAGATGCCTTGTGTACGACAACATAAAAAGATAAGGTACGTACCACTAGCAGGCATCCTTTGTTCTAGGCCCACCTTGGGAGAGGTTTAAAATTTTTGAACTTATTTAGGTTAGATCATTATTACACAAGTTATTTAATAATTAAGTTAAAATTAAAACCCATTAAAAGTGCCACAGTTTTATGTTAGCGATATGTAATGTGTACCTATTCCTTTGGAGACACAGAGGTGTCGTTTAAAAACAAGTAGGTACCTACCTACGTTTGTGTTAAATGCAGGCAGCACTTGCAAAAGATGGACTTACGCAGATCAATAATAAAACGAATTTTTTACTTTATGGGAATGTCCCACTTTTACATAATCTCAACTTTGCTTAAGGGCTTCAGGCAGTGGCGTATCCAGGATTTGGGCAAGGGGGGGGTCTATTACTCAAAATTTTATTTATACGAGTATATACGAGGTTTAGCAGATTCAATCAGAAATTATTAACATGATGTCGACTGCTCATATATGTATGGCCAAAGATTCGACGGAGCTCTGGCAATGAGTGGCCAATTCATTGGTGCACAGGCTCATCTGAGATCGTATTTCCCCTTGGAAATTTATGTACATTGCGCTGCACATAGCTTTAGTTTGGCAGTCAATGCAGCATGCGAAGTGTCGGGAATCAAAAATGCGTTAGGAACTATCGGAGCGATTGAAGCATTTTTTCACTGGCCTAATAGTGCAGTCATTGAAGCGAAAAATACGGTCTTACCTCCGAATTTTTTTTACTGTGAACCGATTTGCATGAAATTTTGAAATTAGGCTCATCTTACCCTTAACTTCAAAAGTGAAAATGATTTGAACTCCGCCACCACCATAGGGGTGGTTGCCACCCAGGGGCGTAGCTACCGCCGTATTTGCCGTATCAATTATACGTTGCCCCCGGGCCACGGGGGCCCCCAATGTGTGTATAAGGAAACAGAATAAAAATTTTTTAATTTATTTTATTTTACAAATGACAAAATTCTATAAAGCAATTCCTTTTTTCCCACCTTATGCGTGCGTTCAAAAGTTGGCAACACTACATCGTTATGGCGGGCTGCGGGACTTCCCCGTTTTACTTACTTCACAGAGATAAGAAATTAACTAGATGGCAAACCTTTACTTCTCTTGCCCCGCAGCCGCAACAACCGTTTGTTTACATTGTTGTTTTTGTAATCACATCCTCTGTCTGTGAATACGTGCGTCGTGCGAGCTGAAAAAAATGGCGGAAAGTGAGTTTATTTTCATTTGACGTTAAAGTATTTTTTTAATAGCGCAGTTCACACTGCTCAGCTAGTTGGACAGACTTGGTTTGATGCATAGAGTGCAATAGAACAAAAGGGAAACCACTTACTTTTCTTACCACACATATTTCATTTGCTTATATTATTGCTTTTGTAATACAAGATCTTTATGTGATACACATATTCAAGCAGAATACTAATTAGTATTAGTGAAGTTACTTATATCATTTTATATTCGGATATTAAATTAATGATTTGAAATCCAAAAATAAAGTGATGTTTGAAAGATAGGTCGGTGGATGGATTCAGTTGAGTAAGTTACGCTTAACCAGCAAACGCAAACCAGCACGATAACGTCGTGCACTAACCGCGCTAGTTTGCGCAAGGCCTTACGCTTTTCTATGTCTCTGTCTTCTCGTTGGTTTGATTTAAGTTAGATAGTCTTTTGTTACTAGCTTTCACATAGTCGTTCAACTGTACTTTTCAATAAATTTTTACAAATAATTTACATAATCGTAGCAAAAATTATGATTTAGCTTACAACCAAATGCGCAACAAGTCCTTTCTGGCATGCAAAACTATTTATTTTACTTTAATTTTATTTTATTTCATACTTTTCCACTATCAAATACCTTATTTTCATGGTTTGCATGAAGTTTTTCACGATTTGATTAGTTTCTAGTTCACTTTATCAGAATCGTCTGTCGAAGTTCGAAATCACTCAATTTTAAAAAGCGGTTGTTTAGACTAAAGTTTGTCAAACTATTTATACAGTGTGAACTGCTCTATGTTGAAAAATGGTCAGGTTCTTTTAACTTTCACCACGAAGAAAATGGTGATAAGTTAGCTTCTGTGAAAAACTGAAAAAATTGCTCCTGCAGTTTTTCCAAACTGGTAGCTACAATTTTTGATAGCTTTTGTAATGAATCTATTATTATTGCTGTATTTAGATTTTTATTCATACTTTTCGATCAATTTCACAGCTATTCATAAGCTCATTTCAAAACTATGATTTAAAGCTTGAATACAAAAGTGCGATCTAAATTAATTTAGAAATTCTTGTTAAATTTTGGAAAAAGCATGAATTAGGGTACTGGCAGCCAGTGCATATATGTGTGAAAAGCATGAATGTGAGTACTAGCAGTCAGTGCATATGTCAATGCCTTTCACCCAATGTGTTTTGTAACTGTTCTATGGCAATGATGATAAGAATAAAAGCAATAATAGTATAACATCCCTGCTTAGTGAATGTTCCGATTCCGATTCTCTAGTATCCTCGTTGAAAAAGGAAGGGAACGAACACACAAAAGCTAGGTTATTCATGTTTTGAACTTGAGTATTGAAAGAAAACTTTTGAATTCTTGTGATTATTTTGAATTAATCAATTTTTGTTTGATTGTACGAATTTTATGAACTTTACAAATAGTTTTATGAACTTTCCACTTTTTCCATTTCTGACAATAATTCTGGATACAACACCAGACTTGTCAAAAATTGACCAACTATCTGTAGTTTTCGATATATCTCGGTTACAGAAAATGATGATAATGTGCCTAAAGAAATAAAAATCTGTGAGTCTTTTTTAGGATTTATAGCAGTAACCGATTGCAGTGCAGCTGGTCTGAAAACTGTCATTTTAAATTTGACTAAAGAATATGGAATTGATTTGACTAAATGTAGAGGACAGGGATACGATGGAGCAAATGTTATGTCGGGTGTGTATGGAGAATTACAAACCCTAATAAAAGAGCATGCTCCAAATGCCGATAATTTTCATTGTGCTGCGCACGCTTTAAACTTGGTTTTGAACGATGCTGCGAGACATGTTCGTGAAGTATCGACTTTTTTCGATAATTTAGAAAAAATATATACTTTTTTTGGCAATAGTATAAAACGCTCTGCTATGCTAAGTGACGATTCATCTGAAAAATATTTGTTTACCTACCTTTAAAAAGGTATGTCCTACCAGATGGTCTTCTAGGAACGACGCTTTATTAGCAGTAAGGAAATTTTTTTTACTAGTCATGAAAACTTTGTACCAACTAAATTTAATTTCAAATAAAAAAGATGAACGTGAAGAATGTAAAAGTATAAATAATATTTTAGAGAGTTTTGATTTCTTAGTGCTCGTTACATTTTTTTCTTCACTATTTGAAATTATTAATCCTGTTTCTTAAGCTCTACAGCATGAAAATAATGACTTACAGAAATCTAGTATTTTATTAAGTACCTAATCTTTTAAATAGACTGTGCCAATTAAGAAATCAGAATTCATTTAATAGTTTGCTAAATGAATCCAAAGATTTAGCAAAAGAGTGGGGGAGTAACAACTGTTTTTAAAAACAGTAGGCGAAAGATAACGAAGCGTTTTTTTGATGAGTTATCACAAGATGAGAGAATTTCCGACCCGGAATCCTATTTCAAAGTCAATGTATACTATTGCTGTTTAGATATATTATTTTCTCAAACTAATAGGGCCCATACACTACGCATGCATGCATGCGCAATCAAGTGATTGCGCATGCTGATTGAAGGTGTATGGTGTTGACTGAGTGGTTGTGCATGCGGCATGAGCAAAATCAGAATTTTCTGATATTTTCTTGTTTGCGCATTCATGCATGTGTGGTGTGTGGGCAAAATTGCTCAGTCAAGTGATAAAATTCGAATGACGAGAAGAGCAGCAGCGGAGTTTTAGCTTGACATCGTACAACTTGTCTACACTGCTACAAAAACACAAATGAAGATTGCGCAGTTTGCATGAGTAGTGTAGGGCGAAAGCAATATTGCGCAATCTTCTGATTGCGCATGCATGCATGCGTAGTGTATGGGCCCTATAAAGAAAGATTTCAGAGCCTTTGCAACCTGAGTAGTATATTCGAAATATTACAACCGGAGAAACTCCTATCTTCATCAAGCGAAGAGATATTAAACGCTTCCGGAAAACTGTCTGCTAAATACAATAAATACATCTCACTTAATCTTTGTGACCAATTAAAGGCTCTAAAAACATGCTTAAATTCTGAAATTAAAAAAATTTATTCCATTAAAGAACTCATTGAATTATTGCTAGTAAAATTCAATAGTCTTGCATCCAGTTTTCCCGAGGTAATCACATCATGCTTTTTATTCTTGACCCTTCCAGTTACAACCGCAACGGCAGAAAGAAGTTTTTCAAAATTAAAACTAATATAAAATTACTTAAGAACTTCGATGGGACAAGTACGGCTGTCAGACATCTCACTATTGTCCATAGAGGCAGAAACTTTAGAAAAACTAAAATCATCATCAGCCATAAATAATTTAATAAATCAGTTTGCCGAAAAAAAGGCAAGGAGAGTGAATTCGATTTTTATTTGTAAAATGGGTAAATTATGTGATAAATAAATATTTCTTCTCACAATATTTTTTTTCTTTTGTGAAAAATCCTCACCTCCATATAAGGGCCTCCAAAAAAAATTGTTGCCACCCCTTCTCGGGGGTGAATTTTTTTTTTTCATAATAACCTTGGATATCGATAGAAGGCCTAATTTTAAGCAAAAAATCGTCTACAAAGTTTTTCAAAAAACCCAATTCTTTTCAAGTTATTGGCAATTGAAAATTCACAATTTTTCACGTTTTTCATCGGTTTTTGCAAATATCTCCAAAAATATATCGAAAATTTTATAATTTAATTATTAAAGGGGGGGGGGGGGTTCGGACCCAAAAACCCCACCCGTGGATCCGCCTATGGCTTCAGGTAAAAATGCGATTCACATCTGAAGGACAATTGAGAATGAAATCAGTGGTGTAGGTAAACTACAAATTGACGAAAAATTGAATTGTGTGTGTGTTGATTTTTTTTATAATCTTTGTTCACATCAGGAGTTATGATGAATACCCTTATAATGTTATAAAACACAGTGCGAGTATTTAATAAAAAAAAGGGTAGGATTTCATAGGAGACACCGATGCACATTGCTTTTGAGTTTTTGTGAATCGTAAAGCAAGGAAAAACATGAATTTCTTTACTGTACGTCCAAAGTTGGCTTATCGTTGAAATTGATGAGCATTCCTAGCGAGGCTGTTGCGGGGGTTGGCTTTAAGGGAGGAATGCAGCTGGCTATTTCTCTAGAGCAGTGTTTTTCAATCTTTTTGATTTCACGACCCCTTTACAGGTTGAAATATTCTGGCGACCCCCTCTCGTCATAGAAAGTTAAAGAACAATTTAGCTAAATTAAAATTTGGTACATTTATCTATTCACACGGGTTTAACTGCGTCGGCGACGGTGATGTTGCCACACCGCTTTGTGGTTGCGCCACGCGCGTGCCACCCACTTACTTGAACATATTCAAAGGTTCATGAACAGGTAATGTGTTCACGCAGAACAAGCAGTCGAAAAATTAAAGAACAGCCAACATTTTGCTTTGCAGTTTGACGAATCTACAGATGTTTCTGACTTGTGCACAGTTTGTGGTATTTGTGCACTTTGAAACAGTTGACAGTATCACGAAAGAAATCTTATTTTGCAAAGCACTTCCTGCAAACACTACTGGCCAGTTTTTGTACGATATGTTTTTGGAAAGCACTTGCAACTACGATATTGATTGAAAAAATGTATCGCAATTTGTAGCGATGGCGCTAAAGTTATGACTGGCAAAAGTAGTGACTTCATTGTAAAATTGAAAGTGATAATGCCAAACATATCCTGGACCACTCTCCATCGACAGGCTCTAGCTGCTAAGGCAGTACCTTCTGATTTAAATGACGTGCTCATGGAGGTAATAAAAATTGTGAATTCTTTCAAAGGCATAGCTTTGCAAACCCGGCTATTCAGGATCGTTTGTGAAGATATGGGCTCGCTTCATCAAAATCTCCTTTATCACACGGAGGTCAGGTGGTTATTCAAAAGAAAGGTGTTAACAAAAGTTCTGGAACTGAGAGCCGAATTGTTAATGTTTTTAAAAGATGCAAAATCTGGCTCTTGAAATTAGCATTTTTTTGGCTGATCATGTAGGCCACTTTAGCAATTTAAACAAGAACCTTCAAGAAAGAGAAGAAAATATTTTAATTGCCAAATATAAAGTAAAAGCATTTCACTCAAAACTTCGTTTGTGGTCAACCTATCTACAAAACAATATGTTTGGGTCTTTTCCAAGTGTTCAGAAGATTGTTGAAGATAATGCAACAGACAAAAGTTTTGCACTATCGGCTCACATTCCTTGTATGATACAGAGCTTGAATAATTTACAATCGAGTCTTTTAACATACTTTCCGGATTTGCACTCTGAAGCTGACAATGGGCGTCGATGGATTTTAAACCCTTTTTTGGACAAATCAATAGATCTGGCTAATGTCACCACAGAAACGAAAGAATGTCTTCTGGATTTGGCTGCAGATATAGCATGCTTAAAATGAAAATTAAATTTTGTTCGCAAAGTGTCGACGTATTTTGGATGAAAAGAAAACACGAAGCTCTTAAATTATTGGTGCCATTAGTCACTTCATACCTGTGTGAACTGACATTTTCTTCAATGGTAGGCATTAAAACTAAGAACAGGAATAGGCTGCAACTAGAAAATGATTTAATTATTAACGTTTCAAAAATAGCACCACAATTCGATAAACTTTTGAAAAATAAACAAGCGCATCCTTCTAACTAAAATTGTGTTTTTGTTGTGTAAGAACCCTTACTGCCGGCGACCCCTCGAGTAAGGCTTGAAAAACACTGCTCTAGAGCAGTGTTTGAAGAAAAAGCGATAAAAAAAGAAAGACCGGTAACGTTGCGATGATGTTTAAGAGAATCAATCGATTCTACGATTGAAGTACCACCTATCAATCTTAACGATCTGTTTTTTACTCTATCTAAACAGATATGAGGATGATACTCTAGTTTTGGGAGGATCCATTAGAAATAGTAGCCACATCAGAAGGGGTGAGGAGATACCTGGATTGTCTGAAGAAACCTAATCATTTATTAGCATTTTTGTCGACTTCATATTTATCATTTACACACATACCAAAAACTGAACGGGTACCTACTATTCAGAGCCAATGGGAATGGGGAAATGTTAAGCTTTAACGACAAGAAACAGCATTGAGTTTTTGAAGCATTGAAATCTATTCGGTATTAATAATCCAATGTAACAATGATGTCAAGGTCAAAATTCGATGAGCTATCATACGAAACCGTTGCAGATCCACATCCAAAGAGCAGGGACGTGAATTTGAAAACGAATATGAAAAGGTGAGGATTGAGTCGTCAGCAAAACAGTTAAGAGAATTAAGGAGATCATCGGAGAATAAACATCGCTTTGGGTTACACCAGCATCCATCCAATACAAATTGTATACTTGATGCCAAACTCTATCAAATGCCTTAGAAACCATTACGTGCAATAATCTTACTTTCTCCTAAACAGTGTAAAGATTGGTTCCACTTTTCGGTCGGATTTGGACCTTTTGCTAAGAAAGCTGTACTGTCACCGTGTCGGCCTTTAAGAAGGTTTCGTTCTTCAAGATATTTCATTAGTTGACGATTTATCAACGTTTCCATGACCTTGAAAGTAACGGACGTTAGTGCAATTGGACGGCAATTGGAAAGGGAGGAAGATTCGTGACACTTAACCTAGCATTTCCATGACATCCCAAATACAATAAATAAGTACATAAGGTGACACAACAGGGCTAGGAAAACGCTATTTGCATTTCTCTCAACCATACACTATGAGGCATAGATTGACCTATCAGTTTTCGATTATTCCGAATAACTTAGTGAAAAACGAAATACTTGTCACGTCTTCGAAGAAGGCGATTTCCGTAAAAAAAAAAAATTTAATGTTCTTTAAATTCGAACCTTCGAACGATTTTTTGCCAATTCCGACCGGTTAATTGAGAGAATGTTTTCCTTACTTACTTACTTAGGTGGGCATTACAGTTCGGGGAGAATCTGGGCCTCAACCAACATCCTTCTATAACGACTTCGATTTCGGGTGAGCTCTCTCCAGTTTCGCACTCCAAGTCGGTTGAGTTCTTCATCCACTTGATTGCGCCACCTAAGACGAGGAAGGAAAACCCGTCGAGCCGGAGCGTTTGGGTCCATCCGCTCTACATGACCAAACCATCGTAGCCTCGCGATGCGTACTCTTCTGGCTATGCCCATGTCGCGGTACAGCTCATACAGCTCGTTGTTGTATCTTCTTCTCCACACATTGTCTTCGCATACGGGACCAAAGATCATTCGAAGAATTTTTCTTTTGGAACGACCAAGGGTTTCCTCATCCGCTTTCGATAAGGTCCATGCTTCTGCGCCGTAAAGCAGGACTGGGATGATCAAGGTCTTATGCAAGGTCACCTTGGTTTTTCTAGAGAGGGTTTTGTTTCTCAATTGCCTTCTTAATCCAAAGAAGCAACGGTTGGCAAGAGTTATTCTCTGTTTGATCTCCGCACTAATGTTGTTGTCCGTGTCTACAGCGGATCCTAGGTAGGCGAAGTCCTGTACTACCTCGAAGTTATGTCTGTCTAATGTGACGTTTTGTCAAATTCGTCGATGTTCTGTGTCCTTGTTTGATGACAACATATACTTCGTTTTGCCCTCATTAACCATCAAACCCATTTTTGCCGCTTCTGTTTCAATACTCGCAAAAGCACCTATGACATCACGCTTTTTTCTTGCCATTACGTCAATATCGTCTGCGTAGGCGAGTAATTGTACAGACTTTTGAAAGATTGTTCCTCTGGTGTTTACGTTTGAGTTTCTTACAATCTGTTCAAGTATGATGTTGAAGAAATCGCATGACAGCTTGCGGCCTTGCCTAAAGCCTTTTTCGACATCAAAGGTCTCGGTGAGTTCTTTACCGACCTTGACGGAGCAGCGTGAATACTCCAAAGTCATCCTGCATAGTCGTACGAGTTTTGCAGGGATGCCGAAACTAGACATGGCTCTGTACAGCTCGTCTCTGTAAATGCTGTCATACGCGGCCTTGAAATCGATAAAAAGATGTTGAATATCGATATTACGTTCTCGGGGTTTTTCCAAGATCTGCCGTTATGTGAAAATTTGGTCTATTGTGGACTTCTCTGGTCTAAAACCACATGGATAAGGACCTATCAAGTTGTTGACGTGGGGTTTCAGACGTTCACATATTACAGCAGACAAGATCAGAGAGTGTTTTCCATGACAATGTAAATACATATACTATTAGAGGACATGCCAATCTCTTGAGAAAGGCAGTAGTCTTGGAAAAACATTGTTTTACTTTACTGGGATTTTAACCTCGGACCTCCCACGTAACAAGCAGATATGCTAACCATTACGACACAGGAACCGAATAAAAACTATTTTTTTTTCTTAAAATAAGCGCCTTTATGGATTAGACGGTGTTGACCTTGAGAAATTCGGTGAGACCAAAGTTCCGATTAGAATAAAAAAAATACAAATACAATATTATAAATCCCTAGTTTAGTTAGTTTATTAGGTTTATGTTGGTAAAATTGAGACAAAGTTTTGATATTCTTCTTCTTCTTTTTCTTTAATCATTGTGATCTGATCAAATTGACAGCGTTAGGAATAAATATTTTATTAGGAAAATTTTTTATTTTTTACTAAAGTTTGTTTTTTTGGAACGAAGTTCCTTATCGCGCGTTGTGAAAGGGGGCTAGACGGAAAAAATTCTTACGAAAAGTTGTCACGACACTTTTTGCTATAGTAAGCTATTGTAAGCTTTGCGTTCGGTTGTTTCTCTGTCTGTCTCTCTCTCTCTCTGTCTCTCTCTCTCTCTTATAGAAAGCAAGCCAGATATTTTCATTTCTATTTCGCATTGAACAGTGTGGTGTCGCGACGATTATTTTTGTTGAGTGTATACAAGTTTTTTTGTAAATAATAAATAATATCGAAAGGAACTTCGTTCCATCCGGGTGTCTCTTAACACCTCTCAAGTTTTTTTTATATGGTATCGGTTTTAAATGAAAGATATTCTTATGCCTTTACTTACTTACTTAAGGTGGTGCTACAGTCCGGGTCGGACTATGGCCTCAACCAACATGCTTCTCCAGCCAGCTCGGTCCCTAGCTAGCTGCCTCCAGTTTTGCACGCCAAGTTGGTTGAGGTAATCTCCTACTTGCGTGCGCCACCTGAGTCGCGGTCTTCCTCTACTGCGCCGTCCTTCGGGATTGGATTCGAAGACTTTCCGGGCCGGAGTGTTGGTGTCCAGTCGCTCTACATGACCCAGCCATCTATATTCTTATGCCATCAGTTCTTAAAAACGATTTCGGGCTTGTGAAACCCAACGCTGGCTGGCTTGAATGAAGCGTAATCGGAAAATTCAATTTGAAACCACTTTTTCGAGTAACTGGGGCCGTATATCGGCAGTAAAAATTTGCAAGCGTTGTTCTGAAAAAAGTCTTTTCATATTTGTTGTAAAATGGCAAAACGTTGTGATCGCAAATTTACGGCCAACTATCAAACTGGCAATCACTAAACAGTGCAACCAATTCTTTAACCAAACCTCCAAAACAAAACCCGTTAGAAAAGATATCGGGATGAATTATCCCAACGTAAATTTGTGTAATTTGCAAGCGATTTTATGAAGTAAGTAAGTCTAATCATTGTGATATATGTATACTGCTAATTGTCACATTGAAAGTCACTGGAAACAGTGCTGCCCATTTGAAATCCAAGGCACCCGTTGGAAGTGTAATTGAGAATATTGCCGACCTGAACCCTTATTATCAAGCGTTGTCCTGTATTGTAGTAAGTCTACATTCATTGTCAAATAGCAAAACATTTTGACCGCATACCACTGATTGTCAAATTGACAGCTAATAGAAACAGGGTTGCCAATTTGAAATTCAAGCCTCTAAAAAAACATCTTCTATAAAATATGAAAAAATAATCTTTCTTTAAGAATATGGTGATCGAGAATTGAAACATTTTTTTAAATGAACCATCTCCCTCCTTATGAAGTAAGCTAAAATAAATATTAAATAATAAGGGTGTAAGCACATGGGGATATTGGGAATACAAAAGCATAGTAAGACTATCAGTATGTAAGAGCCTTGTTTCGAATCGCATTGTTTTTTTTTTTGTAGTTAATTTTTATCAATTGTTTATTTAATTGATAAAGAATTGAAAAAAAACAAACGTGATTGTCATAGTTTTACTTCCCTAGAAACTCCCTAGAAATTAACCTCTCATCTAAACCAATTTAACTTTTTGGAAAACTATTTAATAAAAATGTGAGTTAATTTTCCGTAGAGAATGAATTATTTTAAATTACTTTTTGTTTTTTACAATGCCAGCTAATTGGGAAGACGATTGTATCAATTGAATATTACTCAAAAATAACAAACAATACATATTTACTTAAGTGGCTATTTGTTCAAGCAGTTGTTTTATTTACAAAATGTTGTTGTTTATTTGTCAGTGGGTATTTTTCGTTGGCGGTGTAAAAGCATTTTGAAAACAAATGAGGAGGAGAAGTATAAAAGAGGGATCATAGAACAGGACAATTTTCTTTTCTTTGAGAAAAGATGTTCAACTAGAAAAAACCAGAGAAAGGAAGTATGTAGTTACAGTAAATAATATCTGAAAAGCACAGGGCGATCGGGGCACCAATTGTACTACGTTACAGAAGAAATTTAAATAATTTTTTATCTATTCGATGTATTTAATTTCTCTTTTTTTATTGTTCTTAAAGATGATAGACCGCTAATGACCTCCACGTTACCCGATCAGGAAACTGCTGAGGGGTTAAATTTGGGATTGCCTTAATTATTGTCTTAGTAGAAAAAGTTTTTCGTTTTATTTTTGTAAATAAATTCCTGTGGCACCCTGCACTTTAAGTCCATTTTTTCACGTTTGTGTTGGTGTCAGTTGAAAGTCGTGGTATTTTACCCAAAAATATCTAAGACCACTACTCACTACACATTTGTTTCGTATCACTTGGCTAGAAACTCAAAAATGTTGGAAAACACTTTCGGTGCACAAAAATACTTGACAATTGTATTTTTGTAAATGTAATAACATTTTAGCAAAATCTTAGTAGTTTCTGAGTACATTCTGACTTCATATGGATAATCGCGATTGCCTACTCTGAATATTCAAAAGATATCTTTTTGTGCCAATGAAGCAAAGTTTTAGAAAGTTCCTGCACGCTCCTTCTTCTTTTATGACTACCAGGATTCCTTGCATCATCTACAAGATGTCATAGTTATATTTTATTATTGTTGTTGTTATAAAACAAAAGGTCTGTTTCTTTATTTGCTGGGTAAAGTTTAGGAAAAAGGCCGGGAAAAAATTTCGGCTCGAGCTTTGTAATGTTGTTTTTGTAATCGTAAAATAATTTTATTTCGATTATAAACGTGCAAACTTTGAAGCAATTAATAACTATCTATCTGCAATTCCATGGGATCAAATTTTAAATAATTTAAGTCTTAGTCACGCGTTTGAAAAATTCGTTATGTGTCTTGATCAAACTTTTGAAATGAATATTCCTAAAAAAATTCGTAAGTCAAATTCTAATCCACCCTGGTTCAACAGAAGGTTATTAAATCTTTAAAACAGGAAAAACAAAGCTTACAAAGCTTAAAAGCAAAACAGAGATAATCATGTTCTTAAACATAATTATACTTGGTGTCACCTTGAATTTTATTGTCTCAATAGCTTTCTGTTTAACTATTATATAGTCTCTGTAGAGTCTAAAATTAAAATAGACTGGAAAAACTTCTGGAAATTTATAAACACCAAACGAAAATCTATAGGACTTCCAAGCTGTATGAAATGTTTTGATAACTTGTCTAGTGATGTAAATGTCATGTGTGATTTTTTCGCCGATTATTTTAGTTCTGTCTATCTGCCCTCTTCTTCCTGTGAACCTCCTGTTTTCTTCCCTTCTAACGTTATTGATGTTGGTAGCATCGAATTAAGTGTTTCTGAAGTTTTGGAAGCCTTAAATGGCCTTGATATAAATAAAAGTGCTGGGCCTGATAACATCGCCCCTATTGCATTGAAAAATTGTTCGATTTCATTGGCCTTGTCGCTCTGTTTGATTTTCAATAAATCCCTTAAAAGTGGACAATTTTTGGATTGCTGGAAAGTTTCTTTTATAACTCCTATTCACAAGTCAGGATCGAAGCAAAACGTGATTAACTATAGGCCAATCTGCAAATTATCAGTCATCAATACAATGTTTGAAATGCTAATTTGCAAAAAATTGAGCTTCCTTGTTAAAGGTATAGTGTTCGAATTTCAGCATGGTTTTGTGTCTGGGAGATCTACTGCTACTAACCTTACAATGTTATGTGATTCTGTCATTAATGGGTTTGAAAATAGTTTTCAAACTGACATTATTTTTACGGATTTTGCTAAGGCATTCGATAGAGTCAACCATAGTATACTAATTTTTAAACTTTCCAAATTAGGCTTTCATTCAAGCTTTATAAAATGGATTTCTGCCTATTTAGATAAAAGAATTCAATATGTTAGATTAGGTAATCATAGGTCAAAAAGGATAAATGTGACCCCTGGAGTACCTCAAGGAAGTCATATTGGTCCCTTGCTGTTTATCCTCTTCATTAATGATATTCCAGTTTGTTTTAATCACTCGAGTTACCTCTTGTATGCCGATGATATCAAAATTTTCCGAATCATAAAATCTTCCTCAGACTGCCTCCTTCTTCAAAAAGATATTCAAAATTTGGCTGAGTGGTGTGATTATAATCAATTGTTTCTAAATGTTGCCAAATGTCAGAGTTTTACGTGCTTTAGGACGAAATCTCCTATTTTCTTTGACTACAGTATCAATAACATGATTTTAGAAAGAGTCACTGCCAAAAAAGATTTGGGAGTTATGCTTGACGAAAAACTTACGTTTACAAGGCATATTGATTATATAGTAAATAAAGCCAATGGGATGTTAGGGTTCATAAGGAGGAACTCTAAAGATTTTTCAGATCCATATGCCCTTAAATCACTATACATATATAACTCTAGTAAGATCAGTGCTGGAATATTGTAGTACAGTTTGGAATCCTTACTATAATGTACACTCGTTACGAATAGAAAGGGTTCAAAAGAGTTTCACAAGGTTTGCTTTCCATAAACTTAATTGGAATACCGAAGTACCATCTTATGTATCTAGATGCCTGCTTATAGATATTCAAACGCTTGAGCTAAGAAGAAAGTATTTTGCAATAATGTTTATAAAAGATCTAATTAGCAATTAACTGTTCTCTCTTATTACAACAAATAAATTTTCACTCTCCGCCAAGAGCACTTCGTTCTAATTTTCATTTTCGAGAGAATTTTTCGACACGAAATTATGGTAGAAATAAACCGTTTGCACGTTGTATAAAAGAAACAAATTCTGTAATTGAAATAATAGATATTTTCTCAAGTAACTCAAGGGATGTTTTCAAAAAGAATTTACTGTCGCTTTACTATTGCGCCCTGTCACATAAATTTTATTGTTTATTATTATTTGTTATTTAATTGTAATATATTATGTATACATTTATTTATAATTTATAGTAGACTGTAAAAGCTTTACTCTGTTTGATGAATAAACTAAACTAAACTAATCTTCGATCCGAAAATGAAAAGTAAAGACATGCATTTGGGATGTTTCTGGCTGAATGACTTTTATCATGTACTCTCAGTAGAGATAGTAAACTAACATACATACAATTTTGTTTCAGAAACGTGTTAAAATGAGCTCATAGCAATATTACAATATATTAGACATTATTTTGAATTTTCAAACTCACAAAGAGAGATTATTGTCTTCATTTTTTCATTTTTTTTCAAATATTTTGCCAATTTGCCGACGCGGGATCCCACGGGTGAATAAAGACACAGACCTAAAATTCCAATCTGTTAGAAAATATGTAGGAGCAGCCAATAGCTAACATGGGTGGCACCTGGCGCGGCAATTATGGTACCACCCCCAGAATGTAAGACAGTAAAATAAATGAAATTCCGCTACATATATTGCGATTTCTTTATTTAAATTCAAATAAAAAATTTATAAAAAAGAGAACAAAAATTATTGTACCTACATACATATTCACATTGTTAAAAAAAAAAACAGAAAACATTACTAAAACGTCTTCTTCCTTGCTTTTGAAGCTGAAAATTCGCTGAAAGCGTCATCAAAATTTATTTGATGGATCGCCTCATGGTCAATTGTTAAAATTCCCAGATCGTTGAGCCTGTTTTCCGTCATTGTTGCCCGCAAGTAGTTTTTAATCAATTTAAGCTTACTAAAACTCCTTTCACATGACGCAACTGACACACATATTGTCATAAACATATTTAATGCGACAATGTTATTCGAAAAAGATTCTGCAAAGTCTTATTCAAGGATTAAGATTAATGAAGGCCATGCGGCCAACACTCTTGACCTATTTCTCACTTCTCATCCCGAAAAATACAGGGTTGTAGTATCATCTCCTTTAGGCAAATCGGACCATTGTGTCATATCGATATATTTTTCGTTTTCCGTCACAATAAAAAGAGATAAAGTCCCTAAAAGAACTGTGTGGCAATACGAGAAAGGCAATTGGGACGGCCTGAATAATTTCTTTCGAAATTTTAATTGGTCATTGTGCTTTCTCGACGGAAACGTTGATGCATCAGCTGCTATGATATCTAACGTAATTCTCAACAAAAAGTATCATCCCCAAAGAGAATTCGTGGTTTGATTCAAGCTGTAAAGAGGCGATTAGGGATCGAGAAAGTAGTTTTCGAAAATTTAAAAACAACCCTACTGCAGAAAACCGAAATTTGTTCAAACGGGCCAGAAATATCTGTAATGCTCAAATGAAAAGGGCTAAAATTTTACATGACCAAAAAGTAAGGCAAAAATTACTATTGTGTCCAAAAGGAAGTAAAAACTTTTGATCTTTTGTCAAGAACATTAAGAACTCGACCACGTCATCGGTCCCAATGCTCGTCTTCAATGACTCTCCGTATGTCAGCTCCATTGACAAAGCCAATTTGTTGGCAGCTCAATTTGCTGCCAACTCGACACTTCCTCATAGCATATTGGCTCCGCCTGAGCTCGATTCTGTAAATTCTTTGATGAAGCAGATATTTTTTCGAACTCGCTCGGTTGCAAGAGTCCTCAAAGATCTCAACATACATAAATCCGCTGGTCCAGATAGTATCCCCGCCGTTATTCTGAAGAGGTGTTCTTCTACGCTGGCAAAACCACTGCGTAAACTTTTCCATCTTTCCTATTCTGCTGGGATTTTTCCGAGCAGATGGAAAACTGCATTTGTCCAGCCGGTCCCTAAAAAAGGCGAATCTTCCTCCCCTTCCAATTACCGTCCAATTGCACTAACGTCCCTTCTTTCCAAGGTCATGGAAACGTTGATAAACCGTCAACTTATGAAATATCTTGAAGAACGAAAGCTTCTTAATGACCGTCAGTACGGCTTTCGTAGCAAACGGTCCACTGGTGATTTGATGGCTTATCTCACCGAAAAGTGGAACCAATCTTTACATTGTTTTGGAGAAAGTAAGATTATTGCGCTTGTTATTTCTAAAGCATTTGATAGAGTTTGGCATCAGGCTCTTTTATCGAAAATGCGTGGTTTTGGTATCGATGAGTCTCTTCTTCGTTGGATTAGAAACTACCTTTCCGACCGTTCAATACAAATTGTGTTGGATGGCTTCAAGTCTGATACCCACTTCATAAATGCTGGTGTGCCCCAGGGCTCCGTTATGTCTCCGACTCTCTTCCTCATTTTCATTAATGATCTCTTGTCTGTCAGCTTTTCATATTCGTTTCCAAATTCACGTCCCTGCTCTTCGGATGTGGAACTGGAAGTGTTGCGTATGATAAGCTCATTGAATTATGACCTTGACAGCATTGTTGCATGGGGTCTTATGAACCGAGTAGAATTCAATGCTTCGAAAACTCAATGCTGTCTTTTGTCGTTGAAGCTTAACATTCCCCCATTGCCATTATCCATGAATGGTACCTGCATCGAAGAAACCGAAAAGCTGTCAGTACTTGGTATGTGTGTAAACGATGATCTTCGTTGGAACGACCACATATTTGAAGTCGCCAAAAACGCTGCTAAATGCTTAGGTTTCTTGAGACGATGCAGGAAGTTCTTCACCCCTTCTGATCTGGCTACAATTTATAAGGCCTTCATCCGCCCAAAACTGGAGTATAACTCCCATATCTGGTCAGGTGCCGCTCAAACATCTTTGCGTCTGCTTGATAGGGTACAAAAAATTGATAGATGATAGTTCAATCGTAGAATCGATTGATTCTCTTGAACATCGACGAAACGTTACCTGTCTCACTCTCTTTTATCGCTTTTTCTATAAACAGTGCTCTAGTGAAGTAGCCAGTTGCATTCCTCCCCTGAAACAATTTAGCCGCAACACCCGCCTCGCTAGGAATGCTCATCAGTTTTACCTTGAGCCCAACTTCGGGCGTACAGTCAAGTATAGAGATTCATATTTTAGTCGCACCACCCGAATGTGGAATGCTCTTCCTCCCCCTGTTTTTCCCCTGCATTACGATTCACAAAAGTTCAAAAGCAACGTGCATCGATGTCTCCTTTCAAATCCTCTCCTATTTTCCTAAATACTCGCACTGTGTTTAATGGCATTATAAGGGAAGTCATTCATAACCCCTTGATGTGCGCGTTAATTAAAAAAAAAAAAAAAAAAATTAGATGTTGTCACTTTAGCCGCTTTCAAATGACTTCTTAACCTTGGTATCTCTGAGAGAAGTTCTGACTCTGACACCTCATCATAAGCACTAGCAAATTTTGAAACAGCTTTTTTTCAAATCATTAATGTTTGTTAAAAGTAAAGTATCTGCCTGTACAACTTCAAAAAATGAAGCCACTTCCTTAATAGATTCTGTTTTCTGGTTCGAAGTTCAGTGATGAATCGATCAAGGCAATCGAACATGTCTTTCCGTAGTTCAGCGCTCAGAGAAAGTCCTGCATCAGTTGCCAACTCACCAGCCATTCGCTTTCTACAACGAATTCTTCATTGTTTTTATACCAGGGTTAATTGCATCTTCTACGATCTATAACGCCATAGCACATATACTCTTTGGCAGCTTTTGGGTGTCACCCCCTAATGGGTGACACCCGGTTCTGTCTGCCCCCCACGCCTTCCTTTGCTACGCCATTGGTAGCAGCCTTGATTTGATTTAAAAGCAGGAACTCTTGAGCCCAACCAAACCAAAGTGTTTTTGTAGTTGCGACAGTGACATATTAATCTGTCAAATTATGTTTATTAAATGAAATGAATAGGCTGGCGCAACAGAGAGGGGACCCTGGGGTCTAGTACATTTCTCTAACCATAACGTGTGAGGGAATGGATGGGACCTACATTTTTCGGCCAATTTGGGTTGGCTAATCGACAAAGCGCTTTTCATGACATGAATCACTATATACAGAATTGCCAATTCTTAGCGAAAAACGATACCCGCGGAAAACATTTTTTCCTTCAATTCGATCCTCGAACGCTAGCAGTCACACCACGGGCACCACAATTATGAGATATATGAGAGTGCCCACACTCACGCATCAAAGACGACACATATTTAATGGTAGACATACCTCCGGACTTTGCCCTATAAAGATAGTTTGTCCTGTCATTATGGTTTTTTCTTTTTTGGTTCAACTTAGCCTGAACATATCGTGAACTGAGATTGTCAATTAGGGTATCATTTCAGTTTCGTGCTCAGTTGCCGCGTCATTTCATTTTGAGGATTTAGAGTAAGTTGTTGAAGCGTTTCGAACGAAAAAGAATAATAGTTTGAGAGTTCTAATTCCAGTTCGCTGTTCAGAGCCAAAACAAAGAATTCTTATTGTGTAACGCCCTAGTTGCGTATCCCAGACAAACAATAGAGTTAGCCGTGCTATTTTTAATAACATTAAAAAAAAAACGATTGTACCAAATACTCCAGAAGTATTTCTGTGTCGTTTAAAGCAGGTACTTCGCGTGTCCTTAAGACAATCATCGTTGAATAGTCTATCGACCACGATATCGTCGAAACGTTGGTTTGTAAAACTTCACTATCGTCTGGTTTCAATCGTCCTGTTTATCTTGCAGCCTGAAAGAAAATTAAATTATTCAGCGTTACGGCTGGCACCATTGTATTTATAGACCAAGTTCAAATAGGCCTAGGAGCGACAGTTTAATATTATTTTTAAGTGACTTTTGTAGTTTGGACCACAGCAATCTAATAACAGAAAAGATATCGTTATTCAAGCTCTATCGTTCTACTGTCTGAAAATATGCTATATACGAAGAAAGTGTTTGAACGTTTAAGTAGTATCGTCCCAGACGATAAGACTTTTTTGTCTTACGCTAAGTGGTACTTTCGATAAAGCGATATCGATATACATACTATTTATTTATTTATTTCAATATCGTTAATGCTTAACAACTGTAAGATTTAAAATCTTATAAGGTAGTTGTAAGCTTATTTTACAAAAATAATATTGCTGAGCAAATAAAAGAAAAAGTTAATTTAATTATTAAAACTATCATAAGAAAATACATCAATTATTAAATATTCATATTGAAAAATGAGATTAAATATTCATATTGAAAAATAAGATCTAAGCACTCTTTTTATGCTTGTTGCGTTCAGATTTTGTTTTATATTACGAGGTAAAGTGTTCCAAAGCTTAACAGAATTTACAAAAAACTGACGTTCCGATGTTAAATATGTGTAAGAAGGGATAATTAGCTGACGAGATCTGGTTGAGGACCCAGTTCTTACTCTTTCAAAACAATATTGTGGTTGGCGTGTGAGGAGTATATCGGAAAGCAGAATCAAACTACGAAGCTCGAAATATTTATCGAGAGGCATGCCTAGTAAGCGCGGAGCAAAATCAGATATCCTATCGTATCTACGCAGTCCAAAAACGTAACGAACGATTGAGTTGAAAGCTACATTAAGTTTTCGCTTGCTCGCGAAATTGCAGTTACAATAGATTTCACAACCATAGACCAGGATAGGAGTGAAATGTTGTGCTACCCATAACGTACGAAGTGAACCATAAACCTTGCCAACGAGTCCATTGATATGATCATCCCAATTCAAAAAACGATTAAAAGTCACACCAAGGTTTTTTGCTGTTACCACATATTCGATTGGAGCATTACTCAGAACAATCGGTGGAAAATAAGAAAGGTCAAGAGATTTTCTATATATGACAAGACATTTAGATTTTTTTGGGTTCAAAATTAGTCCGTTTGACAATGACCAATTAGCCACTCTCTTCAGGTCTTCATTGACGCAGAAAGCACCATGTTCAATAAGGCCAAGTGGACAGCTGAAATACAGCTGAACGTCATCAGCATACAAATGAGAGCTACAATTTACTAATGAAGATGGAAGTTCATTTACATAGGCAGAAAACAAAAGAGGACCCAGTATTGAACCTTGAGGTACACCAGTTACGTTCGGCAAAAAATTTGACAGAGAGTCACCAACTTGCACTGCTTGCTTCCTATCAGTTAAATACGAAAAAATTAACTTTGTTGCACTAGATGAGAAATTAAAATTTCGCATGAGCTTTCTACATAGATTAACATGGTTAACAGAATCGAAAGCCTTCGAAAAATCCAACAAAACTAGAAATGTAACCTCGTCTTTATCCACCGCTTTTCTAATGTCATCAGTAACATTTAAAAGGGCAGTTACACAGCTGTGTTTCTTCCGAAAGCCAGATTGATAAGGGCTGAGTAATGAGTTACTAGATAGAAAAACATTAATTTGCTTTTGAAGGATCCTTTCAAAGACTTTTGATAAAAATGGCAATACAGAGATAGGTCTAAATTCATCTCTTTTAGCGTTTTTGGGAAGTGGAATGATTTTAGCAACTTTCCATAACTCTGGGTATAGGCCGGTCGTCAAAATAGTATTGAAAGCAAAAGTGATATATGGTAATACAACTGGCAATATCATACACAAAAAGGAAGGATGTATACCATCGAGCCCAACAGCTTTTGACTTAATGGAAAGAACACTTTCGACAACATCAGTACTATCTACTGCAGAAAATTCAAAACCAGGCGCGTTACGATCGCGTTGATCAGTGAAACAAATTGGAGGTTGTGAGACCTGTGACGGTAGGGAAGAAATGAATTGTTGGTTAAGTTTGTTACCATCAATTTCCTCGACTGTACCAAATTTTGTTTTACCGATTCCGATTCTGCGTAGGTCTTTCCAGAGCTGGCGACCATTTGAACTTGCGTTAAGCCGTTTAGAAAAATGTTGGTATTTGGCCTCGCGTATCTTCACTACTACTTGGTTACGAAGTGAACAAAACACACGACGCAGCTCGATTAGTCGATACCTTTTCCAATTCCTGTAAGCGTCATCTCGTTTTTGCATCAAATCTCTAATCGCGCGTGAAAACCATGTATTATTTCTTTGTTGAACAGTTTTTGTTTTTAAAGGGACATGGATATTGAACAGCTCAGAGATATTTTGTGTTAAAAATTCAATCTGGTCATTAGAAGAAGGCAAATAATATATAGAATCCCAAATTGTTTCTCTTGTATGAGTTTCAAGTTCTTGCACATTTATATTATAAAAATCTCGATAAGTGATTTTTTCATCAGAATAAACAAGACTAAAATTGAATATAAGAAAAATCATGTCATGCTTTGAAAAAGCAGGAGCCGAAAGTTGATCATACAATGCAACATTGTTCTTGTCGCTTACAAACATAAGGTCCAATAACGAAGAGTCCCTTCCGAAAAAGTGTGTTGGGGTACTGGTGTTAACTGGTACTAAATTGAAAGTTAACATGTGATGTGTGAAAACATTAGGATTCAAGAGATTGCAGTTAAAATCACCACAAAGTACAATATTAGGCGAGCTCAAAGAGATTTCTTCCAATACGGCATACAGCGGTGAGAAATCAATACTTCTATTTGGCCTATAGATGGCACCCACGAGTAAATTTTCCTGACTACCTATGATTTCAACAAATAAAAATTCAATAGCACTCTCGCCAGTAGCTGAAAGTTTGAGCTTGCATTTAATTTTGCTCCTAACATAAATCGCAACGCCGCCCCCAATACGATTCATACGGTTAAATCGAAAAACGCGATAACCCCCTAAGCAACAAATATCGTCATTTAACTCGTCCCTTAACCAGGTTTCTGTTACACATATTACATCCACGTCAGAACCAATAAAAATATCTCGAAACTCATCTATTTTCGGTAGTAAGCTTTGCGCGTTAATGTGACAAATGCGGAGCCCACATTTCTGCCGGCTCAGGATTCTCACCATCAAACGTAGTTCCATATTGTTGGACATGGCTAACCACAACAAGACACAAAAAAAATGAAATGCAAAAGAAAGAAGAATTGAAATAGAAAAATAGAGAAAAATTACAGCAAAATATAATGAAAATTATAAAAGTTAACAATTTATAAAAGCAAAAATTAAGAAGAGTGAAAAAAAAAAAAAGAAAAATTTAAAGAAATAAGATTATAATAGAAATAAAATGAATCAAGTGAGAAATGAATAGAAATTAATAATAGAAATGTGATAGAATTAATAATTATCATTCGTTTAATGTTGATCTGGCAACGTCTTCAAGTCCCTCGACGCAGTCAATGGGTACAGCAGTGTCATTCGCTCCCCGTTTGATATAAACAACTCCCCGTGCAGAGAAAACAGATGACAATTGTTTACATCTTCTTAATTCGAGTGCCCGTTGCATTATTGCTTTATTTCGTTGGGTCAAACTCTCGCGTATATGGATAGAAGAAGATGACGCAGAGGGATTTTCGGTGGTGAAGTGAATGTCAGCTAGGCAGAGCTGTTTATTGTTTACTCTTCGGTGTTTAGCAATAGAGGTTAAAACATAATTTTTATCAAACGGAGAATTAAATTTTATTTTAATCGCAGAGTTTAAGGAGTTTTTCTTCGGTCGTGTGCGGTGAATATTATTTAATGTCGGAGGTTTAATATTAATAGTGTCGCAGATTAAGTTAAAAACGGATTTAAGATTTTCGTTTGGCAAGAACGGAATACCGAATATAAAAGCATCGCATGCAATAATTTGGTTTTCATAAGTGTTCAAAGTATGTTTGAGATGGAAAACATCATCAACGACGTGATCATAATTATTGCTTACGTTGGTTAGTTCATCGGAATTTTCTTTTAATGAAAGTTTAGTGTTTGTGCATTCAACGGTGACATTAGCAAGTGATGTTTTGAAGTTTTTTAGTTCATTATCAAGTGAGGAGATGTGCGATTTTATATCAATATTAAAAGTTTCCAATTGTTCGACACGGTTGTTAATGTCGTTTAAACTGTTTTTAATATCTTTGATTTCGCGGCCTAGCTCCTCGGTTATTCTTTTTTCTGTGTCTTCAAGTTTTTGTGACAGTAAATCAATTATGAACTCACTTTGTTTACGCAGTTTGTCATCCATCCAGGATCGCCTGCTTACCAATTGAAAACGGTTGTCTAAGAAACATGTGCCCGTCATTTTCAAAAGGATGTGTTTTGGGACTTTTGTCTTTGTGGATTAAATTCTTTGGGAAGCTATTGACACGTATTCCACTTATTGTTTTTTAACATGCCGACAAATAAAACAAAGTAAATTGAGAAATGATCTCAGAGAAAATATTCTCTGATTCGAAATTGCATTATAAACAAGCGAAACAAAAGACTGATGTAAGTTCCTAGGAAAATAAGTTAGCTCAATGCTTACCTTATCTACTCTCTTAGCCTGATAATGATATCATGCTTTAGATCTTCGTTCACACAGATTAAACCAAATGTACACTTACCTAAGAAATATTCACACTGATAACCAAGGAATCAGAGACTGACTATCTATCAATTTCAAAAACACACAAGCAACATGGGTGTTCATTAGAAATACATTTCAAAGCAATCAAATAGTTTTCATTGAAGCGTTGCGCCGACGACCGCCAGGCGTTATACTTCAACCAATGACAAACGATAAAGAAAGAACTATTATTACTAATTTATTATTATTCATTTGAATGGCACCAATGAAGACAAACTATATTTAATTTGTCAAAGATATTTTTAATTGTTTGGTGTGGAATGCTGAGCAATTCTCAACACTTTTGTATCTAAATATATCAATCAAGTTACAATATGAACAAATTATAGAATCAGTCGGCAAGATGACAAGTTGTTCTATACTTCTGTTGGCCATAAAAAAACTGAAAACATTTTTTTTTATGACTCAAGAATTTGTTTCATAATTCCAAAAGCAGCGGCTGTTCTTTCGTTCATTCAAAAACTCGTTAAAGGGTGTCATGTTGTGTTTATGGCTAGAAGAAACTTTAAGGACCGTAATAATTTTGATCAAAATCCAAACTAATAACTTGGGCTTCTGTGAAAAGTCTGGCACGAGTACGATAACTTTGGCGACAAAAAAAAATAACGGTTTCTGCTAGAGGGGTTCAATACAAGCATTTTTTACTATGGGAGGGGGGGGGGGTCTATCTCCCCCCGTTTAGGCGGTAGGGGCAATTTTATAAAAATTGACTTAAAATCTAAAAAAAAATATTGTAGAACAACGGAAAAATTTACAGATACAATTTATACTTTTTATAAAAGCCAGAAATTTGCACTTTATAACAAATTTTAAATAAAGTGTTTTCAATTTATAGTTTTTGAAATAACTGACTTCAAAGTCAAAATTTAGGAAAAAAAATTTGAAAAAATCACTTTGAGTATTATGTTTCTCGTGATTACAAATGCCAATAAAAAAAATTTGATGTAGTTAGTTGCTTCAATCAATTTTTTATCAAACGATATAAATTACTTTTTTCTATGTCTTATAGTGTTTAAGATAATTGAAAAATAGTAAAACTATTGAAGTATGCAATATTTTCAAAAAATTAAGGAAATACGTACAAATTTACGATAATGTTAGGAAATAGACTATTGAAAGTATAAATATTCATCAGGCAGGTACTTATGTGCAATTAATTTCCGTATGCAACAACTTTCCGCATGGCCCGCTTCGCGGGGCTCATTATTTTAACCCTTTTTCCGCAGGGTTAAGCTGCTCATGCTAAATATGAAAATAGCATTTGTTTTTCTAACTGGAAGTTATTTGATCGAGCTGAAAAAAGTATAAAAGTATAAAAATTCATCAGACAGGTGCTTATGTGCAATTCATTTCCGTATGCAACAGCTTTCCGCATGGCCCGCTTCGCGGGGCTCATTATTTTAACCCTTTTTCCGCAGGGTTAAGCTGTTCATGCTAAATATGAAAATAGCAATTAATTTCCGTATGCAACAGCTTTCCGCATGGCCCGCTTCGCGGGGCTCATTATTTTAACCCTTTTTCCGCAGGGTTAAGCTGCTCATGCTTAATATGAAAATAGCAATTGTTTTTCTAACTGCAAGTTATTTGATCGAGCTGAAAAAAGTATAAAAGTATAAAAATTCATCAGACAGGTGCTTATGTGCAATTCATTTCCGTATGCAACAACTTTCCGCATGGCCCGCTTCGCGGGGCTCATTATTTTAACCCTTTTTCCGCAGGGTTAAGCTGTTCATGCTAAATATGAAAATAGCAATTAATTTCCGTATGCAACAGCTTTCCGCATGGCCCGCTTCGCGGGGCTCATTATTTTAACCCTTTTTCCGCAGGGTTAAGCTGCTCATGCTTAATATGAAAATAGCAATTGTTTTTCTAACTGCAAGTTATTTGATCGAGCTGAAAAAAGTATAAAAGTATAAAAATTCATCAGACAGGTGCTTATGTGCAATTCATTTCCGTATGCAACAGCTTTCCGCATGGCCCGCTTCGCGGGGCTCATTATTTTAACCCTTTTTCCGCAGGGTTAAGCTGTTCATGCTAAATATGAAAATAGCAATTAATTTCCGTATGCAACAGCTTTCCGCATGGCCCGCTTCGCGGGGCTCATTATTTTAACCCTTTTTCCGCAGGGTTAAGCTGCTCATGCTAAATATGAAAATAGCAATTAATTTCCGTATGCAACAGCTTTCCGCATGGCCCGCTTCGCGGGGCTCATTATTTTAACCCTTTTTCCGCAGGGTTAAGCTGCTCATGCTAAATATGAAAATAGCAATTAATTTCCGTATGCAACAGCTTTCCGCATGGCCCGCTTCGCGGGGCTCATTATTTTAACCCTTTTTCCGCAGGGTTAAGCTGCTCATGCTAAATATGAAAATAGCAATTAATTTCCGTATGCAACAGCTTTCCGCATGGCCCGCTTCGCGGGGCTCATTATTTTAACCCTTTTTCCGCAGGGTTAAGCTGTTCATGCTAAATATGAAAATAGCAATTAATTTCCGTATGCAACAGCTTTCCGCATGGCCCGCTTCGCGGGGCTCATTATTTTAACCCTTTTTCCGCAGGGTTAAGCTGTTCATGCTAAATATGAAAATAGCAATTAATTTCCGTATGCAACAGCTTTCCGCATGGCCCGCTTCGCGGGGCTCATTATTTTAACCCTTTTTCCGCAGGGTTAAGCTGCTCATGCTAAATATGAAAATAGCAATTGTTTTTCTAACTGCAAGTTATTTGATTGAACTGAAAAAAGTTTTGTTGCTATTTTCATATTTAGCATGAGCAGCTTAACCCTGCGGAAAAAGGGTTAAAATAATGAGCCCCCGCGAAGTGGGCCATGCGAAAAGTTGTTGCATACGGAAATTAATTGCACATAAGCACCTGTCTGATGAATTTTTATATTTTCAATAGTCTATTTCCTAACATTATCGTAAATTCGTACAGATTTCCATAATTTTTTGAAAATATTGCATACTTCAATAGTTTTACTATTTTTCAATTATCTAAAAAACTATAAGACATAGAAAGAAGTAGTTTACAGCGTTTGATAAAAAATTTATTAAATCAACTAACTACATCAAATTTTTTTTTATTGGCATTTGTAATCACGAGAAACATAATACTCAAAGTGATTTTTTCAAATTTTTTTTCCTAAATTTTGACTTTGAAGTCAGTTATTTCAAAAACTTTAAATTGAAACCACTTAATTTAAAATTTATTTTAAAGTTCAGATTTCTGGCTTTCATAAAAGATATAATTAGTATCTGTAAGTTTTCCCGTTATCTTACAATATTTTTTTTTAGATTTTAAGTCAATTTTTATAAAATTGCCCCTACCGCCTAAACGGGGGGAGATAGACCCCCCCCTCCCATAGTAAAAAATGCTTGTATTGAACCCTTCTATCAGAAACCGTTATTATTTTTTGTCGCCAAAGTTATCGTACTCTCCCCAAAAGTCTTATGTAAGCTTGTGAGACTTTGGTCTTGAGGCATCCTGTTCTCACAAGATAATCTGCATCGAACTGGTATAATGTTTTAATCAACTGGGCTAAGTATCTCCATTTTGGATTGCATTAAACTGGAAAATATAAATATTTCCGTGTTGATGTAGTTGAGATAACGCGATGCTAATTTGACTCGGAAAATGTGCATTTTTTGTGTTGCGGCAACATGATGTTTTTATTTATTTCTTGTTGAAAAGAACACAAAGCGATAGCTTCCAAGAGTGCATGTCAAGTGAGCATTACAAGTAAATATGCGGTTTATATGCGAAAGTGAGGAAGCGAAGTGCTGAAAGAGGAGCACTGGCACAACAACAATTGACTTAATAGCCCTCAAGTGGCCAAAAGTAGGAAGTTATTTAAAAACAAAGAATTTGCGTTTCCTAGGGAAATGTGATACGTGGTAACTCTCTGAGTTTCCAGACGAAACATTTTTAAAAATGGCTTCATAAATGATAAGATATCAATAAAACAATAAAAAAAGTCCTCAAATGTAATGTCTGTGCAAAATTGTCCCTAATCATTGATTCAATAAAATCTTAGAAATATTGGATACAATCGAACCCTACAAAAATGGAGGTTGAAGTTGTTTTGGAGAAGCTTTGGGCAAATGAAAAAAAATGGTTTCATTTTATTGAGTTTTATACGAACTATCTTAACAACAGACCTACTCACATTGGGAAAAAGGAATTCTGCAAGCACAAGTGATAAATTGAAAATACTCAATTGGTATTTGGCTTTTGAGGACATGGAGTTTTGTGTGAATAAATTCGTCTGTGGATAGTTTGGTTTTGAACTTAAATTTAAACGATTTTCTATGAACAAAGATGTTTTGTAAAAAGTAATTTTTTGGGAAAGCTTTCGATAACAATCAGGCTATGGAATGAATCTTGATAAAATTCATTACTCGTTGGTGTTTGATTTTTCAAAGCAAAGGTTCGAAGTACACATTTTCATTGTTTCTTGATTGCTTTATTAACGCGTTTTAATTATTTTCTGGGCTTCAGTTGAAAATATTCAAAAACTCCTTTCGTAAAGAGGGATGTATTCTTGCCGGTATTTTATTAAAGGAGGGATGGGTAAATTACCAAATATTTAAAATGACATTTTTTAGCTCATATTAAAACTGGAGCGCTTAATTGCCGTCTGTTGTGTTTATTCAAGACTATTTAAAGCACTCTGTATGAATTGAAAGGAAAATACCCACCTTTGCAATTTTGAGTCATAATCGTTCTTTATCGGCAGACATTATTTGTAAGTTTTGTGCACACAGTTTTTGCCGGGGTAAGTCAATGTGTATAGCGTGCTGTATTTGCGTCAACGTGACTGTGAGAGACGATGGCTTTAATACACAATCAATTTTCCGGAGTAGATTGAAATTGTCCACAATATAGGTTTTTATTTTCAAAAAAGAAAAATACAAGCGCATTGAGACCGAAGGACAAAAACTTTTAAGAGTTCTGGTGCAATGAGATGGATTTCCGGCTCAGCGGAATAAGGCCGAGGAAACTTAGCCTCAATTAAAAAAAAACTTGGGGCTTAAAGGCCCAACATTATGACAAATCTTTTTCCGCTCTGTCCAACTCCAAAACTTTCAAAAATATTGGTCGTCTGAGGGATCACGTTCATCCAACATCGGTCGTTCAAATCAAAGTCTGTCCAACTATTTGTACAGTGCGAACTCCGCTTATGGCACGTATTTTCTAAACAAAAACGACATAAAAAATAAACATATGTGGGTACATATTTTGTTTCTGTGCAGTCAAAAGTTTAATCCCATTACCAGGGCCAGATTTAAAGATGTGGAGGCCCCGGGGCAACAAAGGAGTGGAGGCCCTTTGCCCCCAAATTATATTTCAAATAAAATGAACAATTTTTTTTAAGTCTAGTTTTCCAATAAATAATTTATTGTGAAACCAAGTATAGATCATTTTATTATTTAACGGACAAATAAATATAATCGGAAACAAGAATTATCTAAAATTAAATTTTAGAGTTAAAGAACGAAACTTTCCGAGCTTTTATCCTCAAAAAATAGTTGATGATTTCGCTGAAATCCAGTTCCCGAGTCACTTTCAATGCTCAAGAGAGAAAGCCTTGATAGACGGTTTTACCCCATCTTGGTTCGAAGCATGTTTTTTATAATTTTCATTTTTGAAAATGAGCGCTCTCCAGAGTAATATACCATCAAAACCAAATACATTCTCAATGCAATTTCAAGGTTTGGGAATATAGCTCTGAAATTTTGATCTTCGAGAATTTGGTAGTAAAATAGTTCCGGAGATTGAGATTGAGACGTGCAAAAAAGGAATTGATCACATTTGATCATTGATCACAAAAAATATTGTTTTTTTTTAGTATTATTATTAATATTATTATAATTTTGAGTTTAAAATTTTTAAAGAAACCGTACTCAACCTAGGGTTAGGTAGAATGGGCTGACGGTTGATCTTATTACCGCCACAATTAGACCAATGTAGATCCATTGTGATACCTTGGAGTATTGTAGCGTCCTAGAAACCAATGAGTTTATGTTTGGTCAGTTTTAAACCATTTTGTGGCCTTAATGAAATTCAACAGGCTATTTCTTGGAGTGTCTGATAATTCTTCTAAGACCCAATTTCTTTTTTGGTAACCTAGTAGGTTGTGTCCAGTTATGATACTGATAAGCAATCGTAATGAAGGCCTATTCAATGATAGTAGCTTTTCAGATCCGTTATTATCGTATTTCGGCCATAGTTTCCTGGTAGTAACACAGGAATCTAGGCATACCCATCTTTCATTGGATTTTTGCGTTATTTTGTTACCAATTATCTGTTTAATTTCACAGGGTGGAATCCTGATTGATTGATCAATGAGAGAAGGGTCAAGTGTTGATCCTTTTCTCGCTAGCTCGTCCGCTTCTTCGTTTCTCGGTATGCCACTGTGACCGGGAACCCAGCAGAGTCTAACGCTATGCTGTGTGCCAAGAACCCTTAGCTCTTCGCGACAGCAAGAAACAAGCTTAGATTTGACAAGAGTGGCAGTAATCGCTTTTACTGCTGCTTGGCTATCAATGAAAAAAGTGATATCAGCATGTGATAGCGCCATCATGGACAGCGTTTGTAGCTGCCCAGATCTCGGCTTGGAAGACGCTGCAGTGATTTGGAAGTCTGAATGAACTGGCTAGGTTAAGGCTTTCTGAAAAGAAACCTGCACCTGTTCCAACTTCCATTTTTGAGCCGTCGGTATAGATTGATATAGACGTCTCGTTGTTTTAAGGTGTTTCATACTTTCAATCCTGTCTGTTGGGGAAACTGGTTGAGAAGGATTTTTTAAAGTCCAGGTATGCAGATATTGTTATCTGCGTATCGTGATAAAATCTGTGCGTGGCTGGTTTTCCAGACATTACACTGATTTAGTCTAAGTGCGCTGTTTGCCGCTTCTTGAACATAGAGGTCAATCTAAATAAATGATGAACGAATTTCTAATGAAATACATTTTTCACTTTATTGACACTCAGTTTTTTAATCAAGTCCATATTTTGATGACTATTTTTTTAAAAGAAATGAAATTATAAATAACTTAATTATTTAAAAACAAAAAATAATAATAAGATTTTTGTTGAAGTTAATGGAAACTTGAATTTAAATAATGAAATCTAAAAGAAAAAAACATCCAAGTTCTTACAAAAATATAGTTAAAAAAATAAAAAAAAATTTGGTTTACTTGTAGTGCATTATTGTTTAAATCAAATCTAATTTATACATGCATTTTGATTGATGAGATTTTTGATTCTTAGTAATAATGGCTCAATGGGTACTTGGAGCACATTTTTACAGTGAAACTGTTTTTTTGTGGGATTTTCTTATACCCAAAAATATTTGAGCTAATGTAAATTAGGTTGCTAGTCCGCTACAAAGGGTAAGTAGACTAAAAAGAACCTTATGTACGCATACAAAGAGTTGAGATTGTTTTATCCGCCCGACCGACGTGCAAGCGCGTCATCGAAAATTGCAAGTGCTTGTCAGGGCCATTTGAGATTTTGATAGTTTACTGTTTGGCTGATTAAAGTGAACAAATATATGTAGATCGATGATTTCTGTTAATATTTAATGTAATCGTGTTTGTACAAAGTACTGTAGGTAAAGGTACTACGCGAAAAAGAATATGAAAGGGAAAGTTGTTTACTAATGTTTACTAGTCTGAATTTGAAAAAAAAAATTCCGAATATCTTTTGTGGGGGCCCCTCTTTTGTGGAGGCCCGGGGCAGTTGCCCCGTTTGCCCTCCCCTATATCCGGCCCTGTCCATTACAAATACATACAAATGAATGCTTCGAAAAGCGGAGTTCATACTGTACCATTAGTTGGACAGACTTTGGTTTGAACGACAAATGTTGGATAATGTGAACCTTCAGACGACCTCTTGTCCAATTTATTGGATGGTTTTCAAATATTTTTGAAAGTCTTCAAATTGGACGGAGGAAGATAGGGAGCGGGTCAAAATTCTGGCTTCAAAATACTGCTTTTAAAACGAAAATTTTGCTTTTCAAAATTCGGCTTTTTTTATTCTGGTTGACAAAATTCTGTTTTCCGAAATTCTGCTTTTTAAAATTCTGGCTGTTAAAAAAGAAAAAATTCTGCTGCTTTTTTATTTACAGAAGAACAAAAACATATAAAAAAAACAGTCCAAAAAAAACTAAAGCGTGAAAAAAAACAACATAATATGAAGCTAAACAGGACCAAAAAAAAAACAATATTTTTTGCAATACGCATGACATATCCAGTGTGACTTAAATCTCTTTCTTTTTTTCGTTTATCCTCTCCCAATGCTTCGCACGCTCAATTTTTGATTTGGCACTGATAAGCTCCTTTCGTAGGTCTCCAATTAATTAATAGACACCTGCGTGGCTACGGCTAATGCCAAGCCTCTACATTGTTTTGCGTTCTTGGGAATGCATCTCTAGTCTTATCAGAGTTTTATCATAAACTAACTGAATTATGTGTAATTCTTTTGAGTGAGTGCGACAATGAGGAAACCAAAGGACTACTGCTCTACTTTCAAATTCTTCAGAAAGTCCGAGATTGCAATTATGTATTCGCTTTTTAGCATTTTACAAACCGTCTTTTTCTTAATAATTGGCAGAATATTGATAAGCAGAGTTTTGAAAAGCAGAATTTTGGAAAGCAGAGTTTTAAAAAGAAGAATTTTAAAGCCGAATTTTGAATATCAGTATTTTGAAAAAAGAATTTGGCCCCAGTAGAATTTTTACCCCATATTGTTGGACGACAAGTTTGATAAGTCTGCAAACGCAAACTATATCCGACCTTCCAACATTCATCAAACGAAGTCTGTCCAACTAATTGTATGGTGTGAACTCCCGCATAGGCGGATCCACGGGGGGGTTTCGGGTCCGGACCCCCCCCCCCCAATTGGGAAAATAAAAGATGTTATTTGTAACATTAATCGGCTCCTAATGTTCAAATTTCGTTACGGGACGGAAAAATAAAGCATGAGCAAGATAAAAAAGTAAAGGAGAAGTAATATTATTATTTTAAAAATTCAATAACTTTATTGATTATAAAAATATAATCGACATTCTTGAACGACTTGCTATTGATAACCTGAAAAATATCGTCAGATTGATGTTTGCATATGTGACTCGATCCGATAAAAGGGACTTACTAGGCAGAAAATCGGTTGTTGTATCATGATTGATTACACAAGTTCTGTTACTGAATATTCATGAAGCGCAATTAGAAATTGTAACATCGCTATTATTTCACAAAATATAAATTCAGAGAAACGATTTTTTACATGTGTTTGAATGGTACATCAGCGCCTTTCAGAGCGTGCCCTGTAAGCTTTCACTTTTGCGTAAAAGGTGCCTTTTTTCGGATCGCGTCACATATAAACTTTTTGACATGTAAATTTTTGATCGAAAGATACTAACCAGTAAAGCATCAAGCGCATTTTGGATGTTCTGGCCGTGGATTCGTTGTCTCCACATTTTGACTTCTGACAGAAAATTTTCTTTCGAACAATCCGATATATCTTCGTTAAAAATTTGTCAGCGCATTTCTTTTCGTTAAATTCTTGTTTCAGAAACAGTTGCCCGAACCCCGAAGCTTTGGTAAATGGATTTGTGTTCCGAGAACTTACTTTTGAGTTGAAAAATGAACGTATCAAGAAACGGAATGTAGAAAGAAATTCTGTAGTAGTCTTCAATACTTTGTGCTTGAACGTTGCAACAATTTTTTTGTTGATTGCAACGGTGGCAGCGGCCGGCGCGGCCGGCGTGGCAATTTCATTGTGACTTCGTATTCAGAACAAATTCTAGCAACATGCTCATAAATAACGTGGAAAGTAGAATCTGCGTTTTCGCGTTTGTACGTAAATTCATTCAAAGCGTCATCTGCCAGCTTAGTAGCCTCACCCAGATCTTGGTTTTTAGATTGCAATTCCCGACTCAAAAGCTAAACAATCGAATTAACTGATACCATAATGTGACAGGCAATTTGGAATTTAAACGTCGAAATCGCTGTCAAAAGATGCAATGCATTTTGCGAAGTATCTCGATCTTTCCACGTTTTGATTTCTTCCAAAGATTCAATAACAGCCGGTTGCCATTCAACGTACGTTCCAACTGCTTCATGAGACTGAGCCCACTTGGTAGGACAAACAGACTTAAACTTTTGTTTTTTTTTCTCACTTTTGTTTGTCATTTTTGAAATTTCTTGGTGTAGAATGTCTTGTCTTTTAGGCCAGTGAAAAAATGCTTCAATCGGTCCGATAGTTCCTGACGCATTTTTGATTCCTGACATTTCGCATGCTGCATTGACTCCCAAACTAAAGCTATGTGCAGGGCAATGTACATAAATTGCCAGAGGGAAGTTCGATCTCAGATGAGCCTGTGCACCAATGAATTGGAGACTCATTGCCGGAGCTACGTCGAATCCTTGGCCATACATATATGAGCAATCGACGCCAACATCATGTAAATAATTTCTAATTGAATCTGCTAAACCTCGTATATTTAAATAAAATTTTGAGTAATAGACCCCCCCCCCCCATGCCCAAATCCTGGATCCGCCACTTCTCCGCTGAAGAGAAAAGGGATTTTCCAACATTTTCATTTTTCCAAATTTCCCAACATAAAAGTTAACACCTAGTGTCCAGACGTTGTTATTATTTGTCGCTCAAATTCAACATTTTGTGTTGGAAATTCTATTGAAAAAAGGCATAACGTTGTGAGCATAACCCGTCTGGCTCTGGACAGTCACAAACAATAACAACGAAAATACAGCAAACAAGAATTCCTCAAGGGAAAATCAAATTGTTTTCTGAAGGCAATAGAAACGCAAGTGTCGGGAGAACGTTTAGAGTGTTCGATAAAACCGTAAGACTTAAAGTTTAATTAGCTTTTGTATATGTACGGAAAATTGAGATATACTACGAACTGTGTATTGGACATTACTGATTGTTTCAAGACATCAGCATGTAAAGGGCAACTTAAATATATTTTTTTAAAAAACAGTTTAATCATTTTATGTGTTCATGGGTTGAACAATGAACATCTTTATATGAACAATGTTAGAAGTTACAGAAAGAAATTTTTGTGATCTTTCATTTGGTTTCAATATCTTTTCAGTACAATCTATGAGTCGGAAGTCATAAGCTGTTATTTTACCAAAGAAATCTTTTTTTTTTCTTATGTCAACTTTCAACTGAAATACTTCGAAATCTTCCAAAAAAATTCTTAAAATATTTGGTGTGTATGTTCGGCTTAAATTCAGCTTTCGAAGGGTACGTATCTTTCTTCTCACATATATGTGCGCACTGAGCCCAAAATTTTTCTATGAAATGTTCAGAACAACATCAATACACTGAAAGTGCCAAAAGGTGGTCCTGATTTTTCTTATTTTTTGGAATAAATAATATTTTTTTATTGAATTCGTTCACGTACTAGGTCCTGCACTTTAATTAACAATTTACATAGGTATGAAGTACGATGTCAAGCTGTTGAAAAAAAAGCGCTCCAGCATAATTTGTTCAGCAATTTTAACATAAAGGTTCTCCCAACAAAGAATTCAGCTATCAAATTATGTTTACATAGCGAAATATTTGAGTGCGATAAAAATAACCACCCCTTTGCGTGCATTTGAACTTGTCGTGGGGACTGAAATGCTGTCAAAAAAAAAGAAGATTGTGCTGTCAGAAAAAGTATCTAAAAACTTTGAAGCACAATAATTAAGTAAAGAACCTTTTGTTGTTAGAAGACATTATGATTTTCTAAACTCTAGTGTCGAACGCTTTAAGTACACATTAGATAAGGTAACTTCAGTTACTTAAAGGTGTGTAAGTTTATTAATCATCTTGAATTTACTTACCAATACGACTGGAAACCTTTCCATCTTAACACGTGGATAAGGATACAAATGTTTCCATCCTATCGAATATCCTTCGAAGCAAAACGTATTACGGTTTCATTGCTCATTGGGCCCCGGGGTTAAGGTTACGAAATTTCCCATTTTGTATTGTTTGTAATATCTCATGTGTACCTATTGAATTTCTTTTTGACAATTTGTTTTGTTTTCATTAACAAATCATTTGTCGTTTTTATTCAAAAATAAAATTTTAATGAAAAAAAATCTTTTAACCGCTTCGATTGCTGTTCAGTGAGTATGTGGGTGATGCCAAATCTACTTCGGCTAGGCAAGGATGTGAGGAAATTTGCAAACTAAACTCAGATGTTTTCCCATCTACACTCAGAATAGAAAAAGGCCTTCTGAAAATCTAGATATTTTAAAGAAGGGATGATCCCGAGCTTTACAGTTCCAACAAGTGTGTCTCTATCGCTTCAGGAATGGAACGCTTTGATGTCGGGAAAACGATGGTCCTTCTCTTCTTTCTCTTCAGCTAGCAGCTCTGAAACGGTACTTCGACGTGGAGGTGGCAATAGTCATAGATAAGGTTTCTGGATAACTGTGTACCGACTATTTATGAACTTCTCCACCTTGCGGCGAACTTGAACTGTCACTGCGAAAGTCGAAGTTAATACCGAAAATTTACCCTTAATATAATAAACAAATAGGGTGCCCCAACAGAGCGAGGAGCCCCTGGGCCTAGCGCATTTCTCACAACCATGCCTTGTGAGGGAATGGAAGGGACTTACAATTTTCTGCCGGCGCCGAACGGCTAATTAAGAAAGCGCTTTTCATGGCAATGAATTTACTAACGGAGGACTTGCCAATTCCTCGCGAAAGGCGATATTCGTGAAAAAAAATGTTCGCCTCTGCTGGGATTCGAACCTTGAACCTCTGAGTTAGCAGGTGGGCATGCTGACCATAACGCCACGGGTACCACAAACCCTTAATACTAAACATTATTTTTAGTCACATCCTAGATTTCTTTATCCCTCTTCGGAAGTCGGAACACTGAGCCTGCCGTTGAGCTGTTGATCGGCGATGTAAAATTCGTCGAAAGACACTTTCGAGTCCTGATCACGTTTGTAGAGTCGTCTCGAAAGCTCCAAACAAGTTTCTACTCTCCTGAAGTGCCAAATCAGCGCATTCTTCAGGGTCAGCCATAAAGTTTCAGCTTCAGAAATACCCAAAACCAGGTTTCCACTGGCCACTGGCTGAAAATAGGGTGGCGCAACAGAGCGAGGAGCCCCTGGGCCTAGCGCATTTCTCACCACCATGCCTTGTGAGGGAATGGAAAAATGTTTAATAAACCATTTAAAAGCGTTTCAACAAAATCAAAAGAGATCGAAAGTTTTTTGGATTTTATTGTGTCAATAAATGATTTGATAGCAATTTGGTTGTCATTTTTGGGACTAGTACCAGAGCTGTCGTTGGTTCTGTGTGAAGAAATTGGCTAAAACTTCTTTTCAGAGAAATATATTTTGTCCGCAAACTGGCATTGCCTTCAGATAACTTCATTAGTTTACAAATTTTATTCTTTTTATTTTTCAAAATCATCAATCTTTTATTTTACAATGGTGGCCTTGAGTTGTTTTTTCAGTACTTTATGGTTTTTATTGAGATAGCTGACAGATGAAAATTTCATAAGCACAAATGACAATCACTTTGTCCAGAGGTATTTTTATGATATGTGACTATCCCTAATCACTTTAACCAATTTTACCCATAATTCTTCTCACCATACTCTGCCCCAGAATCTAAATCTTCAATGAAATTTTCAGTTATTACTCAAATTTTCTTCTCCTTCTTACTTTTCCTGTTCTCATTGAACAGCCTATTCATCAAATTAGCGTACCCTCTTCAAATTATAAAAGATTTTTCCATATCGGATTTATAGTCCCTTTTCTGTTGTAAATTTCGTCGTTGAAACAAAACTTGTAGCTTTTTATATACCTACATGAAAAAATAGACCCTTATGATGCTCACTTGGCAGCAAAGTTTCCATCATCAACCGATTACAACAGCCCAAAAAAATAAAACACGATTATAGCCTTGAGTGTCACTTTTTTGTCGCTTTTAAATCACGATGGAACATATTTTGTTGCGTTCTATTTTCAGAGAGTCACCCTCATAGGTTCGATGTTGTTAGATTAAAAACCAAGCTACAAATTTATGATAGAAAAGTGACAATTAATTCACTTGATGAATGGGAATTTTTATAGCACTTATTTTACAACCGTGCAAATACTTTGCTAAGCAGACAAAATGAATAAAATAACCATATTTAATTACATAATTAATTATCTCGTTAAACTCTCAGCTATTCAATTTGGCAGTAAAAATTCACTTTCCGTCGGTTGATGTTCCATAATTCACGATCCATAGTCTTTTAAAGAAATATGTAGTTTCAGAAATCAGTTATCGCTGCTAAAGTTAATTGTTATTTGAATAACATTTACTCGTAATGTTATCACTGTGAAAATACAATAAGTAAACATTTACATTTGCATTCGTTATTATCTTCAGACTGATGTAAAACTAATCGAAACTTTTTTGAAGCGTAATTTTCTTGTTTTAATGAGTCAGAGTGGAATCTTTGAGTGCTACATCTAGAGCTGATAATTATGGAAATTTTTACCAGAACACGACCGTTTTAAGCTTGAATTTCGTTGGAAGCACATTTCGACAGTCTATAGGTAATAGACTTTTTTCACAAGACTGTTATATAGGTACAAAACATCATTTTACATGCAAGGCAAAAACAACATCCCCGACAACCGATGTTATGGATAAAAGGATGGTTAAGATTTGGTCGGGGATAGATTTTTGACGTTTAATCGAGTATCGAATGAGTTTTTCGACTTTTCATTTTTTAATGTTGGTGCGTCTAGAGACTTTCATGTATCTCGAACAAAAGCAAAATAGGTAGCAAAGGGTCTGTTCACAAATGTGTAACTGAATAAAATCGTATGCCCACTCTTACACTCCGCAATTTAGTTGCTGAAAATTTTTGATTTTTAGAATTTTATTGATTTCAAAAGTTAGAATTGTAAATTTATATAAAGATACATAAAACAACGTAATAGCAATTAAAAAAGGTCTGTTTAGTGACTGAAAGAACTTTTTGTATATTTCTTTTCACATTTTTCTGTGAATGTGGACAGTTTTTTTTCAAAGGTAATTGTTAAGTATGCCATAAAAATGGTTTTATTTTTTTATTATTAATTGCTTAATTCGTTTGAAACAATTAACAAAATATTTTTTCCAACTCACACATAAATCACAATCTCATATGAATTCAACCCCAGCATGTAAACAGAGTCAAAAACCCTCAAGAGAAATTCCTTGTTACCTTTGTGAACGGACCTATTTCTGACATTTCTAAACTAACAAAAAACAGACAAAAAAATTGTTTACCTGCATTAATTTCAATACGGAATATTTTTATTTTCAACTCTAATAACACTGTGTGACACGATTTTTCTAACATGAATAAAATTACGTGTTTTGAGTTCCTTATTCCATTGCTGAAAACATTGTCTAATAATATGGGTGTCTAACACGTCACGTTTCTAAGTAATAGTGTCAATACTATTTGCGTGTGCCCTCGTAAAAAACAAAAGATCGAACGTCGTTATTGATCCAATCCGGATCTGATCATGATAATAAAACAGCTTTAGATCATCATATTTTTTTATTATTTCAAGTTGGTAGCTGTGTGGAATTCGTTCTTTCAAATGACATTTCAAACGAGTTGCAGAGTTGCCCTACGAACATATTTTTAGTGAATGACTAATTACAAAAATTCAAAACGATGGGGTGCAGAGTGTCTTTAAAAATACATTTCTTGCATTCCCATTTCGATTTTTTCCCACCTAATCTTGGAGTGGTAAGTGAAGAACAAGGTGAACGCATTCACCAGGACATTAAACAGATAGAAGAGCGTTATCAAGGAAGATGAAATGCTAAAATGTAGCAGATTACTGCTGGTTTGGTAAAAATTTTTTCATCATTTTCGTTTTGGAATATTTGGCTCATTTCTTCTTCACTTGTAAATATACATAACATTTTTTTTTAATTAATAAATTTAAGTAAAAAATATAATATACAATTTTGAAACTGTCTTTATTTATTTACAAGGTGTGCCAGCGGCTTCGTCCGCAAGAATTGGCATAACTTTTCAATGTATCAACCGATTGACATGAAATAAAAACTAAATGTTAAGTTAAGCTTACCACAATATATTATTTATTAAATTCTATCTAGATAGGATAAGACGTTTCTGAGATTAGCGTGCACAAACAAACAAACTTTTACGCTTTTATTATATGTATAGAAGATATAGATATAGATAGATAGTACATCAATTTACATATCATAACTTTAAAACGATACATGTTACAAAAAATCTGTTTACGTTTTTGAGTTTAGCAGGTCTATTTTGATAAAAAATAGCTGTTTCATTAAATGTTAGAGCACAAAAACAAAAATTTGTCACACAGTGTAATGGAAGGATCTGCCTCAAATCAGGCAAATCTGTGTAGAAAGCCTTCGTCTCCTCATCACCCCATGGATCCAGATCACCCATAGAAGAATCCTCAAGTAGACTCTCAAGAACTGTGCCCGGATTGCCGATCTCAGTCTCTTTTGCTAGTTCGGGCAGTGGTTCGTCCAACAGATCCGACAGAGTTTGAGCGGATGAAAGAAGCTTGTCGAAATTTGACTGCATCATTTCGCATTTTTCTTTCTTGTCGTTGGATATCTCTCCTTTGGACTCCATGATTCCAAAGTAAAGTATGATGGAAAAATTGCTGTGATCTTCTTCGTCTTGGGAGATGATGTTCATCAACACACTACCCGGCAGCGATAAGCCTTGTTCGCCGCCAATAACACCAGAGCTGACCAGCTCTGCGAACAATCTTAAATCGACGTGCATTTTGCTTGGATTGGATATTCTCTCACCTGGTTTAATGGCCAAAGACTTTTGCCACGCTTCTAAAAACTGAGCTAGGTTTGGTGAAGTTGAGAGCATAAGCTTACAACAGCTGGTACATCAGTCATCTTGATTTTTGCCTCCAACAAAGCCGCGCAGATCTCTGAAATGTACTTACTCAATTTGAGTCCATTCATGTCCTTGGTTAGTGCTTCCAATTGCGCAGCGGTGAACTGTTTCAGTTTCTTAACAAAAGCTGTATTCTTTTTGAGACTCGAGTCTAATCGAGCAAAGTGCTCTTCGCATGGATGGGTACATTTCAAATTGCCATTGCTTTGGGTTTTTAACAAATATTTTTTCCGTTTTTGTGCGAATTTGGCAGAAAAAAATTCATTTGTTGACTTTTATTGGTTTGACAACTGATCAAGAACACCAACCCACAAATTAAAAAAAACGAAGCGTTTTTTTTTGGATATCATGTTATGTACATAACATCCTTGTGAAAAAAACACTCCTAATGTGAAACTCTTTCAGATATCAAATTTTTTTCTTAGCATTCATTTTATTCCTGTGATTTTTAAGTGAGTGATAAATAAATCGCACTAGTGCACATGGTGCTTTAAAATAAATTAAAATTATTGGTTTTTCAGTATCAAATAATGCCATGCCAAAAAAGTGTCAAAGTTATCGGCAGATTTACAACTAACATCAATTCTGAATCAACATTTTTCAGTAAACATCAGTTGACAAATTTATAATTCCTGTCATCTCTCATGTCACATTTGTTTATGTTAAATAATCTTGCTATCGTCATAAATGTCACTTGTTAGTCTCGTAGCAATTTAATGAACACCATGTGTCTCGTAAATACTTACATTGAAACCTTAGTACCGAGAGATTTATTTCTCCCGCAGCAAAACAAAGCGAAAAAAAAAAGAAAAAAGAAGACAAACCTAAAGCACATGATGCGTCAAATATATTTCATTGTTTAAAATAAAATTGAGATCATGTCAAACGTTCAAAACATTTCATTTTTCAATATTAGGATTTACTGTAAACAGTTTATTTCAATGTTAATGTTGTGTGTGTGTGCGTTAAAACCCCCAATAAAGATTTTCTAGTATCAATAAAAATCCGAATGGCAAAGCCTTTCATAATTGACTTGCCAAATGATACACAGACTGATGAGCAGGCATGTTACTACGTAATTGTGTTACCTGAGTGTCTAATTTGGGCATCAAATTACTTGCTAAAGAGCTAAAAATAAATCTGTTTTCAGCTAATATAAGTCTAAGCCCTTGACAGGGACAGGAGGTGCCAATAAAAGATCAAAGTCAGACACTTGGGTGAGAAAAATGAAGTTCACAGAAGTTCGAACATTCACCGACCGGATCGACCTTTCCTTTTGTCTCGTCCTTCTGTGTCGTCTTTCGCTTGCTTATTTTGTGTATTCGTTATCTTTTGAGGTTCTTCTTTTTTTGTTTTTGATTTTTAGTCGTCAACCACGACGTCTTTTTTCTTTTTCGTAATTAAGCAATGATGTATGTATTTTCCTTGTTGAGTCAATAACCAGTGAGACCACATTTACCTACCTACGTATTATATATTGTTCGCGTCACCGGCTGTATGGTCATCATTAACATGAATTAGTTTACGCTACAGCCAGTTTGTCTGTCTGTCTGTCTGGTAGTCTCCACCGAAGTTGTCAAATATATTATAGGGTGTTCTGGGGCTTAGAAGTACTATATTTAGTTGCTTTGATGTAAAATTAAAAATTTAGCCTTAGGCGAGTTGGGGCCCGATTTTCAATACAACTTTTGAAGTTTGATTAAAAAAGTTCAAATGATGTTTCATCACTCTGTTGAAACTGACTCGGTAGTGGTTCAAAACAACCTATGTACCTTTACTTTGAGTTTCGTTTTCAGATTTTTGTTCCTGTTTTTCGTGGTTTAGAATTCTTGCGAATGTGTATGTGTTCTGAAAGTCGAATGGACTAAAAAAATTAATATTTTTTTCAATTAGTTTCGATTCTCATTTACCGGAATGGCTTCAAATGTAATTTTTTTGTAATTGCCGCTTGAAAAACTAAAAGATACCAGATACTTTGTTCTAACAAACCGTCCCGTCATAACTACTGTTAAATTGCTAGTGTTAGAGCGCTATAAAAGGAAGAGGGTGGCACAACAGAGCGAGAAACCCCAGGGCCTTGCGCATTTCGTACAACCATGCCTTGTGAGGGAATGGAGAATCCTCCAATTTTCTGCCGGTTCCGTACGGCTAATCGAGAAAGCGCTTTTCATGGCAATGAATTTACTAACGAACCTCTGGACTAGCAGCAGACATGCTATCCATCACGCCAAGGGGACACAGGGAGTTAGTGTCGTTTTTTATTTAATGGGTTACATGGGTTTGATAAAAACGGCCTATTTTCATATAAAAAATTAAATATTTTGTTCAAATTTGTTACAGTCTTGAAGATAAAGGGGGTATTTTGGTGTGAATTTCACGTAATTTTTGAAGTGTAAATAAAAGCAATCAATATTTCTACCATCCATTTTGTATCAGTTACTTATCTACATTTAAAGAATACAGAGAACAATTAAAAAACTAAATCATTTTAAAATTAAAATTAGCTTATAAAATAGGGAGTCTCAAAAAAATGGGACGTGACCATACAAACATAAAAAAGATTATTTACATTGATTTCTGATTTGACTTTTTCGAATTTTTTAAGGGGTTAGGCCACACCCTAGAGGCTGAAAAAATAGGATTTTTGTTGATTTTTTCAGAAATACTACAAAATAAATCAGGATAACAGAAACGTGATTATCTGTTTATTATCTATATCGGTAAATGCTTACAATAGTTTTTTTGAAGCGATTTATTACAAGATAACGGCTGTGCAGCGTTCTTACGACGATATCTTTTTATTTCGGGGTCTACGACCGGACCAACGGCTTCTGTAATTTTTTAAACAATAATGTGCAAATGAATTTCTTCGATTATACTATATACTAACTGCTATAGAAGTACGTAGGATTTTTGCGATATATTGATTTGCTGCCTTTAATCTGCGATGCCTGAAGAGACGTTCGACAAGTCTAACTCGTCAAGACTAGTCAGGAAATAAATATTTTTAATAACAACTGCGGTATACATGCTCTACTCCCCTAACGTACCTTCCCCCTTGCGCTCACAAAAGGAGCTCGCTGCGGACCAGACGGCCGTGTACCAAAATTCGAAAAACCGAGTACCTAAAGGTTTTTCTGGGACATCATTTTTGAGGTCCTAAGAGACCATTTGGAACTAAAAAAAAATCGAAAATTCTTCTTTTCATTTCATTTCCGGCGTTACGAGTAGTGATCTTGAAGCGACCACAACTCTCCCACTTCTCTGCTTCACACTAGTGATCCGCCTGTGGGGTACGCCGCGTTGACCTCAGAAAGCGTCGGCAAGCCTCCCGGTTTTGGATTGTTCCATGTCTGAGGCCAACCAAATGCTGCTGTTTTTGCATTTGCTTGTACCAGGAGTGTTTTGGCCTGCCTTTTCTTTTTCGTCGCGAATTTGTTGAAACGTTGTACGATATTGCCTTTTGGACGGGGTTCTGCGGATCTCTCCTTTGAACATGACAATACCAACTGAGCCGGTCGTGCTGAATTTTGTCCAAGATGGTACTTTTGACATGAAGGCTTCCACGGATCTTAGTACTTCTAATTCGATCAAGCTTTGTTACTCCTGCTGTCATCCGAAGCATCTTCATTTCGGCTGCCGTCAATTTGCTCTCAAACTTTTTGTACATTGTCCAACATTGTGAACCGTATGTCAGAGCTGGACGGACAACTGCTGTGTAGAGTCTTCCCTTCAGCTTAGGGGGCATTTTTCGATCACAGAAGATAGCGGAGTTTTCTCGCCACTTCATCCACCCTACAGCCTAACCCTTTAAAGTAGTAAAATAAAATTTATGGAATGAGAATAGTTGCAAGTATAGAGAAGTCTATAGAAAAGACTGTCAGAAAATTTCAGGGAAATTGGTTCAGTAGACCTTGAGAAATTGTTGGTATCGTTACGCACTTTATTAGCTGCAAATTTTTTTAATTTTTATCATTTTTAACTTTTTTCTGTATTCCTTAAATGTTAATAAATAGCTTGCAATAATGGAAGCTAAAAATATTGATTCCTTTTTGACGACACTTCAAAGATTACCTAAAATTCATGCCCATGCTCAAGAATATTTCCTTAATAAACAGTTTCAGAAATTTTTTTGAAAAAGTATTCAAAACTGAGCCATTGTGACATCATTTCCGATAATCAGCAGAACTTTTTATAGTTTCATCGCAAGTAAACATAAAAGTGTTTACGCTAAGACCATAAACTAAAACTTGGACGAAGGAAAAGAAATGTAAAAGAGGGACGAAAAAATTAAGACTCTGGTCAAAATATTTTTAGTTTTTCTGTTAAAAAAGTTGTAGTCAAGAAACCATTTGTTCAAGTCCCTGCGGATTGTATTATAAAGCCCTGTGCTGAATTTCATCAAGATCGTTTGAGTGGTTCTCGAGAGATCTTGTCAACCGATTTTAAAAATACCGTTTTGAAAAAAACGTGTTTAGATTCAGGGTTGTATCTTCAAAACTACAAAACAGTCTTGTTACTCCAGAGCTATTACTGGAATCAATTTGAAATTTGATAACGTAAGTAAACAATTTGATTCTTTGAAGTCGTGAAACCCATTTAACCATTTAAGTGAACATAGGAAATATTTTTTCAAACAAATTGATTTTTGACGAATTGACAGACACAACAGAATAAGTCAATCATATAACCTTAATAAAGTTCTACCTGACCTTGAATACTTCAGTTATCTTGATAATTGTCCTCAAAGCTCCTCTCTTGTTTCTATTGGTGTTAGTCTCGACAATGTGTATGATAAAATCAATGCACTCAAAGATGACTTTTATCCCGGTCCTGACGGTATTCCTGCCATTTTCCTAAAAAAATGTATGAACGTACTTTGTCAACCCCTTACAGCCTTATTTCAACTCTCACTCTCGCAAGCAGTTTTTCCAACATTATGGAAAGATTCATTCATATTTCCAATTCATAAAAAAGGCAGTAAAAGTGATATCTCCAACTTCCGTCCTATTGCTAAACTCTCCTCTATTCCTAAGCTTTTTGAAAGCATTGTCTATGACTCGCTATACTTTCATTGTAAGTCTATTGTTTCTCCACTGCAGCATGGTTTTCTAAAGGGAAGATGTACCACGACTAACTTAACCCGATTTTTTTCTACGACGCTCTGTGCTCTTGAACATGGCTACGAGGTTGACGTAATCACTACGGACTTTTCGAAAGCTTTCGATAAAATCTCACACCATAAAATTTATCTGAAGTTAGGTGCTTTTGGATTTCCCCCGCATTTTATCCAATGGGTGAAATCCTATTTAGAACACCGCATCTATAAGGTATTGTTTAGAAGTTTCTTATGTATTCCCATTTCTGCCTCCTCCGGTGTGCCTCAAGGTAGCCATCTCGGTCCTCTCCTTTTTGTCTTTGCTATCAACGATGTCCATATGATTATTTCGCACTAAAATCTTTCAATCTATGCAGATGATATAAAAATTATGAAGTCAATATCGACACCTCGTGATAATTCTTTACTTCAACATGCTTAGATTCTTTTCTTAATTGGTGTCATAAGAATCTGCTTGATCTTAATGTGAGTAAATGTCAATTCATTACTTTTTCACGAAAACGAATACCTACTCTCCCTCGGACTTATGACTTTTGTGGGGTTCCCGTTCCAGTTGTTTCTTCTATTCGAGACCTTGGAGTTTTTTGTGATAAAGAGCTCAACTTTCATTTCCATATAGACCAGATTTTTGTAATATATTTAAGTTTTCTTTTTATTTGTATGTATGTTGCTTGAACTAAGCCAGATAAATAAATAAATAAATAAACACTTGTTATCTGCATTTAATTTTCAGTAAAACATGCAAATGAAACTCTTGGTAAATTTATCTCTGGTATGTCTTTTTCTTCATTATTCCGGCGTTAGGAGCATTGTGATCTCCAATGGATCATAATTCTCCCACTAATTTGCTTCATAATAGTGATCCGCTAGTGTCAAAATTGGACCTCTTTTGTGACACTGAATTGTTTTCAATATGATTAAGGGAGGGATGATGCCATTACAATTTGTCCTCTTGTCCTCGCGATCTTCTAACCACAGCGATGCCGATTTTGTTTTATAGCAAACACAATTTTAAATAGTTTCCTACTGGACTTTTTGCCATAGCGCCATAATATGTCTGCTTTTTACTGACAACTTATTTCGAAAAAAGTAATTGAGTATGAAACTTGGCTCTACTACAATTTCAATTAGTTTGTAGCTTCGGAGCCCAAAACAATGTTTTTAAAATCCGTGTGAAATTGAATTTCGTTTGCAAATTCAATTCGGCCCAAATTTGAATGATTACAATTTCAAAAGTTATTTGAAGGTTTAAGTGTCCAACGATTTATTTAATTTTGTGTTTCTATACATTGAACGAACATATTTAAATGCTATTAATCATAAATTTTAAATTTCAATCTGACACGAGACTTGTCTTGTTTTTTTCTTGCGAAAACATTTTCCACGAAGGCACTAACCTGAATTCAATATTTTCAAGTTGGTATTTTTGATTAGCTCCCCAATATTTGAGTTCAAAAACAGCAAATTGTTTTTAAACATAAAGAAAAAAATTAATCAAATTATATCCCTTGCAAAATAAAACTTTTTTCGTTTCAAATTCGGCTTCATTTCTATTTGTTCATAAAAAACCAGATTGAAAAAAAAAGGTAAAAATTCAAATAGAGTCGAGTTTTTCCTTCGTTTCCAATGCTTTTATCATCTACCCAATACCAAAACCAAAACACAAAAGTCGGAAGGGTGCTTGTTCGTAGAGTATAATGAAAAGCCACGTCTTTATTTTTTGCGTGTTTACTCCTTTTAGGTAAACGCGGAGATTTCTCGCTTGCGATTTGAGATATTTTTCTTAAGTCAACACATCGAATTTTAATAAATTCATTGCCTAAATAAATAGCAAATAATGATTTTGAATAAGGAAAAGGCAAACATCGTTGAAATTTGCTTAGAGTAAGAAAAGATGCCAACGGCTATTAGAAATTTTAAAAGAAATGTAAAAAATCGTTTGCTCTGGACAATGTTTTCATTTCCATTACTTTTCGCTTGCCTCGACTTGACCTTGTCTGTGACTCCCTTAAGGTACACTTGGAGATTTATTGGAAAGAAAGTGAAGATGTGAAAAGTTATGGCAGTAACTGTAAGGGTTTCTGACCTCGAAAATAATTAGTCTTCAATTAGTCTTCTTCTGAGTATCAGTAAGGCATTCGAGAAAGTTTTCAATAGAGCACTGTCAACATGGGCTGAGGACAAAAATTAATTCCAGAAAATCAGTTCATTTTTAGGGCGGGTCATGATGCCGTACATGCCGCGTCTAAACTAGTGTCAGATATTTAATGGAACAAAGCTAAAAGCAATGTGCGGATGCATGTCTCGTTGACTTGGAGAAAACTTTCGATACCGTTTGGTTAGACTCTCTTTTCTATAAGTTGATCAGGTATGGCATGAGTAAACCACTGCTATATATTCATGCTTCATGGTAGAACGTTTGTTGTCAAAAGTGGCAATGTAACTTCTACCAGAGCTTCAAAACGGTCTGCAACAGGGAACCTATTTTGTTTATCATTTTCACGGGCGATTTAAATGGTTTCCTTCGCCATCTCTATAGAACGCCGACGACGACCTCATTGCGTACAGAACAGGTCCAAAGATCGAAGTCATCAGAAGTCTCTTGCAACGTGACTTCGATAAGATTCAGCAATGTTGAGATAACTGGAAGTTTAAAATCAACTTTCAGAAATCGGAAACAATTGTGTTTAGAACGTCGTTGGATAGGGCTTTATGGGATACTAGAAAGATCTGGCGAAAGAAGGTGATCGTTGATCTACATGGCCACTCACTGCCAAGCAGAGTAGTAGTCAAGTACCTCGGCCTCTGGCTATATCACTACCTATATTATAACAGACATAAGGATGCGGCTCTGGCCAGGGTTAGAGGAGCTTTTGCTCTGATAAGGCGATTGTTTCACAGCAGACAACTTGATAGCAGAATGAAATGGATTTGCTACATGGCCTTATAAGGCCAATGAACGTCTATGTGTGTTCTGTTTGGTTCAACGTTACAGCGGCAGCGTTTTAAATTGAAAAGATTCGGGTGTTTGAAAGAGAGTGTCTGCGTACCTGTCTTGGATTACATAGAACACCAGAGTCAGAGTACAAACATATTATCCTAACGGGGTCCTTTACAACGGGGCTAAAATAAACAGAACCGACAACTTCATCGTAAAACTGTCTCGTAGTCACACTGCAAGGCGATCATCTCGACCAATGGCCTAATATTTGGAGCTTATTACGCCAACATTGAATATATGGAGAAAACACGCTTCAGTGGATCTGTCCCATCGGAGGCTTTTCCCTATTTTGGCTTACAAAGTTTAGCGTGCAAGTCTTAGGTTAGCAAGTGTACAGGTCTGAGGTTACGAGTATCAAGAAACCTTGTATTTTTCTTGTTTTTAATAATCAGATACACAAAAATTAAAAACAATCAAAAATCATAAAACCCCAAAATTAGACGGCATCGGAAAATCAAAGAAATCAAAAAATATTAAAAACATAAAAAAAAATTCATGAGAAAGTACTTTAAGAAATAATTCTTCAAATAAAATTTATTTATTTACTTACTTTACTTCAGGTGGCTCAACTAGAGCGTGGTGCTCCTAGGCCTTGTCCAATATACCCCTCCAGCCGGCTCGATCTCTAGCCTGCCGTCTCAAATTTTGCACTCCAAGGAGATCTCCTTCTACCTGGTCGCTCCATCGAAGATGAGGTCTATATTGGCTTCTGACTCCCTCTTGTTTGGCGTTGAAGACTTTACGCGCTGGAGCGTTGATGTCCATTCGCTCTACATGGCCCAGCCATCTTAGTCGTTGGACTCTAATTTTTCTGGCTAAGCTTATGTCGCTGTACAGCTCGTATAGTTCGTCGTTGTATCTTCTTCGCCAAACGTTGTCTTCTCGATTAACGCAAACAGGACCATAAATCGTACGCAGAACTTTTCTCTCGAAGACTCCAAGTGACTTTTCATCCGATTGGGAGAGGGTCCATGCTTCTGCACCTTATAGCAGGGCCGGGATGATGAGTGTTTTGTATAGTGTCTCCTTGGTTCTTCTTCTTCTCGATAGGGCTTTATTCCTCAATGATGTTGTTGGCTGAGTTTACAGCAGTGCTCAGTTAGACAAATTCACTGACTAACTCGAAGTTATACCTGCCAATACGCTCGAAAGGATCTTATATAGGCGATGTTTAGAAGACTAATGCCTCTATAGTTGGCGCAGAGTAGGCGGTCTCCTTTTTTGTGGATCGGGCAAATGGTACTGAGGTTCCACTCATCGGGCATACTTTCCTCCGACCATATTTTGCAGATGAGTTGGTGTATGCTCCTGACCAGGTCATCTCCAGCGTGTTTAAAAAGCTCCGCTTGTAGACCATCACATCCAGCTGCTTTGTTCATCTTTAGTCTGGTGATGGCTACTTTGATCTTATTTTGGTCGGGCGGCTGCAGTTCGTGGTCGTCATCTAGATTAACTGGTACAAGTTGATCTTGGGTGGGATTTTGGCTGTCATCGCCATTTAGCAACTGGTTAAAGTAGTCTCTCCAGATGGTTAACATCGCCTACGTTTCCACTGTGGTGTTTCCATCCTGATCTTTGCAGGGTCCAGGGCGACTTGTGAAACCCGATGTTGATTGTCTCACTCTTCTATAGAAGTTTCGCACCTCTTTCCTACTAAAACATCTCTGCATCTCCTCGACTTCGCGTTTTTGGTGTTCCTTTTTCTTCCTCCTGAGTAAGCGTTTTTCCTCTTTCCTTCGCTCAACGTAGAGATTTTCGGACGCTCTAGTATCCCTCTGGAGCCATGACTTGTATGCCTCCGTTTTTGCTTTGTTTGCCTGAGCACATTCGGAGTCGAACCAAGGGTTTCTAGGGGGTGGCTGTGAGAAACCTAATACCTCTGACGCAGCACTTCTTATGGCTTGTTGACATAGTTGCCATTGGTCTTCCGGGTTCATGTCATCAGTCGAAGGATTCCTCGCAAGCTCAAGGGATACGCGGTCGGCATAGGCAGCGGCGGTCTCTATCGATTGAAGTCGTCCAACATTTAATTTCCTCGGCGTAGTTGGTGATCGCCTAAGAGCTTCCATCGAGATCCGTACTCTGAGTTTTGCACCAACTAAGTAGTGGTTCGAGTCGATGTTTGCTCCTCGGAAGGTACGGACATTCAGGGTGCTGGCGGAGTGTCTTCCGTCAATCGCAACATGGCCGATTTGGTTGCAGGTTCGACCATCTGGGGATCGCCATGTGCCCTTGTGGATATCGGGACGTGGGAATCGCGTTCTACTTATTACCATGTTTTTTCCCGCTGCAAAATCGATGAGCCTAAGTCCGTTATCGGAAGTGGTGTCGTGCAGGCTATGCTTTCCGATCGTCTTACCAAAGATGTCCTCCCTGCCAATTTTGGCATTAAAACCTCCCAAGAGGATTTTAATGTCATGTTTGGGGCACTGCTCATAAGTTTTGGCGAGGAGCTCGTAGAAACTTTCTTTGGTAGCGTCGTCTTTCTCTTTTGTAGGGGCATGGGCGCATATGAGGCTTAGGTGGTGGAATTTGGCCTTGATGCGGATCGTTGTCACTCTTTCACTGACTTCGCGAAAGCTCAAGACTTTTTGCCTAAGTCTTCCTCGTCAACGTTTTTGGTTTGGTAATCCGAGGCATATCTTTTATTTTTCATCACTTTTATTTTCCCTTTCATGACCGGCTTGTGAGGCCTGTGCATGACGTGTAGATCGTGTTTGGTTGGATATTCAGAGTTTATTTTTTTTTCTCCTTCTCCTAGTTCCTGAAAAGAGAGCTCAGGTATCAACAACCAATGGATCCGATGGATCCAACGCTCGTCGTTAGTTCACCTTTCGGCTATCCAGCGGGCACCGAGGGGAGGTAACGATGCGATTTTGCCCACCAAAATATTAAATTTATTTATTTTTATATTTAAAAATTATAAAATATATACATATATACCTTCATTAAGTTCTTTTACTAATTTTAATAAAAAAGCACGAGATCTTCTTTTGTTGGTTAGGTTTAGATAAATGATTTCGATAAGGAATATACTTAAACGTAAGGGCACTTTTATTAGAAAGAGACGAAAGTACTTTGAAGTTTGAAGTATAAAAAAAAATTGATAATTGAAAAGACAAGTTGCCAATTCACTAAAAAGAAAGATACGAAATAAGAAAAGTATTTTTAGTCAAAGGCTTAAGAGGTTGGCTGACATAGGTACTAAATACAAGTTGTATTCCAGCTACCGTTATTTCAAAACCTAGTGAATCAATTCCAAAGACCCCTCTGTAAGCTGACCTACAGGCCCTAACTTCAAATTTTTAAGAAAGTCGGTCTAGCTGTTCAGACTGTAAATCCATATATACGGACGGGCAGACCGACAGACATACAGACAGACAGACAGACAGACAGGCAGACAGAATTTCAGGGCCCACTTTTTTCGTATTCTCTATCATCGAAGTGTCATATTTTAATAGCCATAATCCTTTTCTTGTTGACTTGAAGACTTGAATTATGGACTTGTAGCTTTGTGTTACAAACCCCTTGCCAAAAAGGCGATCGCGACCAGGAATGAAAAAACGACTTCAGAGCATTACTTTAAGTTGTGCTTTGTGATCAGTTAAACAGCTTAAGATAGTTGCAAAGACGTCCCTGAATTTTATTCTCTGCAATCGTATTGTCTACGTGTTTTTGTTTTGACTCATGTTCGTCTCCTTATATCTTTCACAACTGACATGTATACGTATAATAAAATGAAGACAAACTACTTATAAACAACAAAGAATCTGTATGTGGTCAGAGTATTCAATTTGCTTCCTTAGCGTCGCCTTCTTACGTTTCTCCTCCATCCAGTCTATTGGGGTGATTTATGACTTATGGTTATCAGCAACTTGGGATGTATTTTTCTCACTGCCAAGTCCATATATTCCTTGTGAGAAACATAGTCCAAATAAGTGTGTTTCCATCTAACAACTTGATGAAATCATCGCAAAAAGCGAAAACATTTGTTTGCTCTCAAGCCGTGATGTCTTTCGAAGGAAGACTGTCTGTGACGTAATGGTTAGTTAGAATGTCTTTCTGATGGTGCGATGCAATAAGCCCAAAAAAGTGAGAATAACAACGACGGGCTTTGTTTCCACTTTGAAGAGGCAATAAGACCCACCAAAGAAAAGAATTAAGGCCCATGTCTTTTGTTACCATTTTGGAGCAGCATTTATATGAGTCTGATACACATGGGATCTTAAAATTAGTTTTCCTTCTTAGAAAGGATTAAGAACAGAGAACGGATGCGCTTAATGCATATATTCTAGTTTCTTTTAATTTGAAAGAAACAACATTTTGAGGTACCGAAAAACAAAGCTCCAAAATTGGTGCACCTATTTCAGCTTTCCATGGATATGAATTCATAGCTAACGTTGTCTTCCACTTCGTGACATAGGATGATGGCAACTCAGTCCACTTTCTTATGCGCACATAATAACTAAATCTACTTTCTTAATATTTGTTTTGCTCTTAGCTACTTTCTACTGGTCTGTTAGTGTGAATTTTTTATGTTCAACCACAAATCCGTGCTTCCGAAGGAAAATTTCGTTCGCTACGATTGGCGAATTGGTTTTTGATAAAAAGTTCCAAGTCTCAATCCCACCGAGAAGCGAGAACGACCTGGGAAGACGATGAATTTTTGAGAGATGATTCAATTCATTTCTATACAGGTGGTTCAAAAACCGAAGAAGGGGTAGGCTGCGGGGTGTACTCAAACCGACTTAACGTAAGTCTCTCGTTCCGCCTTCCAAGCCATTGTAGCGTGTTCCAAGCGGAAATTCTGGCGATCAAAGAGGTCCTATCATGGCTAAAAGAAAACGTGATATCCTCAACGAATATCCGGATTTTCTCAGATAGTCAAGCAGCCCTCAAATCACTCGGCGCTGTTTCTACGAACTCAGTAACCGCCCTCAACTGTCGCTTATCTCTTAAGGAGATGGCTGAACAGTTCAATATTCACCTTTTTTGGGTGCCGGGGCACAGAGATATCGCGGGTAACTGCAAAGCCGATGAACTCGCCAGAGAAGGAAACGTTCTACCGATCTCAACCAGCAGGTTGAATATTGGTATACCAATCGCTACATGTAAACTTATGCTAAAGCAAGAGGCAATGGACAGAACAAATCACAGGTGGAACAATATCACCACGTGCGTGGCAACAAAACGTATATGGCCAGGACTTGATCCAAAACGCACAAGACATTTGTTATCCATTACCAGATTGCAAGTTAGCTCCGTAATCAATGTCATTACCGGACATTGTCTGATAGGAAGACACGCCATATAAGACTTGGCGTTCCCTCTAATGACTTCTGCAGAAGTTACTTAGATGAGGAGGAGGAGGAGACAATCCAACACCTCCTCTGCTCACGTCCTGCATTCTCTTTTAAAAGAAAGCGGCATCTGGGGAAATATTTTCTCGATGATTCAAGCGATCTGGCGAACACAGATCCCCTGCATCTCCTTCGCTTTATTAAAAGCTCCAAATGGGTTTGTTAAGTGAGGTACTCCCTCGCATAATTTCTATGGTATCACAATGGACCTAGTATTGGTCTAAGTGTGTCAGGTGTGTTCCTGACAGCCATTGTAACCTAACCTAACCTAACCTACGATTGGCGAACACACAAGCCCGTACTTAAGAACAACAAGCCTGTTGAAATTAAGAAATTCGCGAGAACTGACCGCACTAAACACATATGTAGTTTCATATAGTCCACATTTCTTATGGACGTGTGTTCCTCTTTGGTATGCCATAATCCACAATCAGAGCATGGACTTATGTCTAGTGGAGTTACGTCCCTGTGCCAGTTTATTCCCATTGAAAATAAGTTAAAGTGCGAACGGTGAATCTTCTTTCCATTACGAAATGGTATTTGAGTTCGCAGAAAAAGGAACTAAGTCCAGCGGCTCTTAGTGCCATTTCATCATGGAAATAACCCCCGTGGGCCTTACTTTCAAAACAAGGAGGAATAAGACCAGCCCTTATTGCACTGCATCCTTTCTAATACGTGAACTATTCGTGGTTCCAATCTCAGAAACATCAAATACATACATGTTTTTCACAGGTATCCCCTTTGACAAGGAATTGGCAAGTCCACCGAGTGTTATTGAAAAAGAGATTTCTAACTTAGGCGGGAAATTGTAGGTCTTTGAAATGCGTTAGGCCACGCGGTCTCCATAGCATTGTTTCGTCGCGGTATTTATTTATTTTCAGTTCACAACTTTGAGAAAGACTTGTGGCTTTTGAATGTTGGGCAGAACCGAGCTACAAAAGATTTAATTCCTACTACAATGCGGAAATGCTACTCCACTCATCGGCTTATTTCCTCACACAAAGAGTATGTTTTCATTGACAACGCACTTTGATCCAGTCAAAACATGAAAGAGACTTTTCAAACTATAGAACGTGTTTGTACAGGGTGCGCCAGAGAAACTTACTTATTTGAAAGGCCAATAAAAAAAAAGTACTTCAGTTATTGTTTTAAATTTTTTTTTATTTGAGAATACAATATCCCAATTTTTTTTTTATGCAGTTTTAAAAATGACATCGGATAAATGGCGACCCCCATTGCGCATACACTGATGAAGTCGATTTTTGAAATTCGTATCCACTCTTCGCAGCATATCAATCGGTATGTTGGCAATGGCGTCGCGATTGTTGTTCTTGAGGTGTGCTATGATCCGTGGTCGATCGACATAAACCAGGGATTTCAAATAACGCCATAAAAAGAAATCGCATGGAGTCAAATCTGGAGAGCGTGCCGGCCATTGGAGATCGCCTCTGAGAGAGATGAGGCGGTCGGGGAAATGTTGTCGCAACAAATTCATTGAGTCCCGTGCTGTGTGTGCTGTGGCTCCATCTTGCTGAAACCACACGTTCCTAACGTTCATTTCTTCGAGTCTTGGAAGAAAAAATTCCTCGATCATGTTCCTGTAACGAGCTCCATTCACAGTAACTGCGCGTTTGTTTTCTTCAAAAAAATAAGGACCAATTATTCCCATTACCGACATCGCACACCAGACAGTAACTCGCTCACAATTAAGTGGCTTCTGGTGAAGCTCACGCGGATTTACACCACGCCAGGAACGAGTCTGTGAGGAGGAATTTCAAAGCGAGCGCGGAAGGCACGTTGCGTAGCAACAAGTGAGCGACCGTTAGAAAAGAAGCTCTCAACTGTGAAGGCCCGCTGCTCTCTAGACCAGAGCATGATGGCAACTGACTAAATGGAGAAACAAACTTGGGAACTTCCCCCTCTAGATGCGCCCCCTCTTGCCCCTCTACCAGCCCAACTCACCGCGCGGGAATTTTTTCAAATAAGTAAGTTTCTCTGGCGCACCCTGTACTTCTAGGTAGAATAAAATTTTCCAACAAAGCCAAATCGAATGCACATGCTCGGAATATTTTCTTTTCGAAATCCGTCAATGGTAAGCGAACACCGTGGTCATTTGTGGTCATTATTCACCTCCCTAATTTTAGATTCTTACATCCTATCCATTCAGACGCATATCATAGAATTGCTGATTTTTTGTTTCCAATTTAGCAAGAAAACCCCGTCGATTGTTATGAATTGCAAATGAAATCCAATTAACATGTTTGAATGCCTCCAAAATGAAGTATTGAATCTCCATTAGGAAAAAACAGACAAATGGCTGACAGACAAAAACCCCCTCCCCCCCGCCCCCTCACGCAGACTGCAATGCATTTCAATAAACAAATCATCAACAGCAACCAGTTATGGGAGGAATAAAGCCCACTTGTGACCTGATTTTCATTTCAGACGAATTCGATTTGATCCCATTATGACAAGCATCTCCACCTACTCAAGTGTCACGTGAAATTTAATCCGCATGACATGTGTTTGCACTGAAAATTAGATGCAGGTGATGCTAATAATAAATCACAATTAGATAATATATAATTTTGAAATTTATTTTTAACATGCAAAAGTAGACTCCCTCTCTCCCCTGTACATTCCTCTAACCTCTCATCTATTATCATACTGCACAACCACCGACGACGACCCACAAACAACAATAAACCGTCACTAGTGGAAGTGATGATGATGTTGACGGCGCATTTTGGCACTTAAGTGTCAATTGGCCGTGGAGCATTTCAACTTGGATTTTGAAAGCAATGCAAAGACGGAGTAAGTCATGTTTCTGTGGTAATTCTCTGTATGCTTCTCGTGTTCCTCATACCTATGTACATATATGTCCTTAGATTAGAATCAGATAAGTATATTCATTAGGGTTTAGGGTGAGTCGAACCGGCATGGCACGTGCTGTGTGAAGGAGGAAAATAAAAATAAAAGGCCTTTGCAGGATGAGGTAGGGATTTACTTATTTATATCATTTCGTATGATAATATGATTACATACTAATTTGGAGCTTTACAAAAGGAATTTCTATAGTGAATATAAAAAAGCAAAGAAATGAAAATGATGTGCATATGTGCGCGCAGAATACCAAACAGTGTGTGTAATTTTATTACTCACTTGTATAGTTTGCCCCTTTTTTGTTGTTGTTGTTGTTTTCTGCTCTGGCTTTTATGACATTTGAATAAACAAATGGAAATTCGATATTAATGTGTAAAGTAAAACGTTATTAGCGGACATAATATCATTTAAATGTTTTCCTAAGAAATATGGAAATTGAATGCACCTGATGTGGTGGCTATTGCTTTGGCTATGGGGGATCATTATTCAATGTCGTTTTGTGGAATGCTGTTGGAATTTGTCTTTGGTGTACTTATAATACAATGTGTGATCAGCTTTAAGTTTTTGCGTTGCAAAGCTGAATTAATCTGTTGTTTGGAATCAGATTCTTTAGAAAAATAAACTATTTTTACGTTTTATGACTTATGAGTCATGATACGTGTTGATCAGCAAAAGAAATAGACAAGTCTTTTGGTGAAACTGATTTAGGTATCTCTACAATAGATGCACAGTTGTATTAAAGAACTTGTGTTGTTTGGGAGTGAAGGTTTACCTCGGGAAAGTTTAATCAATGCAGCTGTAATTAACCACGAAAAAAGCTTTCATTGAATTTTCATTCTATGCTACAGCTTTTGTCGCAGAAATTTTGACTATAGTTCCTCGATTCTAAATAAATACAGGACATTACTAAGCTTATGAAAAATGTTAAGCTGTTAAATGACGCTGGAAGCTAAACTTGGGAAGTAGATCATTCGGTCTGCGGTAAAAGTAAACGGAATAACTTTAATTTTTGATTGATTATTTTTTGATTAATTGGATTTTATTAGACAATTCATAAGTAATTTACAATTTTCATTTACAAAATCTTTAGGCTTGGCTATGCCGTCTGCCGATTGGAAAATTTTATGATTGAATAGTAAAAGTAATTCAAAAGAGTATGTTTTATAAAGATACAGTTAAAATTATTAATGAATTGATTGTTTGATATTATGTTCGAAAAGTGTTGTTTGAAAGTTTTCATTTACGATTCGTTCGCGATAGGATAAGGCCGTTTTACAGTACTCCAGTAAATGGTTGTTGAGTTCATTTTGCAGGTTTATGACTTGGTCTCTTGAGAGCACATTACTTCCGAGGAAGAACCGTCTTGTTTCCCGTAGCGTTGGACATTTACCCACAAAGTGAAATACATCTTCTCTTTCTTCTTCATTACATATATTGCACAATACTGGAAGGTCATCTCGATGAGCTCTGTAGTTGAGGCTCAACAGTTCAACTCTTAGTCTAAAAATCATTGAGATTGTTTGTACATCATTTTCATCTCGAAAGTAGTTGGTCTGCTGAAGATTATAATTAAAGCTGTTATATATCTGTCTATAGATGGATTCTCGTGCTTCACTCTCGTAGTCGTTTCTAATGTTGGTGTCGGTTGCTTCTTTGATGCTGTAGAGTTTTTGTTTCCAGTTTAAGCTCAATAGTTGGACTAGATTTAGTTCTAAATTGCGAGCTCTTGCTAGTTGTAGCCATTCTGCATACCAACCGATCTTGCTTCTCACTGTTTTCATTAAAAACTTTTTGGGCAATCTACACTCTTCCATATTTGAGACCTTTACAACGTAGTCTGCTTGTAGTTTCAGAGTTTTAATGTATAACGGTGATAAGCCAGTTTCCAGGTTCAAAGCATAGTTGGGTGAGTTAGGTGGAAGTCTGAATATTCGCTTTAAATAAAAACGTAGAAGCTTTTCTACTGATTCATATTGGTGGCTCCCCCATATACTTGTGACGCGTAGAGCATGATTGATATTGCCACCGCCTCGAAGACTTTATATTTTGAGCTATGACTTATATATTGATTGGAAAGCACATCTTCCATGTGGAGTTAATAGCGGATTTAGCTTCTATCAGTTTGTCAGCTAGGTGGTTATCTAGTTTAAGATTGCTGGAGAAGATTACACCGAGGTACTTAAAATCGTTGACAATCTCCAAACAATCTTCCGCCAAGTAAACCGTCCGTTATATCGTCGATGAATAACGTAAACAGAATGGGACTTAGACTCAAAGGACATCCTTGTTTCACTCCCATCTTCGTTTGGAACCAATCTGATACTGTTTCCCCATCCCAAACTGCTGCCCACGTGTCTTGTAACAGATTTTCGATGACTCTTCCAAATTTGTGTGATAAACCTTTGTTGTAAAGCTTGTACATTAGGGAATTCCTATCTACCGTGTCAAACGCAGCTTTAAAATCCACAACAAATGCGTAGAGTTTCTTCCCGTGCACTGCAAAAGATTCTGTTATATTACGAAGGACAAATATGTGATCAACTGTTGAGTAGCCAGCTCTGAATCCCGCTTGATTTTTTTTGAGGAGATTGTTGTGGTTGCTCCAGGCAGTAAGACGTCGTTGGAGAATGGTTGTGAGAATTTTGTAAGTCACATTAAGAAATGAGATGCCTCTATAATTACTTGTTATCGGGAATATTAGTGCTTTCTTTATTTCTTGAGGAACTTCTCCTTTCTCCAAAATATCGTTGCACAAATTGGTTGTAGTTCTCATTAGTCTTTCCGAACCGTGCTTGTAAAACTCTCCTGGAATTCGGTCTAGATCAGGTGCTTTGCCGTCGTCGAGCTCTTTTATTACCGCTTTTGTTTCGGTTAACGTAATTTGCGCGTCAAGTAATTCATCCTCCAACCGGGGTGAGGCAAATTTGACGGTGTTTGCAGTAAAAGCAGGATTTAGTAATACATTGAAGTGGGACATAAGTGTTGCTGCATCCGGGCTTCTGCTTATGGTAGGTCTACACCCGTTTATTATACGGACATCTTTCCAGAATTCGGCGGAGCTCGTACAGGAAGCTAAGTTCCTAGCTTTTTCTTCGAAGTACATCTTCTTCTTATTCCAACAGGTGTACAGTTTGTTTGCCTCAATGTAGTGCACTTTGAATTCGTCACATTGACTCTTTCGCATTTATCTGAGCCAAGCAAATGAGTGGTTCCTAGCCTGCAAACACTCGGAGTCAAACCATGGCTGCACGGCGCAGGCTCGTTTTCCGGATACTTGTCTTTTCACCAAGTATGCTGTTTTTATACATTCCTCTAACTGGCTGAATTTCGTGGTTATTTGTGCTGATAGAATCGTGTCCAAGTTTCGTCTGTATGTATCACCGTGAACGTTTTTCCAGCTAATCTTTGGTAAGAGTTTCAGTTCTATCGATCCTTCTCTATCTACCGCTTCCACACCAAATTCGAGCACTAGTGGTTGATGATCTGAATATGGAAGTTGACCTACTTCCAACTCTGTAATATGAGAACTCCAGCCTCCCCTTGTTAAACAAAAATCGATTACCGATGAACCTTGTGCTCCAATGAAAGTGAAATTACCAGCTGTATCGCCAGACGTAGTTCCGTTCAATATATGGAAACCGAATGAGTCGCAAAAATCCAGTAGTTTGTCACCCCTTGCGTTACATGTTTTGTCCTTTGAATTTCGAGCTATTCCCGCTTTTGAGTTTTCGTGACCGGCTGCGTCGGCTATGCGAGCATTTAAATCACCAATGACGATTGTGTTTTGAACATCGATCCTTAGAAGTACTTCTTGAAATTGGTTGAAATCTGAATCCCAATGGTTGGAGTTTAAGTAGACAGGAACAATTATAAATGCCTGGCTATTGAACTTTAAAAAATATGTAAGTATACCTTGATCTCTGGCACAATTTGCACTGGGGTTTCGATGATCTGCCAAATAACATATCTTTTGACTCACTAATACCAGCGATGCCATCTGATTTGATGTTTGCAAAGCTCACTTGCTTGCTTACTTAGGTGGGCATTACAGTTCCGAGTGAACCTGAGCCTCCATTTTACACCAACAATTTGGGCGAGCTCTGTCCAGTTTTGCACTCTTAGTCGGTTGAGGTCTTCTTTCACTTGTTTGCGTCACCTAAGACTAGTCTTCCCTTTCCACGATTTCAACCCGTCGAGACGGAGCGTTTGGGTCCATCCGCTCTTTGTGGCCCAGCCATCGTAGCCTGCAGGCCTCAAACTACATCAAAAATACGGAGTCAACGAAAGGAATGTTATCGGATCCTCACGGATGGTTCCAGAACCAATTATGTTGTCCTTAGTGGAGAGCGATGGCATACGCCTCATTAGGCACATACTAAACCGTCTTCCAAGCTGAAAAGTAAGCCATCCAAATGGCTATAATCTGCGTTACGAAGTATGGAAGTATTTGTGTCTGCAGCGACGGTCAAGCTATGCTAAGGCCCTATTCAACCCTCTAACTTCTTCGAAAATGATCCAGAAATGCAAAACTTCTTCGAATGTGGTTTGAATGAATAAATGAGAATAAATTTTTATAGTTTCCTTTACGATATTTTAGCAAGCAAACGGGCTACTGCTCCTTTGCAATGCATTTGAACGTACCTGACTGAATTTTGTGGAGAAAATGACGAGACCATGGAGTACTTTCTCTGTGAATGTTCTGTATTCTCTCGGGTGTTAACAGATTCCTATCTTAAATAGATTAAAAGATTTTATTCATTTCTATCGATGAGCAATGTCGGAAAAAATTCATATACGAAATTAATTAGACTTCGCACGGTGTGCTTTGAATAAGTTACTCTGACTCTCAATTCTACAATCATGCACATCAATCTCTACCAGAAAAAAGTAAAAGTAACAGACAACAAAAAATACAACCAGCGCGTTTCATTGACCATATTTTGAAGCATCACTTAATTTGGTTATTCTCTCAGAGCAGGGAGAAATAAAAAAAGCAATGGCAGCGTCGAAAAAAATTAAAAAATTGCTTCTGTTGTGACTAATAGCTTGCAGCTAGTTTAATAATAAACCACTTTTTTCGAGCGCTATTCATAGGCAAGGCAAGTTAATTATATTGTGCTCTTCTTCAACACAACTCCTTTCCAAAAATATAATACTCCTGTCAATACATTAAGCTTAAGGCTTGTGAAAGGGTTTCATGTAATGTTTCTCCACTTAGAAATATTATGCTGATTTTTCAACCCTGAAATGGGCAGAACCTTATGGCTATGAAAAAATTATACAAGGCAAGCTTTGCTTGAATAATTTTTCTCAAATCAAGTCACAGCTGTCGGAAAATGTTTCTCCATAAATGGATATTATTTCTTGCTCATGGCTAAATCAGTGTCAGCACTGACAGCACTGCGTAAGCATTGTCCTAAAAAATTGTGAATCTTCTTCTTCTTCTTATTACCGTCAAATTGCACTAACGTTCCTTCTTTGTTGATAAATCGTCAAGTTATGACAATTCATAAGAAAAACGAAAGCTTCTTATTGATCGACAGTACGATTTCCGTAGCTTAAGGGTCACTGGTGATTTGATGGCTTATTTAACCAAAAAGTGGAACCAATATTTACTCACTATCTTGGAGAAAGGAGGATTATTGCGCTTCATATTTCTCAAGAACTTAGTAGATTTGATGGCATGAAGCTCTCTCGTTGAAAATGCTTGCATTTGTTATCAATGAGTCTTTAATTCGTTGGATTAGAAACACCTTTTGGACACTTCAATACAAGTTGCTTAGATGGTTTCAAGTCTGATACTCACAATATTAGTAAATGCTGGTGTGCCCCAGGGCTCCATTTTGGGTCCCACACTCTTTCTTATTTTATTAAATGATCTCTTGTCTGATACTTTTAATTCTCTTAATTGTTTGGCTGACGACTCTACTCTGAGTTCTCATATTCCTTTCCAATTTCATGTCTCCACTCCTCGGATGTGGAACTGGAACGTATGCGTATGACTAACTCATTGAGTTTTAACCTTGACAGCATTTTTTCATGGGAAAATATTGCTGGTGTAGAATTTAATACCTCGAAAACTCAATTATGCCTTCTGTCGATAGAACTCAACCTTTCCCCTTTGCCATTACCCGAAAAGCTATCAGTGTGTTTGTTGCTGTGGTACCCGTGGCGTAATGGTTAGCAAGTTTGCCTTTTAACCCAAATGTTCGTGGTTCGAATCCCAACAGAGACAAAAATGTTTTTTCACGGGTATCGCCTTTCACGAGAAATTGGCAAGTCCTCCGATAATTCATAGCCGTTAAAATCGCTTTCTCGATTAGCCGTTCGGAACCGGCAGAAAATTGTAGGACCCCTCCATTCGCTCTCAAGGCATGGTTCTAAGAAATGCGCTAGGCCCAGGGGCTCTTCGCTCTGTTGCGCCACTCTATTTATTTGTTTTATTTATTTATGTATGTTGCTAAATGCTTGGGTTTTTGAAGGCAGGAAATTTTTCACCCCTCTGATCTGGCTACAATTTATAAAGCCTACAAACGTCCCAAGGTAGATTACAGTTCCCATGTTTAGCCTGGTGATCCTCAAACCTTTTTGCGCCTAAGGTTCAAAATAGAAGTTAGAAATTAGTAGGTGGCAGTTCAATTGTAGGCTCAATTGATTCTGTGTAACATCGTCGTTACGTTTCTTGTGGCTCTATTTTCTATCGCTTTTTTAACAAGCAGTGCTCTAGTGAATTAGCCAGTTGCATTCTTCCCCTCGAACAATTTAAGGGCAACGGCAACCCTCATTGTTGAAGGAATGCGCATCAGTTTTTCCTTCAGCCGAATTTCGGTCGGATTAATATCTTTTCCGCTACTTAGAGCTGTTTTTGATAGTTTCAACAAATTTTGATCTTGCCGAAAGGATTGCAGAAAACGCTATGCTTAAATATTCTAGACAGCCTCAGAAAAGCACAAAATTGTTCATTGAAACTTAAGGAGCTGATATAGCCAGTTCCAGTCTTGCCAGTCTTGCTGAACACTTTTAACTTTTAACAAGCGAGAGTTCAGGTCTTGAGAAGGCTGTTCTTGCCTCGCAAGTTCATCGGGGATCTCATTTCCAGTTATGCCATGATGGCCTGCAACCCAAACGAGAAATTTAATCTTTCGACCGCATTCAGAGAGCTCTTGCACTCCTGGATTGCATCTTAAGTTTACACTGATCGATTGGTAGAACACATTAAAGTGCATTTTCCTTTTCCGTATTTTGGGGACAAGGCTTCAAAAGTTTGACTAATTGAATTCTACGTTAGTTCTTGAATTCTAAAGCTAAATAAAAATCCAAATTAAGTCAAAGCACACTTGAAGCTTGACGTCAAGAAGTGAGCTGATGAAGTCAAAAGTGAACCCACTATCCATTTCTCAGTTCACAAGAAACACTTTGCCTGTTATATTTTTTTAAGCTCAAATTAGAAAGTAGTAGGAATTCCAAACCAATTTCTCCTGAAAAAGTGCTTTATATTTAAATACTCAATTTACCTATTTGATCTGACATCGAGTTCCAATAATGAATAAAATCGACTTCTTACGCACATAATACAAAACGACATCAATTTTCTTTTCATTTGAAAAAGCAAATCGCTTGGAACTTTTACAACCGTTTTTTTTTTTTCTTCTTTTTCGTTCACTTTGCTCACAATCTTTTGGAATTATCTTTCTTAATTGGGTATAATGGGTAAGTATCCTGAAAGATTTTTTCTGTGCGATTTCAAGAGGAAGCTCACCCGCCTACAGATACTCAAACTTAACCCTCCTGCAGACATTCAATTGAGTAAGATGGAAAAAAAATTGAAACTTGTTCAAGTATAAACAGCTCTCGGGTTAACGGGTTATTGATGTGATCTTATGGATGTCCCTTCGACCAATTTACATAACAACCGCCAGCGGGTGTTTAATAACTTCGAAATCAATTTGCTGGTGCTCAGAGAAACGGAATTTTATATAAGTAATTGAACTTCCCTAGACCCTGATTACTTTCAAGACGATTTTGAGAAAAAAGAATCTTTCTGACGAGGGGAAATTTACTGCCCCGCCATTTATATTATTTCATTGTGTTTATTGAGGTATTAAAGTTTTCACTACAAAATCTAACACACAATGCTCAATCAATCACTAACGACTACATGCAAGCATTTTTGTCCTCATGAAGTTCAATCAAAGCGTAAACAGACAATAAATTACTGTAATTCAATTCAAATATAGGTTTTCCTTTAATAAATATACTTACCCACAAACAAAAATTGTTTTCGAGCGATTACAGGCCAGCTAAATATCTTCTTTGAATATATATGTAACTATTTTTGCTCTTTGCCTTGGGTAAAAATAATAAAACTTGACTGAATAGAAATATAACAACTATCTACTAACTTTACTTAAGAGCTTTATCCACCCTTAAGTATTTTTTTTACACAAAAAGTGGGATGGAATAAGGCGTCTACTTCTGCAGTAATAGAAAAGGAAAGTAAAAAAGGCGTGTATTAAAAGAAAAACCACTTAAATATCAAATATATTTAGTGTTTCATTTTTTGGTTCACTTAAGTCTTCACGAAGGAGAAAAATAAAAAAAGAAAATACCATAAAGTCAAAGTGAAAAGGAAACCGCAAAATTTCGAAATGAGATAAAAAGAGTCAAGTCTTATTCAAAGAAAACCATTCGACCAAGCTTTAAGGCTGTTAATGTAATGAAATGCTCGTAGAGCTACGAAGGAAACTTTGGTATAAAAAATAGATTGGATTTGAATGAAAAGACCAACGCTTATTTGTTTTTTTTTAAGTAAAAATCTGATAAATCTGAGTTGCCTGTGAGTGTCAAAAAGAAAATTAAAAGGGTAAAGCAAAGTAAAATAAAATAAAGTTAATTATAATCAAATAAAAGATATTTATACCCAGCGCGGTTTTTAAGAGAAAGTGCTGGCTCTACTTAACATCACTCTAAATCTTAAAATAAAGTCGCTTTCTCTGTCCCTATGTCCCTATGTACGCTTAGATTTTGAAAACAACGCAACGGATTTTGATGCGGTTTTTTTTTAATGAATAGAGTGATTCAAGAGGAAGGTTTATATGTATAATACATGCATATTATAGCTGAGAAAAGCCAAGAAATTTAAAGTTTTGTAATGCGATGTCATAACAAACATATTATTTTACTAAAAAAAATTATTTACTTTTACTTTTACTTCAATTTTATAATTTTCAAAATCGGTTTGAAACTCGCACGAATAGTAAACTATTTTTTAAAGCATCGTAGTTTATGTTGAAAAGAATAGGTATCTTTTGTTTTTGTTTCTGAATGGTAAGTATTCAGATATTTTTTACTGCGGCACATACTAATAATATGGCAATTCGTGCATAGGTAATCATTCATATAGAACTGAGAAAATTTTGTAAAGAAATTATAAAGTCATGTCTGGAAAACGTCGTCGTTCGAACATAGGTCATAGTACAGTGAATGCCAAAAGAGTACGTTCAGCAAGAGATGAAGAATCGTCATCGGAACGTTAGGCTCGCCTTAGTCAGGCTCGGGATAGATATAGAGCTGACAGAGAGAGAGAGAATCTTCAGTAGAGCGTGAGATTCGCCGCAGCCGGGATCAAGGTAGGCATATGGTTCAGAGGGACAGATCATTAGCACGAGTTACTAATTCATGGGTAAATAAAGAAAATTCTGCCATGAATTACGATCCTTCGATTTCTTACAAGGACGATCGTATAGTATCAATAGGTACTATGTCAGTAGTGTGTGAACATTGCTTGGCATTGAAATGCAAGGACGAATCGAAAGGCATGTGTTGCTTACAAGGAAAAGTAAAATTGGAAGAAGTTCTCCCACCACCTGAACCACTTCACTCTCTTCTTACGGGTGATCATCCAAAATCCAAACAATTAATTCGCAATATACGCCGCGCCGTTATAATAACGCATTTCAAGAGTAAGCAAGTCGTTGAGCGTGGGTTCATATTCATACCTACATTTAAAATTCAAGGGCAAGTGTACCACTTAGCTGGGAGCTTGCTACCACTTCGACCCGATGATCCCAAATTTCTGCAAAAATATTGTTCAAGTGTTGCACAGCCAATTGATAGAGATTTGATTAGATCTCTCCAAGATATGTTACACTCTCATAATTGCTACATACAGTTTTTCAAAACTGCAATTGAGGGTGTTCCAACAGATACTCCTGACTTTAATGTCGTAATCCATGCGAATAAAGTTCCTGTTGGAGAACACAAAGGACGATACAATGCGCCTTCCACGAGTGAAGTAGCAGTGGTGATAGCAGGACAGCAATTTGACAAAAGAAATATTGTATAGCATAGTCGTGATGATAATTTGAAAAAAATTTCAGAGTTACACAGATCTTATGACAGCTTACAATATCCTTTGATGCTATGTCGTGGAGAAAATGTTTATGCCATTAATATTTCTCAAGTTGACCCAATCGGTGGTACACCTCTGCGTAAAACAGTGTCATGTATGAACTACTATTGCTACCGTATAATCACAAGACATAACAATTTCAACACTTTGCTTAGATGTGGAATGTTAACAAACCAATACATGGTAGATCAATATGCGAAAATTGAATCTGAGAGATTGGCCTACATCCGTAATAATCAAACTAAATTGATAGCCGAAAATTACGTTCATCTTCAGGATTCTTTACAGGCGAATGAACACCGCAACGGCATTGGGCAGTTGGTTATACTATCTTCAGGGTCAAACCTTTAACGTTGCAGGCTTAGATTTGAGCGTTGACTGTTTTTCACATGGCCAACTGTATGTCGCTCTATCAAGAGTAACTTCCAGAGAAAATATGTTTTTATTGTCTAATGACAAGAAAGCTGTGAACGTTGTATATAAAGACATTCTGTAATATGTTAATTGTTGTAAAAATAAAATAAATAGTTAAAAATGTAAAAAGTAAATAAGTAAGAATGTAGTGTATTTAGTGTTTAGCATTGTACCCGTGTGAAGCCGGGGCGGGTCGCTAGTTTAAAATAAAGTCATTAAGCACAAACGATTTATAAACTCCTCGCTTGTTAAATGCATTTGAATAAAATAAATGTTGACAGTTTAGGCAAACTAAGTTGAGTTACAGACCTAAAGGACCTCCCAAACCAAAGCGTTTTTGTAGTCTCGAATATCTGACGTTGATGGTCGAGCTGAAAACACCCTTGACTTGTTTCTTACCTCTGACCCTGATAAATACACCATGAATGTATTATCGCCTCTAGGCACATCAGACCATTGTGTCATATCTGCTAATTTCTCGTGCCAAAACAACACAGTTAAAGATAAAATCCCAAAGAGAACCGTCTGGCTATACGAGAAAGCCAACTGGGACGGTCTAAATCAGCCGTACTCAACCTTTTTCTTATGAGGGCCACAGAAATGTGTTATCGTGTGTGTGCGGGCCATAATCCAAAAAAAAATTAGGTGTTAATAAAAAACGTAGTACAAAATTTAATTTTAAAAATCAGTTTTAATTATTATAATGAAGTGAAAGAAAAGTGTGTGTTTGGCGACTATGGTGATGCCGATGAAGGGCTGTGAGCGAAAAGTACGCTCGGAACTACCGTTGGTTTTCATGGACCGAAAAGAAGATGTAAATCGTGGCTAGCGATGACAAATCAACTTGAACTAGTAAACAAATTCAGAATGATCACAGTTCGATCCAAGGCAGGCAGGCCAACCAAAATGGCCCGGCGGTCCACATGCGGCCCGAGGTTCGCAGGTTGAGTATTACTTAGACTCTAAATGGTTTCTTTAAGGACTTTAACTGGTCACTATGTTTCCTCGATAGTGACGTTGATTCTAGTGCAGATATGGTCACAAACTTAATCCTTATGGGAATGAGAAATTTCATCCCGAATAGGGTGAAAAGTATCAAACCCAAGGAAAACTCATGGTTTGATTCGAGCTGTAAAGAGGTTATCAGGGTTGGAGAAGTAAGCTTCCGACGATACAACCCAACTGAGGATAATCGGAGAAAGTTTAAACAAGCCAGGAAAGCCAGCAACGTCCATATTCGACGAACGAAATTTTTACATGATCATAAATTAAGGCAAAAAATACGACTATGTCCCGAAGGTAGCAAAAATTTTTGGTTGTTTGTTAAAAACATCCGGAACACAACAAAATCTTCGGTTCCAACGCTCGTTTCCTACGACACACCCTTTGTTAGCTCTCTTGATAAAGCTAACCTTTTTGCGAAGCAGTTCGCCGCCAACTCAACGCTTCCAGAAAGTGTCATGGCTCCTCCAGTACTTGAGCGTGTAAATGATTCCATGGAACCAATCTACTTTTGCACTCGCACAGTGGCAAGAGTCTTGAAAGATCTTGACATTCATAAATCCGCTGGCCCGGATAGTATCACTTCTATAGCTCTGAAGAGGTGTTCTTCCACGATGTCAAAACCACTGCGTAAGCTTTTCCATCTGTCCTACTCTACAGGTCTCTTTCCGAGTGGATGGAAAACAGAATTTGTCCAGCCAGTCCCTAAAAAAGGTGAATCTTCCTCTAACTATCGTCCAATTGCTCTTACTTCCCTTCTTTTTAAGGTCATGGAAACGCTGATCAATTATCAGCTTAAGAAATATCTCGAAGAACGAAAGCTTCTTAATGACCTACAGTATGGTTTTCGTTGCAATAGGTCCACTGGTGATTTGATGGTATATCTCACCGAACAGTGGCACAAGTCTTTACATCGATTTTTAAAAAGTAAGATTATTGCGCTTAATATTTCAAAAGCATTCGATAGAGTTTTGCATCAAGCTCATTTATCTAAAATGCGTGCATTTGGTTTCGATGAGTTTCTTCTTCGCTGGATTATAAACTACCTTTCTAAGCGTTTATTAGAAGTCGTTTTGGAAGGCTATAAATCTGCAACCTGCAAAAAAATGCTGGTGTGCCCCAGGGCTCCGTTTTGTCTCCGACACATTTTCTAATTTTCATTAACGATCTTCTCTCTGAAACTACTAATCCACTAAATTGTTTTGCCGACGACAGTACCCTCAGCTTTTCATATTCGTTCTTAAGTTCACATCCCTTCTCTTCGGACGTGGAACTAGGGCGGCTACGTATGTTAAGTTCATTAAATTCTGATCTAGACAGCATTGTCCAGTGTGGAATAAAAAACCGCGTAGAATTTAATGCTTCAAAAACTCAATGCTGTCTTTTATCGTTGAAGCGAAACTTACCTCCCTTGCCACTATCCATGAGTGGATCTTGCATTGTTGAAACAGAACAGCTTTCAATCCTCGGTATGTGCATTACAAACCACATCTTGTGGAATAACCATATACTTGACATCGCCAAAAACGCCGCAAAGTGCTAAGGCTTTCTTCGACGATTCAAAAATTTTTTTCCACCCAATGACCTGGCAGTTATCTTCAAAACGTACATTCGTCCTAAGATTTAGTATAACTCCCATATTTGGGCAGGAGCTCCTTCAACCCACCTCAATATTTTGGACAGTGTTCAGAGAAGAGCCTTTAAAATGATTGGAAATACGAACACCATTGAAACTTTCACGACACTCGAACATCGTCGTAATGTTTCTTGTCTCTCTTTATTTTATCGTTTTTTTTACAGACAGTGCTCTTATGAGATTGGCAGCTGCATTCCTCCCCTTAAACAATTCAACCGTAACGCTCGCGCTTCTAGGAATGCCCATAATTTTACCCTTGAGTAAAATTTCGGACGTACTGTTAAATACAGAGATTCCTTCTTTAGCCGTACCACGCGAATGTGGAATGTATTACCCAGCTCTATTTTTCCCTCTCATTACAATCTTCAGAAATTTAAAACTAATGTGCATCGGTATCTCCTTTCAAATTCTCTCCCTTTTTCCTAACGCTCGTACTGTGTTACTTGACATGTTAAGGGTAGTCACAACCCCTTGAGTGCGCGCAAATTATAAAAAAAATTAATTTTTCAGTTAAAACAATCCCAGTGCAGGTACATCTGTGGTGGGTGTATAAACAATAAAAATGGAAAAATAGTGTTAGTTTTGAAAAGACTTTACTGAATAGCGGAGCGTGCAAATTAAATACAAATATGAATATGTATTTCAAACAGAATAATTTTTTAATCCTTACTAATATTATAAATGTGAAAGTCACTCTGTCTGTCCGACTTTCTATGTTACCGTCTCCCGCCCAAACTACTAAACTGATTGATATGAAATTTTGTACAGAGACAGTCTTGAGCCTGAGGAAGGACATAGGCTATATATTTTATCCCTAAATTCCCACGGGAACGGGAACGTATACGGGAACTTAGAAATAACAGCACCAATTTCGAAAATTCTTCCACCATTAGAATGCTACATTATCCCCGAGTAACTTAAAAATTAATTCATCCCCATATTCCTACGGGTACCGGAGACCTTACTAATATAATAAGTCCGAAAGAAGCTCTGTCTGTTTTTCTTTCTATGTTACCATCTATCGCCCAAGCTACAGAACCGATTTAAATGAAATTTGATACACAGATGATCTAGAACCTGAAGAAGGACATAGGCTACATTTCATTCGAATATTCCCACGGGAACCAGTCTTCACTAATATTATAAATGCAAAAGTAGCTCTGTCTATTCGCCTTTCTATGTTACCATCTCCCGCTCAAACTACTAAACTGATTAAAATGAAATTTTGTACAGAGTTAGTCTCGAGTCTGAGGAAGGACATAGGCTATATATTTAATCCCTAAATTTCCACGGGAGCGGGAACGTATACGGGAACTAAGAAGTTACAACACCGATTTCGAAAATTCTTTCACCATTAGAATGCTACATTATCTCCGAGTAACATAAACATTAATACATTCCCATATTCCTACGGGAACCGGAGTCCTTACTAATATAATAATTGCGAAAGAAGCTCTGTCTGTTTTTCTTTCTATGTTATCATCTCTCGCCCAAGCTACAGAACCGATTTAAATGAAATTTTATACAGAGATGATCTAGAACCTGAAGAAGGACATTGGTTGCATTTCATTCGAATATTCCCACGGGAACCGGTCTTCACTAATATTATAAATGCAAAAGTAGCTCTGTCTGTTCGTCTTTCTATGTTACCATCTCCCGCCCAAACTAATGAACAGATTTAAATGAAATTTTGTACAGAGAGAGTCTAGAAACTGAGAAAGGACATAGGCTGTATTTGTTATCCCTATATTACCACGGGAACGAGAACGCACACGGAAACTTTGACACTATTGCACTGATTTCAAAAATTCTTCCACCGTAAGAATGATACACTATCCCTGAGTAACATAAACTGTAAGTTATCCCCATATCAAGTAGTCACCATATTCCCACGGGAATAGGAGTCTTTACTTATATCATAATTCTGTCTGTCTATTTTTAAACCTATTTATATGAATTTTGGTACAGAGATATAGTCTTGAGCCTGAAGATGGACATATAGGCTATATATATTATCCCTGTATTCCCACAAGAACGCACACGTAAACGGGAACCTAGAAAATACTGAACTGATTTCATAAATTATTTTCATGTTAGAATGCTACACTATCTCAAAGTAACATTAACTTTAATTTATCCCCATATTCCCATGGGAACGGAAGTACGTACCAACAATATAGATCCGAAATCAACTCCGTCTGTCTGTTTTTCTTTGCTACCATCTACCGCCCAAACTATTGAACATATTTGTATGAATTTTGGTGCAGAGATAGTCTTGAGCCTGAAAAAGGACATTTGCTGTATTTTTTATCCCAATATTCCTACGGGAACGGCAACGTACCTTGAAACTACTGGATCGATTTCAAAAGTTTTTTCACCGTGAGGTGACTTCTGTCAAATGGTCGATTACACAGTTGACCTGAAAAGAAATGTCTATCTTGATCTTCAAATAAATATTGGCAATCGGTAATGACTGTGTGAAAAGTCGATTTCGGCGCCGACTAATGAGATAGTTAACCATATAAACTAATAAATTATGTTTGACGTATTGGGGGATTTTGTCCAATGTCTATCAATAGACAATATTATGGACACTGAGCAAGTTAAATCAAACCCTATAGAGTTTCTCAATTAATTAGAACTATCAGGAGTGGCTGGAAGTTGGTGATCCAGTGCCAATAATAAGTAATCTAGAATTGTACACAGCTGCAAATTACACAACTGGGATGCGGCATTACAAAAGTTTTAATAATGACTGGAACAGCGAAATTAGAAAACTTTTGATTCCCCGTAATATAACAATAGTTTACTAGAACAAAAAAAAAAAAATGCTGCCGAAAGTCACTATTCCACGCGGACGAAGTCGCGGGCACAGCTAGTTCTTTATAAAGAGAATTTCGTTATAGGGAACTTCGTTATAAAGAACCTAATTCGTATGGGATATTTTTTAAGGGGAAGGGGAACGAAATGAAATTCGCTTTAGAGAGACTTACGTTATAAAGAAGTTCGTTATAAAGAAGTTTGACTGTACCGCCATTTTTAATGCTAGAAGTTTTATTTCCTAAAGAGTTAAAAATGCTGCTGAAAGTCACTATTCCACGCGGACGAAGTCGCGGGCACAGCTAGTGGGCTATATTTCAGTCGAATATTCACACGGGAACCGGTCCTAACTAATATTATAAATGCAAAAGTAGCTCTGTCTGTTCGCCTTTCTATGTTACCATCTTCTCCCGCCCAAACTAATGAACAGATTTAAACGAAATTTTGTACAGAGATACAGAGAGAATATTTTATCCCTATAATCCTACGGGAACGGGAACGTATACAGGAACTTAGAAACTACAACACCAATTTCAAAAATTTTTCCACCGATAAAATGCTTCACTATCCCAGAGTAACATTAACTTTAATTCATCCAAATATTCCTACGGGAACGGGAGTCCTTACTAATATAATAAGTGCGAAAGTAGCTCTGTCTGTCCGTCGTTCTATGTTACCATCTCCCGCCCAAACCAATAAACCGATTTAAATGAAATTTTGTACAGAGATAGTCTACAACTTAAGGAAGGACATAGGCTGTATATTTTATCCCTATATTCCCACGGGAACTAGAACGTTTACGGGAACTTTGATTCTACAGCACCGATCTCAAAAATTCTTCCACCGTTAGAATGCTACACTATCCCCCATAGACTGTAACTCATCCGCACCTTCCTACGGGAACGGTCACCATATTCCCACGGGAATGGGAGTCTTTACTAATATTAGAAGTCTGAAATTAAATCTGTCGGTCTAAATTTCTTTGTTGCCAACAACCGCCCAAACTATTAAACCTTTTTATATGAATTTTGGTACAGAGGTAGTCTAGAACCTGAGGATGGACATAGGTTATATATGTTATCCCTATATTCCCACTAGAGCGCGAACGTAAACGGGAACCTAGGACATACTGAACTGATTTCAAGAACTATTTCCCCATAAGAATGCTACACTATCTCAAAGTAACATAAACTTCAAATTATCCCCATATTCCCATGGGAACGGAAATACTTACTTACATTTTAGACCCGCAATCAACTCCGTCTGTCTGTTTTTCTTTGTTACTATCTACCGCCGAAACTATTGAACCCTTTTGTATGAATTTTGGTGCAGAGATAGTTGAGCCTGGACATGGGCTGTATTTGTTATCCCTATGTTCCTACGAGAACGGCAACGTAAACGGGAACCTTGAAACTACTGGATCGATTTTAAGAGTTCTTTCTCCGTGAGGTGATTTCTGTCAAATTGTCGATTACACAGTTGAACTGATAAGAAATGTCTATCTTGATTTCCAAATAAATATTGGCAATCGGGAATGGCTGTGCGAAAGATCGATTTCGGCGCCGACTAATGAGATAGTTAACAATACAATTTAATAAATTATGTCGGACCTGGTGGGGAATGATGTCTATCAGTAGACAATATTACCGACACTGAGCAAGTCACATCATACCCTATAGAGTTTCGTAATTCCTTAGGAGTATCAAGAGTGGCTGCAAGTTGGTGTCCCAGTGCCAATAACGAGAAATCTAGAATTTTATACACCTACAAATTACACATCATCTGTAATGCGGCACTATAAAAGTTTAAATAATGACTGAAATGGCAAAAAGAGAAAACTTTTTTACTCCCCATATTCCTTTAATTTTTTTGTTTAGTTTTAGAGTACAGTTTCCTCTGAAACCAGTATTAGGTATTAGTATAAATAAGGATCAGACGCTTAAATTGCAGGTCACGTTTATCAATCCCGCAAAACCTTTTTATTTCGCAAAATATGGAAAAAGTAAGAACGTCGTGTGCAAACATGTACTTAAATAAAATAATATAAGTATAGGCTACTTTAATGCATGAATGTGTTTCATTTGCAAAATAGTTAGCCTAAAAAATTTTAAATTCTGCCGAAAGTCAATATTCCACGCGGACGAAGTCGCGGGCACAGCTAGTTTCTTATAACTGTATCGAACCCTGAAGAATTTGTAACTTCGATTCTAAACAATTACGAAAATATAAGTTAGTGACAACAATGAAACGAGAAAAAACTTAAAATATTATATTCTTCATTAAAAACCAAATGGATTAATTGTTTTAGAGTAAGAAACCATTTTCTATTAAAACACGAAAACTTCTTAAACGGAACATTTACAATGCAGTGTGAGTAGGGACTAGGGATAGTCTGAAAGAGAAAGAGTAGAAAAAGTGAGAGAAAGATTTTAAAGTCTCTGTTCGTTTTTTTCAGAATGAGCTGTCGTTATTACCTACTCGGTGTTGATTTAAAACCAAAGCCTTGTACCAACTTTATCATCTTTTGACCATAAATTCGTTTGGCAATGCTTTGAGATCTTGTCCAATCATTAGATCGTATCTGTTTAAATAGGAACCTTTTTTTTTAGATTTATGGTTCCTGGATAAGTTGTTGATTGTTCTCGAATTCCTATATTATTCACATTATATTTTTCTGGGATCATTTACAATCTTCTGGCCGGCAAAGGGGTTACGCGTTTCTTCAAAGTATAGCCTCCTATAATGAATTTGCTTTTTCTTTTTTTGTTTCAGTCCATCCACTTTAAATATTGACCTTGGGTCTTTTTTTGTCCCTTTTAATGCTTTGCAGTACGAGTGCTTGCGAACAAGGGCTGCTTACGATCAGTATAACGAGATTTACAAGAAGAAAAGAAGTGAAGAACACCAAATTCTCAAAAAGAAAAAGAAGCAGCATGAGAAGCGCTCGTTTGATAAAATTGAGAGGTGCCATGACAGGAACGAGATTCGGAAGTTTTACCAAAGGGTAAAAATGTAAAAAGATCCTACCAGAGTGGCAAACCCCAGACTCAAGCCTGTAGGGAAACATAGTTGTAGAGTCACGGTCGCTACTGAGGATCTGGAAAGATCATTTCTGCAGACTGCTTAACGGCGGTGAGGACACAAATACCGCTGTCAGGCAGATAGCCTCATTCAGTTGGACGATGATGAAGAATGCCGTCCTCCCGACCTAGAGCTTGTTATATGCAAACTTTAATCAAATAAGACTGCAGGTGCAGATGGCTTGATGCCGAAATTTTCAATTCAGCTGGAGGCCAGTTGGAAAGGAGCATGGTCCAGTTGATCTGCATGATATGGTCGGAACTGACTTTGGAGAACTCACCCTTCTCCGTCAAAGTCGGTAGAGAACTCACCGAGATCTTTGGTGCCGAAAAAGGCTTTAGGCAAGGCAACAAACTGTCATGCGATTTCTTCAACATCATACTTGAAAAGATTGTAAGAAACTCAAACGTCAACACCAGAGGAACAATCTTTCAAAAGTCTGTACAATTAGTCGCCTACGCAGACGATATTGACGTAATGGGAAGAAAAAAGCGTGATGTCATAGGTGCTTTTGCGAGTATTGAAACAGAAGCGGCAAAAATGGGTTTGATGGTTAATGAGGGCAAAACGAAGTATATGCCGTCATCAAATAGGGACACAGAACATCGACGAATTGGACAAATCGTCACAATAGACAGACATAACTTCGGGGTAGTACAGGACTTCGTCTACCTATGATGCGCTATTGAGACGGTAAACAACATCAGTGCGGAGATCAAACGGAGAATAACTCTTGCCAACCGTTGCTTCTTTGGATTAAGAAGGCAATTGAGAAACAAAACCCTCTCCAGGAAAAACAAAGGTAACCCTGTATAAGACCTTGATCATCCCAGTCCTGCTTTACGGCGTGGAAGCTTGGACCTTATCGAAAGCGGATGAGGAAGCCCTTGGTCATTTCGAAAGAAAAATTCTCCGAATTTGGGACGCGAAGACAATGTGTGGAGAAGAAGATACAACAACGAGCTGTATGAGCTGTACCGCGACATGGGCATAGCCAGAAGAGTACGTATCGCGAGGCTACGATGGTTGGGCCATATAGAGCGGATGGACTTAAACGCTCGAAAGCACATTAAATGGAAATCGCGGAAGGGGAAGACCTCGTCTTAGATGCGCAATCAAGTGGAAGAAGACCTAAACCGACTTAGAGTCTAAACTGGAGAGAGCTCGCCTGAAATCGAAGTGGAGGCCCAGGTTCACCCCGAACTGTAATGCCCACCAAAGTAAGTAAGTAAGTACGAGTGCTTGTAGCATTTCTCTGCAAATATGCCTTGAAGGGCTTGCAAAATTTATTGATAATCAATTCAATTTACTCATACTTTTGTAGTTCCACAGAATGATAATTTCAAATGAGTTTCAAGTTCTATACATTTCTAAACGATTAGGTTCAGATACAACAATGCGTATCTTTTCTTTCTTCAGTTTCCATTTGTTTTTCTAAAATCTTTTCAACTGACTCTAGCTTCAATTCGGTTTGCTTTTCTTTTCTTTTATAATTTCAAAATAAACTCAGCTGTTTACTTATTATTTTTGTCCCTCTGTTGCATTCATTGTGGTGGGCCTAATTAACAATTATATTTACTTTTTGTTTGACACAAGGGAAAATATTTAAACAGTTGTGACTTGTGATTGTATCCAACTGAACTTATAATTCATGTTTTTCTAATAAAGTCAACAAGAAAAAAAAAAAAAAAAAATCAAACAGCAATTGCTTGAGGAAAGGAAAAATCAAACATGCTAACATTTGTCTGTTGTTTAATTTACCCAAAGTCGTAAAGAATATCAAAAGCCTATCGGAGATGGTTTATTAGATTTGATAACTTCTTTGTAGGAAAATAAAATCAAAGACATAAAAGATTTTCTTTTGTGAATGTTCCCATTTTTATTTTATAGTTTGCGTTTCGATGAGTCTTTACTGAAAGTTGTCGCCAACTTCATACACTTGATTGGAGTAACTATTTAGGAGATCAATTAGTTGATATTTGTTTGTGTAAGGACTGTTGTCAAAACCATTGTATAAAATTTTCTATTTCGTCTAATCATGAAACAGATAGCTTTGTCGCTGTAATCTTTATTGTTATGGAAGCTCTTTAGATACCACCTCTTTCTGTTTTTGAATGAAGCGACACGTTTTGAAGAAAAGGATTAAATAAAGGGTAGCTGTCGGAATAAGTAAGGTTTATTTTTCTAGACCATAGGAAATACATAAATCTATAAACGCGGAAACCTAAAATATCTGCATTATTCTTTCGTTCTACTACGAATGAAAAATGTTCTACTACAAATGTTTGGGAACAAGTGATTGTAAGAGGTTTTTATCATGGAATTGTTTAACAGTATTAGCTTATACAACAGTAGTTGTAGAAGGTAGATGAATAGCCAGAAAAAAATATAAAATTTTAGTAAATGTTATTATTTTTGGATCCATTTACAATCTACTACAATCCCTATTCTCTTAAAAATGAAGTGAAAAAGTTGAATTTTAAAATTTGTGGTGCTTAAACATTTGTAAAACCTCCTTATTTTATTTTTTGTACATAATCATTTTGACTATAATCTACTACATCCCTAAATCTTCTAAAAAAAAGAAGTAAAAGATGATTTTTCAAAACTCGTTTGGCCTATTCGCTTGTAATGAAGCTACAATACGTTTGGCTGTGGTTAGGTTAGGTTAGGTTAAAATGGCTGTCAGGAATACAACTGTTACACTTAGACCAATATTAGGTCTATTGTGATACCATAAAATTGTGCGAGGTACTCACTTCACTTAACAAAACCATTTGGAGCTTTTAATAAAGCGAAGGAGATGCAGGGGATCTGTGTTCACCGGATCGCTTGGATCATCAAGAAAATATTTTCCTAGATGCCGTTTTCTTTTCAAGGAGAGTGCAGGACATGAGCAGAGGAGGTGTGGGATTGTCTCCTCCTCCTCCTCCTCATCTAAACAACTTCTGCAGAAGTCATTATAGGAAACGCCAAGTCTTATGGCGTTTCTTCCTATCAGACAATGCCCGGTGATGACATTGATTACGGAGCTAACTTGCAGTCTGGTTATGGATAACAAATGTCTTGTGCGTTTTGGATCTAGTCCTGGCCATATCCGTTTTGTTGCCACACACGTGGTGATATTGTTCCACCTGTGATTTGTTCTGTTCATTGCCTCTTGCTTTAGCATAAGTTTACATGTAGCGATTGGTATACCAATATTCAACCTGCTGGTTGAGATCGGTAGAACGGTTCCTTCTCTGGCGAGTTCATGGGCTTTGCAGTTACCCGCGATATCTCTGTGCCCCGGCACCCAAAAAAGGTGAATATTGAACTGTTCAGCCATCTCCTTAAGAGATAAGCGACAGTTGAGGGCGGTTACTGAGTTCGTAGAAACAGCGCCGAGTGATTTGAGGACTGTCTGATTATTTATTACGAATGGCTTTTTTACAGGAAAATAATGCTTCGGTGGATTTCCTGATTCTTTCCTGTATATTGGCTTTTCAGTTCAGCTTTTTGTCTAGGATTATACCTAGATATTTAGCTTCGTTGGAAAACTGAAGTGAGATTCCATTTATAGATGGAGTTGTTAGTTGAGGAATTTTGTATTTCCTGGTGAAGAGTTCAGTTTTCTGAGGGTTAACCCCTAGCTCAAATTTTCCCGCCATTTTACTATTTTATTTAGAGCGGTTTGCTTAGATATTCTAAACAAGGGAAATGATCCTACTTTTGTCACCTCCGTTAGGAAAGAAGTGTTGTATGTGACAGTGGCAAGTTTTGCCATAGCCAACAACATTCTCAATTGGCATGTCTCGAAAGAAATATCATTCTCGGACCACCGGCACATCTGATTTGATCTGTCAAGGCCGAATTATAACAACCTAGAAAACAATAGGGTACCAAGACACACGGACTGGAATCTCTACACAGAGACACTTCGTTGTGAATTTGAACCATCCTATCCAAACATTGACTCTCCTTATCAACTTGAAAGGGAAGCAACTTGCTTAAGCTCACAAACCACAAGCGCATACGAGTCCAGCTGTCACATTAGACAGACCAACTCAAATCGCGATGTTCCCTGGTGGAACAGTGAATTGGAGAAGTTAAAAAGAAAGCTTCGAAAGATGTTCAACAAAGCTAAACGAACCAATTCGTGGAGCGAATATCGAAGAATTCTAACGACTTACAACTCGATGATAAGAAGGCAAAAACGACTTACCTGGAAAAACTTCTGTGAAAGTATCGATAACTTGCCTTCTTCAATTAGAGTTCAAAAAGCCTTAGCTAAAGATCATAACAACGGTATTGGTCTCTTACAAAAATCGGATGGTAGTTTTACCCAAAGTTACAGTGAAACTCTGAGCCTACTTTTGGCCACTCATTTTCCTGACTGTATACATACCACTGACCAATCTCTAACCACAAATGTGAGTTACACTACACCTAATAGCACAACAAGAAGTCTAGCTAGAAAAATTTTTAACGAAGACTCCATCAAATGGGCAATATCCTCCCAACAGCCTTTCAAGGAGCCCGGGGAAGATGGTAGCTTTCCTGCTCTCTTGCAGTATGGAATTGATACCATAATCTGCTCACTTATACTTATCTATAGATCCAGTTTTGAATTAAGCTACATCCCTCAAACTTGGAGAAAGGTGAGAGTAGTATTCATACCAAAAGCTGGCAATAGATCAAACTCAGACCCAAAATCCTTCAGACCAATCAGTCTCACATCCTTCTTTCTAAAGGTCATGGAAAAAGTAATTGATTTACACATTCGCAGTACGGCCTTAATAGCAAATCCTCTCAATGCTAACCAATTCGCTTACCAAACTGGTAAATCCACTGTTACAGCTCTCCATCAGCTGGTCAGCAGAATTGAGAATGCGTTTGCTAAGAAAGACATCATACTCTGCTCTTTTCTTGATATTTCTGGCGCCTTTAACAATACTACGTACCTGTCAATTCAAACCACTGCAACTGTCAAAGGAATTGACACACCAACCATTAAACGGATTGACTCTATGTTAAGTGGCAGAATCATCTCCACCACACTAGGTCAAACATCAATAACAGTTAATGCTGTTAAAGGCTGTCCCCAAGGGGGTGTTTTATCTCCCCTACTCTGGTCAATTGTAATAGATCAGCTCTTGGACGACCTCAATAAGCTGGGCCTTGATACACAAGGCTACGCTGATGACCTATTCATCTCTATTCAAGGCAATCAAGAAGCACAGGTCACAAACCGTATGCAAAGTGCCCTGAACAAAGTTAATGACTGGTGCAATAAAGAAGGGCTTAAGGTCAACCCCACCAAAACAGTCATCATTCTATTCACCAGGAGACGTAAAATCGATCTCCAAACACTATCCCTAAATAATGTTCAAATTAATTTTTCAAAAGAGGTCAAATATCTAGGAGTAACCCTGGATAATAAACTCAATTGGAAACCACATCTAGACAAAACCATAGCAAAAGCAACAAATGCTTTCTGGGCCTGTTCTAGACTCTTTGGTAAAAAGTGGGGACTTAGGCCAAAAATGATTTACTGGACATACCTCACTATTATCACACCCATCATAACCTATGCTTCGCTGATCTGGTGGCAAAAAACAGAACAAGTTTATGCCCGCAAATCTTTGCAAAAGTTACAATGACTAACCTGTGTAGGTATCACAGGTGCAATGCGCACCTGCCCAACTTTAGCGTTAGAAAGTTTATTAAATTTTCCTCCGCTACATCAAAGAGTAAAGAAGACTGCTGCACTAAGCGGACTAAAGCTTTATCTCACTAACTACTCGAGAAAGGAAAACTTACAAGGACATATGAGTATTTTGCAGGTGCTCCCAATACTGGAATCGCCTGCAGCCCACTCCTCGGACTTTATGCCTAAACGCATACTGTTACACCACCCCTTTGAAGTAATCTTTCCAAACCGCTCAGCATGGAAGAACCCTGTAACTCTTACAAATAACTTCCAATACATCTGGTATACTGACGGTTCAAAAACAAACAACGGTGTAGGTGCAGGGATTTACGGTCCCAACTTTAAATCATCTACATCCCTTGGTAACACAACTACTATCTTCCAGGCAGAGGTAATGGCTATAGAATTCTGTATTAGGGAATGCATTAGAAGAAACCTCCGAAGATCAAGCATACTAATCTGCTCTGACAGTCAGGCAGCACTAAAGGCTCTGTCCTCGACAAAAATCGAATCCAAACTAGTTTGGAACTGTTTGACATGTATAGTTCAATTAGCTACTCACAATAAAATAACTCTTTCATGGGTGCCTGGTCATGAAGGTCTACCGGGTAAGGAAGAGGCTGACCGCCTTGCTAGACTTGGCTCTCAGTCCCAATTCGAAGGCACTGAACCCTACTGTGGTCTCCCAATCAGTAGCCTTAAAAACGAACTAACTACCTGGGAAAGACAGAACATGATCAGCACCTGGAACAACTCAAATGGCCATCGTCTGTCAAAACTATTCATTGACTTATCCCACAAACGTATGAAAGAAATTCTTGACATGAGCAAACGTGACGCAAAGTTACTTACGGACTTCTTCACTGGACACTGCTCTCTCAAGTATCATCTTAAAAACATGGGCATCAGCCAAGATGACACCTGTCGTCTCTGTCTTGAAGACATAGAAACAGCTGAACACATCTTATGCGAATGCCCTGCCTTAGCTAGATCCAGGCTTAAAATATTCAATAAAGGGTTCCCCAGTCCCCTTGATATCAGAAACACCTCTTCCTCGAAGATTCTTAGGTTCTTACATACATGACCTTAGCTTCGATTGAACTAACCCATACACTACGTGTCTTTAATCTAAGGGAACAGCACAAAAGATCTTTCAGATCGACGTGCTAGCAAAGGTAACATTCACCTTCACCCTATATAATTAAAAAAAAAAAAAAAAAAAAAAAAAAAAAATAGAGTGGTTTGCATCAGATCCGTTTGGTTGTGGACTACGTTGCCTTTTTTTGCACAAAAGGATTGGCAATATTGAGCTTAACTATGGACACTCAGGACCTTAAACCTAATTACTAGACACCGTTTGAACTGGTGAAGTACCTATTCAAATAAAAAAATCGATCCTAAAAAAAGCTTGCCCATAACATTTTAATAGAAAAGTTGCTTTCTATAGAACAAGGGTATTTTCCCTCTATTTATATACCTACACCTCAAACAACCTCTAAACGTGATTATCCGCATCAGCAACAGCCAAAATCAACATTTTATGTCAACAGTGTGCTAAAAAAAATTTAAAATTCTATCGTCTACCATAAACTCGGGTCGTCTCATCCGTCCAACAAAAATCATTAGGGCACACGGTGATAGCGATAAATGCCACAGACAGCAGTACATGATGAGCACAGAGGGAAATCTGTTCGAGATCTTGAATGTTTATTAAGTCCATTATTACCGTCCATTGTTTTGTAACGCATGACGAGCGACAAACAAATGACAAATGGGTGACTGATGTTATCTGTCAAAAATTTGCCTTCCTGTCGTTCAGCTCCAGCACACAGTAATCACCCCACACACAAAACTAATTAAGCGATAATCAGTGAGAGATGGATTTGTTTTTATAATCATCATCAGTAAAACCCTCGGAAAAGTGGCGCTGTTCCATGCTAAAGTTTGAACTACAACGTGTGTACGAGTATTTTACCCAGCTGGTGAGTGCCCTTCATTGTCAGTGTTGTCAGTGCCAATGTCAATGGCAGTCTTCCATGTTATCTTTGAATGTTAACAGAATTTGATGTAGCAAGGGAAGTGCTGCTGTCCGATAGACATCGTACACCGCAGGTACACCAACACACGGTAGATTAAACAAAAATTCAGCACGTACCTATAAATAAATACATTGTTTTGACTTACAATATAAGCAAAGCAACCATTATCGTCACGCCAACATTGTGTCCAGCTTCATCATGGCGAGGGTGGGTGACATGGTGATGCAACGTCGCGTCGGCGGCGTCGTCGTCGGGTCGGAGGAGGTTCTTGATTCAGAGCAAATTATTGGCTTCATTAGCATCTTATAAGTATAATTAGTCTGAGAATTTCACACAATCTATAAGGCAGAGCTTTTGTGTTATTGTGACTCTGTTTACGCAAAACGAGTCGCTCCTTCTTTGAGCTCTGCTATTCTGGGAATTTCAAAAGTAAAACTTACCGGGGTTTCCATTATTTTTGAGAAACTTTTCTTTCTGCCTGATTTTGTGTTTTATTTTTCTTTCAAACAATGACTTCAAAGCCTGTACATTTGTTAGATGGCTTATAATAAGTTTTAAAAAGACTTTTTAAGACGTGACACGGAGAACGCACGCACTTTTGGTCGTCTGTTAAGAAAATGCAAATGTAATTGGTATCTCCGATTTGCAAGTATAATTTGCTCATGTGTGAACTAAGGGCGCATCTTAATGCTCTTTGAGAATTTGAATAATGTTGTCAGTAATGAAAACACTTTTAACAGATTCATAAACGGTGCTAAGACCAACAGTTGTTTAGAGTGCCTCTCTCGCAAAGAGCCTACATTATGCGCTGAGTGAGTGAGTACTTAAATGTTTTCCTGATGCGAAGGTAATGATAAAAGTTCATACTCTAAAGAGCACATTATGTACCTACAACGAATTGGGGGTTCAAACAGAGTTACTCTTGGAATGATAACTCGCTTACGAACACAGAAAAATGAATTCCTGGAAAAGTTTGAATATAAATTTTTTTTTTCACGTATAACGTGATTATGCGGATGGCCTTGTATTCCCAAAAATAATTTTTAACCTTGTTAGGAAAGTGTGAAATTTGAAGGTAAAACTTTAGAGATTGTTTGATGTGTAATCATCTATTCAAAACGAAACCAATATACATATAAAAATATTTGGAAAGAATTTGGTAACAGGGGAGGTATCTTGGGCTGGGTAAAAAAAAGTAAGAGAAATTTAAGAAATTCAAACACGGCGCGCTTTCTCACCCTTTCAAAACGACTGTTTGTGCAAATACGTTGGGATTCTTGGGATGAAGTACATATGACATTACTAAAATTTGACATGATCTTTATACTATACACTCCAACTATGGAGTCTGAGAACACTTCTAGTTTTAACTTCCGTAAAGCCGATTTCATTATGCTTAGTCATCTTTTAAGCGGAATCGACTTTAATCTCTTTATTAACCTCTCTACACCCATTGATATTGCTCTCTCCTTTTTCTATTCTTCAATTTTTGCATGTTTCATACAATGTGTTCCCTATACATCTCAAAAAACCTGTGTATCATCTCCTCCCTGGTACACAACAGAGTTAAAAAATATCCGTAACATCAGACACAGGCTATGGAAAACATATTTAAAATCCCAGACCCCTTCCAATTACTATTACTACCAACAGGACTCTTCTAACTCCTCAACCTTATGCCAATCTTTATACTTAACCTATCTTGATAAAATGCAATTCTCTCTAATCACTGATCCGAAGCGTTTTTATCAATTTATTAACGTCAAGAGAGAATCTGACGGTCTTCCTTCAACACTTAATTTCCTTGACAAATCTACCGATGACCCCAAAGTAATTGTTAATCTCTTTGCTACCTTTTTCAGACAATCATATGCCAATGATCTGAATGATCCTGACCTTGACTATCACAGGTTTCTGATGAATAGCCCGCAAACATCTCTTGTCTTTCTTAATGTTTGTCCCCAGACTGTTTGTGATAAATTAAGGTTACTGGATGATGATTTCTCACCTGGTCCAGACGGAGTCCCGGCAATTTTCCTTAAAAAGTGCGCATCAGTGCTCTATCAACCCCTTGCTAATATTTTTTCAACTTTCTCTTTCCCAGGCTGTTTTCCCTTCTCTCTGGAAAGAATCTTTTATCTTCCCAATTTTCAAAAAGGGCTGTAAAAACCAAATCTCGAACTATCGACCGATAGCTAAGCTCTCCTCCATCCCTAAACTTTTCGAAAGCATTGTGTACGACTCTCTGTATTTTCATTGTAAACCAATTGTCTCTTCACTTCAACACGGATTCCTAAAAGGAAGGTCTACTACGACTAACCTTACCCAATTCGTATCAAAGACTCTCTTGGCCATGGAAAAGGGCAACGAGATCGATGTTATTACTACAGACTTTAGTTAAGCATTCCACAAAATTAACCATCAAATTATCTATCTCAAACTCAAAGCCTTTGGCTTCCCACCTTCAATTATCGAATGGGTCAAATCATACCTAGAGAACCGTGTTAGTTTTTAGAAAAGCAGTTTCTAACCCGATATTTGCCTCTTCTGGCGTTCTCCAAGGCAGCCATCTAGGTCCACTCCTGTTTGTGCTTGCACTAAATGACGTTGCTAGTATTATTTCTTTCTCTGATCTGTCTATTTATGCAGATGACATTAAAATTATAAAAGTCATATCCTCTTCTCAAGATTCCTCTCTTTTTCAAAAAGACCTAAATGCTTTTCTTACTTGGTGCAATAAGAACTTTCTTGAGCTTAACGTTAATAAATGTCAATCTATGACTATCTCGCGTAAACGCTTACCCTCTAGTCTTCGAACGTACTACTTCAGTAACGTGCCTATCCCCAGAGTTTCGTCTATTCGTGATCTTGGGGTTATTTGTGATAAAGAGCTGAATTTCCACTCTCACATTAACTATATTATAGCGAAAGCAAACTCCTCTTTCGGGTTTATCAAACGCTGGTCTAGAGAATTTTCCGACCCCTACGTCACTAAATCATTATTCAATACTTATGTTAGACCAATCCTTGAATATGCTAGTCAGGTTTGGTCTCTACCAAATAACTCAATCCCGTAGAATTGAAGCTGTGCAACGAAGATTTCTAAGATTCGCTTTGCGTAGATTGCCTTGGTCTGATCCGTTCATTTTACCTCCATATGAAAGCCGTTTGCGACTAACTGACATGGTCACCCTTTCGAAACGTCGTCATATCGCCGACATAATTTTCGTCCATCAGATCTTGACCGGTACCATAGACTCCCCGGAATTACTTGAGCTGATTTACATGAACACTAATCCACGTTACCTTCGTTCTGTCCCCTTCTTCCACCTCCCTACTCTCCGCACAAATTACGCTTATTTCAACCCCATATGCAGAATGCTACGTTCTGCAAATGCTGCAGGAAATACCTTTGACTTTTCCCTTAGTTCCTCTTCTCTAAGAAAAAATCTATACTCCGCTTTCCCTTTCAACTTCTTATCCTTGCACTTCAACTTAGAATTAAGCATTGTATATTTGTAAATATATTTATTTATTTGTTTATATTTTCTTTTTTTAAGTTTAAATATTTTTAATTTTAAATCTACTGTTCTATTAATTAATTAAATATAATAACAATATAAATATAATATTAAATCAAATTAAATCAAATACTTTTTACTATTTTTGCTGCTCATTACTAGAAACTTTTAATCATTTTAAATAAAGAGTCAACTTTTAATTCTCCCTAGAACAAACAAATTGTGAGTTAGCCCTGGAGCCTAGCAGATTTCTCCCAATCATACTTTGTGAGGGAGAGGGAGGGACCTCCAATGGTTTGCCGATTCTGAAGGTCTAATCGAGAAAGCACTTTTCATGTCATGAAATTATTTTCGGAGAAATTACCTTTGGGTAAACATTTTTGGTTTGCTTGATCTTCCTGTGATTCGAACTTCGAACCTCTCATGAAAGAGCAAGATATGCTAAACTAAAACTGCCACGGGCACCACCTAAAATTGTGAAAATTGCAGCAAATATGTCATTATAAAAAACATAAATTTTTTAAGTTAGGGTAGGCAGGCAGTTTGGCTTACAGTTTTGTATGTAGATGTGGTGGTCATATAAAGACAGAAGAATGAAAAATTCCAAAATTTTAACGTGGGTTGTCTAAATACGACAAAAGTTAATACAAAAGTTAAGTATAAGTTTTGTTTTCTGTCTCCGAAGTACGAATGCCGTATTTGGGGTGATTATAATAACTCCTATCACAAGGCCTGTTGTAACCATTTCGGACTACGAATTCCAAATTTACAGACCTGAAAACATCTTCGTAATGAATGTCTTGCAACAGATAGCGAGAACTTGTGAATAATTTTATAAACAGTGTCAAATTTCGTTGCAAAACATTCACTACGAGGGTGACTATGATGATTTCTTTTTGACATTCGTCTTCGGCCAGGTGATAATGTCTGTTTCTATCAATGCAGAAAATATTTTTAGTGCCAGTCATGACATCCTACATTGTAACCTGGCCCTTATGTCCGTATTTTGTTCCTATCTAAGTGTAATTCAAGTGCTACCTGATTTGATAGGGCATCGTTTCAATGTCCATCAATTTGGCTTTATTTTAATAATAATTCTATTAATGTTTAAATATGATTTCGGGCTTGTGTCCGCGGCCCGGCGCACGGCTGGCTCGATTAAGGCCTAGCCTAGAGGTTTAATTTTAACGCACTTTTTTGAGCATTTGAGGCCGTATGTCGGCAATAACGCCACGAATATTGGCTTCCAAGCCCCCTAACGTTTCTGATTTGTTGAAGTAGACGAGTGACTTCACATATGCCCAAAAAAAATAACCCAATGGTGTCAAAGCACACGATCTGGGTGGCCAATTGACAGGTCCATTCCTCGAAACTATGTGCTCATCGAATGTTTCCTTCAATAAATCGATTGTGAAGTGCGCTGTGTGGCATGAAGCGCCGTCTTCTTAGAACCACATCTCATCAACATTTATTCCATCCAATTTGGGAAGAAAATAGTCGGTTATCATGGCTCTATACCGGTCTCCATTAACGGTAACTGGATCGCCAGCATCATTTCGAAAGAAGTATGACCCAATGACTCCACCAGCCCATAGAGCACACCAAACACTCAGTTTTTGTGGATATAATGGTGTCGCAAGGTACTCATTTGGATCCTCTTCACTCCAAATGCGGCAATTTTGCTTGTTGACGTAACCTTACTTACTTACTAAGGTGGGCATTACAGTTCGGGGTGAACCTGGGCCTCCACCAACATCCTTCTGTAACGACTTCGATTTCGATTTACTGTGCTTTCGAAAACCCGTCGAGCCGGAGGGTTTGGGTCCATCCGCTCTACATGTCCCAACCATCGTAGCCTCGCGATGCGTACTCTTCTGGCTATGTCCATGTCGCGGTACAGCTCATACAGCTCGTTGTTGTATCTTCTTCTCCACACATATCCTTCGCATACGGGACCAAAGATCATTTGAAGAGTTTTTCTTTCGAAACGACCAAGAGTTTCCTCATCCGCTTTCGATAAAGTAAATGCTTCCGCGCCGTACAGCAGGACTGGGATGATCAAGGTCTTATACAAGGTCACCTTGGTTTTTCTAGAGAGGGTTTTGTTTCTCAATTGCCTTCTTAACCCAAAGAAGCAACTGTTGGCAAGAGTTATTCTCTGTTTGATCTCCGCACTGATGTTGTTGTCCGTGTCTACAGCGGATCCTAGGTACACGAAGTCCTGTACTACCTCGAAGTTATGTCTATCTATTGTGACGTTTTGTCCAATTCGTCAATGTTCTGTGTCCTTGTTTGATGACAGCATATACTTCGTTTTGCCCTCATTAACCATCAAACCCATTTTCGCCGCTTCTGTTTCAATACTCGCAAAAGCACCTATGACATCACGCTTATTTCTTCCCATTAGGTCAATATCGTCTGCGTAGGCGAGTAATTGTACAGACTTTTGAAAGATTGTTCCTCTGGTGTTGACGTTTGAGTTTCTTACAATCTGTTCAAGTATGATGTTGAAGAAATCGCATGACAGTTTGTCGCCTTGCCTAAAACCTTTTTCGACGTCAAAGGTCTCGGTGAGTTCTTTACCGACCTTGACGGAGCAGCGTGAATTCTCCAAAGTCATCCTGCATAGTCGTACAAGTTTTGCAGGGATGCCGAAACTAGACATGGCTCTGTACAGCTCGTCTCTGTAAATACTGTCATACGCGGCCTTGAAATCGATAAAGAGGTGGTGAATATCGATATTATGTTCTCGGGTTTTTCCAAGATCAGCCGTAATGTGAAAATTTGGTCTATTGTGGAATTCTCTGGTGTAAAACCACATTGAAAAGGACCTATCAAGTTTTTGACGTGGGGTTTCAGACGTTCACATATTACAGCAGACAAGATCTTATAAGCGACGCTACGTTAAAAAGGCTTATCCCTCTGTAATTGGCTGAATTGTGAGGGTCTCCCTTCTTTAGGATCGGTCATACGATACTGAGATTCCATTCACCGGGCATGCTTTCTTCCGACCATATCATGCAGATCAGCTGGAGCATGCTCCTTTCCAAATGGTCTCCAGCTGCCTTGAAAAGTTCAGCATCAAGGTCATCTGCACCTGCAGTCTTATTTGATTTAAGTTTTCATATGGCAAGCTTAACTTCCTCTAGGTCGCGAGGACGGCATTCTTGATCATCGTCCAAATTGAATGCGGCAATCTGCCTGACAGCGCAATTTGTGTCCTCATCACCGTTAAGCAGTCTGCAGAAATGATCTTTCCAGATCCTCAGTAGCGACTGTGACTCTATAACTATGTTTCCCTGCTGGTTTTTGCAGGCTTGAGTTCGGGGTTTTACCACCCTGGCAGGATCTTTTTACCTATTGGTAAAACTTCCGAATCTCGTTCCTGTCATGGCACCTCTCAATTTCCTCAAAATAGCGCTTCTCATGCTGCTTCTTTTTCTTTTTGAGAATTTGGTGTTCTTCCCTTCTAGTTGACTTAACCATTCAACCAAAAATGAACCTCATCTCTGAATAAAGTTTTGCGATGAAAATCAGCATCGAGATCAATCAAAGCTGGATCTTGTAAAGTCGTAAGACAAGGTCTCTGAGCAAAATCTTCCATAAAGTGGATGTACAGAGCTCCAATTGCTGTGCACAGTGGCGAATCGGTTCATTCGGGTCCTCTTCAACACCCCTTCAGCGGCAATTGTTTCTTCGGTGCGCACTATATGACGTCTCTACGGATACGTATTATCACATAAAGTAAACGTAGTGGGAAAACGATCCATTGTTAACCGAATTGATTGCTCTAATAGACGATTATGTCGACCATAAAATGGACGGAGCTTGCGGTAAACTTCACGAACTGAACCATTATTTTCGAAATAGATTTGCACGATTTGTAAGCGTTGTTCTTTTGTCAACCTGTTCATGATGAAATGGCATATCAAACCGAACGTAAATGACATTAATAGAGCTGGCCGATAGTTTTATAAGTGACACATGGACAAAATGTCACGGGTTCATTTGGACACTGGGTTGGGTTGAAAGTTGTTAAAGTTGATTTGGTGGCTTTTTGGCGGAAGTAAGCTCTTTTTAAACAAAATGACTTTATCTTCTTCATCTTATCTACTCTGTAGATCACTGATGGGCAACAGCCATTTTTTTTGACATGACATTTTGACAGATACGCACTAAAAACGAAAGTGCTACCAAACTTCCTTTTTTTCGTGTTTTGGTTTTTAAATGCTTGTAATTGATTATAAAAAATAAAAATATACTACGCAAGTTATAAATAAAAACCTTGCTTTTACTCATTACTTCATTTCGCATCTTCATTACAAAATTATAATATTTCAATTCAGAGGAGCTTGACATTTCAATTTTCAAATGATTGTTTGCGGTGTCACTCGAAGTGGCAAGTGGCTTTTTCCATAGAATTTTTTAATCAGGTTCGTTGAATTAAGGCTTATATTTCCATACGTCCAAAATGAAGTTTGTGTTTAAAAAAATAGCTCCGAGTGGTCACTGTAAATCAAGAGCTTGCTTTATTCATATCAAGTTTCCTTAAATGAGTTAATGCGTTTATAGTGACAGCTGTAGTGAAATTAAATCTTTATGACGACATTCATTTATGTATGTACGTCAACGGAAGATTGAAAACAAAAGACATGATGCGATGGTCGTATCAAAACAATAAACCATCATCACTCGTCAAGAAATTTAACACATGCTGACGGCTAAGCCCTCGTATGTGCGTTTTTTTTTTGCAATTAAATGACGTTTTCCACTTAATCGTTAGAAGGTGTGACGTTGTTGTAAAATTGTAATTGGATGACCCAAACAGCCATAGCCCATTAATATATTAATTGCAAAACTACCGAAGCCAGCTTTTTGGGGGAAGATAAGGTTCTTTGTTTTTTGTTTATCATGGGGGTCAGCGGTCAGTGGGAGTATAGAGATAGCGGGTTAGAAAGAACATAACGCGTCCCCATCATCGAAGGCTGCTCTGATTTTATAACACTCAGTGTTCCACAAAGAAGTACAGCTATGAGACACCTTTACGCTTTAAAGGTTTAAAGGTAGTCAGAATTTTCAAAAAATCGATTTTTGTTTTTTTGCATTTTTTTTAAAGTATAGTATATCTTAAAAATATTCTCTGAAAGTTTGAAGTGAATCCGACAAATATCTTTCGAGTTATTTAGCTTTATTTTAAGCTTTAATTACTGTACTTTCTCAAAAACTATGTTTTTTGAACTGGTGACCACTATAACTCAAAAACCGCTCTATTGATTTGAATGAAACTTATACAGTTTTTAGAAAACATAAAAAGCTAGTGCCTGATCGAAGAACTTTTTGTTTTTTTTTTTTTTTAATTCGATTTTTTATAAACAATTAATTGTTAGGTTTCCACCTGCTAACCCAGAGGTTCGAATCCCAGCAGAGGCAAAAATGCTTTTCCACGGGTATCGCCTTTTGCGAGGAATTCGCAAGTCCTCCGTTAGTAAATTCATTGCCATGAAAAGCGCTTTCTCAATTAGCCGTTCGGAACCGGCATAAAATTGTAGGTCCCTTCCATTCCCTCACAAGGCATGGTTGTGAGAAATGCGCTAAGCCCAGGGGCTTCTCGCTCTGTTGGGCCACCCTATTTATTTTTAATTTATTTTTAATTGTTGGGTTTTTCCCGAAAACCAGAAAAAAAATCCTGCAGCCGGTAGAAGAGCTTAAAATGCAGCTCCCCAAGCTTTATTATTTTTTAAACTAATGTCGTTTTCCAAAAACCAAATCCGGAGTGAATTGGAGAGCTTTTATGTCTGATCTGACAGACAAAGTCTCCAAATCACTCCCAAACTTTTTCCAAAAAGCGATTTGGAGACAACTTTTGGAGTGATTTTGTTCACTCCCGTTTCTGTTTAGGTGCAAGGTAGTGAACACCAACACATAAGCAAACTGCCATCTGATTGTTTGTCAAAGCAAGCCGCAGTTTCTATTTTAATTTTTGTCAGCTCCCAAAGCCCGCGATAGTTAATAAATTTTCTTCAGAAGACCAATAAATAATTTTTAAAATTGGACTCTCCCGTCCTACAAACAACCTTGACTTTATCAGAGTATACGCCGACAACATTTACGTTGTCTCTTCAGGTTGCCCCAACCAGGTTAAAGATACCCTTGAACTAGTGGACTTCACCATGTTTGATTGGGCTGCAAAAAGAGGTGCAATTATCCCTACTTCTAAAATTGAGACACTTCATCTCTGTCGTAAAAGAAAATGTATCTGTGATCCAAATACTTTACGTAACACTTCTATTCCATCGAAGAAAGAAACCAAAATTCTTGGAGTTATTTTTACAAGGAACCTGAAATTGGATGTCAAAAAAGTAGTAAATGATCTGAAAAGCCGAAACAACGCACTAAAAATGATTTGTTCAAAACGAAGAAGACCACATATGAAAATATCGCTTCAGATAGCAAAAGCCCTGGTGGAAGGTACACTTCAACACAGTTTGACAATCTTCATGTGGACTGCATAAAAGAACATATCAAATATTGATACAGCTATAAACGAATGCTATAGAACTGCAACAGGTGCTCTTAGATCTACAAACATTGAAGTCGAAGGAGGATATATATCTTTTGAACACCTTGCTAAAAGAAGGACAAGTAATCTCGTCAGTAAGGCAAAAAATAACACAACACACCCGTTGTTCGAAGAAATCGAAAAAATTATTTCCTCAAACAAAAAAAAAAAACAAAAGGAAATTCGGTATCGGCGCTAAATAACATGCTGTCTATGTCTATATCTGTGGAACCTGACACGGCATTCAGACTAGATATACCCATATTTGCTGAGAACCTCCCTGCATGGAAACGAAGCGAACTTCAAATCAACACCAATCTCGCAAAATACAAAAAGGCAAACACTTCCGACGATATGTAAAAATGCTACACGAAGAACTAATCGATAGTGTAAGTGCAGATAGGATTATTTATACCGACGGTTCACGAAAAGAAAATCACCGGTGCTTCTATGCTGTAGTAGAACTCCAACACAATGCGCAATTCTCTACTATTCATCAAGCTCAACTTCCAGAATATGCGGATTGTTACATTGCTGAACTAGCTGCAATTTACAAAGCCATATCTGTCGCCATACACAGCTCTCAACGTTACTTAATTCTAACAGACAACCTCGGTATACTCGAAGAATTAAGAAATGGGACAAATAAATGTCCATCTCTTGACATTTTAAGAAGCTGCTTATTCCACCACAGAAATATTGTAATAGCTTGGATACCCGGATACTGTGGAATTAAAGGTAATGAAGCCGCTGACTCGGCAGCAAAAAACGCTATTCGATATCCACTTATCTTAGAGTATCCGAAATTGCACCAACTTTCGAAAAGAGCTTTTACTCATATTGAAAAGAATGAAGTCATAGAAAAATGGAAAACAGCAGAAACATTTCTTCGAAAAAATCAACCACCCGTATCCGGTACAACCAATCCTTTAGTAGAGAAGAATGCATAAAAATTTTACGAGTAAGAGTAGGAAAAACTCTATTTACAAGCAAGCACTACTACACTCGCGAGGCCCCAGAGCAATGCTCAAAATATCAAAGTAAGATAGCTCTTACAATTTGGCATATTTTCGTGGAGTGTCCTGTTTCTCGCCAAGTAAACACATCCGCAGACAATATACCCGACACGCTCGCCAATATCCTAAATCCATCAGATGTCAATTCCATTCGTCGCATCAAAGCCGCCATCTCCGCCCACCAGAAGTTTGAAGAGATTTAAATTAGTTTCATTTGCCCGTAATAATTTCTAATTTATTTTTTTACTTTTTAATTTTTCTCAAAATGTACAAAATTAATATAATTCTTAAATTGTTGCTAAATTTTACTACCTTGATGCCTTAAAAATAAAATAAATTTATAAATTCATTTTATAATTTATTTCAATAAATAAATAAATAATAAATAAATAAATAGTTTTTAAAATTCAAGTGAACAATTTTTAGTCTTGTTTTCTGCTTTAACATGAAAGAAAAAATCTAACAAGTTAACCACTACCAATGCAATCACTCCAAATCTGTCACTTCGCTTAAAACGAATTCCAAAATAAACGAAAAAGGAGTGAAAAGAGTGAAATTGTTTTTGGAAAACGACATAAATTTACCATGATGCAAAACATCTTTAAGACAAGATGTCAAATCACACCAGTCTATTTATTGAGTGTGAAAGAAAACCGGATGTGGTACTGTTATAACTGTTATTATTCCGTTTTTAACACAGTTACCCCTGGTACCCGTGGGCCGTGGCGTGATGGTTAGCATATCCACCTGCTAACCCAGAGGTTCGAGGTTCGAATCCCAGCAGAGGCAAAACATTTTTTTTCACGGGTATCGCCTTTCGCGAGGAACTGGCAAGTCCTCCGTTAGTAAATTCATTGCCATGAAAAGGTCCCCTCCATTCCCTCACATGGCATCTTCTTCTTCTTCTTCTTGAAGCATAGTTGTGAGAAATGCGCTAGGCCCAGGGGCTCCTCGCTCTGTTGCGCCACCCTATTTATTTTATTTTTACCCCTTAAATAGTATAACTCTTCTTCCAAATTGTGTTGTATATTGTGAAAAGAGTCGTTTTGCGTATAATCAAATTGCCCACAAAAACAATAAAAAAACGATTTTGTGGTTGGGACGAATAAAAAACCAATTTGCTAACACTTATCCTATCAGTTCAATTGGGTTGACATAAATCAAATTATTCTTTTTGTTTCTTCTTCTTCTTTTAGACACCGACCAGCTAGCATCTGAGGAGGAAAAGAAACCGTTGCCATCTTAATTAAATCAGTTGAATCGGCAATGCAATCGGGGCGCTACAAAAAGACACATCCATTGGACATCAAATAAAGAAAAATCTCCTCTCGTTGTTGCCTGCCTTTTGTAGTATTTCAACACGACAAATAACAACGACGATGACAGTAATCTTTTTTTATTAAATTTACCCGGAAGTTTTTCAATTATCCGCCCAAGAGCAGAGTTGAAAGTCACTCGCCTACGATCTTCATTTACACCGGCAGATTACCTCTTGTCTCGATGATGAAGCATGGCGTAAAAATGACGAATAGAGAACGGTAATTGCAGTTTATTGCAAATCCACCCAACGCTTCCCATTGAAAATGAAAAAAGATTTTCAGACCAAATTATGCGACAAATTGAATCAAATTCGTTCGAGAAAGTCACCAGCAGCGATGACAGTGTCATCATCATCATCAGCAAAATGAAAAATCTCACATTCAATTACCGTTGTTGGTGGTGGATTTTATAAGCTGACATTGTGTGTCAAAATGAATGGCCACCGTAACGAACGACAACAACATCACCATTCTACCCGAAATAAAGCTCAAATACACAAGGATCATCATTATCAACTGGAAAAAGGAGGAACTTTCGTTAGCCACGAATATACCTGCTATCAGAAGAATAAAAATAAAAATAGAAACCGCAATAAATTTAAGACGAAACAATATTGCGTTTGACAATCACACAAACACTTTCACAAACCCACACACAAACACACACACACCAAACACTAAGGACAACGTAGATGCCAAATGATCTACGCTGAATGTACATACATAAAAATAATTTAAAGGACTACCTAGAGTAAACGACGAGGACCAACGACGAAAGACTCATATAAATAAATATTTGAACACAATATTTACAGAAACACATCATACAACTTTTATCAGTAGGGTCCCGTTCCCTAAAGGGATACCGTACCGAACGTCAAAAAATAAAAAGGTATAAAGATTGAATTTTACATTTATATCCGGATTACGAAACCAAACGAGGGCAAACAGAAGGAACCAAGGATATTTTTTACAAAATGGCCGAGGTGAGTGCGATATTAACTCTTTTTTGTTTATCCTTTTTCATTTTTTTGCATAGGCATTCTTTTCGTGTTGTCAGTGATTTTATAGTTTAACGCCCTCTTGAGCAATGCTCTGTAATACCAATCTGAAAGCTAGAACACCATCTCCAGTGAAGGAGATTATGTTGAAAATTTATGCAACAGCCATTGAGGAATACCAAAAGTGTATGAGTGAAAATTGGGTTTGTGGTAGATATAAAAAGATTGCTTTCAAATGTAAATTAGGTACAAAGTTTGTGTCCGAATTTGCTGATGAAATTTTGATGCCATGGCCAGGGACAGGAAGGGTTTTCTCCGCAAAAAGACTGCGAGAACGAATTGTGAGTACCTTTGGGGTATTTGCATTTGGTTTCTTTCAAGAGTTGATTGGATTGAAGTTTGGATTGAATAAAAAAATTAAATATATGAGATTACTTTTCACTTTCTAAGTGGAATAAGCTAACTCACTCGACCCATTGTTTTAAATGAAGACCAAGAGAAAATGCTTGGCTTTGTAATTTACTTTGGGTATGAAAAGATTTGAGGAGTAAACAATAGTTAATTTCGGAAACAATAACGGACTAATCAAATTATATTGCTTTGCCGATAGAATAATTCCCCCAAATTTGGATAAGCAAAGAACTGGCTAAGAACTTTCCAATAAAGTAGAATCTCTTAAGGAAGCGGTTGTGGTTGAGTTTAGAAATTCAGTTTCCTGACCTTTTCTAGTGTTCTTGTTGAAAATTGTGAATGTTTTCGCTGAATTGGTAGGTACACGCTTATTTGGATTGAAGTTAGTAAATATTTGCTATTTGTTTAAGTGTCAAATCAGTTTCAATCTTACATCTTTCTCTGTAGATACAAAATAACCCAAAGAGCCACATTTGTGGACACGTTACTAATCAATAAAAGATTCATTAGTGATTCCATTCATTGGCTTACTTAGGCAGACTACCGAAATCGGTTGCTACAATCGGCCCTCACCGCGGCCTTGTTTGTATCATTACAAGTTCAATAGAAAATGAAAGAAACAGAGAAGTGTCTATATGCACCCACTGTAAGGCGGTATTAGGTTTTATAGCACGGCCTCGATCAAGTCATTTTGAGGGGGAAAAACGCAATGTTTGGCTCGTGTTGATTCGTTTAAAACGAAAACACTCAGTCGCGCTTCTGATGAAAAAGGCTTCCTATGGATCAATTAAAAGCATTCTAACTTTAGTCGTTTGAGTTAAAAATGTTATTGTGTTGCCAGACTGACTGAATAGTTTCATAATTCATTCTTAACGTACTGCACGCACCTTTTTTTACTCTTATGTCTCTTGTAAGCTCGTGTTAAGTGCAAATAAACACGTCCAAAGTATTTATAAGCTTGTTTACGACAACTGCTACAAAGCAGATATAACCGCTATTCAAGAAATGCAATGGGATGGACCAGGTAGACGCAAATTAAAAGACTGCGACATCGACATCTACTACGGCGATTGCTACCGAGAACAAAAGCAGCGACTGTTTGGATGTGGATTTGTTGTTGGAACTAGACTCAGGCAAAAAGTCTTGAGTTTCAACTATGTGAACGAGCGCATAGCAACAATCCGCATCAAGATTTGCAAATCAAGATCAAGATTTTAATGCCAAGCTAGGAAGAGAGGATATCTTTGGTGGAATAATTGGAAGATACAGCCTGCATGACAACACCTCTGATAACGGATTCAGACTGATCGATTTCGCTGAGATGTTCTGGTAGCTAGTACGCGGTTCCAGCACCTCAATATCCACAAACGGACATGGAAATCTCCCGATCAATCAACCGTCAACCAGATTGACCACATTGCGATCGACGCACGACACTCCTCCAGTATAGAGGATGTCCGAACATTCCGAGGGGCCAACATTGACTCGGACCACTACCTTGTTGTAGCCAAGGTACGACTGCGGATATCCCGATCCAAGCCAACACAAGGAAATACTGTAAGACAATTCGACGTTGGACGACTACAATCGCAAGAGATCGCCAAGTCCTTTTCCGATCGAGTCTCTTACAACCTCTTAAGGAGTCCTATGCCGCCAGCATCAAGTATAGAGAACCAGTGGCAGCACTGCCAATCAGCCATCAGAGATGCCGCCTCTGAAGTGCTGGGTTTCACACGGCCACCACAACGAAACCCCTGGTTTGACGACGAATGCCGGCAAGCACGTGCAGCTAAACAGGAAGCATACAAAGCGGCGCTGCACAAAAAGACTAGAACTGCTTATGAGCTCTACAAGCAGAAGAGGAGAGACGAACACCGGCTTCTCAGACGGAAAAAGAGAGAGCATGAGAAGCGCGCGATCGAGGAGATAGAAGGGTGCCACAGCAGGAATGAGGTTCGGAAGTTTTACCAAAAGGTAAAAACAACAGCCTCGGGCTATAAGCCCCGAGCCGAAGCCTGCAAAGACGACCAAGGGAACATCGTGGTGGAACCGCAATCAATGCTGAGGATATGGAAAGACCACTTCTCTAAGCTCTATAACGGCGATGATGAACCCAATTCCGCTGTTAGAGAGATAGAACCATTCGATTTAGGTGACGTAGACCAACAATTCCGCCAACCCGACCTGAACGAAGTGAAGACAGCAGTATCCAAGCTAAAGTCCAACAGAGCTGCTGGAGCTGATGGCCTCACTGCAGAATTGTTTGAATCGGCAGGTGATGACCTGGTCAGGAGTATGCACCAGCTCATTTGCAAAATATGGTCGGAAGAAAGCATGCCCGATGAATGGAACCTCAGCATTGTTTCCCTGGTCCTCAAGAAAGGAGACCCTCTGAACTGCGCCAACTACAGAGGTATCAGTCTTCTTAACATCGCATATAAGATCCTCTCTGTCTTATTGTGTGAGCGTCTGAAGCCATTCGTCAACAACCTGATTGGTCCTTATCAGTGCGGCCTTAGACCAGGGAAGTCCACCATAGACCAAATCTTCACACTACGGCAGATCTTGAAAAAAACCCAGGAGCTTCAAATCGATACCCACCACCCACCTTTTCATCGATTTTAAGGCCGCGTATGACAGCATCTATAGAGAGGAGTTTTATGTCTAGTTTTGGCATCCCTACCAAACTTGTCCGATTGTGTAGGATGACGATGGAGAATGCACGCTGCTCCATCAGGGTCGGAAAAGATCTCACCGATACATTCGATGTCAAAAAAGGTTTTAGGCAAGGCGATGCACTGTCATGCGACTTCTTCAACATCGTTCTTGAAAGAATAGTGCAAAACTCCCACGTCAACACAAGAGGCACAATCTTTCAAAGATCCGTTCAATTGCTCGGATATGCCGACGATATTGACGTAATTGGAAGAACGCAGCGTGATGTCAATGGCGCGTTTATGAGCATTGAGACGGAAGCGAAGAAGATGGGTTTAGTGGTAAATGAGGGCAAGACCAAGTATATGCTGTCATCAAGAAAGGACACCCAACACGGATGTCTTGGACAGAACGTCACGATTGACAGCTATAACTCTGAGGTAGTTAAAGACTTTGTGTACTTAGGCGCTGCTATTAATTCAGACAACGACACCAGCGCTGAAATCAAACGAAAAATAACTCTTGCTAATCGCTGTTTCTTCGGACTAAGAAGGCAATTGAGTAGTAAAGTCCTCTCTCGAGCAACTTAAGTGTCCCTGTATAAGACACTTATCATCCCGGTTCTTATATATGGCGCAGAGGCATGGACCTTGTCAAAGGCAGACGAGAACGCTTTAGGATGCTTCGAGAGAAAAATTCTTCGGGTGGTTTTTGGTCCCGTCTGCATAGATGGAGAGTGGAGAAGAAGATTTAACGACGAATTGTACGGGCTCTACAGCGACACTGACCTTGTCAAACGAGTCAGGGTCCAGCGGCTTAGATGGCTGGGTCATGTAGAGCGAATGGACACCAACGCTCCGGCCCGGAAAGTCTTCGAATCCAATCCCGAGGGACGGCGCTCTTCAAACATAGATCATGGAATCTCAGTGAACGATGTGTTTGTTGGTTTGACATCCAGCACGAACTGTTTTGGTTCCCACAATCAAGCCTTACAAGCAGACAAGTTTTGTACAGCGCCTTTCTATTAATTTTACTCATTTCAAAAGTACATTAAAACTTTGTGGGAGCCGATAAATTTTATTTTTTTGCAGCGGCTCCAATGTAAGTCTTAGGAAAACTAAACAATGACAAAGGATTTGTTTGCTGCTAAACATAGATAGCTCTTATTCTTAAAAGTTAGCTTTTAACATTCACTAATTTTGGTACAGCGATTGTCTTATCAATTTAATTTATATATGGGAACCTAAAGTACCCCTTACAAAAGGTTTTGCCACCTAGAGATGAATGAATTTCTTTAGTTTTGATAGCTGGATATTTTTGAATATTGAAACAAGTTGCGCTGTTTCCAAAAGTTTCTTTTACGTCGATACACTTTGTTAAATGGTTTCTCCAATGCTTTTCATGTCCTCACAGTTGTGATGATCAAGAGTTTAAGAGAGAATGAATTCATTTCAGCAAAATCTCTTACCACCCAACTATCTTCGTGTTCGGAAAAATAAAGAACGTGATGACGAAAGAATTCGTAGCCAAATCCATGCTATTCCCACAACGAACTTTTCCTCCGGTGTGTTGTCCCAGTGGAAAAGAATATTATTTCCCCCTCCCAATGTTGTCAATTTTGATTTGAATGGGAGTTAAATCGATCCACTTCGAGCTCATGCGATGTGTGATAAAATTTATAAGATAAAACTAAATTATTGAAACGCTTAGTGAATTCATGCGAGGCGTGTGTCAAAAGAGATACGTACTTTTTCAAGACAATAAATGTCACGACTGGAACTTTTTTAAATCGCAGGTTGTTCCAATTGGTTACGATGATAAAGTAGAATATGGCCCGGTCTTTCTTTACCTTTTATATGGTCATCGATGTGAATTAACCAGAAATCATCCCAACGCAATGTCGTCATGACCGTGAGTTCTTCCTTTTTGATTCACGAGTAGCATCGATTTTTTTTACCATAGGTTCGTTTTTCCTCCGTCGCGGCGGTTGGCTCGAATATAATCCAGCCGAGAGGTGAGGGCGTGATGCTCCAATTCAGTTCAAGTAAAAGCTGTCAAAAAGACCAACTCCGAGAAGCCACACGTCTAAAAGAAACATTTTACTACTTTTGAGAAAAGGACATCCTGAGCACTATGGTATTTGTATGGAATGCATTCATTTATTGTCTACATAAATTCAGAGGCAGACAAGTTTGTAAAATATTATTTAGTCTCAATCTCACATTTTTTAGAGTTATATTTTCTTAAAAGTACATTTTTACCCACAACGTTCTTACTTTTCCCATCTTTTCCCAAATAAAAAGGTTTTGCGCGTTTGATATACGTGACCGTGCCACATAGAGTTGCCATGGGATGACATATCTAGCCTATCTCTGAACAAAATTTCATTAAAATCGCATCAGTGGTTTGGGCGGGAGATGGTAACATAGAAAGACGGACAGACAGAGCTACTTGCGCACTTATAATATAAAGGACTCTCCTTCTCGTAGAAATATCGGGATGAATTAAAGTTTATGTTATTCGGGAATAGTGAAGAATTTCTGAGATCGGTGCGGTAGTTTATAATTTCTCGTTTACTTTTCCGTTCGCGTGGGATTTTAGGGATAAAATATATAGCCTATGTTCTTCCTCAGGTTCTAGACTATAGCTATACAAAATTTCATTGAAATCGGAGAAGACGTTAAAGACGGTTACATAGAAAGACGAACGAGAGAGTTACTTTCACATTTAATTTATAGTTAGTATTTTGATGTGCAGATGATTGAAGATATGTATGAAGGAATTCGAAGTTTGATTCTGCTTTCCGATATACTCCTCAGCCTCACACGCCAACCACAATATTGTTTTGAAAGAGTAAGAACTGGGTCCTCAACCAGATCTCGTCAGCTAATTATACCTCCTTACACATATTTAACATCGGAACGTCAGTTTTTTGTAAATTCTGTTAAGCTTTGGAACACTTTGCCTCGTAATATAAAACAAAATCTGAACGCAACAAGCATAAAAAGAGTGCTTAGATCTCATTTTTCAATATGAATATCTAATAATTGATGTAATTTCTTATGATAGTTTTAATAATTAGAGTAACTTTTTCTTTTATCTCGCTCAGCAATATATATACATTTTTTTTGTAAAATAAGCATACAACTACCTTATAAGATTTTAAATCTTACAGTTGTTAAGCATTTACGATATTGAAATAAATAAAATAAAAAAATAAATAAAACAAGCACATTTCAAATCGATAAAAAAGGAGTGGTGACGAAGGTTAGATGTTCAGCTGGAGTCACCGAAGCATTTCAAGTCACAGTAGGTGTACACCAAAGAAAAGCCTTGAGCTTGACTATCTGTTGGATGATAAACTACAGAAATCCAAAGTGCTGCTCTTTGCTGTAGATTGAGCCATTATTGGTGAGGATCTTGCATCCCTGCAAGAAGCACTTAATGTATGGGTAAAAATTTTAAAATGTAGTAAGTACCGTATTAGTCCAATTAAGACTGAGTATTGAGTTGTCCGTTTTTGTATCGAGACATGTCTATTTCAGACTTTAAAAAAAAAAAATTGGTATCAGTGATCAATAGTGAAGCAACTTGTGATGACGACATCAATCATCGAGTGAGCGCAGGATGGATAGAGTGAAGAGATAATTCCGCCATCTTCTGTGATGAAAAGAAAAGGCCCCCTAAGCTGAAGGGAAGGCTCTACACCGCGGTCAAACGTCCAGCAGTCATGCACGATTAACAATGTTGGACAATTTATACAAAAAGTATGAGAGTGAGTTGGTAGCAACTGAAATGAAGATGCTCGGTACGACAGTAGGAGTTACCAAAGATCTTATTAGTAGTACCAAGATCCGTGTAAGCACGATCGGTTCAGCTGGTATTGTCATGTTCAAAGGAGCGATCCAGAGAGCCCCGTGAAAACCGCCGTATCACATAACGGTCAGACACGATCGCGAAAGGAAAAAAAGAAACAAAAGCCAAAGCACTCCTGATACAGACAACTGCAAGGAAATCAGATATGGAAGAATTTAAAACCAGAATCCGACGTGTTCTGAGGTAGCCTACGAGCGGAGAGTTGGAGAGTGGGAGAAGTGAGATCTCTTCGACATCATAGTGCCCGTAATGTGGTGTTAGGTTAGGTTAGGTGGAAGTGGCTGTCAGCCAATGAGTATTACCTACGTGCATTGCAATGACACACTTAGACCGTAAGGGTCCATTGTGATACCACAGATATCAGCAAGTTAATCGCCTACTAATCTCAGCAAATCCGATGTAAGATTAACGAGTTGATCACCCATTAATCTTTCATAATGTGGTGTACTTGCACATATTTTCAACAAAAAAAAAAACCGATAATGGTATATTTCCTATTGCTAACCTAATGGTTAACCCAAGCGATGTAAGTAGAACTAGATGATTACGGCCCCCGCAAACCACACACTTTCTATCAGTCGATAGTTCGATCGGGTTAAGCTGTTAGCGCGCACACTACGCCAACTAAAAAGTCGGGTTGGTTGAGTTTGAAGGCAATCGTGAATCTCATCAAACTTATTTATCGGCCGATACCAAATCGTTGTAATATGCGGACTTGCATATATCTTCATACTAATCATAAGCCCCACCAAACTATCGGTCGATAGAAAGTTTGTGGTTTGCGGGGACCCTTAGAATTAGATACCGATTTCTCAATTACCCTTATTTTTTGAAAAGGGTTTTCATACTAGAATAACATTTTTAGTTTTTATCAGTATGGACTTCGTGTTAAAAGATCTACCGAAGATGATTTACTAGAATTCTGCAGTGAAATTTACGAAAACATAAATCAAATAATGTTTTTCCCTAGGGTCTTTATTAATCTCACAAAAAAATCCCATCCCATTTTCAAAAATGCATAATACAGTAGTACGTGGTTCAATTTATAACCTGTACGTTTTCTAATTAACGGATAGAAAAGAGAGAGAAATAAACGACTGTTTCGTTAAATGATGCAATGTATTTGGTGGTATTCCGCAAGGTTCTGTATTGGTTCCTTTGCTTTTCTTGAAATACCTCAATTTTATCTGCAAACAGATGATATGGCGTTTTCTTATGGTTGGGGTCTCTTGCTAAAAAAAAAATAACGAACTTAGCTCATTATGATGACGGAATTGGGAGTTAAAATAATAAAACCTCAAAATCGAAACCAACTAAAATGAGTCGGTTCCGAGCGGCTAATTGAGAAAGCGCTTTTCATGGCAATGAATTTACTAACGGAGGACTTGCCAATTCCTCGCGAAAGGCGATACCCGTGAAAAAAACATTTGTTTTGTCTCTGCTATGATTCGAACCTCGAACCTCTGGGTTAGCAGGTGGGTATGCTAAAAATCACGCCACGGGTACCTCTATGGTTCTAAGGTTCTAAAAAACAACACAGTTTGCAGGACTCAGTTATGACAATTGTTTGATACACCATAACGGATAAGAACTCAACACCAACCCACACAATGAACTGCCCTTTGAACTAAGGCAGAGAAGGTCAAGAGGTAAAAGCGCTAAGATGCTTTCTTAGTGTCGCTGTTCAGTCTTGAGAAACCCATTATTTAGTACTTAACTTGCCATTCTTTTCATTTCCTATCCTTCCTTATATCTGCCTACAAAACTTGGGGAGTTGAATGGATTGTTAGTGGCCCGGTTGAGTTGCTGCAGCTATTCGAACTATTAGGTTAAACCATCTGCATTCCATGTGGGTATCATTTAAATAATATCAAACCACTGGAAGCACTTAGACATCCTTTATGAGATGGCATGCTTTCACCTTCTTCAATATTTAAGACCATTTCCCGCCTATCTTGTAGACTGTTTATCCGTTTCACTTTAAATACGAATTCGTTGAAAAAAGAACACCCTGAATGTGACAATAATAAAAACTTCCTACAAATCCCCTTTATGTATGCAAAACTTAAAGCATTTGCTAATACATAATCGACATAACATGAATGCTGTACAAAAAAAAAAAAAACCTTTAACTAGGGTATTCCCTGATGCAATAAAAAATGGCTTTATCATTTATTATATACAAGCCATTCTCCCTCCCCATGGACCGACTTTGCAACAGTTCCACAATGCATAATGCCTCTGAATGGTGCATGTGTTGAACTTCAATAAATTAGCAAATTTTATGGTTATCAGAATGTTTGAGCAGTTGCTATAATTTTTAATAGAATAATCAAACCGATGAGTCAAAGGGGTTATACCTTACCGATAAAAGAATTTTGTTCGTTCCTTCCTCCTGTCCCGGACAACATTAACGTTTTGTTTGTTTTTACGAGTCTGACGCTGAAGAGCAACACTTAAAAGAAGGCAAATACATTATTGAGATTCGTAAAACTCAACCGTAAAACATACAGAACAAGTGTTTTAACTGGGGGGTCTTTAAAATTTTATAGCCTAAGAATGATGTATAAGCACATACTGTGTACTAAAAGTCAAAAAATACTTTCTTAATGAATGTGGAAAGGAAACTTTCTCAATTAAGGGTTATAACCAAAAGATGAATTTAAGAAAAAAACAAAAGGTGGCAAACAGCTGATTGAATTCTTTAAGTGCAAATGTTTTTAATTTTATTTATTATTTAAGTGAACCCATCTGTGCCATGCTCATACAAAAGCATTGCCAAATTTAATGCCAAAATCACAAATTGAAAAAAATTAATCGCTTGAATCAGCTCTGTCGGAAAAGAATACAAGATGTCGTACACGGAGACCAATTTTTCATTTTTCACGAACATTGAAATTGCTAATGAAGCACATATTTCAGTTCAAATAAACAGGAACTTCATTTCAATGTTGCACTACAACGAACTAAATATCAAAAAAAGGTCTAGGTCTACGTGACTTGAGTCAATTTTGACAGAACGGCGTAATATTGTATTCTATAATGCTTAAGTCACACCCAGCCAGTGATGGTGGCAGTTTTAAAATATAGAAAGATCCTAACTAATATTATAAATGTGAAAGTCACTCTGTCTGTCCGGCTTTCTATGTTACCGTCTCCCGCCCAAGCTACAGAACTGATTTAAATGAAATTTTGTATTGAGATAGTCTAGAACCTGAAGAAGGACATAGGCTATATATTTTATCCCTATATTCCCACGTGAACGGGAACGTATACGGGAACTTAGAAACTACAGTACCGATTTCAAAAATTCTTCCACCGTTAGAGTGTTACGCTATCCCCGAGTAACATAAACTTTAATTCATCCCAATATTCCTACGGGAACGGGAGTTTTTACAAATATAATAAGTGCGAAAGCAGCGCTGTCTGTTCGTCTTTCTATGTTACCATCTCCCGCCCAAGCTACATAACCGATTAAAATAAAATTTCATACAGAGATGATCTAAAACCTGAAGAAGGACATGGGCTATATTTCAGTCGAATATTCCCACGGGAACCTGTCCTAACTAATATTAGAAATGCAAAAGTAGCTCTGTCTGTTCGCCTTTCTATGTTACCATCTCCCCCCCAAACTAATGAACATATTTAAACGAAATTTTGTACAGAGATAGTCTAAGACCTGAGGAAGGACATAGGTTTAATATTTTATCCCTATATTCCTACGGGAACGGGAACGTATACAGGAACGTAGAAACTACAACCGATTTCAAAAATTTTTCCACCGATAAAATGCTCACTATCCCAGAGTAACATAAACTTTAATTCATCCAAATATTCCTACAGGAACGGGAGTCCTTACTAATATAATAAGTGCGAAAGTAGCTCTGTCTGTCCGTCGCTTTATGTTACCATCTCCCGCCCAAACTACTGAACCGATTTAAATAAAATTTGATACAGAGATAGTCTAAGACTTGAGGAAGGACATTGGCTATATATTTTATCCCTAAATTCCCACGGGAACGGGAACGTATACGGGAACTTAGAAACAACAACACAGATTTTAAAAAAATTTTCCACCGATAGAATGCTTCGCTATCCCAGATTAACATAAACTTTAATTCATCCACATATTCCTACAGGAACGGGAGTCCTTACTAATATAATAAGTGTGAAAGTAGCTCTGTCTGTCCTTCGTTCTATGTTACCATCTCCCGCCCAAACTAATAAACCGATTTAAATGAAATTTTGTACAAATATTGTTCTAAACTTAAGGACGGACAAAGGCTTTATTTCATTCGAATATTCCCACGGGAACCGGTCCTCATTATTATTATAAATGCAAAAGTAGCTCTGTCTGTTCACCATTCTATGTTACCATCTCCCGCTCAAACTAATTAACAGATTAAAATGAATTTTTGTACAAAGATTGTTCAGAACCTGAGGAAGGACATAGGCTATATATTTTTTCCCTATATTCCCACGGGAACGGGAACGTATACGGGAACTTAGAAACTACAACACCGATTTCAAAATTTTTTCCACCGTTAGAGTGCTATACTATCCCTGAGTAACATAAACTTTATAATTCATTCACATATTCCTACGGGAACGGGAGTCCCTACTAATATAATAAGTGTGAAAGTAGCTCGGTCTGTTTGCCTTTCTATGTTACCATCTCCCGTCAAAACTAATGACCAGATTTAAATGAAGTTTTGTACAGAGATAGTCTAAAATTTAAGAAAGGACATAGGCTATAAATTTTGTCCCTATATTCCCACGGGAACGAGAACGCATACGGGAACTTTGACACTATAACACCGATTTCAAAAATTCTTCAAACGTTAGAATTCTGCACTATTCTTGAGTAACACAAACCGTAAGTCGTCCCCATATTCCTACGGGAACGGTCACCATATTCCCACGGGAATGGGAGTCTTTACTACTATCATAAGTCTGAAATGAAATCTGTTTGTCTATTTTTATTTGTTATCAAAAACAGCCCAAACTATTAAACCTATTTATATGAATTTTGGTAGGTACAAAGATATAGTCTTGAGCCTGAAGATGGACATAGACTATATATGTTATCACTGTATTCCCACAAGAACGCAAACGTAAACTGGAACCTAGAAACTACTGAACTGATTTCAAGAATTATTTCCCGGTTAGAATGCTACACTATCTCAAAGTTAAAAAAACTTTAATTTATCCTCATATTCCCTAGGGGACCGGAAGTACTTATTAACATTATAGAACCGAAATCAACACCGTCTGTCTGTTTTTCTTTGTAACCATCTACCGCTCAAACTATTGAACCTATTTGTATGAATTTTGGTGCAGAGATAGTCTTGAACCTGAAGAAGGACTTGGCCGGATTTGTTAACCCAATATTCCTGCGAGAACGGCAACGTAAACGGGAACCTTGAAGCTACTGGACCGATTTCAAAAGTTCTTTCACCGTGAGGTGATTTCTGTCGAATTGTCGATTACACAGTTGACCTGAGAAGAAATGTCTATCTTGATCTTCAAATAAATATTGGCAATAGTTAATGACTGTGTGAAAAGTCGATTTCGGCTAATATCGTGTGCAAAAATGTACTGAAATAAAATAACAACAATAGTTTACAAAAAAGCATGAAAAAAAAAAAAAAAAATTTGAAATGCTGCCGAAAGTCACTATTCCACGTGGACGAAGTCGCGGGCACAGCTAGTTATCTATATACATGGGAATGATTTGTGATTTCAGTTCCCAACACAAAATAGATTTTGGTAAAATCATAATCATGATCATGTCATCCACGAATGATTTAAACTGACAGCATTTTGGAATTTTCAAAATAATTTTTCGTTATGTTCATATGTTTATATATGTAATGTATGTATGTACATAGCATTTGAGCCTTGTCATTTTGCAACCACCGACGACGCTGACCGCCGCAGCCACTTGCCCGAATTCATTTTTCAAAATTGCAAACCACTATCCTTAGACGAAAACCAAATTTGTGGCCATAACTTTATATTATATGCGTTTTATTTCGTCGAAAAATAAACGCCCTTTAGTAGGGAATCATATCTTTTAACGATTTTGGATGAAACTGTGCAACGATTTCAGTCGCATTTATCACAAACATTATATGTATCTATTATGTGTAATAAAAAAAAAGAAACTGAAAATAAATTGAACCCGACGATAGTTCCCTCAAACAGATCACAAAAAACTACTGAGAAACATAGTGGATGGCAGTCTTGTATAAAAGTGCTAACTTTTCTAATTAAATAAATTGTAGCAAAGCAAGAGTCAGGCTTTGCTGTTTATTGGCACTACTATCATTTTAGCATGTCGACGCACAAGTTAGCCTCCTCCTCGAGCCTAGTTATAGAAGATGCGCGAGAAGAAAATTTTAATTGGATATTTTTATTTTCAACAGCCATAACTTTTCTTGGGTTGTAAGAAAGTTAATTGACTAAATGTTAATCTAAGTTTGACTTAAGTTTACTCTTCTGATTATCGGATCAGAGGTCAAGTGATGAGGGAGTATTCCGTATTGCAAAGACAATCTGTTCTTATTTGACGGAAATATATTTTATTAGGTACTTCAACCAATGGGTGTAGTGCTTACACAGTTTCCTATTGGACTCATAATGTTATTTTCTTTTTTACACAAAACAATAGATAATATTGATTTGCTCTGTTTGGAGTACACTTATGTGAACATTTCAAATCCAAAACTCATCGATATTCTGTGAATAATGAAAATATTTACACAGAGTATTGTAACAACACGTATGTCAGAAAGGGAGTCAGTAAAAACGTTGTTCAACATAATTTGTTAATAGAGTCAAATAATGATGCGGGATGTGTAGACATAGGCGAATGAAGAAGATACGATACGACATGTTTTCGAGTGCATCTTAACAAAACATTGAGTTGACAGTTTTTTTTGTGATTGAAAGTCTACTGAAGAACATGGCGGTTGTGAAGTTCTTGAATAGATGATTCTTTTTTTTTATCATTGTAGCGTTTTTGCCACAATGCTTCTGCTTTCCTTGTGAAAAAGTTTAAAAACTCGAATCGCAGATAAAACGCTGTGAATTTTGATTCATAAATAAATAAATAACATTTAGGCCACAAAAGGCCGGGATTAACAAGGAGCTTGTGTATCTTATTTTAACCATTCTTTTGAGGTAGGAAGCGATTTTCTGCAGCTTCTGAACGACTGGGTTACGATAGCGGTATTACTTTCGCAGGACTTTTTAATTCCTAAGCAAAAATAATGCCCGCGAAAACGCATTTTCGATGTTACTGATGGGATTTGTATCAAATGCCTACACGTAAGAGCCTAAGATGATAAACAATACATAACTAGTATTTATCGGGGTTTTCAATAAGCGGCCAAGCGACCATTTTGTGAGATAACACGTTCCTTAAACTTGGTTTCCAATAAATTCATTGTGACATTCGCTGTGTGGTTTGTGGCGCCGTCCTGTTGGTACCACAGGTCCTCAAAGTCCATATCATCCAATTGGGGCCAAAAATATTATTTTATCATTGAACGTTAGCGATCCCGATTCACAGTAGGTTAGGTTAGGTTAATTTGAATGGGGGGTGCAGCCACAAGTGGCAACACCTCACTCGGATCTCAAGGATCCATTGTGCTCCCCGGGAAATCAGAGGATGAGGAAATGGGAGGATTGGAGAGGTAGATGGTTATTGTGGAAGGGAACTCCCACTGAACCATTTGGAGCCCTGAGTAAATTTCAGGACGTTGCTCAGTGGGAGATTAGAGATGTCGCCCAGTTCGTCGAAAAAGTATTCTCCGATGGTTTTTTTCCTAGTGTGGGCCAAGCTAGGACACTCACAGAGGAAGTCGAATGATCCCTCCTCTGCCTCCTCATCTTGGCATCCTCTACATAAGTCGGATGTGCTTATGCCCATTCTCATCATGTGGGTACCCAACGAGTTGTGTCCCGTGAGAATGCCAATCAACAAAGAGAGGCGAGGTCTGCTGAGCTGGAGTAGAAATTCTGTTTTTTTTTCTTGGAAATATCTGGCCAAAGGTTTCTAGAGACTCGGCATGTTTCTAAAGATGACCACCTGTCATTGGCGGTTTTTAGAAAATTGTGTATGATTCGCGGCTTCGCACACTGCGAGTACTTCTGCCTGATTCACATTTCACGATTCACAGTAACTTGCCGGTCTTGATCATCACGGTAGAAGTACAGCCCAATGAGGCCGTCGGCCATCATAAACCACACCAAACCGTTATTTATTTGGGATGCAATGATGACTCATGGAGTAGGTGTGGTTTGATGCCTGACCAATACCGCATATTTTGTTTATTGAAGAAGCCATTCAGCCAGAAATGAGCCTCACCGTAAATTGGACGTAGCGCCCTTAAAGTTGAGGCCACTGACTCCGAATTTCGGTATTAAATTTTAATAATTTCGACTCGTTGTTGGCTCGTATATCATTCCATCATAAAATGGCAAACCTTACTGAAGAGAAACATCAAAAAAAAACGGCAAGAAATATGGCGTCGTTTGCTGTCCCTGTTGCTCTACTTTTGTAGCGTCCCTTTTGAAAACTCTTTATTTTCACACCCATCTCTGAGACAAAAGCACCATCAGCACCAGCAGACTATATCCGCAATAAAACGCCCTTTGTTCAGCTGGTGTGTGAACTCATAAAGCGTAAGCTAAAAACAAGGAATCAATTGTTTTTGTTCCTGTGATCACAAATTAAATGTTAGTAAATGTTTGAATAAACATGAAAATGGCTTTGTGAAATTTCTTTTACAATAGTTCTACAGACGTACGTCATTCATGTAAATGCATTACGTTTAATGCAAGCAATTGGGTAATCAGGGGTAACATTTTCTCCGCGGTATGTAGGTTTCTAACTAAGTTTTTATTGCCGTTCAAGTTAATGCGGTAGCTCTTTTCAAATCATAATCTTGAGATTGAATCGCTCGTTTTTTTAGTCGTTCTCCAAATTCGTGTGTTAGACCGAAACGGGAGTTATAGTGCGCTTTCATAGCCGAAAAGAGTTATTCAGTCGTTTCATTTTCATTCAGACAATGCTCTTTGGTCTTTGTGACAGGATATTGTGTCATCGTGTCGGTGATAGATATTATTTAACACCTATCTATAGGAGCTCGGGATGTCTCTGTTTGGTCAAAACCCTTCTGACCAGTGAATTCGGATACTAAGAAGGGTTACTCTTCTGTTACATTACAGCGTGAAACAAAAAGTAGTTATTTTTCTTTGGCCAAGTCCTTTATGGTCTAGCAGCCATCTAGTTTTCTAATGAATAATTTATTGCGAAACCAAGTATAGATTATTTTATTCTTTAACGAACTTATAAATGCAAACGGAAACAAGAATTATCTAAAATTAACTTTAATCGTTAACGAACGAAACTTTCCGTGCTTTTTTCGCCGAAAAATCGTTGATGATTTCGCTGAAATCCAGTTCCCGAAGCAAATCACTTTCAATGCTCAGGAGAGAAAGCTTTGATAAACGGTTTTGCCTCATAGTGGTTCGAAGCCTGTTTTTAATAATTTTCATTTTTGAAAATGAGCGCTCTCCAGTGCAATTTGATACCATCAAAACCAAATACATTCTCAATGCAATTCCAAGGTTTGGAAATGTAGCTCTGAAATTTTGGTCTTCGAGAATTTGGTAGTAAAATAGTTCTGGAGATTGATCTTTTCCATAGTCTTTTTTATATGAGTCGATCAAAGATACAAATTGAACCAACTCACTACCAAGACTAGGTTCTAAATCATCCTCATAAACTTTCACCAATGCCTCTGCTGCAGCGTGCAAATTTGCAGCATCCAACTTCTCGATGTCATTAAGAAATTCAAATCTCGAACGTACAGCTTCATAGGCATGCAATCTCTCGGTTAGAGAAACACATAACTGGTCGACAACTGTGATAAAGGCGGAAAATTTGTATTTTTCCTTCGGTGTCAGATTTACGGCTTGATCTTTCCCGTAATCGAGCGGATTCAGCCTCACATTTCTCGTTCTGGTACGTGATTGTACGTATTCGTCAATCTGAAACATTTTTTTTGGCAGCTTCTTCGTATTTGTCAAAATCGTTTCTTTTGGATTCCACGAATGATTTCAATGCTTCTAATGCACGCATTCAAGATTCAAGAATAATTTTTGGGTCTTGCAATATCTTACTTGTAGCGTTGAATCGCTCCAAGATGTCGTTCCAAAAGATTGCAAATAAAGCGGTTTTGAGACCACGTATCTTCTATAGAAGGTTCGCTGCTTCATTCCTCGCGATGTCTTTTTGCTCTTAATCGGAAGATATGCTGGTTAGAGCTTCTTCGATTTCCGAATAGCCGTCAACTAAGGCCTTCGTAGCTTCAGCTTGACAAAACCAACGAGTGTCACTAAGCTTTTCCAAGACGTAACATTGACCGCTTTTTTTCTTCGATAATTTCTTGATCAGAATTCCGTATCGATCTGTACTTGCTGTGAAAAACGTATATAGATTCTGAACGAAATCAAAGAATTGAACAGCTGATGGACAAGAGTTGGCAGCTGCCTTTCCAACTAAATTTAGAGAATGACCAGAACACGGTACAAACGCCGATAAATGATTTTTCTCCAAAATAAGAGCCTGCATCCCTTTGTATTTGAGATTGTATTAAGATTGGCCTCGGCAGTCCATAATATCTATTTGATGATCCAGCCATTATACGGGAATGTATAAAACTCCTAGATTCCCTGCTACAAGCACGCCACTCAGCCAGGTACTGTCTAATCCAAGGTATTGGCGACAGAGGGCAGCCACACGCTCACCTCAGCGCTCGCACGGGACGTTTACCGCATTTACTCATCGAAATACCAAAACTACGTAAATATTGTACAGTGGAAGTCAAAAAACATTTACTGATGATTTCTTATTAAAATTACTAACGCAATTTAGCATAATTACCAAATTTTTTTAAAATTTTTTTTTTCAAGTAGGTACTTGGTTATTTTTTTCTTTTAGATTTCATTATTTTTTGTGAAATATAAATTTTGCATTCTTAGTAATAATGGCTCAACGAGTACTTGGCGCACATTTTTACAGTAAAAAAAACCTTATGTACGCATACAAAGAGTTGAGATTGTTTTATCCGCCGCGCGACCCACGTCCAAATGGGTAATCGAAAATTGCAAGATGATAAGCATTTGAGATTTTGATATTTTACTGACTGCCTGATTAAAGTGAACAAATATAATGTAGGTCGATGATTTCTGTTAATATTATATGTAATCATGTTTGTACAAAGTACTGTAGGTAAGGGGACAACGCGAAAAAAATATGAAAGGAAAAGTTGTTAACTAATGTTTATACTAGTCTGAATTTGAAAAAAAAATGTCCGAAGTCTCTGTTGTGGAGGCCCCTCTTTTCTGGAGGCCCGGGGCAACTGCCCCGTTTGCCCTCCCCTAAATCCGGCCCTGTGGTCTAGGTTCAGTTAGTCCTCTCGAATATCCCAAGCTCTTTATATGATATATGTATATGATATGATAAGTCTGAGTAACTGCTTGCAAAACAGCAACTTTGTCTTCTGACTGAGTCCGTCCCTTCTCCGTATCAGGGGATGAATGAAATGGAAAACGTTGCTTGTTATTTTGAGTACCGCTGTTTTATGAAATTAAAACAGTAATCTCTTTTTGAAGTTAGCACCAAGGTACTTGGCACTTGGCCGTTTACTGTAATTACATAATTAGTTTGATGATTATTTTGCTGGTTTCTGGCTTCGATTTGAATCAATTTGCAATTTAATTTGAATTGTTGCTTATGTGTGGCAGTCATCGTCGTGTATAATATTCTTGGATATTTCCTGGCTGTGGTTGATCTGATGTGAAAATTTCGCTCTAATGCTTTTAGTTGTTGACTAAATGGACGAAGAACGACCTGCAATTAAAGCCGCCAAAATTATTTTTTATCACTGTATAGGTGTATAGGTACTTGAAAAACTAAGAAAAAAGGGCTTACTAACCCTTGAATCTGAATGCTGTCAAATGCTTTTTCAATATCAATGCGGTTCTCTGGTTTTCCTCAAGAGTGAAAATAACTGAACCTCTGTCTTATCGCACGGTTTCGCACCATTTTTCTGCCTTACGTATTTTTGAGAAGCACCAGTAGTTAAATAAGATCTCCATGATTGACAACAAGACTCAGAAAAAGCTCGTTATGTTTGTATGATGTAGTTGGAGATCATGTCGGGTTCAGATTTTTTAGAGAGTCCATGTGGACAAGGATCACCTGCAGGGTCATAATGTTTGAATATCATAATTTGAGTATCTGCCCTGATTCTTGCTCATTATTTGTCCTCAACTCATTGGTTTTCCTGCGAACACAAAGATGAAACCAAGATACAACGAAAGAAACAAGAATTTATTGAAAATCATTAAATCAAATTTATGTACGCTTTCAATGTGACGTCTACACTCAAAGTTTGTTTTTCTATGTATCTTTTGGGTGAATTCTCCTTTTGGCAGTGATTTGACGAAGCTGTCAATTGATTTTTCTGCTCGAATTGCTTGTGGGTTGCTTTGGAAAGTTCCTTACCAGTTAACTTACGTTACAACTTGTGAAGGCAAAAATGTTAGTGTGTATTGTAAATGGGTTGCATTTTAATATAAAAGTTTGTAAATAATAATTAGCACCAGAGTAGCCTTCATGTTTTTGTGGATAATACAAACTTCAGAACTTCTCTGCTCTGGTTTCTTAGCACTCGTCTTATGTATGTGCACTTCTTTTTCTTACTCCCGTTAGTAATATGTAGTAGTTTGAAATTGAAATTTATTTGCTTTGGAAATCTAAATGACAATATCAAAATCTTATGGCTGAGCAAACGTTTTTGTTGATACTGGGTTGTCAACTACAATTCAGGGTTGCCAAATACAATTTTATTATGAAAATTGAATTAAATCACTCAAAATATTGAAACAAATTAAATTAAATATTCCAAAGGTCTCAGGCGAAAATCTAAAAAGGCCATTCTTTTGCAGTTGCTGGAAATTTGATCAAAATCGTGGGACCAGTTTAAAAAAAAAAACAGTTTTTACATTTTTTAAAAAAGAGTTTTGTAAAATTTAAGTATGCAAAGTTTAAGATCTTGACAGAACTTAATTTGACAAAAAACTTGAAAAAAATCAAAGTTATTTAATTAAAAAAAAAAAGTTAAAACTTTTTAAACGTTGATATGCAGTCTTTCTTAAACAACTTAGAACTTCTAAAATACAAAATTTCGTAAACATCGTGTAAGCCATTAACGAGATAGTTGGTTTTAAAAAAAAACGGTACTATGGGAGCTACCGCTTTTAAACTTTTCCAAAAATTATTTTTTACATCATAAGAAAAACAATCTAAAATTAATTCTTCACACAAAATTTTATCGAAATCTATGGAGGCGTCTTCGAGAAAAGTAAGTATGTATTATCATATCGGTTGTTTGGCAGGTACCGTTATTTCAAGACCTAGAGACCAAATTCCAAAAACCCCTTAGTAGGCTGCCTCACAGACCCTAACTGCAAATTTTAAAGAAAATCGGTCAAGCGGTTCAGGCTGCAGATCCATATACAGACAGACAGACACAGCCACACAGCCAGGGTTGGCCGAAAAACTACACTACATTTACTAAATCATTAACTACATGTAGTTAATTCAATAAACTACACGATTTATTTACTACAATTTGTTACGTTTGCTACATACACGTAATTTAACTACATTTAACTACATTTAACTGACACCGAAAGTGCACAGAGAAAGTTTAACCAAGTGATGCGAAGGACAAATTCCTGGATGGAGGAACATGGGCTGTCGCTGGCTACTGAAAAGACCGAAGTAGTAGTTCTAACGAAAAAACGAATTCCCACGGTCATCGATTTCCACATCGAAACCGAACTTAAAAAAAGGAAAAACGTGGAAAAATATTTGGGAATAAAGCTCGACACGAAACTGAGCTTTTGGGACCAGATACGAACGGCAGCGGAACGCGCATCAAAGGTTACAAGCCACGCATCTAGGCTGGTGGCAAATGTAGGTGGACCATCCGCAAGCAAACGGAGACTTCTCCTGGCAACAACCCATTCAATTCTGCTGTACGGAAGCGAGATTTGGGCTGAAGCACTTAAACTGGAAAAGTACCGGAAACAACTAGCATCGGTACAGGGGCGCGGTGCCTTGCGAATAGCGAGCGCGTACTGCACAGTGTCTGAGCCAGCAATTCTTGTAGTTGCAGGTGTCGTACCAATTGACCTCCTGGCAACACAAAGACAATACATACATGAAAAGAAAGCAGAAATCGGCGTAAAAGCGGCGAGCGTGGAAGCGAAAGCGATCACACAGCAGAAGTGGCAAGCACGCTGGGATTCTGAAAGCAGAGGACGCTGGACTGCTAGGCTGATCGGAGACATAAGCGAATGGAGTAACCGGAAACACAGTGAAGTGAACTAATACGTCACACAGTTCCTCACCGGACACGGGTATTTCAACGCTTTCCTGCACAAAATTGGAAAAAAAGAAGTCCTTCGTGTCAGTACGGAGATTCGCTGACAGACGATGCTTAACATACAGTGTTCGAGTGTAGTAGATGGGAATCTCCCCGTCAGGAAATAAATAGAGTTATCGGAAAGCTCAGCCCGAATAATATCATCCAGGAGATGCTGAGAGACGAGGAGAGTTGGAGGCGAATCAGCCTGTATCTGACGCAGATCCTGAAAACAAAGAAACAAGAAGAGGTAGCTGAGGAACAAGAACCTGCCACCTAGACACGGATTCCCCCTCGAAGAAATGCACAAGTGGTCCCGAGGGAGAAGATCAGCGAGAAACTTTTGGAGTTTTAGTCGGTATGCCAAGTTTACACCTTGGAGAGTCCGACACACGGGGAAGTATGGATACTTCCTTACGGTGCAAAAAAGCATTTCTTCAAAAGTAAAGAAAAAAAACTACATTTAACTACATAAACTACGTAGCTGACGTAACAAATGTAGTTTTTTCTGAAAAGTGATATTTCGGCCAACTCTGCACACAGCCAGACAGAATTGCAGGACCCACTTTTTTCGTATTCTCTATCATCGTAATGTCATGTTTAATTGTTATCTCAAAATTTTTTTTCTGCACGATTGCAAGACTTGCCTTATAGTACATATAATCGCAAGTAAAAAGGAGAACACTGACATCCAGAGGGGTTGTCTCTTCATGACATAAAGGACTGCCTTTTTTTACACCAGCATGAGGTACTCTGCCAAACATTGCTACGTGTCTAGCAACTGTCATCACTGCAAGGATCTCAGCGAAGAAGATGTTGTTATTATCACAAAGTATTATGAGCTGGCTAATTTTTGAGAATGATAGAAAACCAGTCAATTTCGAACCCGTCTATACAGGGGCCAAATAACAGTACACGTGATCGAGTTACTCGTGACAGAATTATGTAAGTTTGGTATTATAACGCACGTTATTGATCAATCTAGTTCTACAATTTGGAGAAATAAATATTGCTAGCCCAAAAATAAAATGAAACTATTCTTATGAGACAACAGCGACATCTGTGAATTACTAGAACCTCGAAATATACCAGAGAATATTCGGTATTACTAATACAATTTTAAACGCTTTACGATATGTGAGATCACGTATGCCGAGATCTTAAAATGATTAGTCACTCATTGGATTACTGAGCCACTCACTCACTGATGCTGTGATTCGGCCTCAAGCTCTTAGGATTCCATGGTTGGTGGTTGGTTTCGCTGCCAGTTTCTCTACTGGAAAAAGAATTTAGTCGAATTTTTTTTTAAACCAAGCGTTAAATTATACGCAAGTATAAGAGGCTGTTAAATAAGTTTTACGAGACTGTTAAAGGAATCTTAGACCAAGAAGGGCACTTTTCTGTAAGTAAACAAAGTGCTGAGATTATCATCAGTATAGACAAGTGTGGCCACTCATTTAATGGATTAACGAAAGACATTCCTCATTACAAAAATCAACAATCAAGAGTTACTCAAACAAACCAAAACTTTCAAATAAGCCTGATCTAATTTAACAAAAAGATATTTAAATTTACAAAGTACCTACCCCTTCCCTTCTCAAAGTCCCTCTACGCTACCCAACATCAAATTTGCGAAGATTACATTGCCATTAACAACTCATTTAAAGTAATAAATAGATTAAATATCAAGACGAAGGATCTCAGAGAAAAGTCAACATTCTCCTTGAAAACTTTTCACCCAAATCAATTTGTTTCCTTTCAGACAACTCAATCAAATTTGTCATAGTTGCGAAATGAACTTGACAATGCTGATGGCTAGCAACTACCCTCACATGAAAACAATTCAAGAAAGCACAAGACAGACATGTACTTGTGCATGTGTAGTGAACATTATCTGTGTAATATAAAATGACCTTATCCAACATGTAACGTCCATCTTCTGTGCTTTTTATCTCGTGATTGATTAACATTCGTGCCACGTAAACAGCTCATTGGTCATGTTCAAAATTTGGACCGTTTCATTACTGCCAATCTATGCATGTATGGGTACTCTCTCAGCAACGTAAAGTAAACCAATTCAACAATAAATTTAATTGACTTTTCTTGTTCATAAATCATTGGCTTCTCCATTTCCACATACAGACTTACATATGCAAGCGTATAGATGATTTACATATAGACAAAGTTTTTAGCTCTCGCCCGCAGAATCGACTTCGACATCACATTCAGCGGAGTAAATTAAATTTTTCAAACTTTTACCACCCAACTGTGAAAGACTGTGAAATTGAAATTCTCTCGCACCCTTTACTACGGTAATGAAATATCACAACACACATACAACTACTTTTTACGCTAGATAATGAAAGAACTACATGGGTCCTGAGGGAAAGTGAACTGCGTCGCTTCGGTAGGCGGCATATCCGTTGTCCTATACGCCAAACGTTGGATGAAAAAGAGGTTAACAGCCATGCACTGGCATTCTCAAACTCAATCCTTTTTGCAATTTATACGTTTTAATTTTATATGACATCATCCTTTCACGTGATTTAAAGTTTTTCCTTCAAAATAAAAAAAAGTGGAACAGCACGTCTACCATCAACGAGGTAATCCTTTGATTTTTATTGTTCCTTCCCTTTTTTGCCACCGTTTCAGGTCACCGTTTATCCCATGATGAACATAAAGTGCACATCGACTAAATACCTTCTTTTCTGATAGCATTTTTATGAACACATTGAACCATCATCGTCGTCGGTCGTATCCTGGGTCGTTCGACAGGAAAACAACGAAAAACCACCCAACTTAATTCGATAAATTCAAAGTGAAAGTAGAAACATCTTCAATAATGAGGAAATTTGATAAATAGAACGTGAAGATTGAAAAACCAATGTGTTGCGTCTGTTCTTAATTGGTTTTTAATGGCGCACACACATTCGCCTAACTGGAGCAATGTGCGGCATGGCATCTATTTATTTTGTTCTTGGTTTCTGTTTTCTTGGGAAGTTTTTATGATAAAAAGCAAACAATTAAATGTAAATTCAAGCTCAAGGACAAAATAATAAAAGAAAATACGTACGTTTTTGCTCTGTCCTTTTGTGTCTCGCATCTGTGTGTCGGGTGGAAAAATCGGAAGAAAAAGCTTGTTGAACTTGAACGAACTAGAAAAATGATGTGCTGGTAATGAAGCAGGCATAATCCTTGATGAAAGAACAACTTGAAAGGGCTGTGTTCAGTGCATAAAGTACACATTTGAATGGGGAATACCTTTATCTTCTTTTGTGGTTGTTTTCTTTTTCTTTCTCTTTTTACAAGAAGATACTTTTAGCTAAATAAGTCTGAAGTAAGTCAAAGGGAACCTTGAGTTTGTAAAGGAAGAATGCTTAAGGTTTGGATGTTGTTATCTTTATGTTCTTAACGGATTTATCAGTTTGCAAAGGGGCTATAAAATTGAGCTGAGCTACCTCATTCAGGAATTGAATTGGTTTGTAGGGTAAATTAATTAAGAAAAAACTAGTTAAACAGTTATCATGTGTGTCATTAAATCATTAGCATTGCCATCCAATAGCCGTTCGTCGAAGAGAACAGCAAATTAAACAACTGACTTCGAACTGAACTGAAATTGTGCAATGCATTGTGAGCACGTCTTGTAGAATGATAATTTTAAGTTATTTTTGAGTCTTGTGTTTGACATAAGAGCTTTAAATTTAAGGCCAGCAAAAAAAAAAATTAATTGATTTTTCTACGCCATTTACTTGGTTTTCAATCTTATAATACTTAAAATTTTTATTCGAATAGCTTTTTTTCTGTTGGAGGTTTTCAAAATACCAGCTGGAGCACTCAGACCTAAACACTGGTCCATTGTACTACCAGATAGCAACCTTCTCTTTGTTATAGCTTTCCAGATGTTCGGAGAAAAGCCAAAAGACGCTGTCATGATAAGGAACCTAGCTCTCACCATGTCTGCGCCGAGTAACCTCGTGAGACAAAAAGACATTCACAGAGGAAGTGCTCTGTGGTGTCCTCATCTTCTCCACAAGATTCATAGAGCGTAGTATCACTTCAGCCTAACAAGTGTAAATGATTGGCAAAAGAGAAGTGCCCGCTGGCAACGTCAATAAGCTTTCTCAATCTTTTGTTCTAGGAAATAGCAAAAATGTTGCAGCTTATTTACGTTGCGGAGTATACGTTTGGTCTGTCTGCATCCAATGGAGGCATGTCATCTACGATTGTGCTCTTGACAGATCCAATCGTTGATTGAAGCATTGAAGCCCTCACTGAGGACGCTCTCAGACTTTTTTTTTTCAAATATTCATACACACATACCGAGTACTGACAGCTTTTCGGTTTCTTGGATGCAGGTACCATTCATGGATAATGGCAATGGGAGAATGTTAAGCTTCAACGACAAGAGACAGCATTGAGTTTTCGAAGCATTGAATTCAACTCGGTTCATAAGACCCCATGAAATAATGCTTTCAAGGTCAGAATTCAATGAGCTTATCATATGCAACCGTTCCAGTTCCACATCCGAAGAGCAGGGACGTGAATTTGGAAACGAATATGAAAAGCTGAGGGTCGAGTCGTCAGCAAAACAGTTGAGAGGATTAGAAGTTTCAGACAAGAGATCATTTATGAAAATGAGGAAGAGAGTTGGAGACAAAACGGGGCCCTGGGGCACACCAGTATTTATGAGGTGGATATCAGACTTGAAGCCATCCAATACAACTTGTATTGACCTATCGATGGTTCAGGTCCTGAAAAAGATGTTTGAGATCCTTGCCTCGCAAGTTCATCCAAATGAGACTGAAGGAATTTAGTCTTACGACCGCATTCAGAGAGCTCTTGCATTCCTGGATTACTTTTGAAGTAGTTAGAGGGTTGAGAAGGGCCTTAAGCACAGCTTGCCTGTCGCTGCCAACACAGATGCTTCTCCCCATCCAGCCATTGTTCGTAACGTAGCTTATAGTCATTTGAATAGCTCACACCTCCACATTGAAGTCGGATCCGTATGAGCTTAAACAGGCGTGCAGTCATATGTCGTCGTTCTCCGAAAAAACACCAGCACTAGATCTCTCGTCGGTTTTGGAACCATCTATGAAGATTCGATAACAGTTCTTTCCAAACTCAATTTCTGGAGTGGACCAGTCCTGAACCGAAAGAAAGTTGACGCAGTTTGAGCCTTGGGATCATCGTGTCGGACGGCATATCCATTGGACGTGAGTCTAAATAAATGCTGCTTGCTAGTTCCTCAAAGCTCCAGTGCTTATTGTGCCAGAGACAACATCTCTTTAAACGAGAAATAGTATTGAGAGTACACCCCATGATGCACATGTAAGTAGTTATCGAGGGGAGGATAAACAGTGCGTTGAGAGCAGCTCCCGGTGTGCTGGGTATAAGGTCCCAGTACAGCCAAGACAAATTGTTCTTTGAAGTTTGACAAACGTGGCAATACAGCTAGAGCTTATTCCACCAAACAACTGACGCATAGGAGATGATTGGTCTTATCATAGCCGTATTGATACAGAGGACCCTTTTCGGTGAAAGACCTCATGTCTTCTTGCCAAAGGCTCCTTAACATTGCCAGAAGACTGACAGCGCTTTATCTATTTATTTATTTATTTTTATTTATTTATTTCAAATCGCTTACGAAGCAGGACAGAGGTCTTATAAGTTGTTGAAAGCCTTTAAATTAATATTAGAAATTAAATTTTAATAGCTATTAAGTCTATGAACATATTTAATTATTAATAATGACAGCAAAATTTAAAAGCAAGAGAAAGGAAAATGATAATATAAATGGGTAAATTTACATTCTCAATGATCTGCAAAATAATTTGAAAGTAATGATTTAAATGTTCTTGTGCTTCTTACACTTCTCATACTTATGGGCAGGGAGTTCCAAAGGCGAATAACATGGACAAAGAATTGACCTTCAGTAATGAGAAATTCATAGCGAGGTAGTATAAAAGCAAATGACCTTGTTGAATGAGGGAAATTCAATTTACTGTGTAAGTAATCAGGCTGCTTTGTTTGAACGATTTCATAGATAGAGCGTAAATTTATTTGATTGTCGAGACTACAACCAGAAAGACGAGCAGCAAAAGTGGGGCAAAAGATTTAACATCCATATAATAAAATTGGTAGTAAAAGCGTTTTGGCAAGGGGAAGTTTGGTTTTTGTAGAGATGAAACTGCGAGTGACTTGGAGAACACGGAAACTTCCATAAACTTTACCAATTGCCTTAACTGGGTGGTAGTTCCATGTAAAGGAACAATTAAAAACCATTCCACGGTTTCTAGCATTGCTAACGTAATTGATAGTTTCGTTTTCAAGAGTCAATGGATTTAGGACTGAGAAGTCAAAGATTTTGCGATAGATAGGAAGGACTGTTGATTTGGCAGGGTTTATACAAAGATGGTTTTTCTTAGACCAACTTGAAATGAGAAGGAGATCCTCATTCATCAATGCAACTGCATCATTCTTCTACCCGAAAGGTCTACTTTTCAGAAGCTTCACATCATCAGCGTAAAGATAAACCAGACAGTGCTTGAAAACTTTTCGAAGCTCATTTATCTAAAGCGAGAAGAGAATTGTCCCAAGAATGTATCCCTGTGGCACTCCACTTGATACACTGAGATAGATTGATAATTGACCATTTAGGAGCTTTAGATTCGACAAGCTTAGAACCAAGAAGCTTGTTATCTAAGATTACTCTGAGATGTTTGACTTCGTTTGAAAAGGGTTGTTAGGTCAAACCAGTCAATTTTCTACGTCTCGTGAAGAGGACAACTTCAGTTTTAAGAGGATTGACGGAGAGACCGTTCCTAGCACAGCAGGTGGTGTCAATCATATAAAGCGCAACATGTGCTCTGGAACAGACAGCTGGGAGGCTGAAACCAACCGAGAGCATGGCGACGTTGTCTGCATATGCTTGGGCGTGAACGTTAGATCCATTGAGCGTTACAAGGAGAGTGTCGATTAGCATGCACCACAGAAGAGGAGATTTTTCACTACTTTTGCAACATATTGTTCACACTAGAATAGCTTACATTCCTCTTACTGAAGAGAACAAATTTATAGGAAAAAAATGGGCACGACTGGGTCGCACGAACTTGCGATTGTGTTCTAAATACGATATCAAAATCTAAAGGCTGAGTTAAAGATTTTGGTATTAGCTCTTCATAATATATTTTGTGGTACAGGGTTGCCAACTACACATTAATTATGGAAATTGAATTAAATCACGCAAAATAATGAAAAAATTAAATTAAATATTCCAAAGGTTTCAAGCAAAAATCTAAAAACGCCATTCTTTTGCAATCGCTAATACACATGAATGATGAAAATTTAATCAAAATCGTTGGAGCAGTTTTTCCAAAAAACGGTTTTTTATTTTTCACTTTTTTTTTAAAACTGTTTTTTAAAAGTCGAGTATGCAAGGTTTTAGATCTTAACAGGAGTTATTTTGAGAAAAGATTTGAAAAAAATCAAAGTTATAGTTTCGAAGTAACTTTCAAAAATCAAAATTTTTTAAAAAAATTTATAAAAATTTCCAAAACTAAGTTTTTTTAAATATTGATATGCAGTCTTTCTTTAACAGCTTACGACTTCTTAAATCCAAAATTTCGTCAAGATCGTGTCAGCCATTAACGAGAAAGTCGGTTGTAAAAAAAACGGTACTATGGGAGGTACCGTTTTTAGGCCTTTTCCAAAAATTTTTCTTACATCATAAGAAAAACAATCCTAAATTAATCCTTCACACAAAATTTTATCGAAATCGTTGTAGCCGTTTTCGAAAAAAATAAGTATTATCATATCGGTTGTATGGCAGGTACCGTTATTTCAAGACCTAGAGACCCAATTCCAAAAACCCCTCTGTAGGATGCCAAACAAACCCTAACTGCAAATTTTGAAGAAAATCGGTCAAGCGGTTCAGGCTGTAGATCCATATACAGACAGACACACAGACACACAGACACACAGACAGACAGACAGACAGACAGAATTTCAGGACCCACTTTTTTCGTATTCTCTATCATCGTAATGTCATGTTTAATTGTTATCTCAAAATTTTTTTTCTGCACGATTGCAAGACTTGCCTTATAGTACCTATAATCGCAAGTAAAAAAATACAGAACTGGGTCGCGTGAACTTGATCATAAGCTTGCCTTTTTTGTTTATATATTTATTTATTGAGGGCAGATTTTGTAATTGCAATTTGACCCCTTCACGTTGAGGGGTTAATTTGAAATTTGATACGCACCTTTAATTCTGATTCTGAATCGCAATAAAATTTAATACATTTGGCATCATTTCGGTAAATATTGTAAATCCAAGATGGCCACCACTACAAAATGGCGGAGTGTGCAAATTGTTTCACTACTTCCTCAATATGAGTATGAAGTAGACCTCCCGGTTAAATAATAAATGAATAAATAGGGTGGCGCAACAGAGCGAGGAGCCCTTGGGCCTGCGCATTTCTCACAACCATGCCTTGTGAGGAAATGGAGGGGACCTACAATTTTTTGCCGGTTCCGAACGGCCAGTTCCTAACGGAGGACTTTCCAATTCCTCGCGAAATGCGATACCCATCTAAAAAACATTTTAGCCTCTGTTGGGATTCGAACTCGAACCTCTGAATTAACAGACGGACAACGGACATGCTATTCATCACACCACGGGTACCACAAATGTTCCCGGTTAAATGCGCATATTAAAATACAAGTGTATTCATAACACGTGTACTAGTATGTATAGAGTGAAGTTTTTAAATATACACGTGTAGCAACAAAATAATGATTTTCTTGAATGCCTAAGGCGATTGAAATTTGATTTGAGATCAAACATTATGAGTCCATTGAAACATTGCAAAATCTCTGACAAACCTTTCATTTTAGAAAATAGTTTTTAGTACTTATTTTGATCGTTCTTATACCACCATCGCCTCCCAATTCGTCTCTTACATGACCCCAAAAAAAGCTCTTCTTCTCTTTTTTTTTGTTAGATATAGTTTCGTTTGTAGTTCAAATCTCTTTGAAAAGGACAGTGGGGAAACTAATACTTTACGGGCGCATCAAGGGATTTTGAATAATGTAATGAAACACAGTCCGAGTGTAAATAAAATCTTGTAGATCAGAGTTAGGTAAAGCATTCCACATTCGGAATGAGCGCCTCAAATAAGAATATCTTTACTTGACTGTGTGTCCGAATTCGGGCTCAAGGTAAAATTTATGAAAGACGGTTGTTACTGCTGAATTCTTTCAGAAGAAGAATGCAACTGGTTATTTCGCTAGAGCACTTTTTGTAGAAGATGTGTCAAAAGAGAGTAAAGCAAGTGATATTACGAGTTGCAATAATTCATATCTCCATTGAAAGCTGAGGATATGGAAAGACCACTTTTCCAAACTCTATAACGGCGATGGTGAACCCAATTCCGCTGTTAGAGAGATAGAACCATTCGATTTAGGCGACGTAGACCAACAACAGCAGTATCCAAGCTAAGGTCCAACAAAGCTGCTGGAGCTGATGGCCTCACTGCCGAATTGTTTAAAGCGGCAGGCGATGACCTGGTCAGGAGTATGCACCAGCTCATTTGCAAAATATGGTCGGAAGAAAGCATGCCCGCTGAATGGAACCTCAGTATTGTTTTCCCAGGGAGACCCTCTGAACTGCGCCAACTACAGAGGTATCAGTCTTCTTAACATCGCGTACAAGATTCTCTCTGCCGTATTGTGTGAGCGTCTGAAGCCATTCGTCAACAACCTGATAGGTCCTTATCAGTGCAGCTTTAGACCAGGAAAGTCCACCATAGACCAAATCTTCACACTACGGCAGATCTTGGAAAAAACCCAGGAGCTTCAAATCGATACCCACCACCTTTTTATCGATTTTAAGGCCGCGTATGACAGCATCTATAGAGAAGAGTTATATAGAGCCATGTCTAGTTTTGGCATCCCTACCAAACTTGTCCGATTGTGTAGGATGACGATGGAGAACGCACGCTGCTCTATCAGGTTCGGAAAAGATCTCACCGATACATTCGATGTCAAAAAAGGTTTTAGGCAAGTTGATGCACTATCATGCGACTTCTTCAACATCGTTCTTGAAAGAATAGTTCAAAACTCCCACGTCAACACAAGAGGCACAATCTTTCAAAGATCCGTTCAATTGCTCGGATATGCCGACGATATTGACATAATTGGAAGAACGCAGCGTGATGTCAATGGCGCGTTTATGAGCATTGAGACGGAAGCGAAGAAGATGGGTTTAGTGGTAAATGAGGGCAAGACCAAGTATATGCTGTCATCAAGAAAGGACACCCAACACCGACGTCTTGGACAAAACGTCACGATTGACAGCTATAACTTTGACGTAGTTAAGGACTTTGTCTACCTAGACGCCGCTATTAATTCAGACAACGACACCAGCGCTGAAATCAAACGAAGAATAACTCTTGCCAATCGCTGTTTCTTCGGACTAAGAAGGCAATTGAGTAGTATAGTGCTCTCTCGAGCAACTAAAGTGTCCCTGTATAAGACACTTATCATCCCGGTTCTTATATATGGCGCAGAGGCATGAACCTTGTCAAAGGCAGACGAGAACGCTTTCGGATGCTTCGAGAGAAAAATTCTTCGGGTGATTTTTGGTCCCGTCTGCATAGATGGAGAGTGGAGAAGAAGATTCAACGACGAACTGTACAGCGACACTGATCTGGTCAAACGAGTCAAGGTCCAGCGGCTTAGATGGCTGGGTCATGTAGAGCGAATGGACACCAACGCTTCGAATCCAATCCCGAGGGACGGCGCAGTAGAGGAAGACCGCGACTCAGGTGGCGCACACAAGTAGGAGAGGACCTCAACCAACTTGGCGTGCAAAACTGGAGGCAGCTAGCTAGGGACCGAGCTGGCTGGAGAAGCATGTTGGTTGAGGCCCTGGTCCGACCCGGACTGTAGCGCCACCTTAAGTAAGTAAGTAATTGAAAGCTTATTACCGACTCATGGTATTTAATAAAAAGATTTGTTTGTTATAAAGAAGACAATAAACCGGAGATAGTGTTTAAGGTAAACTAAAACAATAGGAAGAGCTAACACAATTTAAATCAATCAAGGAATTTAAAATGAGTAAAGTCGTAAAAGACCTCGCCACATCTCACTTGGGTAATAAGGTTCAACACCAACAGGACTGGTCAACGTCAACGCAACAAAAGACATTTGACTACCCACACAAAACCGTGTTAAGTCGAATCGTATCCAGCCAAAAAAAAAAGCGAAGTTCAGCAGTACTGGCATATCTGCTTTTATTTCAGCCTACTACTTGCCCACTTGGTCGTCGCCCTTGATGCTATGAGTGAAATCACATCATCACCCAATTTCCATCTACAGCGCCTAAAAAAGGAAATGGTTGCGATACTTGTAGCACAGTCGAAAGTTGTATTGGTCTGTGTGTTGCAGCAAAGCTTGAGCCTCCTTAAGGAGAATAAAGGTACTCGTAACAACTAAATGTCCAGTGTAACCCACAGGACAGTATTGAGCATACGACTCATTTATAAAGATATACTATAGTAAGGATGGAAAGAAACAGTCTTCTTACATCCTCTATGTGCTCCTAACCTGGGCATATTATGCTAAGAAAGCAGCCCTCGAAGGATACTCTTTCGAAAAACTGGACAACGCAGTGAGTTTGCCTCTAAGTAATTAAGTTTATAAAAATCCAGATGCAGCAGTGAGGTATTTTACACCTGTAGCCTGTAACACAAAACTGCAAGTACAAGTAATACAAATAAGTTATGGTAAGTGTAAGAAATCTCTATACCACAAAGCTACAATCTTGCTTGCTCTTCTACAAGTGTAACCGACATAATTTTTTTTTTTTTTATTGGAGGTTTTTAAAATACCAGGTGGAGCACTCAGACCTAAATACCGGTCCATTGTACTACCAGATAGCAACCTTCTATTTGTTATAGCTTTCCAGATGTTCGGAGAAAAGCCAAAAGACGCTGCCATGATAAGGAACCTAAGTTACCAGCTCTAACCATGTCTGCGCCGAGTATCTGTAACCTCATGCGAGAAAAAGCAGGACATTCACAGAGGAAGTGCTCTGCGGTGTCCTCATCTTCTCCACAAGATTCACAGAGTGTGGTATCACTTAAGACTAACACGTTTAAATGCTTGGCAAAAGAGAAGTGCCCGCTGGCAACGCCAATAAGCTTTCTACAGTCTTTTCTGCTACGAGCTAGCAAAAATGTTGCAGGCTTCTTACTAACGTTGGGGAGCATACGTTTGGTTTGTCTGCATCCAATGGAGGCATGCCATCTACGGTTTTGCTCTTCGCAGATCCAATCGTTGATTGAAGCCCTCACTGAGGACGCTGGCAAACCTAGCGACGGTTCAGGTCCTGAGAAAGCTGTCTGAGATCCCTGCCTAGCGAGTTCATCGGCGATCTCATTGCCAGTTATGCCGTGATGGCCCGGAACCCAAATCCAAAACCGACATAATCCTACTAATGGCTATTGACTTGTAGTTTCGTTTTACAGGTTTTCCACTCAGTTTCACTGCTATCCTCTCTTCTATGTCTGGACTCTCCTGTGTCCCAGCGACAACAATGAAATTATTCAGATCCAAAGAAACGTTTTTTTGTTTCCCGTAGTATCGGCCCCACCAGAAAGAATTCATTCCCGCGTAGTTAAATTTTTGTGTAAAGTATGCTCCGTTCCTTTTAGAGCTTCCTCATTCACAACTAAACTTATAAAGCTAGGTACATAAGTTGTCGTATTAAAATGTCCACCACACCAACTTTTTTTGTGAAAGCATCTTCCCTATATTATCTTCCAACTTCAAACAAATATTGAGATAGTTTAAGCAGCCTTCTCACACATTTCCTACTCCTTTTTCCATAACCATAGAGAAAACCCTTTTATGCAAAGTAGAAGTATTCATTTCCTAGTGTAATCAGTAAGGTGAGTGGTCATTCAAATTCAATTTTCATCTGCCATAAAATTGTCTCATAATAAATTCAAATTGCGTAACTTCCCCCGACCAACTTAAGGTCTTTACTTTGTATGTTTTTGTCATCTTCAATATGTCCTTATGAGCAATTATTACCATAAACTGAAAGTTTTCTTGTGACCTGTCATTTCTGTATGCTAAAGAAACTTCTTGAACTTCTGACATTATCGCTCGTTCACAGAGCTGTCTATAGCTAAGCTCTTCCTCTGTCGATTTCATTCGTTTGATGAGTGGTTCCTCGGATACAAGTTACTTATGCTATTTCTGCTTAAGTGTCGATGTCTTCAGACCGATAAATAGTTGAATGACAATGTCATTTCAACGATATTCAATGCCAACACATCATAATAATATCGACAATGACTTCTACTCAAAGAAACTTTTCTTAAGATATTCAATATATCCTTGCAACACAGTGGGGGCTGTTCTCAAGGATTGCCATTTTCTATGTCACTATGTCTCTTTTTAAATTCTCTGTAGGTCTGTGGTGAGGAGGGTCTATAAGAGAATTTTATCTAAATTTAGATTTATTGTTCTATAAACTGTAAATGTCGTCGCAGCAGGGATACACAAGAACTTGTGCTATTGACGTCTTGCTTTAAGACTTCAAACAAATCATGGTATTCACTTAGAATTTGAATTCTACGCCCACCAGTTGGTGCCTCTTAAAAGACTAGAATAAAGGTGATCTAGATTGGCAAGACGGTACGTGAAAAGTATTCACAAGAATGTAAAACGTAAAGACCAGCAGCACCAGTGCAGCTATGATTCTTGATAACATAGCCTTATTGCATATTTTAGCCAGCGATGTCATTGAATAATCTGCGAAGGAAGAATCTTTTTTTTATATTTCATTTGATTATGGTGTTTCTGGTAAGGCGCTGGAAGAAAAAACATTTTGTTCTACGCATTAATGTCGTAGTTCCTCACAATTTTTCCTGAATAAATAAAAAGAGTAAACATCAGGCTGAAGTTTTCCCTTGCTCGGAGCTGTTGCGCATTTGGGTTGATTTACATTTCTTTCCATTCAGGAAGTTGTTTTTTTTTGTCATTATTAATGTCTTTGTACTACAAAATAACAACACTGCGCATAACAAGCACTCTTGTAGACAGCACACACAAAAACCGATGAATTACCCACATGGCGCCGGATATGGGGAACTGTGGTATAATAGTCGGCGACTTTGAGGTCATTGGGTCGAGGAACGCATTCAGTTTGCATAGTGTAGACTGTAGAGTAACCAGAAAGGAATACGAACACTGCTGTTTCACATAAGAGTATGATACCTTTAATCGCCAGTGGAAGGGCGCATAAACAATGCAGAGTATTGGCCAACGCCCTATTGCAGTCATGCCAGCTCTATATACATTTAATATAAACGTTTTGTGGTGTTCTGATGACAGAGAAACCGCGTCAATATCACCCACCTGCAGGCTACATCCTAGGCAGGCCGACAAACTTTGTCGTCCGTTCATGCTTCATTATTCACAAGGAAATCAAACTGAATTTATTATTAAAGGCCGAGAAGAGTAAAGGGGGACACTTGAAAGTTGACAAGCAATTTTGAAGTGAAATTCAATTCGTATATAACAAAAGAAAAAGAATGTCGACTTGTAATTGTGGATATTACTCTTGTGCTTTGAGACAAATTTAAAGAAAAATGAATTGAAAACTTTCTGACAGAATCATACTTCGGTATTTGAAGTTGTTGGTTTTTTTTCTTATTTTATCCTCACTTTCGATGGAAGTGATTGTGATGTTGTGGCTTTCTTCAGGAAAGAATGTGCACACTCTCCTCCAGGGTATGAAAACACACACAATCACATTCTTGTATACCTAATGCAATTGACATTTGGGGAAAAGTGATTTTCTTTTGTGATTTGGTTGCAGTTGTGAGGGAAATCGCATCATGTTGCCAAGTCAAAGATGTCATCAAGACTTGGCAACCGGAAGCTCTTGGCAAAGCGTCTGTGCCATATAATTTAAGAATCAGAAATCAAAAGGATAAAAGTCAAGATCATTTTTCGTTTATAGGATTGTATGTTGTATACAACAGAAAGTGGCGGGATGTTGAAGGTACCGCACGAGTATGCGCTTGTGTAAATGGCTCTTACATCTACAAGAGGAAAACCTTATAAAATTATCAAATATTATTGGGTATAGTGATAAAGAAGAATGTAGCAACTGTAGAAAACAGGAGTAATTACTGGTTTGGGTCAGGGAAGTTTAATTTTGGAGAGAATGTCTTCCTTTCAAAATGATAATTGGTTTGTTCGTTGAACTTTACCCAGGGTTGACCCAGGTATCCTTGACAACCCTATGAGTTGTCAAAAAAAACCTAGGTTTTCGGCTCTCAAAAAGCGCTAAACCAAATACACCACACATGCCTGTGATTTGAAGAAAAATAAATGCCATTTTACATTCCTGTTCATTTCTTAAAATCGCCTCTGCAAAAACTTAGTGCTACTTCATGGCGAGTTGAGGGAAAACCCAGGGCTCCAAAAAACACTAAGTTTGACATTCAGGGCGAGTTTAGGTTTTTCAAAAAAGCTTTGTGGCGACCACAGGGCAACCCCCAACGACGAACATTTCGAGGCAAATGTGAAATAGTCTAACTGTGAATGAGCACCACAGTAAGTTAATAAATAGGGTAGCGCAACAGAGCGAGGAGCCACAGGACCTAGCGCATTTCTCACAACCATTGCCTTTGTGAGGGGACCTACAATTTTCTGCCGATTCCGAACGGATAATCGAGAAGGGCTTTTAATTTTTTTTTTTTTTTTATATAATTAACGCGCACATCAAGGGGTTATGACTACCCTTTTAATGCCATTAAACACAGTGCGAGTATTTAGGAAAATAGCAGAGGATTTGAAAGGAGACACCGATGCACGTTGCTTTTGAATTTTTGTGAATCGTAATGCAGGGGAAACACAGAGCCAGGTAAAGCATTCCACATACGGGTGGTGCGACTGAAATACGAATCTCTATACTTGACTGTACGTCCGAAGTCGGGCTCAAGGTAAAACTGATGAGCATTCCTAGCAAGGCGGGTGTTGCGGCTAAATTGTTTCAGTGGAGGAATGCAACTGGCTATTTCACTAGAGCACTGTTTATAGAAAAAAGCGATAAAAGAGAGTGAGACAGGTAACGTTTCGACGATGTTCAAGAGAATCAATCGATTCTACGATTGAACTATCACCTATAAATTTTAACGCTCTATTTTGCACCCTATCGAGTAGGCGCAAAGATGTTTGAGGAGCACCTGACCAGATATGGGAGTAATACTACAGTTTTGGGAGGATGAAGGCCTTATAAATTGTAACCAGATCAGAAGGGGCGAAGAACTTCCTGCATCGTCTCAAGAAACCTAAGCATTTAGCAGCATTTTGGCGACTTCAAATATGTGGTCATTCCAACGAAGATCATCGTTTAAACACATACCAACTACTGACAGCTTTTCGGTTTCTTGGATGCACGTACCATTGATGGATAATGGCAATGGGGGAATGTTAAGCTTCAACGACAAGAGACAGCATTGAGTTTTCGAAGCATTGAATTTTACTCGGTTTTTAAAACCCCATGTATTTGGAAACGAATATGAAAAGCTGAGGGTCGAGTCGTCAGCAAAACAGTTAAGCGGATTAGAAGTTTCAGACAAGAGATCATTAATGAAAATGAGGAAGAGAGTCGGAGATAAAACGGAGCCCTGGGGCACACCAGCATTTATGAAGTGGGTATCACTTCCAACACAAGTTGTATTGAACGGTCGGAATGGTAGTTTCTAATCCAACGAAGAAGAGACTCATCGATACCAAAACCACGCATTTTCGATAAAAGAGCCTGATGCCAAACTCTGTCAAATGCTTTAGAAATATCAAGCGCAATAATCTTACTTTCTCCAAAACAATGTAAAGATTGGTTCCACTTTTCGGTGAGATAAGCCATCAAATCACCAGTGGACCGTTTGCTACGAAAGCCGTACTGACGGTCATTAAGAAGCTTTCGTTCTTCAAGATATTTCATAAGTTGACGGTTTATCAATGTTTCCATGACCTTGGAAAGAAGGGACGTTAGTGTAATTGGACGGTAATTGGAAGGGGAGGAAGATTCGCCTTTTTTAGGGACTGGCTGGACAAATGCAGTTTTCCATCTGCTCGGAAAAATCCCAAGATGAAAAGATGGAAAAGTTTACGCAGTGGTTTTGCCAGCGTAGAAGAACACCTCTTCAGAATAACGGCGGAGATACCATCTGGACCAGCGGATTTAAGTATGTTGAGATCTTTGAGGACTCTCGCAACCGAGCGAGTTCGAAAAAGTATCTGCTTCATCAAAGAATTTGCAGAATCGAGCTCAGGTGAAGCCAATATGCTGTGAGGAAGTGTCGAGTTGGCAGCAAATTGAGCTGCCAGCAAATTGGCTTTGTCGATGGAACTGACATACGGAGAGTCATTGAAGACGAGCGTTGGGACCGATGACGTGGTCGAGTTCTTAATGTTCTTGACAAAAGACTAAAAGTTTTTACTTCCTTTTGGACACAATAGTATTTTTTGCCTTACTTTTTGGTCATGTAAAAACTTAGCCCTTTGTATTTGAGCATTACAGATATTTCTGGCCCGTTTGAACAAATTTTCGGTTTTCTACAGTAGGGTTATCTTTAAATTTTCGAAAACTACTTTCTCTATCCCTAATCGCCTCTTTACAGCTTGAATCAAACAACGAATTCTCTTTGGGGATGATACTTTTTGTTCTGTGAGGAACAAAATTTCTCATGCCGTTGAGAATTACTTCATGCATTGTCGATTCCTCGCGAAAGGTGATACCCGTGAAAAACATTTTTGCATCTGTTGGGACTCGAACCACGAACGTCCCGATTAACAGGCTGACATGCTTACCATTGCGCCACGGGTATACTACATGACACACAGACCCTGTTTTCAAAATGTCCCTGGTACAGTTGTTGACTCATGGCTAATTCATATGCTGCCTTTCTGTTTATTGTCTCTTTTGAAAATGATATAGCTACGATGTTCTAAGGGTTTCATCATTCTAATGGAACTTGTTTCAATTCAAAATCTTTCACAATATCTCGATCATTAAAAATATTCTAAATAAACAATAACAAGGAACTCAAATTCATCTAAACACAATTTTTTTTATTCGAAAGAAAATACAACGTGAAGGTGATCAATAACACAGGCCTGCAAAATGAGGGTCATAACTTCCTCTCTGGAATTTGATAGCTGATTCTAGGGTATTTTGGTACGCTGATTACGAATATGTCCTTAGTTTTTCTCCATCACCTCCAGATTTTTCAAAAAAAGGTACAGTTTCTATCTGTATCTTTTAGGAAAAAAGTCACAAGTTTTCGCAATAAAAAAGTATATATTGGAAGAATTTTATTTATTTAAATGCAGTTTTAAAGATCATTATTTTAACAAAAAAAAAATAAGTCTAAGATTAGGTTTCTATCATCAGTATTGACAGAGATATCGAATTTAACACAGGTCTGGGTACACCGAAGTTAGCCTTTTCTTAAATTGCCAAAAAGTGATGTTAAAGTTGAGAAACGGTCTTCAGTGTAGAACAATTTTTTTCTTAGAATATGACCAAGAATCTCATTCCAAAGCATGTAATACGAATTACGGAACACCCTGTATATTAATGAGCTCATTACTTAATTAAGCCAAAATGCCCCTTTTTCGACATGTTTATTACGAATTACTTATACTCATTATGTAGTAGTTAACAAATTACTGATTTGCATTGATGTCTTTGTCCCTCTACACTAATTAAATGCAATAAAAACTAAGCTAAAGCAATTTAATGACGTTTTCTAAATTTTAAAACTAAGCTAAAGCAATTTAATGACGTTTTCTAAATTTTAAAGGGGCATTTTGGCTTAATTAAGTAATGAGCTCATTAATATACAGGGTGTTCCGTAATTCGTATTACATGCTTTGGAATGAGATTCTTGGTCATATTCTAAGAAAAAAATTGTTTTACACTGAAGACCGTTTCTCAACTTTAACATCACTTTTTGGCAATTTAAGAAAAGGCTAACTTCGGTGTACCCAAAATTTCAATATTCTATATCAAAAAATCCTGACGTGATGGATTTTTTTCATTATTTTTCTCGTAATCAGCACATCAAAATCTATAGAAAACGGTTCTCAGATTTCAGAGAGGAAAACCATTGCAGACCTGTGTAATGGACGATTAAGTTGGACACTAAGAACCCCTTGTGAAATGTTTGGAGTGTCTATTCACTGGAAAGTTACAAATAATAGCCCAGTTCGTCGAAGAAGTATACTTCGAGGGCTATTTTCCTAGTATGGGCCAAGTTTAATCACTCAGAGGGGAAGTGCAATAATCCTTCCCCTACCTCTTCGTCGTGGGTCCTCTACATGAGTCAAATGGGCTAGTAAATAAATTCTCAATGAGTTGTTAGAGAATGCAAAGCAGCAAGATTGCTGACACCTGATGAGTCGTGGTCATTACAGTTCGGTGTGAACTCTGGCCTCAAACAACATCTTTCGGTAATAATTTCGATTTCGTACGAGTTCTCTTTACTTGTGCACTCTAAGTCGGTTTAGGTCATGTTCCACTTGATGGTGCTAGCTAATATGAGGTTTTTCTCTTCCGCGATTTCCCTGCAATGATGTGTACTCTTCTAGTTATGTCAATGTCGCGGGTACAGCTTATACAGTTCGTTGCTGAATCTCCTTTTCCACACAATGTCTTCGCATGCGGGATCAAATATCATTCGGAGTACTTTCGAAACGACCAAGGGTTTCCTCGTCCGGTTTCGACAAAGTAAACGTTTCCGCGCCGTAAAGCAGAACTGGGATGATCAAGGTCTTATACAGGGTTACCTTGGTTTTTCTGGGGAGGGTTTTGTTTCTCAATTGCCTTCTATATCCAAAGAAGCAACGGTTGGCAAGAGTTATTCTCCGTTTGATCTCCGCACTGATGTTGTTTTCCGTATCTACAGCGGATCCTAGGTAGACGAAGTACTGTACTTCTTCGAAGTTATGTCTGTCAATTGTGACGTTTTGTCCAATTCATCGATGTTCTGTCCTTGTTTGATGACAGCACATACTTCTTTTTGCTTTTATTAACCATCAAACCCATTTTTGCCGCTTCTGTTTCTAATCTCGAAAAAGCATCCAAATCACGCTTACTTCTTTCCAGGACGTCAATATCATCTGCGTAGACTTTTAAATGATTATGCCTCTGGTATTGGCATTTGAGTTCTGTACAATGCTTTTAAATATGATGGTAAAAAATCGTATGACAGTTTATCACCTTATCGAACGAAGGTTTCGACCTTGACGAAGTAGCGTGAATTCTTCAAAGTCATATTGTAGTCCCAGGACCTTTGCAGGGATGCCAAAACTAGACATGGCTCTATACAACTCGTATCTGTGAATACTGTCATACGCGGCCTTGAAATCGTTCAAAAGATGGTTTACTTACCTACTTACTTAGGTGGGCATTACAGTTCGGGGTGAACCTGGGCCTCAACCAACATCCTTCTATAACGACTTCGATTTCAGGCGAGCTCTCTCCAGTTTCGCACTCCAAGTCGGTTGAGGTCTTCATCCACTTGATTGCGCCACCTAAGATGAGGTCTTCCCCTTCCGCGATTTCCCTGCAATGTGCTTTCGAACACCCGACGAGCCGGAGCGTTTGGGTCCATCCGCTCTATATGGCCCAACCATCGTAGCCTCGCGATGCGTACTCTTCTGGCTATGCCCATGTCGCGGTACAGCTCATACAGCTCGTTGTTGTATCTTCTTCTCCACACATTGTTTTCGCATACGGGACCAAAGATCATTCGGAGAATTTTTCTTTCGAAACGACTAAGGGTTTCCTCATCCGCTTTCAATAAGGTCCATGCTTCCTCGCCGTACAGCAGGACTGGGATGATTAGGGATGGTTTATATAGATGATATATTTTGCGAAATGTGAAAATGTGGTCGATTGTGATCGACCTGAAAAAGGTTCCTGAAAAAGTCTCTAAAGATGACCTGTCCATCCACTGGTGGTTTCCAGTAAGTCTCGTTAGAGTTTGTTTTTTTTTCTCTTGTTGTAGTTTCTTGTTACAGAGCTGTTCACTGGATTCGAGTGGTAACCCAATTTTCGCCAGCTCGTCCACCTTTTCGTTACCAGTTATGTCAAAATGTACTGGAACCAAAATTAATGTTACGTTGTTCATTGAGCTGAGTAACAGCTTTCATCTAATTTGGATTTTGTGACAATAATAGACGAGACAGCTTTTATGTATGTTTTGCGGCTTCACAGACTGCAAGTACTTTTGCTTGGAAGGCAGTGCAAAAGTCGGAGAACTTTATTGATCTATTTATGGGGGGATAATCTGAGAAGATGCCTGACCCAAGCCCCTCGTACGTCGTAAATGCATACTTTTCCTTCCAAATATGCTTTGACGAGTTAGAGCTCAAAATGTTTAGTCATATTTCTGTGTATTCCAATTTCCAATTAGACCTCCAAAATAAGTGCCTTTTGATATTTCCGGTTCTCCTACTCATCGCAATCTTGGTCCCTCAAGCATCACTCTTTTGTATCATATTAAAAAAAATTGTCTCAAAAGTGTAACCCATTACCTGAGACAGTTTGTAAAGCGTACTCAATTGCGAATTTGAAAGACTTAAGGCCGCTCACTTTATTAGCTAGATGCATTCCAAAAGGACATGTTAAAGTTCTGAAACGCTTCAATAAGTGTTCAGTCTTTTGATGCTGGTTTCCAATAAGTATCGAGCTTTGATTTGAAGAGTGTTAAAGATTCAATTTTCATTTGTCTTAGAATTGGTATAGTTTTGTTTGAAAGTGCAAATGCTTCTCTATGAACTCTGTGAAGTAAAGAAATCACATCTGAAACTTTTAAAACAGACAACGCAATGAGCCGGAGAGAAAAGCATTGGCGAGTGACTGCCAACTGCTGCTGAGTAAATCAAGTTTTTTTTTTTCTATCTTCAATACTTCATCTTATTTCACATTTTAAAGAAGCCGACGGACTTCGGCTTTATGTAGTTTGTTGTTCGTACTTCTTCCGCTCAATAAATTATGATAGCCCTGGAAATAAATTATTCATTATTCATTGTAACACATAAAACCAAATAATGGCAAAACACCCCCTACGGTCAGAAAGACTGCCTTCAACAGACAAAAACATTGGCGGAAAGATTTTCTGTATATAATTTTGAGGACCTTACTACATCCACCTCGGCGCACAGGACGAGTCGTCTTCAATTGGAGGTCGCCACATCCTGTGTATGCGTATTACAATAGCAGCAACAGCAGCAGTCAACCGATTATTTTTTCTTTAATGTAGGTAGGTAGGTATACCTACCTATGTAAGTTTTCGTACACATATTTATATACGTACGTATACAAAGTGAAGCAATTTCATTTTGTGAAAAATTTTTCATATTTGCTTGCTAACGAAGGAGCACGGAAAAATCGATTTTGTTTGTGTTACGCTAACGTATTGTTGGAATAGAAAGTCAGAAATTACCCGAGTTGCAGGATAGCAGGATTCAGAGCACACAATGCATGTGTATAAATCCAGTGGGATTATAAATGAAGTAGACCATTCGTGCAGCATAATTGTTGCCTTAGAAAGTTGATTTTGTCATCAACCCACACAGTAAAAGGTTCCGATCAACAAACAGCGGGCAGCAAATAGCGGTGCCAGATGTTGAGACTCTTTTTTATTTGTTTAAAAAAAAAACTTCCATTGTGAAAGTAGTGTGAGTTTCAATGTGGTTTTTATTTGAAATTCTATTTGTTTCCACCAGTTTTTAGATAATTATATTCAGTACTGAGTTCTGACTCTTATCGGTATGGTTTCTGTGATAATTTAAAGAAGAACTTTTCGAACTTTAGTGTTTGAGCTGGAAAGTGTGAATGCTGGTGATGATTGTGTTGTAATTTTTTTGTTCGAAAGCAACTGAAAAGCTTATTGGGTCTTTCATCTTGTTTTCATATACTTATCTATGGAAAGAACAAAAGAAACAAAAGAACAAATGGTTTTTAGTCATGGAGATTAGAATCTTATTTTTCAAAGTCGAAGAACTACGGAAATATAAGATTTTGATCACTGAGACTAGTAAATCCCTTAATGACTCAGTTCGGTGAGTGGATCGCATTTGACTGATCCTTGCTTAGATAGAATATCGCTTTGTGATATGAGAGCTCTTGACAGATTGCCAATTTATATGGGAGAGGAAAGCTTTAAGCTTATATAAAACCCGTGGCATAATATTTATCATGTCTGCCTGTTGCGTGGGTCTTCGAGGTTCAAATCCTAAAAAAATTCAATTGTTTTTCTCCGTATACCCTTTTGTGAGAAATTGGTAGTTGTTTGAAGGTAATAACACTGCCACGAAAAGCACTTTCTCACTCAGCCGCTTGTCTTCTTTTCATTTCCGGCGTTACGAGTAGTGATCTTGAAGCGATCACAACTCTCCCACTTTAATGCTTCACACTAGTGATCCGCCTGTGAGGTACGCCGCGTTGACCTCAGAAAGCGTCGGCAAGCCTCCCGGTTATGGATTGTTCCATGTCTGAGGCCAACCAAATGCTGCTGTTTTTGCATTTGCTTGTACCAGGAGTGTTTTGGCCTGCCTTTTCTTTTTCAGCCGCTTGTAATCGGGAAAAATTGGAAGGTCCCCTCCATTCCTCGCCATATGTGCTAGGTCGTGGAGCTGCCCGAATATCGGAGCTTTTGAAAAGGTTTTTGAATTGCAAAAAACTGCACTTTGTTCAATTTTGAAAATTAAATAACTGCACTTTGTGCTATCAAATTGTTAAAATGACATTGTTCAAATGCCTTTAGTGGATGAAATGGAATGCAAAAGAGAATAAGTTATGTTTTTTTTACGAAAGCCACAATCACAATATTACGAGGTCACTCAAGCCTGTCTCTCAAGATGTGTAAGGCTACGTTTATGACCGAGCGTAATCGCAACGCGCGATGCGATGAGAATCGCTACTAGCGATAAATTATATTAGTGCATATGGTGGTGTTCACGACACAGCGATTTAGCGAAAAGCGAATTGAGCGATTACAAGCGATAAAAGCGACGAAAATTTGCAATCAAAATATTTTGATTTATTTGAGCGAAACCAGCGAAACAGCATGGACATTTTCATAGAGTGTGTGCGTGATAATCAATGTTTATGGAATTTGCGCCATGCAGATTAAAATAAAAATAAAATAAATAGGGTGGCGCAACAGAGCGAGGAGCCCCTGGGCCTAGCGCATTTCTCACAACCATGCCTTGTGAGGGAATGGAGGGGACCTACAATTTTTCACCGGTTCCGAACGGCTAATTGAGAATGCGCTTTTCATGGCAATGAATTTACTAACGGAGGACTTGCCAATTCCTCGCGAAAGGCGATACCCGTGGAAAAACATTTTGGCATTTTGCCTCTGCTGGGATTCGAAAAGCTTGGGAGGATGTTGAAAAAAAATGTGACTTGGGACGTGAGTAAATATATTTAATTATTAAATAATTTAATATTTTCGTTCCGTGGCGATTGGGTGCACTTGAAAATTTTTTGTTTTATTTATATTTTTTAAATATTTTTTGCGCAACAAATAGCTGTTCTCTAACAATAAAATTTTGCGAGTTAATGCACGGATATTGCTTTCTCAACTGCTCCAACGTGAATAAAAAAAATGTTGAGTTGTGTTGTTAACTTTCAATCGCTTGCGATTACGCGCTACTATAAACACTCAATCGCCCGCGATAAACATAGCGAAAATGTGACAAGCGATGGAGCGATTCTCATCGCATCGCGCGTTGCGATTACGCTCGGTCATAAACGTAGCCTAATACTTGTTTATTCTTCATCTAAAAAAAATCTGTCAAAAAAGGTGCGTATACGCCAGAGTGAATTTTTTATTCAACAGCCACAAATGTGTTGCCCGAATTTTTCAATAACGCACAAAAACTTCATCGCAAAGAAGAACAAGACCAAGAATGCCTTGGAAAAAGTTGAGATCGGTGGAAATGAAATTTGTGCTCGTGCTACTTCTTATAAAAACTTCGCAACTACTCAACCGATCAACTTCAAATCTCAATCAGATTTAAAAATTAGAAAATCTTTGCGATGTTATTGAAATCCCGAATTGTCAAATTTAAATCTATGCATTTTTTTATGGTATTTATTGCACGAGCGATTTAAAATACCAAAAAGAAAAAAGTGCCGGGATGAACGATACATATTTTCATAGAAAATTAGTCGATCTACAAAAAAGGTTTCTAATTATTTTTCGACAAATTCACTCCTTCAAAAGGTATTCAAGCAGGATAAGGTTTTGTCAGAAATCAAGAAAAAAAAACTTAAACTTGCTCTATACTTAACTTTAACCTTGAATAACTTATGAAGAAGTGAATTTGTAGCAAAATGATAAGCAACCTGTTTTGCAGAAAAACTAATTTTCTATGAAAATATGTATCGTTAATTCCGGCACTTTGCTGCTAGACCAAAATATAAAATTCCAAACTTTGAAAGTTTTTTTTCCATATTATTTATATGGGAAGTGAAAATCTGCGATGAGCGACCTCAAAATATTAATATTTAGAGCTCTCCTTTTAACAGGCATCTTTCTACACCTCCTCGAAGATAAAATGGAATCGTTTCAACGCACAGATATAAATATCTACAGTCGATGTCTAGACCTGTACCTGACTCTACCAATTATACTGCCTTACCTTATCTATTTGTTCAACACCATTCAGGAATCAGGAATTTACCCGGATTAGTGGAAGAAAGCCGAAATCATACTAATTCCGAAAAATGCGTATCTATCGAAAGCTTTTGAAAAAATTTTACAAAAACAAATCAACGTTTACCTTACGACAAACTCGATGCTTACACCGCGACGCAGTCTGGGTTTCGTAAAAAACACAGCTGTATCACCGCTTTTTTAACGTAACTGAAGATGTAAGGCAAGCCTTGGATAGAGATGAGGTTACTTTTTTGGTTCTGCTCGATTTTTCAAAGACTTTCGACACAGTCAACCACGTTAATTTATGTCAAAAGCTTAAAAATCTATTCCATTTTACATTGAGTGCTACTAAGCTTATTTATTCTTATTAAGCTGATAGAAAACAGGCAGACCAAGTTGATAGTAGATTGTCTAGTCTCCTTCCACATTACAGGTGTTCCACAGGGTTCTTTACTTGGTCCTCTACTGTTGATGATGTACGTTAACGAACTCCCATCTTTATTTGATAATTGCTCTTCTCATATGTACGCATATGACGTCCAATTGTATTATAGCTGTCCCCTTTGGCTCATAGAGCATGGAGCTTTTTATGTCAACAAAGATCTTGAAAAAATTCAAATTTGGTCCGAGCTAAACGTTCTCATTTTAAACCCAAAAAAGTCCAAATGCATCGTTATTTCAAGAAAAAGTCATGATCTTGAGTATTTTCCTCTAATTGTATTGAATAACTACCCAAAATTATGTAGATACTGCAAATAACCTCGGCGTGACATTTAACCAAGTCTTGACTTGGGATGACCATATAAACACACTGGCAAAGTGTATGGAGTACTACGTACATCATGGGTAACTCAGACTTTTACACCTTTTAAAACACGTTTACTTCTTGCAAAGACTTTAGTAATTCAGATCTTGATGTACGGCTGTAAAATTTACTGTAATTGCAACTATGTAAGCAAGCGAAAACTCAATGTCGCCTTTAACAGTACCGTACGTTTCATCTTTGGCCTACAAAGATACGATAGATTATTTAATTTGCTTAAATGTTGCTGGGGATGTCCTAAGACAGCTATGTTGAGCTTCGAAGTTTAATTTCGTTCTCTGACATACTCATTACACGCCAACCACAATATTGTTTTGATAAAATTACTACCGCGACTTCGGTAAGATCTCGTCAGTTAATTCATCCTCACCATTTGTGTTTAACATCTGAGCGTCAATTCTTTGTAAATTCCGTCCGTCTCTGGAACTCATTACCGCGTCATGTTCAAAAAAACCAAAACGCAACAAGAATCAAAAAGGTCTTAATAAATCATTTTCGAAGAAATATATGTATAAATGATCTTGTAAATTATTTTTATGTATTTGGAATTTTAAATTTCTGTACATAATTTTTAATTTTAATAATTTTTTCTTTTTTTTTCTATTTAGCTCCTTTCTGTAAAATTAGCTTATAACTACCTTAAAAGATATTGTATCTTACAGTTGTTAAGCATTCAGTAAATAAACTAAACTAAACGAGATTTTAAAACTTGCATACTTGACTTTTAAGAAACTTTTTAAAAAAAGGGGGCAAAAAAAGAAACTGATTTTTAAAAAGCAATTGGTCTAACGATTTTGACTAAACTTTCGGCGTTTATGTATTAGTAACTGCAATAAACTGGCGTTCTTATATTTTCGTTAAAACCTTTGGAATACTTAATTATACAATTATCAATTATGTGGTTTTATTTAATATCATAACTAATGTGCAGATGGCAACCCCGTATTAACTTAAAAATAATTCTTAGATAAGCAAAAATCCTATATTCAGACTTTTACTTTTCCTACCATTGTATATAGAAACTAGAAACAACAATTTGTCTTGGCTGTGCTGGGTCCTTCCCCAGGAATCCGGGTACTTCTCTCGACGCACTGTTGAATCTTCCTCCCCTTGATACCTACATCATTGGGTGTACTCTCAAGACAATTTCCTTTTTAAAAAATGTGGTCTCTGACACAATTCGCACTGGAGTTTTGAGGAACTCGCAAGCAGCATATCTTTTGACTAACGTCTAATGGATATGCCGTCCGACACTATGATCCCAAGGCTCAAACTGCGTCAAAAATACTCAGTCAACTTTCCTTCGGTTCAGGACTGGTCAACTCTAGAATCTGAGCCAGGAGGGGATTATTATTGAATCTTCACAGATGGTGCCAAAAGCGATGATGGATCTGCCGCTGGCGCCTTTGTGGAGAACGATGACATGCGACTGGACGCGTCTTTATGGTCATACGCATCCGTCTTCCAAGCGGAGGCGTTTGCTATCCAAATAGCTATCAGCTACGTTACGAAGAATGGCTGAATGGGGAGAAGTATTTTTGTCTGCAGCGACAGCCTAGGCGTGCTTAAGGCTTCACTTAGAACCCTTCAACCCTTCGAAAGTGATCAAGGAATGCTCTCTGAATGAGGTCGGAAGACTAAATTCTCTGAGTCTCGTTCGGGTTAAAGGCAATCACGGCTTAACTGAAAATGAAATCGTTGATGAACTTGCCAGGCAAGGATCTCAGACAGGTTTTACAGGACCTGAAGCGTCTTTAGGTCTGCCGGAGTCCTCAGTGAGGGCTTCAATCAACGATTGGATATGTCAAGAGCACAACCGTAGATGGTATGCCTCCATTGGATACAGACAGACCAAACGTATGCTCCCCAGTGTTGATAAGAAGACTGCAACATTTTTGCTATCCTGTAGCAGAGAAGAATGTAGAAAACTTTTTGGCGTTGCAACGGGGCACTTTTTTTCCAAACACTTATTCGTGTTAAGCTTAAGTAATACCACACTCTGTAAATCTTGTGGTGAAGATGCTGACACGCACTTCTTCTGTGAATGTGCTGCTTTTTGTTGCATGAGGTTACAGATACTCGGCGCAGACATGGTGAGAGCTGGTAACTTACTTTTGGCTTTTCTACGAACATCTGAAAAGCTATAACAAAAGAAGGTTGCTATCTTGTTGTACAATGAATCGGTCTACACAATCCTTCTATAGTTTCTATATACAATGGTGCTACACAGTCGTGCGGACTTATTTTTTTTAACCTTCTAGTGAGATATTTGCATGTCTTAGAAAAAAGAACAGAAAATGCACTCGGGCTTTTTTTTAATACATATTTTACACAAGACCTAGCAATAGAATGGTGATTATACCTAAAGACTGTTTGTGTATATATCCTAACACCGCACCGCTATAAAAAAAATTAAAAAAGTCAAAGTCTGAAAAAACCGTTTATTTTGTAGCACTAGCGGTTGATATTCCAATACAAATTCGCGACGAAAAAGAAAAGGCAGGCCAAAACCCTCCTTGTACAAGCAAATGCAAAAACAGCAGCATTTGGTTGGCCTCAGACATGGAACAATCCAAAACCGGGAGGCTTGCCGACGCTTTATGAGGTCAACGCGGCGTACCCACAGGCGGATCACTAGTGTGAAGCAGAAAAGTGGGTGAGTTGTGATCACTTCAAGAGCACTACTCGTAACGCCGGAAATGAAAAGATGAAGAAGCGGTTGATATTCCACATATCAACAGCTGGCCAATCTATTCCAAGTCCCTTATTTTTTGAAAACTTTGTGAGTGAACCAAACAGAAATGTTTGACGATTATACAAACTTAGCTCCGTTATTCCATGATAAATTGGCAAATAGAAAATGTAAAGAATGTGGCTAATTTTACCGTAACGTTGTTTGTGAACGGCCTTAGTACTAGTTTTCTGTCGTTTTAGACTTGTTGATACTTTCCTTTCCGAAGGTAAAAGTAAAGTATTTGATACGAGAGCATTTGACTATGATTCCAACAAATAAATTTATTGAATAAAGAGGTGATGTGAGAAGTACTGTAATTTTACACCATCCTTGTTTAAATGGTCCCCAAAGCTTCACCATCACTAACTGTATTTATATCAGGAAAAACACGTAACTTGTCAGAAAAGGAATAAAGCTGCGAGGTAGCAAAAGGCGTTGTTGCTTTATACTAAGTTAACGCAAAGTTGCTTAATTGACACTTCTGTCAAATTCAGAAAGAAAAGAAAACCACTTAAAACTTCGACAAATCCCTTGACAATAAGCTCCCGGGTTATTCTTTTCCAATAATATTTTTCCACCATAGTCAACATCGAAAAACTTGGCAACACGGACATCACTGGATTTCTAGAGATTTGAAGGGATTTTTTATGCTATCCCTTTTGATACGATTATGTGTAAAAGGGATTGCAAATTGCAGCCCGTATCATTTTTTTCTATCTGTCTGAGCAGGCGTTGTTAGAAGGATTTGCAATTCTATAATTGGAATACACACGCTTAGCTTACCAAAGCCATGGACTTCATTTGAAGAACATTAAACGTGACTATGTCATATAAATCTGGGTTAATTGCGAGATTTTTTTTTAAATAACGGCGACAACAATGGCGGCAATATGACGATGACAACGACTATACAACAACGGCAGCAACACACATAGTGCTTATGACCTGAAAGTGTTTGTATTACTTTCTTGAGAAAAAAGAAGAAACAAAAAACTCCTCACTCAACTCGCATTTGCTTTTATTGCTTCGTTTTTATCTTGGCGATGTTTCCGAAGATAGACCGAGAGATAGGTTGGTTGGTTGATAGGTAGTATGTCAAGGAAATGTTTGTTGACTTGGTCAACAACGAGCTATGGTGCGAGACAAATATGGAATTCATTTAAACCGATACGGGTATCATTGGAGATGAATTAATTACAACCAAGTGGTGTGTAGGGCATGAGGGTTGAATAATAATAATGTAAACCAAGAACGTATTTGGATGTTTGTACGTTGGCATTTTAACCGACAAGGGGGATTTTCTGTTTAATGAAAAACCACTGAATTCCAGAAACATTACATTTTACTCCAGCAAGGAGTTGGGATTCTTCTCATGAAAATGAAAGGAAATACATTGCTTGATTTTTATTTGCTCTTGGAGACTGAGGAAAATAATTTATCCTTTGTTATAAAACATTCACACACGAATACTCAGAATACTTACACTGTTAAATCGTGTCTTGTTAAGAGAATCGTCGAATTGCTACTTTGGAAGCATGTGTTGTAAGGATAAAGGTACTACATAATTAATCAGTACCTTACCTAAACTGAAACAAAAAATTGTAATAAAGCGAAATTCTTTTCTTATTTCCTTTTGTTTTTAAATACAGCGTAATGCCAAAGGACCTAGAACTTATAACGAATTAAAGAGATTTTCGGAACTATGGAAAAATAAACTATTAAAGTTTTATGAGAAACTGTAATCATTTTATATTCTTTGAATAACTATGGCGTTAGTAAATTTTTTATGACGCACCGCCAATGCTTTACACAACGTATGGGTTCTTACACTTCTCATCAAGTTGTGTTCGTAGTTTTCTGAGTAGTCTCTCCAAATTTCTATCAAAAATAAAATAAATAGGGTGGCGCAACAGAGCGATGAGCCCCTGGGCCTAGCGCATTTCTCACAACCATGCATTGTGAGGGAATGGAGGGGACCTACAATTTTCTGCCGGTTCCGAACGGCTTTTTGAGAAAAAGCTTTTCATGGCAATGAATTTACTAACGGAGGACTTGCCGATTCCTCGCGAAAGGCGATACCCGTTTAAATGCATTTTTGCCTCTGCTGGGATTCAAACCTCGACCTTCTGGATTAGGAGGTGGACATGCTAACCATCACGCCACGGGTACTACAAATTTCAATCACAAAAATGAAAAATGAGATTGATGAACGTAAGGTAGTGCAGTTGCAACGTACATATTTCCCGCTAACATATTCATCAAATCAATCAGAAGAATCAAGGTTCACTCGAAAAATGGTAGCAGTCATGAGCCGTAACTCAGCATTCTGCCAGGGAGCTGCCGTCTTCTTTACGAACTCCTGGAGCCATTGAAGGGTCCATTCGTTCTCGCAGTTCATTACTTTGAAACCATGGACGGTAGTGAGGTCCTCGAAGAGTGGCGGTTGCCTACTCTTAACGATCGCCTCATTTACCTCTTCCAGGATCCTTAGTTCCAGTAACTGCCATTCGTCTTCACTCAGTTTGCGGTCGGGTTTCCCAAAGTCGGCAATAGCGATTAGGTGACCCTTTTCATCAGGGACTGAGGAGGTCTTCATCCTCTTTGGTAGTCTGTTGGGTGAGGAGTTGTTCGGGGAGGAGCTGGCATTCCTTACTCTTTTTGAGCAGCTCGGCATATCGATATTTGTAGACTGCAAAGGATACATCAAATCATCATCAGTCTTTTACTGAGCCATTGTACAAGCGGTGGGAGAAGCTCTGCAAGTTATTTTGCTGGTATGTTTATTTGAATGTTCTCGTTTTCTTTTGTCAATATAGGAAATTCTTTACGTCAGTTCCCTAGATCTCATTTGCAGCATCAATCTAGCTGTTCTAGTTATTTTGACTTGTTTAAGGGGCTCGGCTAGTTTCTCGAGCTCAAATGGACGTGATTTTTTGAAGGCGTAAAAAAAACTGTAGCTTCAAATATTCTGTAAACTTAGGAGTTTATTACGAGTATACATATATTCATGTAAATTGTCAGGAAATTTCGAATTCAAATATTAAAATCCAAGATAGATATGGACCATGTCTTGAACTTCTTTAAATTAGAAGACGTCAGAAAAATGCAAAAAAATGCGGTAAATTTTTTTTTGCATTTTTCTGGGACCTGTAACAAGAAAATAAAAAAATGGCCTTAAAGAAGACCTTTTTTTTCCATACAGCCCATCTATTTATAATTGGAGTGAAAAATTGAAAATTGACAAAATAGCCGCAATTTAAAAAAAGAGGTCCAAATTTCGTCAAAAAAATCGTCTTTCGATGGCTGCCAAATTTACAATTTTCATCTGATTTTAAAATTTGTAGATGTCTGTATGTAAAAACAAGTGGAGAGTATGCAGTTAAGATTTCAAGACGATTTGTTAATATTTGCGTGAGTTACAGCTGCGGCAAATTTGAAAAATGCAGTTTTGAGAAAAACGAGTTTAAAGTTTTCAGAGCAGTTCTCGATTTAACTAACAGAAAGGGAGTACAAAGGATCTAGATGTCCTTGCGCATTCAAAAATTTAAGCCGCAGGCAATACAAGGAATTGTAGGACATTAAGGACGAGGCATGTCGGGCGTCCCGCCGCGTTGGGATGGTTGGAGTTTGAGCGCCCGAGATGCTTCTCTTGTGTACTCTGCCATTTCAAAAATATCCAAGATATCATTCCAATATTTTAGGACATCATTTTTTAGATGTTTATCTATTTATCCTATTGAAAAATGAAAAAGTGCAATGAAAAGCAAATCGATTTTTTTAAAATGAGAAACTAGCCGAGCCACTTAATACATTCCTCGACAACTTTTTTAAAGCTTACGAGGTGATAAACAGCATTGTTTCCCCGGTCCTCAAGAAAGGAGACCCTCTGAACTGCGCCAACTACAGAGGTATCAGTCTTCTTAACATCGCATATAAGATCCTCTCTGCCGTATTGTGTGAGCGTCTGAAGCCATTCGTCAACAACCTGATTGGTCCTTATAAGTGCGGCTTTAGACCAGGGAAGTCCACCATAGACCAAATCTTCACACTACGGCAGATTTTGGTAAAAACCTAGGAGCTTCAAATCGATACCCACCACCTTTTTATCGATTTTAAGGCCGCGTATGACAGCATCTATAGAGAGGCAGGTTTTGGCATCCCTACCAAACTTGTCCGATTGTGTAGGATGACAATGGAGAACGCACGCTGCTCCATCAGGGTCGGAAAAGATCTCACCGATACATTCGATGTCAAAAATGGTTTTAGGCAAGGCGATGCACTGCCATGCGACTTCTTCAACATCGTTCTTGAAAGAATAGTGCAAAACTCCCTCGTCAACACAAGAGGCACAATCTTTCAAAGATCCGTTCAATTGCTCGGATATGCCGACGATATTGACATAATTGGAATTACGCAGCGTGATGTCAATGGCGCGTTTATGAGCATTGAGACGGAAGCGAAGAAGATGGGTTTAGTGGTAAATGAAGGCAAGACCAAGTATATGCTGTCATCAAGAAAGGACACCCAACACCGACGTCTTTGACAGAACGTCAAAATAGGCAGCTATAACTTTGAGGTAGTTAAAGACTTTGTCTACCTAGGCGCTGCTATTAATTCAGACAACGACACCAGCGCTGAAATCAAACGAAGAATAACTCTTGCCAATCGCTGTTTCTTCGGACTAAGAAGGCAATTGAGTAGTAAAGTCCTCTCTCGAGCAACTAAAGTGTCCCTGTATAAGACACTTATCATCCCGGTTCTTATATATGGCGCAGAGGCATGGACCTTGTCAAAGGCAGACGAGAACGCTTTAGGATGCTTCGAGAGAAAAATTCTTCGGGTGATTTTTGGTCCCGTCTGCATAGATGGAGAGTGGAGAAGAAGATTCAACGACGAATTGTACGGGCTCTACAGCGACACTGACCTTGTCAAACGAGTCAAGGTCCAGCGGCTTAGATGGCTGGGTCATGTAGAGCGAATGGACACCAACGCTCCGGCCCGGAATGTCTTCGAATCCTATCCCGATGGACGGCGCAGTAGAGGAAGACCGCGACTCAGGTGGCACACGCAAGTAGGGGAGGACCTCAACCAACTTGGCGTGCAAAACTGGAGGCAGCTAGCTAGGGACCGAGCTGGCTGGAGAAGCATGTTCGTTGAGGCCCTAGACCGACCCGGACTGGAGCGCCACCTTAAGTAAGTAAGTAAGGTGATAATCAGGGTAGAATTATGTTGGTGACCGGGTTACGGGGGTTGAGAACCCTTACTGAACTATTGGGATTGGAACCCTGAATGAATTTTAGCTTCTTTCAGGTTGGGGTCATGAATAAAGTAGGTATAGAGTATATACTAATGGTCCTCAGGTGTAATTTGCAATTGTATTATTGTGTAGACAAAGTTTTAGAACTTACATATGTGTCATATGCTCCAAACGTCGTTGTGAAGAAGTACAGGGAATGTAGACTGTGGTTGGAATATAGCAACAAGGTTGTGACTCTCCTTTTTATAGTCTAACTATTTGGAAATTGCATTTCCTTCAGTAGGTACTGTAACAGCTGTCGATCTATAGGGTGTCTTGTACGTTGAAATTGTTGTTTATTAGTTTGTATTTCGGTGATGAAGGTGTTGATAGGTTGAAGATCATTTTGTCTGCTGCGCGTAGTGAGAACTCTGCGAAGCTTCTTCTAGCTTCTCCGAGCGTTGCGTAGCGTTACTTTATTATTATTATTATTATTATTATCTTCTTTATTTTTTCATATATCAGATTACAAATATTTAATATTCAAAGAATTACAAGCATGGCTTAAAAGCCGTCTGCCGATTTAATCAAAAAATTAATTACATTATGAGTGCTAACAAATAAAAATTAAAACCATTGAAATTTACATAGGATGTTCTAATGAAAGATAAATTTTACAATACAAAAAATCGAAAAAGAGAATCAATAAAATAACGAAATTCAAAAACGTTAAGTGAACAAAAAAATAAGATTATGAAATGAAAAAAGAGAATCAAAAAAAGGAAAATTTATGGTAATTTTAGAGTTTCAATATCCGTTGAAAAGTGGACTTTTAGTTTAGCCAAAACAAAACAACTATAGATTGAGACTACATATTCACGTACAAATTTCTGTAAGTGGTAGTTTCCATCAACTCTCTCCATTTAAAATTGAATAACACTCCTCTGTCGAAAGAAAGCTCTTGTTCAAGCATAAACGCCCAATTTCTTGAAGCATTGGACAGCAGGCTAGGAAATGATAAACGTTTTCGATCAGGTTTAGGTTACACAGAGTACAATTATGATTGATATCACCTCTGTGAGGTCTATAATTTAATTCGAGCATCTCTGTACGGACCTTAAATATCAAGCTCATCTCATTGACTGAGAACGTATTGCGAAAATAATTAGACTCCCCCAAACAGAGATTCAATTTACTATATACAGTTCTAGACATGGATGCTTTCACACGATTATGCGAATCTTAAAACATTTTATCATCTATGACAGAAATACAATCGTACAATGTTGTTCAGGTATAAGTTCAACGTTGCAGATTGTTACTAGCCCTACTTAAGACTTTAACAATATAGTCTGCGTTTGCCTTTAGGTTTTTTAGGAAAATCGGAGGTAATCCAGATTCAACATATAACGCGTAGTTAGGGGTGTTTGAAGGTAGTCTAAAGACACGTTTAAAGAAGTATCGTTGGACAACTTCAAAATCTTCGCATATTGTGTAACCATACACTTCATTAGCATAACAAAGTGAGTTTTTAACGGTAGCATCAAACACTTTGAATTTGACCGTCGGATCTACATTTTTGTTTTTAAAAAACCTTGGCCACATACAATTAACAGCTGATTTCGCAGTGGATGATTTGTCTTTTATATGTGCTGCTAGATTTAAATTACTGGTTATTGTAAAACCCAGGTACTTAAATTCTTTTACAACTTCGCTGCTCCATTAAGGTTCCAAGAACGGTCATTTCGGACACCGCGGTCATGGGTTCTAAAAACCATAATTTTCGATTTTGAACTATTTATTTGGAGATCCCATAGATTACAATAATTGTACAGTTTATTGATTTGAAGTTGTAATGTTACCGGATTATCAGTAAGGACAACAATGTCATCCGCATATAAAAGAATTTTAATGAGTAGATCACCATAATAGACACCCCCTGGCTGACTATCTTCAATGTCGTTGATAAAGAGCGAACAAATCAAAGGACTCAGAATGCAACCTTGTGGGACACCCATTTCTGTCTTGAATTGTCTTGAAGAGACCTTGTCATTTGACACCACAGCAGTTGTGTTTGAAAGAAGTTGCTCATAAATCCTTAGAAATTTTGTCGATAATCCAATACTCGATAATTTGAAAAGCAATAGTTTCCTGTTTATAGTATCAAATGCAGCCTTGAAATCAACAAAGCAAGCATAGAGATTAGTTTTCTTTTCTAAAAACCGTTTAGTAACACTATTTAATGTAAAAATTTGATCAACTGTCGAGAGACTAGCTCTAAAACCCGCCTGAAATTGACTTATTTTGCTGTTTGTATCCACCCAAGATACAAGTCTTAGATACAGAACTTGAGTAAATAGCTTCCGTAGAGAGCTAAGAACAGAAATACCTCTGTAGTTTTCCAGAAGATTAGGATCATTTTTTTTATAAATAGCAGAGATGCATGACTGGCGGAAATTATTTGGTATCGTTTCATTGTTGAACATCCGGTTTAATAATAATAAAACATGTTCTAAAAATTGTGAGCTGGCATTTTTGTAAAACTCTGCTGGGATACCATCTAGGCCCGAAACTTTATTGTTTTTCATTTTTTCCAATGCGAAAACTAATTCTGACATTGTGAACAGAGCATCTAGTTCTTCGATGTAGATGAGAGGTAACGTAAAACTTATATACGATTGATTAGAAATAAGATTATGAAATGAAAAAAGAGAATCAAAAAAAGGAAAATTTATGGTAATTTTAGAGTTTCAATATCCGTTGAAAAGTGGACTTTTAGTTTAGCCAAAACAAAACAACTATAGATTGAGACTACATATTCACGTACAAATTTCTGTAAGTGGTAGTTTCCATCAACTCTCTCCATTTAAAATTGAATAACACTCCTCTGTCGAAAGAAAGCTCTTGTTCAAGCATAAACGCCCAATTTCTTGAAGCATTGGACAGCAGGCTAGGAAATGATAAACGTTTTCGATCAGGTTTAGGTTACACAGAGTACAATTATGATTGATATCACCTCTGTGAGGTCTATAATTTAATTCGAGCATCTCTGTACGGACCTTAAATATCAAGCTCATCTCATTGACTGAGAACGTATTGCGAAAATAATTAGACTCCCCCAAACAGAGATTCAATTTACTATATACAGTTCTAGACATGGATGCTTTCACACGATTATGCGAATCTTAAAACATTTTATCATCTATGACAGAAATACAATCGTACAATGTTGTTCAGGTATAAGTTCAACGTTGCAGATTGTTACTAGCCCTACTTAAGACTTTAACAATATAGTCTGCGTTTGCCTTTAGGTTTTTTAGGAAAATCGGAGGTAATCCAGATTCAACATATAACGCGTAGTTAGGGGTGTTTGAAGGTAGTCTAAAGACACGTTTAAAGAAGTATCGTTGGACAACTTCAAAATCTTCGCATATTGTGTAACCATACACTTCATTAGCATAACAAAGTGAGTTTTTAACGGTAGCATCAAACACTTTGAATTTGACCGTCGGATCTACATTTTTGTTTTTAAAAAACCTTGGCCACATACAATTAACAGCTGATTTCGCAGTGGATGATTTGTCTTTTATATGTGCTGCTAGATTTAAATTACTGGTTATTGTAAAACCCAGGTACTTAAATTCTTTTACAACTTCGCTGCTCCATTAAGGTTCCAAGAACGGTCATTTCGGACACCGCGGTCATGGGTTCTAAAAACCATAATTTTCGATTTTGAACTATTTATTTGGAGATCCCATAGATTACAATAATTGTACAGTTTATTGATTTGAAGTTGTAATGTTACCGGATTATCAGTAAGGACAACAATGTCATCCGCATATAAAAGAATTTTAATGAGTAGATCACCATAATAGACACCCCCTGGCTGACTATCTTCAATGTCGTTGATAAAGAGCGAACAAATCAAAGGACTCAGAATGCAACCTTGTGGGACACCCATTTCTGTCTTGAATTGTCTTGAAGAGACCTTGTCATTTGACACCACAGCAGTTGTGTTTGAAAGAAGTTGCTCATAAATCCTTAGAAATTTTGTCGATAATCCAATACTCGATAATTTGAAAAGCAATAGTTTCCTGTTTATAGTATCAAATGCAGCCTTGAAATCAACAAAGCAAGCATAGAGATTAGTTTTCTTTTCTAAAAACCGTTTAGTAACACTATTTAATGTAAAAATTTGATCAACTGTCGAGAGACTAGCTCTAAAACCCGCCTGAAATTGACTTATTTTGCTGTTTGTATCCACCCAAGATACAAGTCTTAGATACAGAACTTGAGTAAATAGCTTCCGTAGAGAGCTAAGAACAGAAATACCTCTGTAGTTTTCCAGAAGATTAGGATCATTTTTTTTATAAATAGCAGAGATGCATGACTGGCGGAAATTATTTGGTATCGTTTCATTGTTGAACATCCGGTTTAATAATAATAAAACATGTTCTAAAAATTGTGAGCTGGCATTTTTGTAAAACTCTGCTGGGATACCATCTAGGCCCGAAACTTTATTGTTTTTCATTTTTTCCAATGCGAAAACTAATTCTGACATTGTGAACAGAGCATCTAGTTCTTCGATGTAGATGAGAGGTAACGTAAAACTTATATACGATTGATTAGGGTCAGCTAATATTAATTTTTCAAAATACGAGCCTATAACATCAATACCGATTGGAGAAGCAGTAGACCTAGTCCAATCACCTAAAATTCTTACATTTTTCCAGAACTTCTTAGCATTTCTACATTCAATTAATTGTTGAGCCATATCGTGCATGTATTGCTGTTTTTTATAGAGGCATAAGCTTTTGTAAATGTTATTCGCCTGTAGATAAAGAGATTTGAACGCGGAATTGCTAGTTCTCCTAAAAAGTTTCAACCATTTAAATGATCTGTCTCTACTTCTCCTACAATCTCCATCGTACCAACTGGCCTTATAAATGCTACCTTTGTTAGCTGAGTCGGTTGTACCAGATGCTATAATGATGGCAATTATAGTTACTTTAATGGCTGTGACTTCTGTCCACTTGAGCTCTTGGATGGTGAGTTCGAGGGCTCCAATTGCAATTTTTCTCGTTATCAAAATGCTTATATTTCTGTCTTTTTTGTCCTTACTAAAACTATCTTGATTAGTTCCCATCATCTGCAGTTTCATCATCCTCTTAATATCCAATTGTTCTTCCTTACGTATCACGTGTCATCGAGAAGAATTAGTGTAGTTTCGCTGAGAGTAGTTACACTCTACACTCAAGCGCTTTCTCACTTTGTCCCATCCCAAAACGATCGACATCCTGAGCTACAAAGTACAACCTTATTTTTTTATTTAAGTCTCACACCATTTATCATTCTTTGCATTGGAAGCCTTAGTGCTACATTCGCTGTGTAGGGGTTTGTTTTTCTAAGGCTTTGTCCGTTGAGAATTGCTGCGTAATCACTCCTGATAATTGCTTGGTTCCTAGAAGAAAATAATTAGGGAAATTAGAAAAAAAATTTCTTCCAGGTAGGCAAAAACTAATCCTAGTTCAAAGAGCATATTGTCAGGTATGGTAAATTCAAATTTTAAATTTATGGGTATGGTTTGTTTTTACAACTTAGGATTTTATCTGCGCACAATTGTTCTAGGAAATGCTTTCTCTTGTGGATATTTTTAGGGCACTTCTAAAAATCAGAGAACTGATATTTAAATTTAACACGAGTGTAGAATGATATACCAGATTCTGTTTTTCCCCTGCATTACGATTTACAAAAATTCAAACAGAATGTGAATCGGTGCTTCCATTTAAATCATCTCCTATCTTCTTAAATGCACGCCCTATTTAGCAGATAGTAAATGTTCGACTGGTTTCAATATTTAAAGCATAAAATATGTTGCTGTACTACTCAATAAAACGAATGCTCACCTCTTTTTTTTTATCTAGATAGGGCGAAAGTAGAGCACCCTTACTATAGCACGTCGACCTGAAAGATCTTTTGTTCTGCTCCCTTAGGTTTAAATACTTAAAGTGTAAAGTTGTTCATTCGAAGTTGAGGTCGTGTAAGAACCTAAGAGTATTTGAGGGAGAGGTGTTTCTAATGTCAAAAGAGCTAGTGAATACTTTTGGGAATAGTTTTAGCCTGGATCTGGCTATGGCAGGGTATTCACATAAAAAGTGTTCAGCTGTTTCTGTGTCTTCGAGACAAAGACGGCAGGTGTCATTCTGGCTGATGCCCATGTTTTTAAAATGATATCTTAGAGAGCAGTGTCCAGTGAGGAAGTAAGTAACTTTGCGTCACGCTTATTAATGTCCAGAATTTCTTTCATACGTCTTTGAGGTAAGTCGATGAATAGTTTTGACTGGCGGTGGCCAGTACAGTTGTTCCAGGTGTGGATCATGTTCTGCCATTTCCAAGTAACCTGTTCGCGTTTAATGCCACTGATTGGTAGACCGCAGCAGGGTTCCTGGTCTTTGAATTGAGATTGAGAGCCAAGTCTAGCTAGGCGGTCAGCCTCTTCGCTACCCTCTACTCCTTCATGTCTAGGCACCCAGGAAAGAGTGATTTTGTTGTGGGTGGCTTGTTGAGATAGACATGTCAGGCAGTTCCAAACTAGTTTGGATTCGATTTTGATTGAGGACTAATTCAGAATTCTATAGCTTGAAAGATTGTTATATTGAGCTGCCAAGGGATATAAATGATTTGAAGTTAGGATCGAAAATCCCTGCACCTACAAGGTTGTTAGTTTTTGAACCGTCAGTGTACCAAATGTATTGGAAGTTACTTGTAAGAATTACGGGGTTCTTCCATGCTGAGCGGTTAGGAAAGATTACTTCGAAGGGATGGTGTAATATTATATCTGAAGAGTGAGCTGCAGACGATACCAGTATTGGGAGCACCTGCTGAATGCTCATATATCCCTGTAAGTTTTCCTCACTGAATGCTAACTTCACAAGGTATGGTTGAGAGAAATGCGCTATGCCGTTGTGTGGCGAATTCTTTGTGCACAATTGACTGTCCAGACAATAACGCCCCAGCGAATTGTACACCACGATGCCGATTGACTCCCAACAATGATCATATTTTTCATAACATTTCTTCATTTCTATTTGCTTTAGTCCGAAAACGTGACGAGGCTTACAGTTTATGTGGCTCACTCAAAAAATTTAGGTTTCTATTCCAGGCTCAGACCAAAAGAGCACCTTGACCAATAAAATGTTTTTGCATTACTCTCGAGGAGTTGCCATCTTCATGCGAAAAGATGTGAGCCCGAAAATGAATGTTGCGTAGAAGATCTTCACCGATTGGGATATCAACAAACCACTGTGCCTAAATTTCCACCATTCACTTTTGTTTCCAATCATCTGTGTTCACAATTCACTATTTGAGAAATCAGCGAAAGATTTTTAGAATTTAGGGTCTGTTCATCTTTGAATACAAACCTAATTTTCGACATCCTTTAATTGTTGTCTTTTGTTCATTTGTATTAACCGCATTGCTGGAAAGCACATGGTTTTTTAAGTAAATTAAAACGATGTGCTCTAATATTCTGAAGAACCCAACAAATCTGTTTCTACAGTCAATACGACTTTGAATTGCCAAAATAAATAAATTCCCAGTCATACCTGAGCATTCTGGTCTACCGAGAACAAGGTATGTACTTACTTCCTCTATAAATCTATTTTGATCGAACAATAAACAAACCATCACCCTCAAAGTGCAATCATCTTTTAGCAAAATTAACCTTGTGCACGCGCCCACAATAATAAACAAACTACATACTAAAATCATATCCAGATACATCTTAAATGGCTGAGTTAAAAAAACACTCCCTACTATACTTGTATATTGATTGGCCATAAACAATTTTCTATAGATAAATTGATTTGTTTATTATTATTGTAGGAACTTTTAAATGAAAAGAAAAAAGTAATAATAATGGCGATGGCGATGGCGATGGCGCTAGCCAAAAACCAAAGTATTAATTTGTGTCTGCTGAACACAGCCCTCGCATTAGATAATGTATGTAAAGTATGTATAAATCAAAATTAATCTTCATTCGTCGGAAGGTCTTCAAAACGTACAGATACGAGTACAAGATACGGAAAGGAGATCACTTTTTTTTTGAAGATACACCAGTTTATCTGTCAGAGACATTAAAATTTAAAGTAAAAAGAAAAAGAAAGAAAAAAAACGAACAAGTGAAGCGTGTGTGTGGGACGTTGATGGGTTGCTTTGCATTTCCTTCGCAATATTATCTTATCTCATTGTTTTATCGAATTTTATCGCCTTCATGTGTTTTCCGTCGACATTCTTAGATACTAAGGCCACATTCATGAGTGTCCAGACACAATAGTTGATCGTTGTCTTTAGTCTTTAAGAACAAAACAGTTCAGTTCCTAATAACAGTTGTTTATAGAAGAAAATCATTAAATTTTAAGTGCGAAAAATTCTTTTCAAATTTTCTTAAAAAACTAACTACACATTAAACATTTCAATAAAACAAAATGATTTGATAAAACGAGTTCGCTTCTCACAGTGGGTTTTAAAGTTTAAACATAAATTTCATTTGACATGTGTGCGCGGTAATAAAATGAAAAATGAATTCAAAAAGTGAGTAAATGTCTTTGAGATTTATTTGGTTAATTACTATAGTTTATCGAACTTTTTATTTGGGATTAATGACAATTGGGAATAAGAATTATTCACCCCGTAAATAATGTTCGGTGTTTATATTGTGGCGGTGTTATAACATCAGCGCCAAGAAGCAATCTTCGTGTGAAAAATTGAAAATTCTATAAACACATACAGCTGGCACTAATCAGCTGTCAGATTGTTAAATTTTCGATTGAAACAGGTGAAAGGTGTATCCTATTCACAAGGTGAAAGCATTTTATCGACATAAATTTCTGGCACTAAACAATATTTCTTGGTAGTCTAAAAAACATAAAAAAAATTAAAATAACGAAAGAAAAATTTAAACTTTGGGGATATTTCATTTAGCGGTTTAAGACTATTCGTTCATCATCAACAGATAAATCCATTAATAGGGTATGGTTTCGTTAAAATCGTAGATGAGTTTTCAGTTCAAAGCTCTAATGTAGCGAAAAGCGATCATTCAAAAATTTTTGAGTGAATTTCCATAGCAATAAGATGATTTGATGACTGATGAGATTATAACTCCCAAATGTTTTTGCGACTGTCTCTCTTTGAACTTGCGTGTCACTAAAAATTAAACTGCATACCTACATCTGTTAGTTTGTGTTTGAACCAAAATTAAGTGTTTAATTGCTTACTAAGGTGGGTATTACAGTTCGGGGTCAACCTGGGCCTCAACCAACATCCATCGATAACGATTTCTAGTCCTCTCCAGTTTTGTACTGTAAAGCCTAGTACGCTGCTGATGCGAAACGGAATTTTTCGTTGGTCTCCACACGAAATCGGGAACGAACACTCAGCGGAAAATATTTGTGTGGAGTATTATCAGCTGTTTAGAAAAAGTGACAGTCAAAGTCAAGTTAAAAGTGTCACAAAAAGCAATAAAACAAATTAATATTTTTATCATTAAATGAGTTTACAAATCTATGGAATTTATTCTTCTGCACTTTTGATGATGCTTTTGAGAAGAAAGGGAAAACTTCCATCAAGTCGAGTCAACCCATATCTTCAGCAAAGGCAAACCAAAGGACGTTTCATGACCGATTGGCTCTTTTATTTTCACTAATGAAGCTATTTTCTTTCTTTCATCTTTTTGTCAATCTTTCAATCTTAAACGAAAAATTTCGATCTCCTTTTCGTTGTGCAGTACGCTGCTGCTCTGCGAAAAGTGTTTTATAGGTGGATAGTTGTAGTAGATCTTTTACTACAATTTCTGAAATTCTCCACACTTTTTTGTCCATCATTTATCTCCCGGGACAGTAAATGTTTTGCGAAACTTTGACATATCTATTGTTTTTTTTTATTTCGTGCCACAATAATAACAACCTTTGCAAAATGCAAGTACATTTTTTAGGAAAAGAGATCAAAGTAGACTCAAAACAAAAATAAATAAAATAATAAACCAAGAAAAACAATTTATTGTGTATTAAAGCTCTTTTAAATGCATATTGTAGCCTAAGACTGCTTAGCGAAACAAACACAGTTAGTTTAACCTGGGTTCCAGGACATCGTGACATAATCGGTAATGAAATGGCGGATAAGGGGCCAGTTATAGCGATCAGGAAAACGAATCCAGAAAAATGTTTGAAAGGAATAATCACTATGTTTTCGTTACAATTGAATAACAAATGTTATACCAATCAACAGTAAACAGCCCAGAGAATTTTTTTTGTCAAGAAAATGTTCAATTGAGCAAATACTTTGCCGCAAAATTGTATTTTTCTATTTTCCTGATGGAATTGGAACAGGAAAATATAAAAATACAAATTAAACAGAAAATATTTGCTCTATTATATCTTTTTTTGGCACAAAAAATACTTTGAGTGATTTGCCATCGATTGATATAACATTTGTTATTCAATTGTAACGAAAACATAGTTATTGTTCCATTTGAAAATTTTTCCCGATTCGTTTTCCTGGTCGCTATAATTGGCCCCTAAGCTGGCTAAAATCGGGTCAGCACTCGAATCCAGCGAAACGAACACCTTAGTTCTAAGGCTACTTGAGCAAGAAAAAATACAGAATCAAACACAATTTTCTAAAAACCGCCAATGACAGGTGGTCACCTTTAAAAACATGCCGAGTCTCTAGAAAACTTTGGCCAGATATTTCCAAGAAAAAAACAGAATTTCTACTCCAGCTTAGTAGACCTCTGCTCTCTCTGTTGATTGGCATTCTCACGGGACACAACTCGTTGGGTACCCACATGATGAGAATGGGCATTAGCACATCCGACTTATGTAGAGGATGCCAAGATGAGGAGGCAGAGGAGGGATCATTCCACTTCCTCTGTGAGTGTCCTAGCTTGGCCAACACTCGGAAAAAAACCCTCGGAGAATACTTTTTCGACGAACTGTGCGACATCTCTAATCTCCCACTGAGCAACGTCCTGAAATTTACTCAGGGCTCCAAGTGGTTCACTGAGAGTTCCCTACCACAATAACCATCTACCTCTCCAATCCTCCCATTTCCTCATCCTCTGATTTCCCGGGGAGCACAATGGATCCTTGAGATCCGAGTGAGGTGTTGCCACTTGTGGCTGCACCCCCCATTCAACCTAACCTAACCTAACCTAAATGCATATTGTTCATATAAAATATGTAGTTTCTTAATTACTTCTAGTGGGAACTTTACTTGACTTTGTTTGTCACTTTTAAACTTGAACTTAAACTTTTAAACAGCAGATAATACTCTACACAGATATTTTCTGTTGAGTGTTCGTTTACGATTTCGTAGTGGATGTGGAGACAAACGAAAAATTTCGTTTTGCATCAGCAGCGTACTAGGGTTAGGTCGGTTGAGGTTATCTTCCACTTGAATGTACCACCTAAGACGAAGTCTTCCCATTTCGCTTTTTCACTGCAATGTTCTTTCGAAAACCCATCAAGATGGAGCGTTGATGTCGATCTGCCCATATGTCCTAGCCATCGTCGTCTCGGGAATCGGGATGGGTACTCTAGTTTTTCCAATGTAACGGTATAGCTCATACATCTCGTTGTGGTACCAAAGATCATTCGGGGTTTGGTTTGCTTGAAAAATATGAGTAATATGCTCAATAAATGAATATCAGTTCAGATAATAGATTAGAGTTATGTATTTGATACTTATGTTAGTTACAAAAAAATATATCTATAGCTTAAAGGAGTTGTTGAGTTAACACTTCACAGCTTGATCAAGGTGTTTCTTTTTTTATTGCTCTCCTGGATGATGAGAGCTTCTTACCAGTGATATTTTCCGTTTAGTACGTTTTAGTGCTTTTTATTCGGTTTGACACAGTGGCGGATTAACTTTTTTAAGGCCCATAGGCGGAATTTTTGTGGGGGCCTACCACTACCACTTGAGTACAGCTTCCACCACTAAGGCCACGTCTGGTTGATTTTTTGTATTTTGAAAGCGTTTTATAATCTTAAAAACTTTTTGTTTTGTTTTAATTTTCGCATTCCACTTTTTCAATATTCTTTTCGTTTAATATGTCAGATCAACAAATGTTCGTTTGATAATAGTAGATTTAGTAAGAAAAGGGGAGTTTTTTCTAGCACTGCAGTTATCATAAGTTTTTATTCTATTTTATTTCAAGCAAACCATCTGTTAGAAACAGTGAATTAAATTAATAGTTTTCGATTAGAACTGTGTCAAAAAGGTATGCTTAAGCTAAAATAAGAGTAATTACTATTATGATTATTATTATTATTCTTATCATCATTGCCAATAAACAGTTACAAAACACGAAAAAGTAGCATTAATCAGAAATAAAAGCAGTATTAGCTTAAATTTGTGAATGAAAAGAATTGACATTATGTGCTGACTGCTAGTATTCACATTCATGCTTTTGCAAAACTAAACAAACATTTCAAAATTTGTTTAAATCGTGCTTTTACATCCTTTAAATCATAGCTTTGGAACGAGCTTGAAAAAAAAGTATGAATAAAAATCTTAACATAGCAATAATAATAAATTCGTTACAAAAAATATGAAAAAATGTAACTACCAGTGTTAAAAAAAAGCTTTTAAGATGAAATACTATTTGTCTCTTTCTTCTATTACATAACACATTACCTATATATACCTGTAAATGTATAAAAGGGATATCATTTTCTTCAGACGTCTCAGTTGGCAATGTAAATCTTTAACGAATTGAACTAATAAATAATAAATCCTATATTTCTTTATTATAAGCTCGGACTTTTGCTCTATTCTCGATACTTCAAGTTTTTCAGTCGGGGTTCGTATAGTTTTTTTACAACCAGTTTGGAAAACTACGGGAGCAATTTTTTGAATTATTCACAGAATCTAACTAATGTCTAGCCTTACACTTAGCTTTCGCTTTTGCGGCCATTTTTTTCGTGGTGAAAGTAAAAAAAAACCTGACCATTTTTCAACATAGAGCAGTTCACACTAGATACATAGTTGGAAAGACTTTGATCTGAACGAACGCTTTTCTAACTTGTGTGATTTTGAACTTCGACAGACAATTCTGATACAGTAAACTAGAAACTATTCAAATCGTGAAAAATTTCATATAAACCAGGAAAATAAGGTATTTGATAACGAAAATATAAAAAAATATAATTTAATTAAAATAAATAGTTTCGTATGCCAGAAAGGACTTGTTGCGCATTTGGCAGTAAGCTAAATCATATTTTTGGCGACGATTACGTAAAGTATTTGTGAAAATTTATTGAAAAGTAAAGTTGGACGACTAACTAAGTAACAAAAGACCATCCAACTATAAACATTTACACGCTGGGCTACGTGGTTTACTGCACTCTAGTTTGCAGTTTAAGTTTTTATTAATTATTAATAAATATTCGCGAGCTGGGTTACGTGGGTTACGGCACTCTGGTTTGCAAAATTTATTTATTAACAATCTCACGAGCTGGAGTACGTAGGTTACTGTACTTTAGTTTTGCAGATTAATTTTTTTAAATAATCTCGGGCTGGCCTTCTTGGGTTACTACACTCTGGTTTGCAAAATATAATTATAAACAATCTCACGGGCTGGACTACGTGGGTTACTGTACTTTGGTTTGCAGTATTCTATATTTTTAAATAACTTTTCTAAAAAAATTTCAATTTGTAGGCGCCGCCGCCTAGTCCGCCTATATGGTAAATCCGGCTCTGGTTTGACAGCTCGATTAAATACACACGATCTTATGAGAGGTGACCCATAAGCATCGAATGCAACGGACGCAACGAAAAAAGTAGCCCAACTTTTAACTTGTGCGTCCCTCAGAACTGATGACATTCGCAGTCAAAACCAATTTTTTGTTCTTTTCACACCGCAACGGATTCTATGGGTCACCCCAATCCGTTGTGTCCGGTAAAACTCACTGCTGTCAGTTGAATCCGGCAGCGAACGGACGCAACGGATTCTATGGGTCGGGGCCTTAACCCATGAAAAATTAGGTGTTTTCGAGAGTTTAAAAGAAATTACTCAATAAAAGGTTTTTACAATAATTCGGCATGTTTTCGGCTATATTTTAAGGTCTTTTTTTTAAATAAAAATATTGAAAAATAACGGAGTTATTTGCTGTCTTCGGAGGTGCTAATAAAAAAAGAAGTTCCCCAACTGCTGACATGATTCCGGGCAAATAGGTAGCTACTCATTTGAAACAAAAAAATTCATAAATGTTATTAAAGTTAAAGCAATGACCTACGATTTTTAAAAAATATCAAAAATTAAGAAAATGAATTAATTCTGAAAGAAAGTGTAATTTTTTATGGCAAAAAATTGTCTTTTTTTAAAGCCTAATTGACAATTTTCAACGAATCACAAAGATCATAGGCATAGTATATACTTGTATAGTAAATATATTCAAGAATACTCAGTTTCAATTTGAAGTCAATCGGTCAATTTATTTTTGAGTTATTATTATTATGCCAACAATTTTGAAAAATATCGTATCGAGAAGAAGACGTTTAATGTTTCAACTATAGCGGCTCATTCGAGCGGTCTCTCTTTTGAACGCTGCCATTTAAAAACTTTTCAACATACGACCTTGCCGCTTCCATAAAATATATCGAATAAGCCAAAGCGTCAAACTGGTATAGCCGCTTAAAACGAATCCTGTCGCCTCTTTAAGAACCTAATGTTACATGTACTTCTTCATCTTTAAGGGTAATGGTGATCTCCACAACTCTTCTCCCGCTTATTTCCTTCACAGTGATCTGCCCATAGTGTACTTAGCTTGACCAATAAAAGTAAAAAAAAATATAAATTGGCAAAGTTTCGCTGTTTCTTATTTCTTTGACCTAAATGCAGATGTCGTTGCATTTGCACCTGTACCAGGAATTTTTTGGTATGTTTGTCTTTTTGTTCCTTCGCGATCGTGTCTGAAAGTTTCATGATATTTCCTTCTGACGGGGTTCTCTGGATGACTTTTTTCAGCATAGCAATACCAACTGTGCTCTACTTTTTCCAAGATGGTATTTTAAACTCAAAGGCTTGTACTTCTGTTCTAATACGATCAATCTTTGTTACTCCTGCTGTCATACGAGGCAGCTTCATATAGGCTACCGTCAACTTGCTTTCTAATTTTTGTTTGATGGTTAAGGTCGTTATACAAATTGTCCTACAATTTTTTAAATACTTCAACCTTTTACACTTGGCATGCAATTCCAATTGAAAATAATGTCTAGAATAGTCATGTCTGGATCAGAAAACGGTCAGCACAAGCACTCAGTCTATTGTGAATTAATACAGTTCCAACTTCCATTTGAAAACGTCTACATTTGTACGTAAGTGATCCTCACTTATGATGCAGATTACATCAGCAGTGTTCGGTACTTTACCATCAATCAGCTAGTTAAGGACTGTAAACTGTGAAACATACCAGGGAACTTAAGATTCTTCTTTAGTGTTTACCTTTATAATTGCTCCTTTGTGCATACCCTCGGTCCCCACATAGGCCTTCAGATTTGTCTCCTTATAACTAGCTTTATTATTGCTCTTAGTCAACTACCCTTTGCCCGTTAAAAATAAATAAATAGAATAGATGCTTGAGCAATAAAGCTATGGAAACCTCGGGGCCTAAGGTACGTCTAGCTACAACAGTTCGATGAGCTTCAGTTTCGGAAATAAGGAAAGATTCGAACTTTCTCGACCTTATGTCTGGCAATGTTTACCGAAGAGAGAAGTTTAAATGCCCTGGCGCCACCACATTCTGGTTTATCTTATGTCGTTCCAGAACCCTGTGGGCAAACAAATAGATGTCTTTTGCGTAAGCAAGATGTCACGCTCAAACTGACATTACTGCGCTGACCACTTATCATCACGGAGAACAGAACGGCATACATTAATTTAAATTTCAAGATCTTTTGCTAGCTTATTGTGTTAAAGCAGTCCTAAGTGACGAACCTGCTTGCCGAACTTGTCCGTTTGCTTTATTATCTACACGGTGTACAACAAAGACATCAAACAGTAGGAAAAAACATAGCGAAGACGAGTAAGTTCGGCGAGCATGTTCGTCGTTTAGGGCTAGTTTGAGACACGTTATTTTGCTCGAACGTAACCTAAAACGAGCTATGGTTTTCATATACGAAGAACTGCTTCACAAAGTTAACAAAAAAAGGCAGAGGGGTATTCTCAACTCGATACATGTTCCATTTTCGTCTTAAACTTTGACACAAGTATTGTGATTTCGAAGGTATAACAACCGTTTCATTTATTTGCTTCCCACTTGTGTTCCACTGTTGGGGTACTTGGCAACTCCTCACATTGGTGTACAAAAATTTTAAATGTTGGAGAATCCAGAGCGCAAACCTATATTATCGACATTGAGATTTAATTCGCCGTGTTCATTGATTTTTTGTTTTTGTTGGAGGTTTTTAAAATACCAGCTCGAGCAATCAGACCTAAATACCGGTCCATTGTACTACCAGATAGCAACCTTTTATTTGTTATAGCTTTCCAGATGTTCGGAGAAAAGCCAAAAGACGCTGTCATGATAAGGAGCCTAAGTTACCAGCTCTCACCACATCTGCGCCGAGTATCTGTAACCTCGTGCGACAATAAGCAGGACATTCACAGAGGAAGTGCTCTGCGGTGTCCTCATCTTCACCACAAGATTCACAGAGTGTGGTATCACTTAAGCCTAACACGTGTAAATGCTTGGCAAAAGAGAAGTGCCCGCTGGCAACGCCAATAAGCTTTCTACAGTCTTTTCTGCTACAAGCTAGCAAAAATGTTGCAGTCTTCTTACTAACGTTGGGGAGCATACGCTTGGTTTGTCTGCATCCAATGGAGGCATGCCATCTACGGTTTTGATCTTCACAGATCCAATCGTTGATTTAAGCCCTCACTGAGGACGCTGGCAAACCTAGCGACGGTTTAGGTCTTGAGAAAGCTGTCTGAGATCCCTGCCTAGCGAGTTCATCGGCGATCTCATTTCCAGTTATGCCGTGATGGCCTGGAACCCAAATGAGACTCAAGGAATTTAGTGTTCCGATCGCATTCAGAGAGTTCTTGCATTCCTGGATCACTTTCGAAGTGGTTAGAGGGTTGAGAAGGGCCTTAAGCACAGCTTGGCTGTCGCTGCAAACAAATATACTTCTCCCCGTCCATCCATTGTTCGTTACGTGGCTCAAGGCCATTAGGATAGCATAAGCCTCCGCTTGGAAAACGGATGCGTATGATTCCAAAGATGAGTGCAGACATTAACACTTATGATTATACTAAAGGTGATTTTGTTTCATTGTCATATTTTCTTGTTTCTTTCGATTGGATGTCTGTCTTAAGCAACTCAGATGTTAATAATGCATACCTTAATTTTACAGATAAGCTTAAAGAGGCGGTCAATTTATTCGTTCCGAAGACTATTAAGAATGTCTCTAACAAACCGCCGTGGTTCAATAGAGAACTGCTAAATCTTAACAACCGTAAAAACAGAGCATATAAATTGTATCGAAACTCTAACAATAGTTCTTTATTATATGAAAAATATTGCAGTGTTCAAAAGAGGTTTGATTTTCTAAATAAGTTTTTGTACAAGCATCACATTTTTTGTATTGAAAGCAAACTCAAAAGCAATGCAAAATGTTTTTGGAATTTCATTAACAGTAAAAAGAAATCAGTGGGCATTCCTAGCACTATGCATTTGTCGGGCATAACTTCATCCGACCTTCCAACAGTCTGCAATCTATTTGCGCAGTTTTTTAGTTCAGTGTATGTTCCCCAAAATGATGCAACAGTGCTTGATAGAAATGGTTCTTCGAGTTTGATTGATATCGGCTTTTTAAATATATCTATTGATGAAGTGTTAGAAGAGTTGTGTGCATTGAACTTAGATAAGCAACCGGGCATGGATGGTTTTCCTCCTATACTTTTGAAAAATTGTGCGCAGGCTATTGCCCTGCCTCTAACTATCATTTTCAATCGTTCACTCGAGGCAGGCTCCTTTTTAGATTGTTGGAAGTGCTCATTTGTTACCCCTATTCACAAGGCTGGATCTAAGAACGAAGTAACGAACTATAGACCAATTTGTAAAATATCAACAATCCCAAAACTGTTTGAAAAAATTATTTATAAAAAACTTGCTATTTCACTAAAAAATTTAATTTCACCATATCAGCACGGTTTTGTTAGCGGTAGATCTACTACTACCAATCTTGCTATTTTTTCTAATTTTGTGCTAAGGTCTCTTGAAAGTGGTTCACAGTGCGACGTAATTTACACAGACTTTTCGAAGGCTTTTGACAAAGTAGATCACGCCGTTCTTATTTGTAAGCTGCGAAGATATGGCTTTCACTCAAATATGTTGGAATGGCTCATTTCGTATCTAAGTGGTCGAACTCAATATGTTCATATAGACAAGTGCTTATCGCGTGCCATGAATGTAACATCCGGTGTTCCTCAAGGAAGCCATCTGGGGCCATTATTATTTCTGTTACTTGTTAATGATATTCCTAATGTTCTTGTTCAATCCCAATGTCTTATGTATGCTGATGATTTAAAAATTTACAGCACTGTTAATAGCATATGTGATTGTTTAAAATTGCAAAAAGACTTATTAAACTTATCTATGTGGTGTGAACTAAACAAATTGCAATTAAATATCTCAAAATGCCAAAGTTTAACTTTCTGTCGTCGTCAGTCTTGTGTAAATTTTGTTTATTTTATAGGAAATGTTCCTCTTAGTAAGATTAACGAAAAAAAAGATCTCGGAGTTATATTTGACTCGATGCCTACATTTATTAGTCACATAGACTACATCGCAGCGAAAGCTAATTCTATGTTGGGATTTGTTATTCGAAATTCGAAAGATTTTAAAGACCCGTTCACACTTAAATGTTTGTATTTTGCTTATGTAAGATCAGTCCTCGAATATTGCTGTGTAATATGGAATCCGATTTATTCCACACATTCAAACAGACTGGAGCGAATTCAAAAACGTTTCACCAGATACTTGTTCTATCTCTTACACTGGAATATTGTTAGACCTTCTTACAATGCTCGCTGCCTGCTTTTTGGCCTACAAGACCTAGAAACACGTCGTAAATATTTTGATGTAATGTTTGTAAGAGATGTCTTAAATGATAAAATTGCATGCTCTTTTTTGCTTGATTTGATTGGTATCAATTGTCAATCATATTCTTTTAGATCTAATAATTTATTTTTTGTACCTTATCATAGAACTAATTATGGTTTCAATGAACCTATTGCGCGTTGCTTAAGACAAGCAAACTCAGTATGTCATAATGCAAGTATTGATATTTTGAACTTTTCTTATAGTAGAAATATTTTTAAGTCAAATTTGAAATCTTTTTTGCACTCTGGTGGTTAATTAGGTATATATATACTATCGATGTTTTGTATTGAATAGTCTGTAAGAATTTTGTAATTCTGTTTGACTAAATAAAATAAATTAAATTAAATTAAATTAAAGTATGTCGTCGTTCTCAACAAAGGCACCAGCACCAGAACCCTCGTCGGTTTTGGAGCCATCTGTGAAGATACGATAACAGTTCTTTCCAGGCTCAGATTCTGGAGCGAACCAGTCCTGAGCCGAAGGAAAGCTGACTGAGTAATTTTGACGCAGTTTGAGCCTTGGGATCATCGTGTCAGACGGCATATCCATTAGACGTGAGTCAAAAGATATGCAGCTTGCGAGTTCCTCAAAGCTCCAGTGCGAATTGTGCCAGAGACCACATCGCTTTAAACGAGAAATAGTCTTGAGAGTACACCCCATGATGTAGGTATCAAGGGGAGGAAGATTCAACAGTGCGTCGAGAGCAGCCCCCGGTGTGCTGGGGAAGGCCCCGTAACACCCAGACAAATTGTTCTTTGAAGTTTGGCAAACGAGGCAATAACGTATTTACGCGAGAGCTTATTCCACCAAACAACTGACGCATAGGAGATGATTGGTCTTATCATAGCCGTATAGATCCAAAGGACCCTTTTCGGTGAAAGACCCCATGTCTTGCCAAAGGCTCCTTTACATTGCCAGAAAACTGACAGTGCTTTAGTAGTTTTAGACTCGATATGTTTCGACCAAAGAAGTTTGTTATCCAGGATTACTCCAAGATGTTTGACTTCATTTGAAAAGGGGATGTTGACGCCTTTAAGCGTAAGTTGGGTCAGACCAGTCAATTTTCTACATCTCGTGAAGAGGACAACCTCGGTTTTAAGAGGATTGACGGAGAGACCGTTTCTAACACACCAGGTTAATCATATGAAGTGCAGCCTGTGCTCGGGAACAGACAGCTTGGAGGCTGGAGCCAACCGAGAGCACGGCGACGTCGTCTGCATATGCTTGGGCATGAATGTTAGAACCATTGAGCATTCATTGATTATGTTAAGGACTATTTTCACAGAACCTCAGATTGCCCATCTTTAGAAAATTAATCGAATTCGGCTATTTGTTGAGATTTCTCTACAATTCACCAAAAAATCCTACTCCTCGCATTGTGGAAACATTGTTCAGTGCACGAAGTGCCACAAAGTGAAAGCAGGCATAAGCAAATCAAACCTATTACTATGATAGTCTTAGAGACACTTAAGGCAATAAAACTCTTCGTCCAATTTTTTAACTGCGAAAACTTTGTAACCCCCGACCGCTTCCTGTGCTGCTTGTTTACTTCCCCTAGGAGACAGCATATTTAGATATGTCTTGCTTAGTAATCGCAACACTTCCTAAAGTACACTAAATTAAATATTTAAGGGAAATCATAATCGACCTCTATTGCAACTAAATACAACAAAGACAACACAAAGCACAGTAAGCTATTAAATATTTCGCGAATCATGACATCAACATTACGCGACATTGACAATCTGATTGACACAAATTGGCAGCATGTCATCCCAATGGTATCATCCATTAGCAGACATAAAATTGAACATTCTTCCACCCAGTATCCATATTTTAAATCAAATGTTAATTTGAGTAGAAACAATTGACAAATTAAGAAAGCACATTCAACTGCAAAACCAATTAAAAACTAATGATTGTTACATTTGCATTACAGTACGATGCAAAAGCATTTAACTTTTTATTTATTAATAAGAAAAAAAAATCATTGATTCAATCTCCATTAAATTGAGAACAATAATGTGTATGAAGAAAAATAAATAAATAAACGAACCATTTTGCAAAAAAAAGTGGTCCGGTACGCTTCGTAAATGGTAATATGACAATCTCCAAGATTCTTTGCCTCGTTACGCTACCTACCGTAAAAGGTCTCAATCCAATCATAATTAAATTGACAGAAAAGTTTAAATAGGCAAAATACTCTCATACACACACGTTGTAAGCTATCCTCGTTCATTGGATTAAAAATCAAATTTAATAGAATTTTCACACGTTCTGGAATTGAAACTTTGGCTGGTGCTGCTATTTTGTGAATAAATTGGAGTATTTGTTGTGAAGGATTGATGAATTTTAGTGAAGTAATTCATATGTAATATGTAGAATTACTTAACGAGCATTGTTTTCGGTTTCAATTTGAAGAGCAGGCTTAGTTTATTGCAAAATAAACGAGTAACGGGTACTATCGAAGTTGAACGTTTTTGCTCAGAGAAAAAAGGCAAAAGAATTTGGTTTGCTAAAATTCAAGATAGCCCATAAAAAGTGCAGTTCATGCGAACCAGAGTATTCCAATTCAATCAAATTAGTAACAATTTTTAGTCTCTGTGAAATTTTGTGACAACAATTCTTTTCTTCATCAAAGGTTGTCATAAAATCTACGCATTTGTAGCTTTTTTCATGTCTTACATTCTGTGGGTGTGATTTCATGAAAGGGACAAAAGTTTGATGGGAAGAAGTGTCAAGAACGGAAGTTTGGAAACCGTGAGAGCTATTTTATGTCGTTTTCCGAAATTACTTTCACTCCTTCACTCATTTTTCTTCCACTTGTGGAATTCGTACGCGAAATTGACAGATTTGGGGTAATTGTAACTGTAGTCGAAGAATTGATTGATTTCTTCTTTCTCTTAAATGCTTAAGGCAAGACAAACAATATTTTACTGGAATTTAAAAAATTATTTTGTGGTTTTCTAAAGAAAATTGATTAAATATCAGCGGGCTTTTGGAGCTGAATAGAAACTGCGGTTTACTTTGACAAGCAGTCAGATGAAAGTTTGTTCATGTATCGGTATGCTCACTACTTTGACCCAAAATAGAAACGGGAGCGAAAAAATCACTCCCAACCTTCATTCACTCCGAATCGATTTTTAGGAAACGTTTTGGAGTGAATTGGAGAGTTTATCTGTCAAAACCGTCTCTCAAACTCAATACAAATCACTCTGAATTTATTTTTGCAGTTAATTGTCATCATTTAATCCTTACCAATACGTGAACCATGTTTATTTTTTCGTCGAATTTCGCTTATTTTGAACAAGATTGAAAATTGAAAAACATGAATTACAATTTTCAAAAAGAACTTATATACAAAATATTAAACTGGAACGTGCAATAAAAGTAATAAATCACCGAAGAACTTCCATAGTTGAATGGATTCAGATAAACAAATTTAATCAGGGGCCGAATACGGCACACGCGATCGAATAATACGTGAGTGAATTATGTGTTTATGACATTACTTCTCATGTTGTAGAGTAATTTAGTAAGAAAATTTGACATTCTTTCATCAGTATTGGAACGAATTGAAGTTGACAATTCGAACAGCAGGCTGATGTTGTGTAATAAAGATGAGTTTTTTAGTTGAGATATTCCACGTGTAATAAAGAGCAAATTTCGAAAGAAAAATAGTAAACTAATAGAAAAAAGTTGTTACTCGCCACAATATTTACGTAATACCTTAAACTTACAGTTTGGATTTTAAATAGTGAACTTTTTTAGAACTCACGGGCAAATAACATCACCTTTCGCCATAATCTTCCAACGGATGCTATTAATGAGGTGGCGTGTACTAACTAATCTTTTTTGTGTCTAAGCTTAGCTTAGATTACTGAAAAAACCTAGGTCGGGAATCCTTAACTTTTAAGATGACTATCGTCTATAACCTACACCCTCCTCTCCTTCTCTCATTTTTTCTCCAGTCTTCAAAACCATCTAACACGCCCGTACCTCCAGCTTCATACGATTTCCACAAAGCAAACTTCCGCAAAATTAATGATTATCTCAATAGAACTCACTTTAATTTTGATAACCGAACTGTAGAAGATGCCACATCCACGTTCTACGGAGAAATACATAATGCTATATCCCTCCTCGTTCCCCTTTCTAGACTTTAAACTTCTTCTACTTCCCCACCTTGGTATAACCATAGGCTCCGTACTCTAAGAAATAAAAGGAACAAACTGTGGACGATCTTCCTTCGTACTCGATCTCCTACTGACTATTCAGCTTACCTTGGTTCTTATTTGCACTTCTGTGAACTTTTCAACTCCCTTTACCAACGCTATTTAGTCGAAATGAAATCTAACATTATTAATGACCCTAAGTCGTTTCATAAATTTGTCAACCACAAAAGAAAATTTGACGGGTACCCTTCCTCCCTTTCCTTCAATAACTAAACCTCATCCGATCCACTCGCCGTAGCAAACTACTGCTGCAAAAACTGCTTCAATCAGTCTTTCACGGATGATTCTTTTGGTCCCGACTCAGCGTATTTCTCGTTTTTACCGAATTTTTCTTTTGATCCATTCCTTCCACGTTTCTTTGACTGTCATCTAATTGAAGAAAAGTTAAATCATCTAAATGATAAGTATATTCCTGGCCCCGATGGTATACCTGCCATACTTCTTAAGAAATGCTCCTCCAATCTTTCCCTTCCTCTCTCAAAATTCTTTAACTTATCTTTATCCCTAGGAGTTTTCCCCTAAGCTGGGAAAACGGCGTTTATAACCCCTATACACAAAAAAGGTCCTAAGTGCGACGTGAAAAATTATCGTCCCATCGTTAAACTACCGCATATACCCAAAATTTTCGAAAGCATTTTGTATGAAAACTTAAGTTTTCATTGCAAATCTCTCATTTCCCCTAGACAACACGGTTTCCTCAAAGGCAGGTCAACAACAACAAACCTCGTTGACTTTGTCTCATTTTCCCTCTCAGCCTTGGAAAATGGAAAGGAAAGATGTAATTTCAACTGACTTTAGTAAAGCTTTCGATAAAATCTCTCACAAACTGTTGAGATGGATTTCTTCTTATTTAGAAAACCGTTTCAGATTCGCCTTATCCAGCCGCTTTCTAGCTACATCCGGTGTTCCCCAAGGCAGCCATTTAGGCCCTCTCCTCTTCATTCTCGGTTTTAACGACATTGAAATGATCATCAAACACTCCTCTATATCTCTCTCTACGCGGACGATACCAAGTTTTACCGGGTCATTTCTTCTTCTGAAAACTCTTCCCACCTCCAACAGGATCTCGACAGTTTTTCAATATGGTGCTCCAAAAACTGCCTGGAGCTAAATGTTTCCAAGTGCCAGTCATTAACCTTCTCACGTAAACGCATCAAATCTCCTCCCCGTCTCTATCTGCTAAAGAGTCAAATCATCTCCTCCGTTGAGGTGATTCGAGACCTTGGGATTATTTGCGACCGTGAGCTGAATTTCCTCAAGCATATCGACGATATAATCCTTAAGGCAAATTCAGCACTTGGCTTCGTGAAACGATGGTCCAAAGAATTTGTAGACCCCTACGTAACCCGCTCCCTTTACATTTCATTTGTTCGTCCGCTTCTTGAATACGCTTGTCAAGTTTGGTCGCCTTTCCAACAAGTGCAAATTGCCAGAATTGAGAGCATAGAACGCCGTTTCCTTCGATTTGCTCTTCGAGGTCTTAATTGGAGTAATCCTTTGATATTGCCTCCTTATCAAGACCGAATCAAACTCCTCAACCTCAATACGCTGAAAGATCGAAGAGAAATATTTGACATTCTCTTCATTCACCGAATCGTTACAGGTACCATTGACTGTCCAGCCCTTAACGAATCCATCTTTCTAAATACTAACCCTCGTAACAGACGGAATCCACGTCTCTTCTATCTTCCCACCCATCGAACCTCTTACGGCTCCAATGAACCCATCTCCCTAATGCTGAGGAATGTCAATTCTCACTCCTCTAGTTTTGACTTCAATATTAGTACTCCTTGCCTAAAGCTCCGTCTCGTAAGCCCTCCAACCAGTTAAGTTTTAGCTATTAAGTTTTAGTCTGTAAGTTAGATTTAAGTAATAGCTTGCATTAAGCCGAATAAATGAGGGCTTTGCCCCCACCAAAATTATAATTTAGGTACTAAAAAAAGGTGTTTGAAAAACCTGGAAAAGCTTTCAAAATTTATATGAAACTAGTCAAAGAGCTATTCTGTAATAGCTGAAAGCGAAGTTACATCACCATAGACAACAGCAAGATGATTTGCATAAGATACAATAGAATGCTTGATACTTGAGATAAGTATAAGAAAAAAGACGCAAAGTACTATACCTTCGGTTTGGAGGTTCGATCTGCAGAACTTTGGTTTCTACAGTGGATCGGAAAACGGAATTAGAGACTTACGTTAAGTCTGCCTGAGTACATTCTGCCACCAACTCCTTCTTCGGTCTTTGAACCGTCTGTATAGAAATGAATTGAAACATCTCTTAAAAATTCTTCGTTGTCCCTAATGTGAAATGGAGACTGGGAACTTTTTTTCAAAGGCCATTTTAGGGGATGGTCTATAGTAACTTGGAACTGGTGGGGTAACTTAGAATTGATCCGAACAAGTTCAGGGTGGTTGAATGACCAATAGTGTTATTGGTTTATTGAGAGATGTCTTAAAGAAGAATTGCTGTGCTAGCGATATATTGGCGTGTAAGATTATGCAGTATGTTAAAAGCGGCGAGAGATATTGATCAGAGTGCTCTGCTTACGAACATCCAGACTGACTGCTGGGTTTGTAACACAAAACTACTAGTATACTTGTAATTCAAGTGGACTATGAAAAGTGTAAAAATGTCTGCATCAGAAAGCTTCAAACATACTTGCTCTTCTACAAGTGTAAAGAACATAGCCCTACTAGTAGTTTTTGACTTGTAGGCTTGTGTTACAGGGCCCTAGACTTTGTTTAGACTATTACAGTAAATTCCTTCTACGGTCCTTAGGGTAGTAGCCTAATCTGATGAGTTCAGTGTGATAACATTAATTGATGGAGTTATTAGTTGTGGGATTCAATGTTTTCTATAAAGAGAAAGAGTTCAGTTTTCTGGTGATTTACCCTCAGATCACATTTTACAGCCCATTTTTATAGTTGGGACATGGGCATGTGGTACCCGTGGCATAATGGTTAGCATATCCACCTGCTAACCCAGAGGTTCGAATCCCAGCAGAGGCAAAAATGTTTTTCCACGGGTATCGCCTTTCGCGAAGAATTGGCAAGTCCTCCGTTAGTAAATTCATTGCCATGAAAAGCGCTTTCTCAATTAGCCGTTCGGAACCGGCAGAAAATTGTAGGTCCCCTCCATTCCAAGGGATGGTTGTGAGAAATGCGCTAGGCCCAGGGGCTCCTCGCTCTGTTGCGCCACCCTATTTTTTATTTTTTTTTACATGGGCATGTGTTCCAGATACCGCGAGGCATCAAATCGCTTTGAATCCTTCAACTAACAAATTAAAAAGACTGATGCAAAGTCATAATGAAGCTGTTGCCCAGCAACACCATCTTCGAAAATGTTAAAGAAGAATTATTTGAGCTTAAAATCGCTAAACACCCCCATTGGATCATGTTTGAAAAAAACCTCAAAGCTTATTATCTAGTATCCTTTACGACAAAGAGAAGGTACTCGCATTGCAATACAATGAACATACAACTTAAATTGCAAAAAGGTTGGTGCAATGTGGCCACTCAATTCTTCAAATTCGTCAAAGTTTTATTTTCCCTTCCATAATCACAAACTTATGTGAAACTCATTGATCCACTTACGCCTTGAATAACTAATGAGCAAATTTACATGGTGTTAAGTTGTAAAACAATTATCCCAAAAAGCTTAAAATGAAATCCCGAATTGATAGCTCCTGAACCATTACTTGCCATCAACCCAAATCTAAATCCCCAGAGCTTAAAAGTATTTCACAAATGATAATGGAAACAAAACGTGCATAAATTGCCATAATTTTCCCATGTCAAATCATTCAAATTCAGTAGTTAAAATAAAAGTATTAAAATCCTTTTCACACAATCTAAAAAATAACACGCATACGCCACAGTACACCGACCTTTTTCCCTCTCTTGTCTTATCTTGCCTTCATAACTTAAGGCACAAACGGCCTCTTAAACAGATAAATAAGAAATCAATTCAAATCCCACAACCAAATCCACCAAAACTGAAACCCTTTAAAATGTTATGTCAACCACTCATGAGATACTAAAAATCAACAGAGAATCCCTTAATCCAAGTCTTTGCGCTTAAAAGAGTGAAGGAAAAACAAAAGATTACAAATAAGAAAATAAAAAACAAAAGCTTCCAACCCTTAAATCTAATTTATCCTTGGGAAGAAGAGCCAATTGCTTCTTCCATTTTTTTATTTTTTTTATTTTTTATTCTTTCACCAACCACCATATCATCATCAGTCAGAACAACGGACTGCAAGTGGTGCGGCGGCGGGTGGGCAGACGGTGAAGCAACACGCAAGGGTAAATGAGTAGTAGGTACGCTTTTGTGTCCTTGTTTGTGGGGCTCCTTTTTCGCACGACAATATTATATTATGTGTGTTGAGACACAATGGCGGGAATAATTCCCCGTTCGAATGGACGGTGTCCTGTCCTCGTAATTAAATCTTACATTGTTCCATTAACATTTTCCTCTTTACTCGCTTGCAACGGTATTTTTTCACCCTGCTTTGTGACATAAAAGCTGTTGGCATTTTATATGAGTGCTAGTGCATAGATACCCTGGTGCTGCAGCAATTACTCTTTATTTTCATTGACCCCAAACATATACACACACTGACACGTCTTGGGATATATTGAATATAAGTATCCATTGTCTATCTACACATGAACTCAATTGACTCTTACTTTTAGAATATTTGATAGCTACTCCGTCCTTTAACCCATTGAGAGTTTTGAGACTGCCAGAGGAGCTTGTAAGAGTCGGAGGTGGGGTGTTGAGGCGCATATAAAGCAGAAGTGGAGCAACTATACTTGACTCCGTGACTCCATGGTATGCAGGGCTTTTCAAGGAGTAAAAAAGGAGTCTTGAAAAATTATATCATAAAATGAAAGTAAACAACTGATGTGTGTTTTGTTTTGCTGGCAACTCTAATGGAAAGGATATGTTCAACAGTCACGACAGCAGCTCAATTATTCCCGGCAATAAAATGTCATCAAACAATGCTTGTGTTGTGTTTTTTTGTTCTTTGAGAGCTTTCCTGATGTACAGTTTACAAAAACATCTATGCTATGAGAGGTCGTGTTTTTTCTATGTTGACCGGGATTAAATGACAACTTTGGCAGCAGATCATTTGCTTTCTGATAACTGTCTTCATTTTGTTGTTTGTTGACAAATTGTAAAGCCTTTATCGTGCCGGTCTAATGGCATCTGTATACATAATATGTACTCTGAATTCAATACCTATAGGAAGTATTCGTGCGTGACCACTGTTCGATTCGAACACCAGTCACCAGTCAGTGGAAATTGAAATCAATTATCGCCTTTGAGGGTGTGACAAGGCTAAGAATAGACTTGATCTTCAAATTATTTCTGTAAACAGAGAAGTTGACAAAACTGTCAAAAAGCCGGAGCGTGCTGTTCGACTTGGTTTCGAATTTCAGTTTGAAATTCTCACTCACTGAATACAGAGTGTTTTATTGTATAACTTGTAAAAAATGGGGGGGTGTTTAAATTTCAGAGAAATCTTTTAAGTAATTGGGGTTGGTTGTGGGACTACCATATCATTGTGATGAATTTTTCGGTACATTAGTCTCGATTTCTAGGCACTGAGTGTGTGTGTTTGTGTGTATACTAGAAAATTGATAACATTTATCATGGACTGTGAAGATTTATGGGTTAATTTACTTCGAAGAAATGACTTTGAAACCTTAAATTTAATGGGAAATTATTTTTTACTTACAGTCAAGAAGGCAATCAGTCACTTTTACGGCTATGCCACCCGGAGTTCTAGTCAATGATAGTCGTGCTAACTCAACTGATGATATTCAAATATCTCTTGCCCCACACATACAATCGTATTTGAGTCAGACGGGACGTCGGCATTCTTGTTGTAGTGTTATGCTACCAGTTGCATTCGAACGAGCTGCTGCACAATCTTGGATGGATCCCAAATTTGATTCACCTGTACTGGAGGGACAGTATCTGACGAGTCTTTTCCCACACAAACGAATGTGTTATCGGTAAGTGGTTTTGTTTTGAATGTCTTTGATGTCTTTGACAGCCGCAAATGAAATAAAATGTTTGAAACTCTTAAAAGGAACCTTTCCTTATAGTCACTTAACACAATGTGCACTCTGCATTTAAACGAGTTACACTTGGGTAAAGAAAAGAAAATTTATAAAAAGAAAATCTGAGTGAGTAAAACTGAGTCGGAGAATATGGAGCTCCTTCTCCAACTTAAAACTCCATTACAATGCAATCGTTAACTACTGCTTCACTTAAACACAGTTTTTTTCGAAAAGCAGAAAGAAAGTGAAATCTAGCCAATGTAAATGAAGACTATCGTCGTTTACATAAACTTTAAATAACTGACAGCTTTTCGGTTACAGTTACTCGATGAAAACTGCTAGAGGAGCATATATAGCAGCTTTCACAGCAAGAAACTGCATTGAGTTAATATAATTTAACTCAATGCAGTTTCTTGTCCAATTAGCAATGATGGTAAGGTCGTAATTTGGTCTAAGTGTGTCGGTCTTCGTATACTGACAGCCACATCTGACATAACCTGACCTTACCTGTGGTCGTAATTTGATGAATATCAGATTTCTAAAAGTAGCATTCACAAAACCATTTTTTCGATCTTCTAAATCACGGTTGGCCAGGATTGCAATAGCAATCGCCACACTGTTGTGCTTTCCATTGAGAAACATCAAGCTATTCGACAGCTCGAAATAAAGCTTCGTGACGTTTACACCTAGAACCACTGGTTGTTTAGCTTAAATCAGTTTTTTCTATAAGTTCTGCTTCGCGAAGAGTCTATATATCTTTGACGTTGGACAAAAAGGTCTTAGGTCAAAAACTGCAGGGTTTCGCGAGACTGCATTGAAAATATAGTAATTATCTGCAAATCATTATGATGGTAAATAAGAAACCTTTATAATATAACTTTTCTAAATTTATAGCTTTATTTATAAAAACAAATTACTGAAACCTAATCCAAAACCCAAAATGCAATTTTTTTTTTTTTGACTTAAGACCTTTTTCCCTAACGTCAAAGATATAGTGATTGGTAGGCTGATACTCTCAAATTCAGGGAAGTAGTGTTCCTTTTTTTAATGTAGTTCCAGATAGCAGCACCCAGCAGTGGTGCTCTGACATCTCTGAAGGAATTAGTACCATGGATTTGATGGCAGCATAACGGCCTGAGAAGAAACACATGTAAAGTGGCTAGGAAAAATTAAACTTTGTTACCACTACAACGATTGATTTATGAGTGGCATGATTACTGCCTTCCTAAACCATAACCCTACAGCCATGTTTTCCATTAGTGTTAACAGCTCGTTAAGCACAGATTTTCAAAGGAGAGAGGGAAGATCTTGTTGACAAAGTGCGTCTACTTACGACGCTTTTGATAGAAATTCCACCTAGTTTTGAGTTTGTGATGAGAATTTAATTCAGTCTTTCGATCAGCTCATCGAGTGAGATCGCAGATGTTTCGATGTTCCTAAAGACGCGTTCTATGTCTATAAGAAAATTACTATAACTATACCAGTTGTGCTTTTTATTCCAATTAATTTGGGAACAACGGAAGTTTAAATTCTTCTTCTACTTCCTTTACGGCGATTATCAAGATCTCGAAGGGATCACAACCCTTCCACTTATATCCTTCATACTAGTAGTCTGCCTGTGGACACGAGTTAGTTTAAGCTGTTTTCTTTTAAAACAAAGTTTTAGTGCTCCAATCTTTGAAAAACTTAACCATGAAAAATAATAAGAAACAATATCGAACACATTTACATTATGTGGCAAAAAAGTGTGGAACTTCAGTGCGAATCCCGTGCTATCCATATTGTGACAACTTGACTTATTGCCTTCCAATGGAAATTAAAGTCAGAATGAGATCGGAAAGGAGGCTTATCGCTTCGACTTACACAAGCACGATTCTTTCTAAAGCCGATAAGAAGAGAATGAACCGTTTTATTTTAAATGATGAACCGTTTGACTTATCGCCAAAAGATAAAAAACAAATGTACTGACGTTTAAGACATCCCGGTTCGGAAAGGGAAGGAAGCTTGACCTCGGTATGTTGCCTACTCATACCAGATACCAAAAGCCTTATTAATACTATGGCGGATCAATAAGTCCTTCGCTTTTTGAATTTCCCGCCTCTTAATTGAAATGGCAGCACTGCTCCCATTGACATTCAGTTGATTCTTTTCAAAAATTTAACAAGCAGAGACATTAAATTTTTTTTTGTACAGCCTTTAATATCAGACTACCGTTTGGTCTCCAAACAGCAGCCAAACAGTGGGTTTCTCGGGGTGAATCACTTTTTCCATTTTCTTCTTAGTCAACTCGTTAATCTGATATTAATGGCTTTTAAAATAAAACTAAGTGTCGCAGCTTGTACAATTTTTGACAAGAGTCAACTGACAGATGAATGTTGACAGGAGCAGTGTTGCCACTTCAATTGAGAGTTGGGAAATTCAAAAAGTCACGGACCTATTGACCTGCCCTTATTAGCTCCGCTTAGAGTCTTACTAGATTTCCCTTAAGAGTTTTCGAGAAATATTTTGCTAATGGTATTACAAAAATGTCGAGTAATAGTTTTTAGTTAAACAATTTCAACTTTTCGAAAGACTTTCAATGGTAAGATTGAGGATGTCACTTAGAAATGATTCTAATGAAAAATGAAGTCGTTTGAGTTGAAAATCTCATGGTGCTACAAGAACCTAGATATTATTATCTGCCCCGAAGGGACCACAGCTTATCCACTTATCCACTTGTGACCTGCCCGTGGTTGTGTAAGTTTGCATCAGAGAGCGCCAGCATGCCTCCCGGTCTCATGTTGTTTCATGTGTGAAGCTAGTGAAATGCAAATTTCGTTCATTCGTCTGTGCCGGGGAATTCTCTGAATCTATCTGAACATATGACACTACCAACTAAGCAGGTCGTTCTCTATTTTTTAAAATCACTACGAGAGAGAATATACCAAAATGCAGGGGCCAAATCACGGCATACGTTATCGAATTACTCGTGACGGAATTATGTGAATTGGTATTACCGCTCACGTTATCGAGTAATCTAGTTCCACAATTTGGCTTCTCTCATCAGTAGTCGAACGGAATTTCATTCGACGCATGAAGTGCTCACTGCTTCTTGTTCTCCGGTTCTTGAAATGAAAATGTAAGAAACTTCGTGAACGTTTTTTTGTGTATTTATTACCTTACTTTAATCTATTCAAAGTTCAAACCGATCACTTTCGTTGCCCATGTACACATGCATCGAAAGACAATGACAACCGTCTAGGTAGCAATTAACAATTAGTTTTTTTAACAACACTACGCGAGTTCATTTGGTGTTTTTGTTTTCTGAAATTCTCACCAAAAATTTTTTTACTAAGGAATGAATTTCGCTTGCAAAATTAGTCTAAAGAGACATCAGCGACATCTGTGAGTTAATAGAAACTGGAAATATACCAGTTAATTTTCGATGTAACTAGTATAATTTTAAATAGCTATACGATACGTGAGATCACGTATGCTCTAATCCCAAAATGTTTACTCATTCACTCGATCACTGAAGCCACTCAAAAACGTGAGCTGTAATTCGGCCAAAGCTTTTTCCAAAATCTTAAGATGTTTGGCTGATCTAATCCATACACCTTTTTTCTGTAACACAAAACTACAAGTTTTTAATCGTAAAACAAGTGCATTATGACAAGTGTACAAAATTTCTGTGATACAAAGCTACAAGTTGGGTTCCTATAAGTTGCTCTTGAATTTTAGACTTGTAGCTTTGTGTTACAGACCCCAGTAACGTTTTTTTTTTATTTTTTTTTGTTTACATGGAATAGGCTCCAAAACTACTTGACCGATTTGAATGAAATTTTGTACAAAAATAGTCTAGGGCCTGAGAAAGGACATATGTTATTTTTTCATAACCATATTCCCACATATTGTGTGGCGTAGATTTTACCTTATCGATGAAAGCACAATTCTTCGAAGTGACATAGTGCTTTAAATAAAATAAATAAATAGGGTGGCGCAATAGAGCGAGGAGACGGGGGCCTACCGCATTTCTCACGCTTTTTATTTTTTGTTTTCCTGTTGTGATTCGAACCACGGACATCCTGCTCAACAGGCAAACATGCTGACCATTACGCCATGTGGGTCGATGATATACACTAGATCACGGTAGGGTCCGGGCTACGCCTCACCGGGTGAGTCAGCTTATTACTGGATTTATATTGTTTCCGATTTTCGGTTTTGGCCATTAATAAAGAGTATATTGCAAATGTTTGGTATTGAATTGTACACTTGTTTTGTTTTTAGTAAACCACAGAAATTTCACCTCTCCATTCAGGCCTATTCGTCACAGTAAACGATTGATTGCCGCTTTAATTTGTGTTGAAGATTTTGGAAAATGTTCCCCAAAGTCTTGAATTTGTTTCTGCTTAAACACAAACTTCTGCGATTATTGAAGAAACGATCTTAACAAAATTCATTTTGATATTTCTTAGAGCAGAAAATTCAATTTCAACATTTTTTATGTCCACGGACAAAGTAAAGGATTTCGAAAATATTTAAATACAAATTTTTATAAGAAAATATTTTTCTTCAATATAAATCCACAGGACAAATTTATTCAATAGTAATTTTTTATTCTTTTTATATTTTTTTCATTACAGATTCACACTCTATTACATTCTCTTTTGCTCGTTAGCGTGGTTTATTTATTTTCTGGCCAATAACGAGTCTGACTATTGGCAGGAGATTTCAAGTACCTTCTCGATCATATCGGTAATAACAATTATAGCGCTATGTTTCACACACTGGGACATGTATCGAGCTTATTCAAACACAGCCTCAGCTCTAACCGCCATCATTCTTTGTACAGCCTCATTAGGTTTTCTTACTTTCACCAAAAATGCATTTAGTCCTTTGGGGCACTTTGCCATTTGTTTGGAAATCATTTTGCTCATCTATACAGCAATACCAATGAGACTATGGCTTAGTGCCCTTATTGCCATTACGTACTCAATTCTCTTCGAAACTTTGAGTCATTTGGTAGCCGGAAACACGGCAGTACATGGAACACCTAGTGAATTGGCCTATAAAGTTTTGATACTGCGAATACTTTTGCAATTCAGTGTACATTTGGTTGGTCTTCATGTGCTGGTAATGAATGTAGTTCGGATGAGAGGTACTTTTATGAAGATCGGGCAGAATCTCTTGGTTCGACGACAGCTAGAAATGGAGAAACAACTTAAGGAGAAAATGATTCATTCAGTGATGCCACCGAAGGTTGCAAACATGTTGCTAAATGAAGGCGGAATGGAGCAGCCTGATCTTATGAAAGCAAACCAAAGTGCCCAACACATGCGTCCAAGATCGTCAAACGATGTAAAATCACTTTTTAGGCCATTTCATATGCACAGCATGGAAAATGTGAGCATCTTATTTGCCGACATTGTGGGCTTTACAAAAATGTCATCGACCAAAACCGCCGAGCAGTTGGTCGAAATACTCAATGACCTCTTTGAGAGGTTCGACGATCTCTGCACTCTGAATGGATGCGAAAAAATCTCAACACTTGGTGATTGCTACTACTGTGTTTCGGGATGTCCTGAACCAAGACCAGATCATGCTATTTGCTGTGTCGAAATGGGTTTGGGCATGATAGAAGCTATGAGATATTTCGACGCACAAAGACATGAAGGGGTGAAAATGAGGGTCGGTGTCCATACGGGCACCGTACTTTGTGGAATTGTCGGTACTCGAAGAGTAAAGTTTGACGTGTGGAGTAACGACGTATCGCTGGCGAATAAGTAAGACTTTCCAGAGACTTAATAAAAAAAAAATAACATTTCGTTTTGTTTAGAATGGAATCGTCCGGCAAACCCGAACAAGTTCACATTTCAGAAGAAACATCAAACTTCTTGGGTGACGCATACTACCTTGAAGAGGGAGAAGAAGTTCTTGGTAAGTACTTCGGACCGCGAAACTCTGACGAGTAAACTATTTTTTTGTATTATTTTAGGTCATCGAACATACTTTGTAGTGGGCCGTCAAATGGAGATCTCTCGAAACAATAGCCTAAGTCCTAGTGCTCGAAACGGCTCAAACTACTTACTCGCCTACCACAACGAACATTCTCTTTCCCAAAGTGCGACCAACTTGTCAGTGATACAGCCAAACGTTCCACCTGCGTCGCCTGTAGGTCAAACATCAAATTCTCTGAATCCATCGCCCGTTCTCTCAGGACGACCTCGGCTGACAGCTCTAACAGTGAAAATGCGAAAGAAATCTCCGATCCATCAGCCGATAAATCATGACATCGAAAAGGGCAACAACAATAATTCAGCCATGCCAAATCCTACAATTATTATTACCACCAAATCCCTTCCCGGAAGTCTGGACTCAGACATTGAAGACGAGAACTGTAGCAAGGGCTTTAATACAGTGGCAGCAATCAAACCTAACACAAACCTTGAGGAAGAAAATAAAACAAAGGCAAGGCTGAAAAACTGGCGAGTGCCACGATTTTTGAAGAAAATAGATGACTTCAAGCGAACAGATCCATCGGCCGGACTGCTTAAGTCGGCTCCGAGTCGACCACCAGAGGAAATAATCAAAAGCTTCGAACAGAACGGATATCAACAAATTCCCCTGTTAATGGAGACGACGAAGCCCACCTGCACGCTAGACATTCCACAGAGACCAGGCGGCCACTCTGGCTCGGCATCAATGATCAAATCACCCGACGGTAGCTGCTGTTCCCCCGGACAGCATTCCATGTTCGACGACATCATCGACATCCGATCGTATATCTCACAATCTCGCAGTGACATTTCACCATTCGGTCGGTCTGGTAGCTATCGTTCGCAGTGTGGTCGATCGGGTATGTCTGGTCCATCTTGTCATTGGGATGGCTCGCCTGAGGGTAGACCGCGTGCGTCCACATTAGCAGTGGAAAAACCTGAAACAACTCATCCGCAGCCTCCTCCTCCGCCATGTCATCACCAGCTACAGGTTTGTGATGTTCTCAGTATATGCCCTTCGGCAGCGAGCCGCAAAGACTCTGGAATCAAAAGTAATAGTCGCCGGTCTAGTATTCAGCAGCAGATATATGCCCTCAATCAGACAGCTGCGATCTCACAACATCGAGTTTCCGGCTACTTTACGAGCTCAACATCGAGTATTTCCAACATTGGCGACTTGCCTATTCAACTTCCGGTTCACATTCCACCTCCTCAACCTGCACTGCCACAGCAGCATGTAGCAGATCCTTTAGCAGCTTGCCTACAGCAACTTAGGAAACAGTCTGATCTTCAACTGATCCGATGCGTTCGGGACAACGCTAAATCAGAACGAAGTTACCTGGTAAAGCCTCCACTGAGACGATTCAGCCTGTTCTTCCAATCGCATCAGATGGAGAGGGACTTTCGCTCGAAAGCCCACCGATTTGGTAGTGAAAATGAAACTGAAGGGCCGCCAACGCTAGCAACCCCTCGCTACAATACCTACTTGGACATCTTTGTAGGCATTGCCGTTTACTTCTGCATCTCAGCTTCACTCTTTCTAATGGCACCCTCCGTTTCTCATTTCCACATTTGGGTAACTGTCTTTTCCATTTTTACCGCCATTCAATTTTTCGCTTTGTTTCTGTTTACTCGACAAATGTGCCGGCGGAGTAACGGTAAATTCAAGCCCGAACAAAAGGAATCATGTGCTGACCGAATATTTGAGGCCATCTCCAGTTGGTACCCATGGCACACATGTCTAGCACTGCTTATGTCAATGCCAGCAGTACTCATAATCATTCACTACCTTCTTCTTGACGTCGATCAACTTCAAGCCTTCGAATATCACTACGGCTTTCTGATATTTGTTTGCATCGTCCACTTCTGCAACTTTACGCAGCTCAATTGTTGGATGAGGAGCATCTTAGCCCTTCTTGCGGGCATGTGTTTTGTTGGAATTGCCGAGAGTCAACTTACATTCTACTCCATTCGCAACGAAGTGATGAACCTGACTGAACCATCAGCCTTCCTCAATACTCAAAACATCATCTCCGCTGAAGTACAATGGTTTGAAGACTACCACCATGAGATTTATCTCGATCTACTCCTCATTTTGGTCCTCGTATGGTTACTCAACAGAGAATTTGAAATAGGTTACCGACTAACATTCTACGGGAATGCTGTCGCCAATCAGGACAAAGTACGTGTACAGAACATGAAAAATCAAGCAGACATGCTGCTGCATAACATCATTCCCAAACATGTAGCGGAACACTTGAAAAACACCGCTAAATACTCAGAAAATCATCGAAATGTGGCAATAATTTTTGCAAGCATAGTTAACTTCAACGAATTGTACGACGAAAGCTACCTCGGTGGCAAGGAATACCTGCGTGTACTTAACGAACTAATTGGTGACTTCGATGAACTGCTTTCGAAGCCAGAATTCCGATGTGTTGAGAAAATCAAAACAATTGGCAGCACTTTCATGGCGGCAAGTGGTTTGGATCCACTCAATCGCGGCGATGACAACCATCACATATACGCTTTGATGGAGTTCTCTAAAGAAATGCAGTCTGTTGTAAAGTCCTTCAACAAGGATCTTCTAGAATTCAACTTGATCCTCAGAATTGGCTTTAATATTGGAGATGTGACAGCAGGAGTAATAGGAACTAGTAAGCTGCATTATGATATTTGGGGCGATGCAGTCAACGTAGCCAGTCGCATGGACTCCACGGGAATTCCTGGAAAATTACAAGTTGGTAAAGATTGTTTAGCTTATTTAGAGGAAAGATACGAGTTTGAACCTCGAGGTGAGGTCTATGTGAAAGGAAAGGATCACATGGAGGTATTTTTGTATAAGAATGAGAAAACAGATTCAGCTCAGGAAGATGAGATGTAAAGTGAGATGTAAGGAGTTATGAGGATGAGGATATGTCCAGTAGCTTTAGTCTTGTTGAAGGGATCAGTGAAAAAAAGATAATGTTTCCTTTTCTAATTCTTTGTTTCTTTAAAGGCGGTATAGTTTGATGGCATGCTTCGGTAGACTTGGGTTAAGTAGTTTCATTCAGTGAATGGCAATCGGGTTGGCGAAGATTTGTTCTTCATTTAAGGCACTATGATGATACTCATAATCTGATAGAGGTCACAGCTCTCCTACTTGTCACCAAAATGTCTTATTTTTTCCCCCAGACCTATCAGTCTTTCCAATAACGACCCCAGAAACTTAAAAACAAAACTGCTTTTGACTCGTCTGAATAACTATATGCTGAAATTTTTGCTATTTTTATTCGGTTGTGAGTTTATTTTTTTTTTTTTTTTTACTTTGAAAGGAAGAAACCAGGCTGGAATAACTTTATTTTGTTGCTATGTCATGTTGAAAAACTGCGAAAATTAAAAGACCTGCCAAAGAAATGTTCGGCTTTAACGATGAACCTCATTTACTGACGCCAAAAAAGAATTCTGTTGGACAGAATTTGAAATATTAACCAGAAAACTAATACTTAATGAAAAATGGGCATACATTGTCTTCTAATGAGATCTTGTATGCCCCTTTCTTATTAAATATGTATTTTAAATTCTGTCCAGAACTCAGAACAGTTTTTCGCCTCGATTGAATGTATATGAGCAGCTGTACCTCTTTTAAGTAGTGACAGACTCAAAATTTTTCAGTTGTTGCGAGTTTAGCCCGAAAAAATGTTTCACCGCACTCATTTATTTGTTTAGAGAATATAATTTGATTTTACTTGGACGTGCTATTGTTTTTTCAAAAGGGAGTTTTTATTGAGTTATTTATTAGTCAAGTACTTTAAAGAGCGAAAAGTAAAAGTTAATTTTTTGAACAGAAATTCATTTGGGCATAATTAGCAATTAAGCTGAAAATATGTTTGAATTAGCAGTAGGTACATAAAAACTATGAACTGATGGCTTAAGATAGTGTTTCCTATAGCAACTATAATACCAGAACTTTTTTGTGAAATCAACCTTTTAAATGGACGTAATATTAGCGCAAATCGTGGTCATTTCATTTCGCTTTAAAATGAGCCATAGTGCCGGCTCTAGCTTAAAATGACATCGATCATTTATTGTAGAATTCGACTTTCTTTTAGAATCACTATAAATTCTTAGTTAGACTTATCCCATTTTTTTTTTTTTTTTTTATGTATTTAATAAAACCTCGCTTAACTCTTCAATTCCCAGGGCTGTATTTGAGAAAATAAATACTATTTGCTATAGAGGAATATAAATGGGCTTAGACAAAAAAAAAAAAAAATTCGAAAAAAAAACTTTCACCACAACTCTTTTCTTACGGGGGTCTCGCCTCTCGCCTACAGGTGACAGGCAAAGATGGTATGATGGAAAACAATTTAAAAACAAGTGTCACCTACGGGTTGATGAGTTAAATTTATCTGAATTTTGTCATTTGCTTGACATTTTATGTTATTTATTAGTTTCGTTACTTGAACTTTCTTTGGAGTTGACCCAGTTTTCCTTGACGTTTAGGTTTAGGTTTTATATAGTCCAGTCAAAATAGACTAAATTATGATTCCAGTTTGAATTAATTCCCAACAAGCTGGATTTTTGTGCAGGCTTTGAATACTTCATTACAAATGATATGTCAAAAGTCACGATCAACAACCACAATTTCACTTTCAGTCAAAGATTCATTGCAAATAAAGCAAAATTCTGACATTTTTACAAAAGTTTGTAACGGCACTGTTTAAAAATAGAATATAATTCGCAAACACGTTTATTCACTACGAAAAACTGTTCAAAACTGACAGCATTTACTAGAGCTATGTCCTTCGGAAAGCAGGTATACGGTATACGCAGGTTTCGAGCCGAAAAATTGATGGACGGACGATGACTCACTCAGAATTGTATATTTTTCACGAACTTGTATGCATGGGGCAAATAAAACTATGTTATAATATTTTTTGTTTAAAAGGTTGACCCGATGATGCATACTGGCCACGTATGAGTTCATATTCGTGTTTTCTATGTTTAATATAGCCATAATTCGAGAACAGTGCACCGTAGAAGAAAAAGTGTTGAAATATTTTTTGTAGGCAATTTTACGATCTAAAAACTTTGTCTGAACCATTTTTCGATAGCTCTCCTTGTTTCAGAGATATACGCAAAAAACGCAAATTTGTGACCTTTGACCTCGAATAAAAAACAGCGCACAAGCGGGATCGATGGGGACTTTTGACATATCATTTGTAATGAAGTATTCAAGGCCTGCACAAAAATCTAGCTTGTTGGGAATTAATGCCAACTGGAATGTCTATTTTGACTGGACTATATAGGTCTCCAAAAAAAACTGGGCTTCCGGTTCTCAAAAATCGTTAAGCCACAATATCACAATAATATTTTAAAGAACAATACCTGTCATTTGACAGCCCTGTTTATTACCTGAACTCATCCCAGCAAAATCTTAATGCTGGTTCAGAACAAACCCAGAGCTCAAAAAACATTCAGTTTGACATTCAGGACGAGTTTTTTATTTTTGAATTAGTTTTATATCGTTTTTCATTGTAGTTCGAAAGATTTGCTCTCAAATGGTGACATACTCTTTTCAATGAGACTTTGAAGCTAATGTTCACATAAAGGAGCTGACATTTTAATGTTTTGTAGTTTGTTTAATCCACCAAATTACTGAATTCCAATTTATTTACTCGTTTCCTCATAATTAATAGGAATTTTTTCAACCTTACGCTGGCATAACAAATTTAAAATAAGAAAACTACTTTCCATTTAACGTTTGACAGAATAATTGTATTTGCATGTGTGCGTGAATTCAGATCAGAGCATAGTATAAAGAACCTATAGTAGCACCATGGCGGGGAAAGCGATGGTGTCGCCGTCTGTCGACCCAATTTAACGTACCTACCTTCTCAATCGGAACAAGTTTAATCGTAGAACCCTGCCAACATGCTGTCAATACGTCATATATTATTGTTTTTTGTTGGGGCGGCTTTGCTTCGTAAATGTGTTAGCAATATTAAAGAGTGATGTGCGAGTGATGTGCTTTTTGATTCTAAATGATAAAAAGTTTGTTGTTTTGCATTTGGTGTGTCATGACATTGTTTGAAAATCATTTAAACGCATTTATTAATTGATGAAAATACCATCCACAACCATTAAAGCATCTAAAAAAATACCATCCACATGCCTAAGTGAACAACCACAGCCAAATTTTTTGAACCGATAAAACGTTAAATTGGGTCGACAGACGGCGATACCATCGCTTTCCCCGCCATGGTGCTACTATAGGTTCTTTATACTATGGATCAGAGTACCACTGCTAACCAAATGGGAGTAGGTCTTTGGCGTTTAGAATTATTCCGGATATACTCTTTTTTTAATGAAACATGGAAAAAGAGGAAGAAGTAAATCTTTTCAAAAAAAGGAGCAACTCTTTTCATCAATGAAAAATACTTTTAAGACTTAATCAAGTAGTTCTAAAAAAAAGAACAATTTGTCCAAATTTTTGTTTTCAAACAAAATTTATGTTATTTTTGCCCTAACTGTCAAAATTTAGGTACTGTTCAGATTTCATTTAATCAGGTCAATTTTAAAGTCGTCACTAGCTAGTTACGTTATCACAACCCGTTTGTATTTGATGACCCCAATTTAAAGCTAAAGCGATATTTACTTCAGCCAACATTTGCTCTTAAAAACCTGCCGAATATAGGTTTGCGCTTTTAGTTTTAATGCCCTTTTAGATGGTCAGTTGTCAGTTCAGTTATCAGTTCAGTTGTCATTTCAGTTAAAAAGGACAGCATATTTAAACCTCAGTCCGGTGCTCAGTTGAGCTATCATATTGCTTGTGAGCAGCAGAAATTCAGTTTAATTGATAAACTGAACTAAAAACTTAAGGCCATGTTAGGTCGTTAGTTCTCAGTTCAGTTTTCAGTTCAGTGTGTAAATAGATGTCAGTTGCTTTATTTTATTTGAGAAAAATCAAAATTAGAAAGAAAACTGAGAACTGAACAGAAAACTGATTGGAATTTCATCAGTTGTCAGTTCAGTTTAAAGTTCATTTGTCAGTTCATATTTAAGCGTTTAGACATACTGAAAGCTTAACTGATTTTTCAACTAAAACTGAAACTGAAATGATCGTCTAAAAGGGCCTTTAAAGTACATATATATTTGCCTTTGTTTTGCTCTGTGTCGTAGAAGTTACTGCCTTCCCGAATTCCTTCTTTATGCCTAGCTTCCACATAATTTCAATCTATGGTATGCTTTGCAGCAGGTACTGACTATCACAAGTAGAAATGATTAAAGCAGCATTTTATTTTCATAGTCTGCGACAGAAAGCATACTCATATCTATAGCAGCTATTTAGTTATTAGCATGTAGTTTCCAGCATTTTGAAAATCATTTTGGCGTGTCGAAAAAGTGTGGTCTAAAATGCCCAGAACATACAATTTGATAGCTTGTCTACTATTACATTATTTTTACCATTTAGACACGACGCTAAATATATCTGCTGAGGTTTTTTTTACCATAAAGCTACGCTTGTTCTAAATTTCTTACATTACTTCCTCTAAAAAATCTTTGGATATTATTATGTATAACAAAACCGAAGACTGCTCACATTAACCCTACACATAATACTACAAAAGCCTTAAGAACAGGCTGGAACGAACATTCTCTCACCATGTTTTATTTTAATTAGAAAGATTTAAATATTTTATACAAGATATCCCTACATGGAATAACTGAATAAATTAAAAAAAAAAAGAATTACTGAAATAAATTCTTGTCAACGTGTGATAAACAAATAAATTAAACGATTGAGGGCTTTAACAGAATGATAATTAAAAATCTATAAAACAAAATATACATGTATAGCGCTTAGAGTATGTATGCATTAAAAAAGTAGAGCGAAAACTCCTCAAAGGTCTGTTACCTGAATTATGTATATGAATATATATATATACACACACTATATATGTATGAATGTATGTGTTTAAAAATTTTTGTTAAAACAAATTTATATTGCGAACATTTTCTTTTTGTAATTTTATAACCTTAACTGAAACAAAAATAAAAAGAAAACAAGAAAACAACACAAACAAATATATATTTACATGTTATAGAAAATATATAATATAATATACTCTTAGCCACTGCGTGTAAAAAGTATGCTTGAATAAGGCTTTGTTTTCAATTATGTGATCCTTGTATTAAAACATTATACATATTTGGATTTGATTTATTTAATTTTACTAGAGCCTAAGTGATTGAAACTTGCACACACATAACTTCTTGCCTTTTTTTTATGAATAAAAATAAAACAAAAAACACATTATACTAATTTATTCAAGCGCTTTCATTGTGCATTGAATTTGATACCAAAACAAAAACCTTATAATTCGTTTTAAATTATTTTGTTGTAAATAAGTATTTCATAATAGTGTCTTGATCGCATAAATTATTATTATTACTATAATTATTGTTATTTTTAACAAAAGTGTTAACCAATTAGCATTGTTAGTAAATTTGTTTTTCTTTTTCCTAAGCTAATGTTAAAGTAAATTAATGTTTTAATTATCTTGAAATAACTTAAATAAATTTAGACTAAAAAAAAAAACAAAGAAAATCCAATAAAAATAAATGTACACAATGTTTTTTACATGTCATTATATATATATTTTATAAAACAACAATAAACAAATTAAAAGAGACTAAAAACTATTTATCTTGTAACAACACACTTACATTTGACTATAGGCAGAGAATAGATATTATTTTATAAAAAAACAAAAAAAAAGTATCCAATTTATTTATTTGTTAAGATAATGAATAATGAAATATTATATTTAATAGCAAAGTATGAATTGTTTTAATGGTCGCAAGTTGATTTGATTTATTACACATAAAAGGTGAGATATGTCCAAATGAGTTAGAAAAAAGTAGGCGACTGAACCTTATTCTAAACAAGGGAAATGAACCTACTTTTGTCACCTCCACTAGGAAAGAAGTGTTGGATATGACAGTGGCAAGTTTTGCCATAGCCAACAACATTCTCAATTGGCATGTCTCGAAAGAGATATCATTCTCGGACCACCGGTACCTCAGATTTGATCTGTCAAGGCTGAATCACACCAATCTAAAAAACAATGGGGTACCAAGACACACGGACTGGAATCTCTACACAGAGACACTTCGTTGTGAATTTGAACCATCCTATCCAAACATTGTATCTTCTTATCAACTTGAAGGGGAAGCAACACGCTTAAGCTCACAAATCAAAAGCGCATACGAGTCCAGCTGTCACATTAGACAGACCAACTCAAATCGCGTTGGAGAAGTTAAAAAGAAAGCTTCGAAAGATGTTCAATAAAACTAAATGAACCAATTCGTGGAGCGAATATCGAACAACTTTAACGACTTACAACTCGATGATAAATAAGAAGGCAAAAACGACTTACCTGGAAAAACTTCTGTGAAAGTATCGATAACTTGCCTTCTTCAATTAGAGTTCAAAAAGCCTTAGCTAAAGATCATAACAACGGTATTGGTCTCTTAAAAAAATCGGATGGTAGTTTTATACTTTTGGCCACTCATTTTCTTGACTGTATACATACCACTGATCAATCTCTAACCACAAATGTGAGTTACACTACACCTAATAGCACAACAAGAAGTCTAGCTAGAAAAATTTTTAACGAAGACTCCATCAAATGGGCAATATCCTCCCAACAGCCTTTCAAGGCGCCCGGGGAAGATGGTATCTTTCCTGCTCTCTTGCAGTATGGAATTGATACCATAATCTGCTCACTTATACTTATCTATAGATCCAGTTTTGAATTAAGCTACATCCCTCAAACTTGGAGAAAGGTGAGAGTAGTATTCATACCAAAAGCTGGCAAAAGATCAAACTCAGACCCAAAATCCTTCAGACCAATCAATCTCACATCCTTCTTTCTAAAGGTCATGGAAAAAGTAATTGATTTACACATTCGAAGTACGGCCTTAATAGCAAATCCCCTCAATGCTAACCAATTCGCTTACCAAACTGGTAAATCCACTGTTACAGCTCTCCATCAGCTGGTCAGCAAAATTGAGAATGCGTTTGCTAAGAAAGACATCATACTCTGCTCTTTTCTTGATATTTCTGGCGCCTGAACTGACAATACTACGTACTTGTCAATTCAAACCGCTGCAACTGTCAAAGGAATTGACACACCAACCATTAAATGGATTGACTCTATGTTAAGTGGCAGAATCATCTCCACCACACTAGGTCAAACATCAATAACAGATAATGCTGTTAAAGGCTGTTCCCAAGGGGGTGTTTTATCTCCCTTACTCTGGTCAATTGTTATAGATCAGCTCTTGGACGACCTCAATAAACTGGGCCTTGATACATAAGGCTACGCTGATGACCTAGTCATCTCTATTCAAGGCAATCAAGAAGCACAGGTCACAAACCGTATGCAAAGTGCCCTGAACAAAGTTAATGACTGGTGCAATAAAGAAGGGCTTAAGGTCAACCCCACCAAAACAGTCATCATTCCATTCACCAGGAGACGTAAAATCGATCTCCAAACACTATCCCTAAATAATGTTCAAATTAATTTTTCCAAAGAGGTCAAATATCTAGGAGTAACCCTGGATAATAAACTCAATTGGAAACCACATCTAGACAAAACCATAGCAAAAGCAACAAATGCTTTCTGGGCCTGTTCTAGACTCTTTGGTAAAAAGTGGGGACTTAGGCCAAAAATGATTTACTTGACTTACCTCACTATTATCACACCCATTATAACCTATGCTTCGCTGATCTGGTGGCAAAAAACAGAACAAGTTTATGCCCGCAAATCTTTGCAAAAGTTACAATGACTAACCTGTGTAGGTATCACAGGTGCAATGCGCACCTGCCCAACTTTAGCGTTAGAAAGCTTATTAAATTTTCCTCCGCTACATCAAAGAGTAAAGAAGACTGCTGCACTAAGCGGACTAAAGCTTCATCTCACTAACCACTCGAGAAAGGAAAACTTACAAGGACATATGAGTATTCTGCAGGTGCTCCCAATACTGAAATCGCCTGCAGCCCACTCCTCGGACTTTATGCCTAAACGCATAATGTTACACCACCCCTTTGATGTAATCTTTCCAAACCGCTCAGCATGGAAGAACCCTGTAATTCTTACAAATAACTTCCAATACATCTGGTATACTGACGGTTCAAAAACAAACAACGGTGTAAGTGTAGGGATTTACGGTCCCAACTATAAATCATCTACATCCCTTGGTAACACAACTACTATCTTTCAGGCAGAGGTAATGGCTATAGAATTCTGTATTAGGGAATGCATTAGAAGAAACCTCCGAAGATCAAGCATCCTAATCTGCTCTGACAGTCAGGCAGCACTAAAGGCTCTGTCCTCGACAAAAATCGAATCCAAACTAGTTTGGAACTGCCTGACATGTATAGTTCAATTAGCTACTCACAATAAAATAACTCTTTCATGGGTGCCTGGTCATGAAGGCGTACCGGGTAACGAAGAGGCTGACCGACTTGCTAGACTTGGCTCTCAGTCCCAATTCAAAGGCCCTGAACCCTACTGTGGTCTCCCAATCAGTAGCCTTAAAAACGAATTAGCTACATGGGAACGACAGAACATGATCAGCACCTGGAACAACTCAAATGGCCATCGTCAGTCAAAACTATTCATTGACTTAAGGTAATTTTCACCTTCACCCTATATAATTAAAAAAAAAAAAAAAGAACCTTGTCTTCGAACAGATGGCTTGAATACCAATTTTTCACACAATGGGCACGTTCAGCAACCTATCGGATAGGCTATCCCGTATAAGTATTTTAGATACGTTCTTGAACGATTCAGATGTATTTTTTCAGGGCCCAGATTCCGTAAATTTTTAGACGATTATCGTTCAATCGTCTATCGTGGATTGCGTAGTCAGAACAAATAACAAATTACAATTACAAATTTTGAGAACTTTTTCAGGGTCATACGTTTTTTACTGGGTAAAGCCGTAAATTCAGACGATAATAGTTTAAAACGTTACTGAATCCGGTCCTAGGTTGCTCCCGACAATAGCTGTGAAATTTAAAAATTTTATTATTACAAACAGAAAACCATTCAAGATATCGTTGCTAAACGATTTGAACTAGTTTTTTGCGAACCCCCATGCAACTTAGTGACTTTAATTCTGATTCTGAATTAAACGCACACCAAAAGTAAAAAACCAACATGAAAAAAACAAAAACAAATTTTCTATCTGCTGATCACTTGAATAGAAATGTATACCAAAAATTCTCTGATTACTTTAGATAGCGTTTTGGTAGAAATAGGGTTGTGTCTCTGTTAATTGCTTAATACGTAAGCAACAACAAAAAGTTATCCGGATACGATAATTGAACGACCTCAAAGAGATTAACATAAAGAAAGAAATGCTTGCCACAAGCCTCTTCTTCCTTTTGGGAAAGCCAACGTATTGTAAGCAAAGATGCTAGATTCGTTAAGTTGCAAAGAATTCAACGCATTTGAGTTTGTATAAGTACCAAAGTAGCTACAATTTGAAGATTTCCAAAAAATGAATTAAAAGGATAAAATTGAAATTATTGACAACGAAATCTAACTAACTGCTTAGAGATGAACATGAACACATTATCCTGAATGCAATCGCTTTCATATACCCGTAGTCAGCAATAGATAGTGTCCATGGAGTGACGGTTAGCATGTCTGCCTGTTACATGGGAGGTTCAAAATCCTACAAAAAAGCAAAAAATGTTTTTTACGGGTATCGTGATTTCGGCTAGTCCTCTGAAAATAATTAAATTACCACTTTTTTGATAAGCCGGTCGAAATCGGTAATAAAGGTATGGTTGTGAGAAATGCGCTAGATCCCAGGAGGATCTCCGCTCTTTTTCTATTTATTCAATCAAATCATTTCCATGTATTACTGCTTTATGAGTAAGACCAAACTTTCGCATTTATTGTGCATTTTCCAAGATCTTGTTCATGGTTTCAGGCTGTAGAGGTTAGAGATGTCGCCCAGTTCGTCGAAGAAGTATTCTCCAAGGGCTTTTTTCCTAGTGTGGGCCAAGCTAGGACACTCATAGAGGAAGTGGAATGATCCTTCCTCTGCCTCTTCATCTTGGCATCCTCAACATAAGTCGGATGTGCTAATGCCCATTCTCAACACGTGTACCCAAAGAGTTGTGAAATTCTGTTTTTTTCTTGGAAATATCTGGCCAAAGGTTTCTGGCATGTTTCTTTAAGATGACCACCTGTCATTGTCGGTTTTTAGAAATTTATGTTTGATTCTGCTTTTTTCTTGCTCTAGTGGCGTTAGAACTGAAGTGTTCGTTTCGCTGGATTCGAGTGCTGACCCGATTTTAGCCAGCTTATTGGCCATTTCATTTATATTGGTCCTTTAAGGTTTCCCTTAAAATAAAGTCCAAAAGCATTGAATAGCAGCTTCGATGAGGCCGATTGACGTTGCTTTTTTAAAAAGAAAAAAAAAACTTGAGAGGTGTCAAGGGACACCCGGATGGAACGAAGTTCCTTTCGATTAATTAGTGAAGGAATTGTACTTTCTATAAGAGAGAGAGAGACAGAAAAAGAGAGAGAGAGACAGACAGACAGACAGAGAAACATGCAACGCCGCTCAGCTTAAGCTTACAATAGCTTACTATAGCAAAAAGTGTCGTGACAACTTTTCGTAAGAATTTTTTCCGTCTAGCCCCCTTTCACAACGCGCGATAAGGAACTTCGTTCCAAAAACCTGAATAACAAATCTCAAGGCAAGAGAACGAAACCCAAATCGTCGATGGCCACGAAATAGACCGATTTCGATTATGAATAACAAAATCAATCGATAAAAATATCAGAAAGATATGAAAACGAATATCATGAATGGTAATCGCAGCGTTACGATAACGAGTGATTTTTTTTAGAGCCGTAATTCGTAATACGGTTCCTCGGCCCTTACGTAGCGTCGTCTATATCGGAGCTATTGTTGTTTTGGGTTACGTTTTTTACCTCGCGGTTCGGAATTCGTAGTGCAGACCATTCATAATTCATAAACTACAGTAGCATCACGGATGGGAAAGCGCTGTTATCGCCATCAATACTCTCAATTTAGCTCTTTAGCGGTTTTGAAAATTTTCGTTTGGTTATTCACTTATTATGGATGGAATTTTCGTGAATGCTTGAATGCTCTTCAAACTATTATATGACAAATTTAGCACAAGAAAACAAACTTTTTGCCATTAACAGTCAAAGGAAATAGTTTTCATTTATTTCTATCTGCTTGGCTTTATGTTGCTCGACCGTTTAAACAATGCCCCCTTCTCAAATTAGGTTTGTTCGTTGAAGCCCTAGGGTCGCCCTGGGGTCGCCACAAAGGGCCTGCTCAATAATCGTATGCGGAATGCTTTCGGTTGCTTTTTACGTCTTGAACTTTTAGCATTAAATAAACCTTATATGTACATGTACATCTGCACTATTCAAACGAAATAAGAGTATTTTGACACACATATACAAAAAAGGAAAGGTATGCTCATCCTTCTACATAATAATCTTAAATTTAATCTTAATTATTTATTTACTAACTATGGGACTCAACCCAAAACTTTCGTTAACTAACTATTTCCATTACGGGAAAGCTTTCTCTAGTTTGGACTTTAAGTCAGTTGATTTCTTGATCCATTAGGTTGTGCAACCTAATAGCGTTTTCCATTGAAATTCGAAAGATTTAAGTCTCAAATCGAGAACTACTCCTTTCAATGAAACATGCTTTTAAGTTTTTTCCAGGTATTGGAGGTTAAACTGATGTTCACATACAGGAATTCATGTTTTCATGTTCTGTAATTTATTTTATCCTGCAAATTACTGAAATCTAACTTTTTTACTCGTTTCCTCATAATTTAAAGCAATTTTTTCAACCTAACTCTGGCACAACTATAAAATAATCAAATTATTTTCCATTCAACGTTTGACAGAACAAAAATGTTTTTACATGTGTGCGTGAATTCATAGTAGATCCTAGATCTCCCAACCAAATGGGAGTAGATCTTTTGGGTTTAGAGTAACTCCGTATTTACTCTTTTTTTCAATGAAACATCGAAAATGGGAAAGGAGTAAATCTTTTCACAAAAGGAGTAAATCTTTTCACAAAAGGAGTAACTCTTTTCGTCAATGAAAACCGCTATAGACAGTTTTACCTTCCGAGATTTCCCTTAAATGTGCTTTCGATAACTCGTCGAGCCGGTGCGTTGATGTTTGTCCGCTCTACACGTCCCAGCAATTTGCTTCTAGCTATCCCCATGTGGCGGTACAGCTCAAACAGTTTGTTGTTGAATCTTTTTATTACATGAAAAAGAATCTTTTTATTCTCCACAAATTCTCTTTACAAACGGGACAAAAGATGACTGGGAGTATAGTAGAACTGGGATGATCAAAGTCTAATAAAGGGTTATACCTTGGTTTTCTAGAGCGGGTAATTCGGCCGTTCGACCTGATGTTATTTTCCTTGTCTATTTGGGAAACGATGTCCAGTGCTACCTCGAAGTTATGTCTGTCAATTGCGACGTTTTGTCTTGGTGTGTATTTAAACAAGCAAATTGTCGCATTTGGGGCACAGAAAACCCGCATGCATACATTGAAAAGCACCAAAATGAGTCAATGTTTGGTGCGGATTTTGGTCCAGAGGCATTCTTCGAAAGTGAGCAAGGAGTGGCAGTTACAGTCAATGGCGATCGTTATCGGGCCATGTTGAACGAATTTTCGTTCACAAAAATTGAAGAGGATATTGGCAACATTTGGTTTCAACAGGACGGCGCTACGTGCCACACAGCCGAAGCCACACTCTATGTTTTGCGCCCTGTTTTTGTCGGACCCTTTAGTTGGTGAACCCAACATCGCGCCTGAGTGAAAAGCATTTTGAAGGTGAGGTCAATTAAGCTTTTATTTAAATGTATTCGTCAATCGTTCTACGTAAACAGAGAGTAATTTTAATTTTTTTGTCTCCTATAATCAAATGAAATATATTCAATTGTTTATCCCTGAAACTGGCCGCAAAATAAATTTGCCACGCAATTAAATTCGATACCAGGAGTTTTTAACAAACATGTCCACAAATTCGATTTCACTAAACACCTACCTATGGCCCATACCTACAACCATTTTGTTATGCCATGCTATCATGAATGTTGGTGTCCAGTGGGCTTTTTTTAACCGCAAATTAAACATTTACTTCATCGACACAAATTCCCTTCCGCTAGTCGGCTGGTAGGTTTTGCACAATTTACAAACAAATATATATTTAAAAATGAGTAGGTGCTGGACGGTGACCAGTAAGTGTAGCTGTCTTCTCTAATGTTATAGTCTTTGCTATTTGATTATTGCAAAAGTATCTTTTTAAACATTTTTTTAATTATTTGATAAAGTAAGTGTACATACACAGCTCATTTCTTATTGAAAACTTAAGAGGTAATGTTTTCGGGAGTGAGGGCTACCTTTCGAAAACTTAATGCTTTTATTTCTTTTTAGTTAAAAATACTCGTTACTTAAAAGAGAAAAGGAACCGTGATTTTTTTAGCGGAAGCGCTTCTCTGACATGGCAACTCACTAAGGTATGCAAGAATCTTACATCTCATACAAAAATTCAAAACCTATGCAAAAATTTGACCTACCAAAATTTTTAGCGGGCTCTCAGTCTATAATACTCAAAGCATTGAATAATTACATATAGAAGCTGACACTCGATCTACACGACTTTCTCAAACACGACATAAGAAGCTTGTTACCTAGCAACAGTCACCCTATTTGTTATTTGTTTTTGTCTATGCTTTGCTAATTTCATACACAAACCATTTTCAAATGAAGGCAATTTGGCAGTTTAGATTTTAAAACATGTTCCCTAAGGTATTTATTATAATTGTTTATAATCAAACACCAATGCGGGTTTGTCGCGGGTAAGTCAACTACAGACGCAATCCAAAGTATAAGGATCATTATGGAAAAACACCGAGATGCCTTAGAGGATTTGCATATTGTGTTCGATAAAAGCATTCGATCGACAACCACGAGATCTGATATGGGTGGCCCTCAGGCACCAAGGAGTTCCTGAAGCCTATGTGCGAATAATTATGGACATGTACGAGGGAGCAGTTACAAAAGTGAAATGCCCAGCTGGACTCACCGAAGAATTCCAAATAACAGTAGGTGTACATCAGGGAAGTGTCTTGAGTCCACTGCTCTTTATTGCTGTTCTGGATTATTTGCTCGAAGGAAAAGTAACGGACAATAAAGTACAACAACTATTTTTTTTGCTGACGATGGAGCCATCATAAGCGAGGATCCTACATCCCTGCAACGAGCACTTGACGTTTGGATTGATGTTCTGGAAGGAAATGGGTACCGTATTAGCGCTAAAAAGACTGAGGTATTCAGTGCTGCCCTTTTTCTGATCCAGACAAGCCTATTCCAGACATTTATTTGAATGGAAATGTGCTTCCCAAGTGTGAAAAGTTTAAATATCTGGGATCTATGATCAATAGTGAAGCAACTTGTGATGACGACATCAACCATCGAGTAAGCGTAGGGTGAATGAAGTGGCGAGAAAACTCCGCTATCTTCTGTGATCGAAAAATGCCCCCTAAGCTGAAGGGAAGACTCTACACAGCAGTTGTCCGTCCAGCTCTGACATACGGTTCACAATGTTGGACAATGTACAAAAAGTTTGAGAGCAAATTGACGGCAGCCGAAATGAAGATGCTTCGGATGACAGCAGGAGTAACAAAGCTTGATCGAATTAGAAGTACTAAGATCCGTGGAAGCCTTCGTGTCAAAAGTACCATCTTCAGCACATTCAAAGGAGAGATCCGCAGAACCCCGTCCAAAAGGCAATATCGTACAACGTTTCAACAAATTCGCGACGAAAAAGAAGAGGCAAATGCAAAAACAGCAGCATTTGGTTGGCCTCAGACATGGAACAAACCAAAACCGGGAGGCTTGCCGACGCTTTCTGAGGTTAACGCGGCGTACCCCACAGGCGGATCACTAGTGTGAAGCAGAAAAGTGGGAGAGTTGTGATCGCTTCAAGATCACTACTCGTAACGCCGGAATAGAAAAGAAGAAGAAGCCGTAGCACTTTCAAAGTCAATCGCAACTTTAGTTGGTGCTGGAAGTGAAAGTCCTAGTCCTATAGTCTTCATTACTTGTGATCTATAATGGGCTTTTTTTACCAAAGCATTTTGCTGTTTGTGTACCTATGAAATTAGCAAAGCAGAGACAAAAACATAAATAACAATAAATAAGGTGACTGTTGCTAGGTAACAATCTTCTTATGTCGTGTTTGAGAACGTCGTATAGGTCGGGTGTCAGCTTCTATTATAATTATTCAATGCTTCTGCTTAGTCTCTTATTTACAACTTATGTTTACAATGACACAGCGGTCAGTATTCAAATTAATACTTCCTGTTGGCAAGTCCGTTCACTTGTTGTCGTTTTACACGACCCCGTAGCTTACGGAACCTGGATGTTCTTGTCGAGATGCATAGACTGTTAATGGGGACATTTCCACAACATACATATTTTTGAAATTTCAAATCTTTGTTCACCTAATTTGTTATTCTTCATATCATTCGGCCTGATTATGATCATTTACAAACGGATACAACTAAAAGTTTTGATTGATTTAAACTCATTGAACTCCTATCAAAGCGTTGTGCCAAATTCATAAACCTCAATCGGTTGAAAACGAATTGGAGGTTAAATTTATTTTAGATGAAGTTCAAGCACCTTACCAAGTTTTGTATAACAAACGTGACTTTACAGATGGAGTTGTATAAAGAACCTTCAACAATTAAAATGCATTCTTCATTCATTCACATTGTTTTGTTTATTGTTTGAGGAAAAAACATTAATTTATAATCAATTTATTTGTTACTGACTGACTGGACTCTCCTATTATTCCGCTGATGCCTTTGCTGTAAGTAAAAGAGAAGAACAAAACAAGATTCGTCAAAAAACATTTCAATGCAATCTTTTCTCAGAAAACACAGACGAAAGGTTGCAAACGCAGTGTTAGTAAGGGGCACTTGGAATGAATTGTTTTACAAAACTCAATAACAACATGAGTCTCAAGGGCCGAGGTGTGGTAATTGAACACTCTTGGGGTTCATTTCACTTACGACTGTCATCAGCTGTAGAGTTTTATTTTATTTGTGGTTAAATTTACTTTTCATCTGCAAAGTTTATTTAAAAAATTGATAAAATAAAGAAATAAAATAAAATAATTTTTTAATGGGGGTTGCAGCTCCAATTTTTATAGTTTTGTGTCCGAGTCCGAGGACACTTTTTGTACAGCATAGTAGGAGGAGGACAATTAGGTCTTTTAATACTTACGAACTGGTTTGCCGTTTTCCCATGGGTTGAATTTGACATTGCTCACTTCCCTCTTGCCAGCATCAGCACGAAATTCGGCTTTAAGTCCTTGGCGGAGCACCTTAGCGCAAATGTTCGAGTATTGGATGTAGCTATGGGGAGCATGAAGTTACGTAATGTATGAGGATTTCTTAGAACCACTGACAAATGATGATTTTGGAATAATAACTTACGTTAAACCAGCAGCTCTCCATGCGTTAGTCATTTTTAAATTGATTAATTTAGTTTTTGTCTTTGAAACAAGAATAAATTTTCACAAAATTATGAATCTGACACGAGAAAAGTGTGCAATGCAAAGTGAATTATGACAGATATCGGACTGTTCGATTTTTAATACAGGGATGTCAGTGAAGTAAGAAATTTAATTGAGAGTGTAGATGAGCGAATTTGGTTAACATTCTTTTCAAAAAAAATCGATATCATTAATGTCGATTTCACTTTTCTCATTTCAAACTGGTGTATGACAAATGCTTTGTGTTGGTTTACGAGAATGTTTTAGTAACTATTGCCTCTGAATCAAGACTCAGAAAAATTCTAGAAGCCAAATAGATTGGTTTTCGATTAAAATTCAATTTTTGAATATGCTTTTGTGTAGGTATCCATGGACGAAATTCACATTAGTTAATTTACTGAAACTTCGTGCGAATAAAGTGACTGTTAATTGTTCTCCTTCTCTGTCGGTATTGACTTGCAGATGATGAGTTGAACAATGTAATCATTTTGTGAATTATGAGAACAATGTGGATCTCGTCATGGAAATTGACAGTAGAGAAAATAAGCAGCAGGCATAGGGGGCTTTCATTATAACTAATGTCGATTTAAATTGGTAATCCGGAAAAACTCTCCGATCCGGGATCCCAAAGTAACACTTTTATTTGTTTTGAATTTTCGTTGCTTGTTTTGTGTATCGGTGTGAAACATCAAGCGATATTTTCAGTGCGCAGTTTCATGTCGATTTCCATTGGTCGTTCGGAAGCCTTCTGAACGCTTCTCAAACCATTCCATTGGCATTAAATGACAGTTCCTCTCCTCGAAAAAAGAGAAATTTGATTCTTGATTTGAAGAAGGAAGCGAAGCCAGAAGCACTCACACACTGAAACACTGTTGACGTCAAAACTGACAAATATCATTTGGCACCTCTAAAAATTGAAAAAAGTTCCTAAAAACAATATTAATTTTGTGAGATGTGTTCTAAAAACTTTTTAAGACATATTCCTGAGGTTTTAAGTGAATTATGAAAAAAATTAAAAAAGTGAATGAAAAAATAAATAGCGCTCGACGTTCCACACCGATACATAATACAAGCAACGAAACATCATAACAAAAATAAAGGTTTTACTTTGGCATTCCAGATCGGAGAGTTTTTCCGGATTACCAATTGAAATCGACATCAGTGTGTGAGTGCTCCTGGCTTCGCTTTCTTCTTCAAATCAAGAATCAAATTCCTCTTCTTTCGAGGAGAGGAACTGTCATTTGATGCCAATGGAATTGTTTGGAAGGCTTCCGAACGACCAATGGAAATCGACATAACTTTTCTCGCCCTCTGTTTGGCCAGACGTTAATGTCGTTTTCCATTGGTAATCCGGAAAAACTCTCCGATCCGGGATGCCAAAGTAACACTTTTATTTGTTTTCAGGTCACTTTTTGTCAAATTTGACGTCAACAGTGTTTCAGTGTGTGAGTGCTTCTGGCTTCGCTTCCTTCTTCAAATCAAGAATCAAATTTCTCTTTTTTCGAGGAGAGGAACTGTCATTTGATGCCAATGGAACGGTTTGAGAAGCGTTCAGAAGGCTTCCGAACGACCAATGGAAAACGACATAAGTTTTTCAGTTGACAATTCATCAGCTGTTAGTTTTTGCAAATTCAGTTTTTCAGTCAGGAAAAGAAGGCTTAAATCTAGATGCAGTTGAATTCAGTTTATTTTGTAAGATGCGATACGTGACATCAAAAAATTATTTTTACCAAGTGAAGATGATCTTGTTGTGCGTGATTTTTATTGAAAAAATAGAACTATGCCAATATTAAGTGTTGTGAAAAAATGACAAAGTTGAAGAGCTGCTGAGTTTTTCGCTGTCACAACCACAAACCACAAATTCTTTGGTTTGAGTGAGATTTTAAAAATTAGCAATTGATTTAAATGGCTGAAATAAAATAAGTGAATGAAGATTGAAAATAAAAGTGGCACTCTGTAACACTAGGTTTGTTCGTTGAAGCCCTAGGGTCGCCATAGGGTCGCCACAAAGCGTTTTTTGAGAAACCTAAATTCACCCTGAATGTCAAATTGAGTGTTTTTTGAGCCATAGGTTTGCCATAGGTTTTCCCCAAATCGCCCTAGCTTTTTGCTGTGGCGATTTGAGGGCTGTCAAATAGCATGTATTTTTTTTTAGTGACAGGGATGTGTGGTGATTTGTGATGTAGTGTTTTTTGAGGACTGGAAAACCCAGGTTTTTTTGACAACTCATAGGGTTGTCAAGAAAACCTGGGTCAACCCTGGGGAAAGTTCAACGAACAGACCTAGTATCGAACAAAAGAAATTAATTGATAGATCACTTAAGGTATTCCCAAACCAAAGCAGTTTTGCAGTTGCGGCAGCGGCAGCGGCAGAAACGCTGCTGCTATCATTTTTGCAGTTGCAACAATACAAATGTATGTAAACGCTACTTTTCTTTGTCGCTTCGGTGTGGGTATTCTCATATGTTGTTGATTAACTTAATTTTGACAAATGCAATTGTTGCTACCTCGACTGCAAAAACGCTTTGATTTGGGAGGTCCTTTAATCAAATATTTAGTTAACCCCGGGGCTACACGATCAAGATATGGTAAGCCATTTAATATACATAGTTTTTTACATACACAACCAAACTCTTGGTGGTACCCGTGGTGTGATGGATAGCATGTCCGCCTGTTAATCCAGAGGTTCGAGTTCGAATCCCACCAGAGGCAAAAATGTTTTTTCTACGGGTATCGCCTTTCGCGAGGAATTGGCAAGTCCTCCGTTAGTATTCATTGCCATGAAAAGCGCTTTCTCTATTAGCCGTTCGGAACCGGCAGAAAATTGTAGGTCCCCTCCATTCCCTCACAAGGGATGGTTGTGAGAAATGCGCTAGGCCCAGGGGCTCCTCGCTCTGTAGCGCCACCCTATTTATTTTTTATTTTTTTAACCAAACTCTTCGAAATTGAAACCCAACAGGTATGGAATATTGAAAGCCACCAGAGAAGCACTTTCAGTAGCCAGTAGTAGTAGAAGAAGAAAAGAGGTAGATGTAAAATTCATATTTGTGTGATAGAGAACTTAAGACACCAAGTGCAGAAATCTGCTCTTCCTAAGTCATGGAATTTAAATGAAACATTAAAGGTGTACATGAAAGTTCTGTGGTACCTACCCGCGGCGTGGATGGTTGCCTGCTAGCTGGGAGGTTCATGGTTCGAATACCAACAGAAGCAAAATGGTTTTTCATTGGTATTTATTGCCTTTCGCGAGGAATTGGCAAGTTCTTCAATACTAAATCCATTGGTGTGATAGCGCTTTCTCGATTATCCGTTCGGAACCGGCAGAAAATTGTAGGCCTCCTCCATTCCCTCACAGGGCATGGTTGTGAGAAATGCACTAGACCCTGGGGCTCCTCGCTCTGTTGCGCCACCTTATTTTATATATTTTTTTTTTATGGATGGTGCCCGTGGCGAAGTTAACGATTAAGATGATAAAAATGTCTGCCTGGTACGCGAGAAGATCGTGGTTCGAGTCCCAAAGAAACCAAAAAATGTTTTTGCACGGGTATCACCTATCACCCTTCGCGAGTAAAGTAAAAAAAGCTTTGAAAAGCGATTCGTTAGCCGTTCGGACCCGGCGGAAAATTATAGATCCACTCAACTCCCTCTCAAGGCTAGGTCGTGGGAAATGTACTTGTCCCCGGGGCTCTGGTTAGCTGGCCCGAATTTTTATATTCAACCACAAGCCCGTACTAGTTAGTACCTACTACCCGGAGGAAAAATTTGTCCGCTTCTCTTTTTACTTAGGTACGGATAGAATAATGCGAAGCTAAGAGCCAAAGGCAAACATTGTCCCAAGGTGGTGTAAAAATAAAAATTTCTAGTGAAGCGAAATAAATTGAAAGCACCACTCATAAAAGTTCATATAGTGTATCTTAAGGCCAAGAGACATTAGTAATATGTGTTTCAGTAAACCAGAACACGCGTTAAGGGTCAGTTAGTTAAGTTCATGTTTAAGTCCGTTTTATATATTTTCATTTCCTTTCACAACTATTCAAGGCAGCTGTAGATCAGTTGGAAAGCAGCTGATGTGCATGATATGGTCAGAAGAAAGCATGTTCGATGAATGGAACCTCAGTATCGTATCGATCCTGGAAAAGGTAGATCCCAACATTTGGGGTCTATTAAAGAGGAATAAGTGTCCTTAACGTCAAGCATAAGATCTTCTCTGCTGTAATATGTGAACGTCTGTAGCTCTGTAGTCCCTCGTCAGCAATTTGATAGGTCCTTCACGTGCAACCACTAGATACTGATCTCCTCCAACTGGAGGTGACTTGTCAAACTATTTAATGCGAGAGTGACGAAGGAAAAATAGCACAGTACTATAATGCTCTGCCAAATAACTTTTTTTTTGAAAATGCTATAAATTATCCTTCCGGTTAATAATGAAAAATAATTTCATTAGTAGCCTACACGATCGGTCCAATTTTTAAGCACATCGATTGTGTGCAGCTGTATTTCACCAATGGCTTCACGAATATTGTATATATATCCTTTAAAGCGTCAATTTTATCTCTGACTTTTCGGCGTAACACTTATCTTTTACGGCACCCCACAAATAATAGTCCAACGGTTTCAAATCGCAGCTCCGAGGTGGCCAAACGACATCAGCTCTGCGGTTGATAATGCGATCTTCAAAAACAGGGCGCAAAACATCGAGTGTAGCTTCGACTGTGTGACACGTAGCGCCGTCCTGTTGAAACCAAATGTTGCCAATATCCTCCTCTTCAATTTTTGTTAAAAATTCGTTCAACATGGCCCGATAACGATCGCCATTGACTTTAACGGCCACTCCTTGCTCATTTTCGAAGAAAAATGTCCCAATTATGCCTCTGGACCAAAATCCGCATCAAAATGTGACTCGTTTTTGGTGTATCGCCCCAAATGCCCAAATTTTGCTTGTTTACATACTCCATTCCCTCACAAGACATGGTTGTGAGAAATGCGCTAGGCCCAGGGGCTCCTTGCTCTGTTGCGCCACCCTATTTATTTAATTATTTACATACCCGCAAATCAAAATGAGCTTCATCTGTAAGGATGATTTTTTTTTGGCAAAATCGGCATCTTCTCTAAGTCGATCGCAGGCTCACTTAGCGAAACGAAAACGCTTTGGATGGTCAGTTGGCTTCAACTCCTGAACCAATTGGACTTTGTATGGCGTCATACCAAGGTCTTCATGCAAAATTCGTCTCAATGATGTCTCCGAAATGTTCAATTGTTGAAATCGACGGTGAATTGATGTTGATGGCGCTTCACGCACACTTTCTGCCACAGCAGCAATATTCTCGGGTGTACGCACTGTTTTTGGCTTTTCACGCTTTGGTTTTTCGATGAGGATGCCAGTTTCTTTAACTTTTTTCACATGATAACGAACATACGGAGCTGACGGTGGTTCTCTTCTTTCAAAATCCGTACGCAATTTTCGCACACATTCTGCAACATTACCATGATTTTTAAAGTAATTTCGCAATATTTCCCAGCGTTGTTCAAGCGTATACGCAACCATATTCGATCAGCGGAAGGATAAAACTAGTTTATCTGTCAAATCAGACATGAGCAAAGTGTTACCATTCACGAAATAAGCACTAGTTACAAAAAAAACGTTAGATCGCGGACCCTTTAGCTAGCCATCTGCAGCTCTCAAGCCCTTTATGTTCAAGAGGATGATCCCAAAAGGACCTGGCCCTTCAGGTTTGGGGTTTGTGTGTGGGGTTAATTAACCAAACACGTAAAATCTACATAGTTCCAAAGCAATCAACAGCCTCGGATAACAATAATGACTAAAGCGTTTACAATCCAAGCAAACGAAAAAAAGGACAAAAATCTCCTGCACGTGGAACGTAAAGTCCTTTAATGCGCGTGGCCGGAGAATTAGTGAAAGCCATAGAACGTTGCATAGCAGATATAACCGTCATCGGTGGAATGGGCCGGGATAAAGCAGATATGGAAATATGCAAAATCTACTATCGCAAGCACTGCAGACAAAAAGAAGCATTGCTTATTTGGGTGCGGACTTCTGGTAAGAGGCAGACTCATGGATAAGGCCATCAGCGAAAATATGTGATTAATGAGCATGTTATGGTAGTCCACTTGAGTGCTTCAAAAGTGGTTGGTCGACTTTGTTGTGGTGTTAAATCTTATCGTATGTTGATATAAGTAGTAAGACTCGAACTCAAGTCTGTAAAGACATAGTGATAGAATTGTTGTCGCTCATAAGAATTTGAAAAGAAGACTTCACCAGATTGCTTAACGGTGATGAATACACAAACCTCGCTGCCAGGCAGAATGGTCTATTCTACTAGGACAAAGATTAAGATTTGGACAGAACTTCATATTAGACAGACATAACTTCGTTTACCTCTGATCCGCTATAGGCATGGAACATAACATCTGTGCGGAGATTAAACAGAAAATTGCCTTTGCCAATCTCTGTTTTTTTTGGTTAGTAATGTAATTGTCGTTAAATTAATCTGAATATTCCCCCAGAGCGTTAAAATTGATAGATGAACATCGTCGAAATGTTTAGCTTTTTTGCAAACAATGCTCTAATGAAACAGCTGCACTCCTCTCCTGAAACTGTTTAGCTGCAACACCTGCCTCGGTACATCAGTTGTAAAGGGATTTTCAACAGGGACGCTACACAAGTAGAGCGAAAGGGACAGCAAACGACGTCATATTTCTTGCCGCTCTTTTAATATTTCTCTTCAATAAGGTTTGCCATTTTACGATGGAAAGATATAAGAGCCAACAACGAATCGAAATTATTAAAATTTACTACCGAAATTCGGAGTCAGTGGCCTCAACGTTAAGAGCGCTACGTCAAATTTACGATGAGGCTCATTTCTGGCTGAATGGCTTCGTCAATAAACAAAAAATGCAGTATTGGTCAGGCAGTAATCCACACGTACTCCATGAGTCACACGTATGTACGTACTTTTTCTGTGATAATAAAGACCGGTAGGTTACTGTGAAAGGGGATCGATACCGTTCAATGATAATCGAACGTTTTTGGCCCCAATTGGATGATATGGATTTGGAGGACATGTGGTTCCAACAGGACGGCGCCACAAGCCACACAGCGAATGTCACAATCAATTTATTGGAAACCAAGTTTGGAGAACGTATTATCTCACGAAACAGTCGCTTGGCCGCTTCGTGCGATTTCACGCCGTTAGACTATTTCCTGTTCGGTTACGTCAAGTCTATGGTCTATGCCAACAAGCCAGCGACGATTGATGAACTTCGTAAGAATATCGAACGTGAAATTGCAGCAGTATCGGCCGATTTATCCTTGAAAACCGTCGAAAATTGGGTTCAGTGTCTGGACTTCTACAAACGTTCCCGTGGTGACCATGCAAAAGAAATCGAGTTCTATACATAATGGCATCAAACGTACTTTTATAGGAATAAAGAATTTCATTGATTTCCAAAACCGTGTTTGTTTTATTTAAAATACCCTCCAACTTCGGACGTATATAGTTAAGTTTAGCGATTAATATTCTAGCCGCTCAACTCGAATGTGGAATGTTTTGCAAAAATAAATGCGCACCGGTGTCTCCTACTATCTAAATCCTCTACAGCTCTACTACTTTCTAACCACTTGATGCTCGCGTAAATTACATAAAAGAAAAGAAATTGAAACAGAACACTCCCTCTAGAGTCTAGAATAACCAATTTCACCCTTTGTAAGACCTTGATGATACCACTCCTTACATACAGGGTATCGCACGAATCGTGCTTCAAAAAACGAAAAACGTAATAATTTTTTCAGTGTGATTAATCCGCTTATTTTTGTTTTGTGAGTGAATGAGTGCTTGGGATACTGAAAAAAGGATTTGGATAGTGCGGCGATACCATGCTTTGCAGTCCGTCATTTCCGTCCAAAGGGAATCTTGGTGGGAGTTTGGCGGTACTCCCGCGAGAGTTTGGCGGTACTCCCCCGAGTAGATGGACCATTATGAGGCATGTTTGTCGAATCTGGAAGCATCGAACGAAGACCGTTTCATCGAGACCCCAATGTTCGGGGTCAGGATATAATCGTGGCTGTTGCATCGACAATCCTTCAGACCGCAATGAACAATTTTCTGATCAGGTGCCGCATATGCGTGGATTAACGTGGAGGTCATTTGCGGTCTATCATCTTTAAAAACCATTAGTTATTTAAAATAAAATTTAATTTTTAATCCAATAATTAAAAAACTAATGAAATACATCGATTAAAATAAAAGTTATTTAAATTTATTATTGTAGCACGATTGAAACACGATTCGTGCGCCACCCTGTATTGCTTGGAAGCATGGTCATTTCGAAAGAAAAATACTTAAAGTAATCTCTCTGTGTGGAGGAGAAAACTCAACAACTTATTGTTTGATCTGAACCTCGACATGGGCATGACTAGAAGGGTACCATCGATGGCTTGGACATTTAGAGCAGATGGACATCAACGCTCGACGGGTTTTCGACAATAATATTGCAGGGAAGTCGCGGAAGGAGAGTACCTCGTCCTAGGCAGTGCAATCAAGTGGAAGAAGACCTCAACCCACTAAAAGTCGAAAAAGCAGAAGGGACCATTAACGAAATGAAAATAGTTGGAGAAAGATGATAGTTGAAGCTCAGGTTTACTCCTAACCATAATGCTCACTTTCGGAGGTACGCAGATTAACACGCTTATTTCAGGACACGATCTTGTCGTCGTGCTCTATTCCCCGAACCAAAAGGAGGAGCTCCGACAGTTAACCAATTTGAAAGTTAACTTTTTCGAAAACGTAGGTAATCGTAAACTTTTTGAGCTATAACTTTTAATCTTCAAGAGGTTAAAGTGCAAAAGATGAGATCTTCGAACTATGTCACCAGTAGCGAGCTCTGAAAACTATTGAGCCAGTTCCAAAATTTTCCTTTCCCGTTTTATTTCTCCGTTCGCTATATCAACTATCACCTCACACCATAGAAATGTTCCCTAAGTTTATTTGTTTACTTCTCCTCAATCACATGTAACTTGCTTCATAACCCTGTAAATTTCCAATATGAACTTTACTTGACAATGAAAACAATCGAATAACTTAAAAGCTGCTAACAGACTTCTAATACAATTTTTAAACAAGAAAGGAGCAAAACGCCAAGGCAATCAACACCAAGCTGCGAAATACTTATCCTTTTTACCAACAGCCCCAGACTCTATTTGCTCTGTGAATACAAATTTTAAACACCAAACATCCACATCAAATATTTGCCCACTCGCAGTTCATAATCGATATAGTCTAATTATTCCTTCAATAGAACATTCGATTTAATGTACATATCTAAGAAAATGTATATATTTTCCAAACAACAGTTTAGATAATCATCCATATTAATAGGTTCATGCTAATAAATGAGCTTTCCGCAGCACATGTAGGTGCAGCGATCACACCAAGATCCAAACACAAAGCAAGCCAAAGACCCTTTTGATAGAAAATCGGTTTGAATCGGTTTCTTGTTTGTAAGTTAGCCTTCAGAACGTCATGTCGAACAAAACCAATAAAAACATACAAGCAAATGATATTGAAAACCTCATTAATAAACATGACTACAGATATTAGAAGAAAAGCAATAAAACAAAACACAAAACACATGTCGTAATTACAACTTTTAACAATTTTATATCGAGACCCTTCTCAAAGATTTTGAATCGTGACCGATTTTTACAAAGATTACAGTTCGACATAAACAATAAAGATTCACAATGATGGAATGCTACAAGGTGTTACTGTGTGCTGTATATTCATCACATAAAGCAAAACCTCAGGGGGTTTCTCCATACCTACATCTCCCTCCGCGTGTCACGAAAAACAAAAAAAAAAAAAAATTAAATTCCAACGTTCTTTCAAACGCATGCACTTACTCTAAACAACAGAAAATCAGGTTTTAAACAATTCATGCCAAAACAATGAAAATGCAGATATATGAGCTTTAGCGACTCTTAACCTACTCTTAACAATACAATAGCAAGTGCACTGTGTTAGTACTTTGCGCACCTTACTCCATAGATTCCATCGCTCTTTTTGCAAATAAGACAAAATTCACAAAGTTGTTCGTTTGTCTTTTGTAATTTTGTGTTCCGAAGCCAAAATGCAAAAACCCATCTCAAGCTCTCAGCAGCAATCGACGGACGAGGTGCAAACACACCAAAAACCAAACACCAAGCACCAAGCACCCAGTGCCAGTACCACAGCGCAGCGCCTCTATACCTACCAACTTTCGCTTTTGGTTCTAGTATGAACTGGAACGAAGCGGTTTGCTAGCCTGCGTCAAGTGCACACCAGACTTCGCTCTTGCTGTATTTACTTAATACACTCGTATATAAAATAAAGGAAAATAGAAAGAATATTGAAAACAAAAACATATAATTTGCAATCGTGTAAAATCATTTTGCGGCGCCATTAAGTTTATTTGACTCTTCTTCATAACAAAAACAACTGCATTCGTCTTCAGAAGAAAATCTAATTGACTATAAAAAAAAAATATGTGCTTAGACCCATTTTATGGAAGATCCAAGATCAGTCAACTGGTTTGACGAAGGCAGTAATCCCCATGGCGCCTGCTGGCGTTTCTATTTCAGAAGCAAATTAGTATCATATCATCCCTATTTCAATATAAGCTGCAAATGATAACGATGGGATTACGATTAGTTGACAATTCATTTAGCGTGAACTACCTGTCTCCACCAGTTGAAACAGGCTTTAGAGAAAATAGAAAAAATCACTCGGGTGTTTTTCCTCTTAACGAGATCAAACTAACGAGTTTTTGAATATCGATTTTTTTAATCGTGTTTAGGAGAGTGGAAAATTTTAGGCCTCACCCCATATCAGTTGTTAAAATAAAACCAAAATCCGACCAAATAAGCAAAGCTTAAACCAATTGCTCTTCTCCCAACAGGCCTATCTCAAAAAAAGAGCGTATTTTTCGCACTACCTACTCTTTAAAGTCGTCAACTACGTAATGGTCCCTCACAGTTTCCACGAAAATTGAACTTCTCTGTGAACATTTACTCTTACTCACTCCATTTGGGCCTAAAGCTTTTTCGTTATCGAATATTGAAAAAGACAAAAGAAACACAAGCTTTTCCGTGTAAACAAAACTCCAAGATCGTTGTGCTGCTATTGGTTTGCTTTGCTATATGGTGCTGATGACAAAACGACAAACAAAAAAACAACATTCGTTTTGTTGGTATACCTCTCCTTCTCATAACGAGAAACTCGTTTCGCATTTATATAGGAAAGATTCGTATTAGCCACGCTCAGATGGGATTAAAGTATCTACCGAAAGAGAAGCTCTTGAATTTTTACTTTAATATCCGCGCGTGCACACAGAGATCATCATCACCATCGACGACACAAACCGATCGGGGTTAGTTGCTCTGATATCAGTTAAGATATAAAGTTTAAAGTATCTCCTCGTTGCTTCTTCACTCGTTAAAGCTTCATCGTTTTGTTCGTTTGCTGCTATTTGTTCGTCATTATTCCTCCTCCGAAAAAGGAGAAGATATCACACATCGTGCGGGTGGTTATATATATTTACATATATATCTGTTGTTTTTACAATATTCGGCATTTAAATACGGAAAAAACCGAAACGTTGGAAACCTATGGTAGTTAGTGTGCCGCTCAATTCGTTATCGTAACCAGCAAAAGTGTGTTGCGCGTTCATCGTTGCTGCTGTTGTCAATCGTGTAGAAAAGTGATACCTTTTCTCACTTCAGTTATATTTTAAATTACTTTATTTTCTCATTGAAAAGAATATCCTTTGAAATTTTCAAAATTTACTGATTGAAATTCCGGAAATGTAAGCCAATCGTTCGAGATACTTTTTCCCATACACAAAAAAAAAAAACTTGAAAAAATAATTACAATATTGTCTAACAGCAATTTTTAAATTTTGAATTTTACTTCCTGAGTTTTACTGTTTGTTAATCATAGTTGTTAAGTGTTACGAAAAATAATTAATAATAATAATTAAAAAAAACCCCGACTTGAAACGTAAGGTTTGTACACAATTTTTTTTTAAATTAATATCAACCTGTGAATAACTTTAATTAAAATCGTGCTGATCATTATAGAGCGTACTGTTTACTTTCAAAAATGATTAAATCCATTCAATTATGGACTGACGTCAAAATTGTCCGTCTCTTTGAACACAAATTTGATTTCCCGAATTTGCCAAAAATGTTAGAGTTGAGACACGTTCCAATTGAAATTATTTACCGTAACGTTGCTAATTGAACTGATTGAATTAGTGTACAACAGCGAGCAAATAAAAAATACCTTGTCCTTTCTAGCGAGGGAGCGAGCAATTACTTACGAATTAGTGTAGGTTAATTGACATAGAATGGATAGAATGTATTGATTGTGTGTCTCTTTGTTCAATCCAGTTCTGAAAACAAAAACTAGTTGCAGGGCTTTTCCTATACTAGATTCAAAAAAAAAAAAAACTGGTAGAATTTTCTTCTTAAAATTCAATTTATTTTTGTTTTAAATGATCAAAATTTTTATTCAAGTTTCTACACAATTCTTTCAAAGCACGTCACTTTTCCATTTGCATTTTTTGTGTTTTAAATATACAAAATGTTTCTTTTTTTTTTGTTTAATTTTATTTTATGTATTTTTCTGGTCATAATTGGAGTCAAAGTGTAATGATTTCGTTTTTGGAGCTTTGGGAAGAGATAATGAGTATATATGTATATATTTTTAAATTTTTATCGTGTGCAGTGCTGGAAGTGTAGAAGCGTGGCTATATGTAGGATCGTGCCAATAGGAACTGTGAATTTGAAAATTGGTTATTCTAATCAATTCAAATTCATTGATTCTTTTTGCTAAGGAAAGTTTAATGGGGTATTTAAATTTTCTCTTTGTTGACTTATTTGACGTAGGTACATAAGTTTCTCTGCTCTTTGAGAGTTAGGAAGTTGCGACCGGTTAGTATTTTGTCTGCATTTTTAAGCATTTGTTATTGAGTCAGATTGTTTTTTACGTTTGACTGGTTTCAATTTTGTTGTTGATGATTTTTTTGGTACTCATTTCTTTAAGAATTTAGAAAGGTGATTTTCAGGATTTTGTTTGCACGTTCTTGAATTATTGGCACATTAAGAACATGAGTCAGAATTTTGGGTTTTATAATTTTTGTATCTATCGACTAGATTTGACTTAAAAGTTTCAGTTGTCTCCATTTTTGAGGTTTTACTTTTCATATACAGGATGTTTTGCATACGATGTGACGAAAACTCAGGTTGGATAAGGAGAAGATGGGGTGTCTATCTCTCTCCTCGGTTTAGGCAAGAGAAGTTAATTCATAAAAAAATGACAAAATTTTCTAAAAAAAAGTTATTAAAAATCAACTGAGCTATTAACTACCACATACTTCATTTTTTTGAAAGCTTATACTTTGATCTTTGATCAGCATTTTAGTTCAAGGTCATTAAGTGAATAGTTTTGGAGTAAAGTCTCAAAGTTTCTAGAAAAATTGTCTTTCTTTAAATAAAATTTTTGCCAAATTTTGTCTTATTAAGGTTAATTTTTTCTTTAAATAACCAATGTTCCTATCAGTTTTGGTCAGACGCAGACACCCGAACGAAAAAATCTTTGTTAGTTTTTTTGCTCAGAGAACAAAGCTTAATCAGCGGAAATAACCCACAAAACTCAGTTTTCTTACAAAACACCCTTTACATCAAATCCGCAAAAGGTATTAGCATAGAGTTCAACAAAAATGGAGGCACACAAAATTTTTCAACAAATCAATGTCAGTCGGTAAAAACAAAACAAAAATTAAAATAAAAAAGCGTCTAATCAAACAAAAGTAACAAAAAGTTTCTTTAGAAAATTTGTAATACAAAAACATTGAGTTGTAACTGCGAAGTAATTGAATGAAAAGTAAACTTTAATTTGATGGAATCTACGTTTGCAAAATAAACGAAATATTTAGCGAATTAAGCTCAACAAGGAAAATCAAAATGTATTGTTCTAAAAACGATTGAAACAAATTTTTGATGGACAAAATTGCTTAATTGACCAATTGTGTGCTCCAACAAATAATCGTTTTCAATGTCAATGGCTGGTTTAATCTGCTTTTCGGTTCTTTTTTTGACTATACTCTACCAATTAATAAAAATACGAAACTTTAATGATTTTTTAAAATGTGGCGCCCAACGTGAGATTTGAGCCTCATTCAATATGCTCAGACAATAATATTATTCGCAATTTATGCTCAGTAGCTCTTCGAAAAACACGATTTTAAGAGTTGGTAGTTAATGACAAGCTTACTTCAACAACATTTCTCCATTTTTCGTCAAAAGTCGTGCAACACATCTAACAAATTCTCTAAGTAGAATTGAATCAAAGTAAAGAAGCTGGCACAAGGTCAGACTTGATACAATAATATTTCATGTTGTTCCTATAATCTGTCTAGACAAAGGCAGATAGAAGTATTTACCTATATACGACTCAGTCGTTATTATGAGATCAACAAATTTAATAGTGACTCTGTATCTTCTCTTTTAAAATCACAATAACTATTGTGATTTTATTTACATTCTCAATTGTGAAGTCGACGACGGCGATACTTTGTGACTGTTTGTGAAATTGACATACCAAGCTCCCAAGTAAACAAATTGGTGAAAGTTTTAAGAAGGCCATTGAGCTCGACCGAAATTTTAAAATAAAAAGTGTTAAGACGTATACAAAAGAGCCTAACATGTAACAGTTGTAAAATAAACATTTTCGTTTGATATCACTTCGATGTTTTTGATATTTATTTTCATTTTGTATCAACAAGTCAATGATTTTGTAGTTATACACGATTTTTATTCAAATAAAGTTCTTTTAGCTTTATAAAAAGGTAAGAGTGATTTCAGATTCCTAGTGCTGTACACGTTCAAGTGCTTTGCTGTAACTTTATGCAAATCACCATGTGTTGTATACTTGCAAGAGGAGACTAAAATAAGAGCTTATGTCCACGAAAGGGCACAAAAGAAAAATAAACATTGGTCAATACTAAATTGCTTAGAACAAAAAAGTTAAATTCATGAAGAGGAGAAGCTCAAATTTCTTTGTGAGGACGTATAGCTTCTGTTCTCTTGTTTTCATGTACACGCATCTTAAGAGCTAGGAACAAAATAAATTAATTTATAATTAAAACTTCCGGCTTCGCACGGATACAATGCTGATACTAAATGCACTTCAGAAAAACCGTGAACGTTGTATATAAAAACACAGCGGCCCGCTATGGCTTCGCACGGGTATAAAATATATAGCCTATGTCACTCACTCAAAAAATGATTAAGATCTATCCAGTAGTTTGGATTTGTTCATTACCGGCCGTGGCCTGGACGCGATAAATTTGGAGTAAATCAATTCCAATTTCCTTTCCTGGGAAGCGTTCAATTATTACGTAACGCAATTTTTGAAAATTGTTGGCCCCCCTCCTCCCCTTGTAACGCACCGTAACTTTTTCATGTACCCCACTCCCAACACCTCTCTAAACGTTACGTAACACTCAAGTGACCATTTTTACCCTAAAGTCGCAAAAAGTTATGTTATAGTTTTTATCCTTGGTATACTTTTAATTGCCATTGCGGTAATCACCTAATATTAAATAATACAAAAGATTTTTAAACCGCAATACCTGCGTATTTTGTTTATTTTTTATAAATTTTATGCTTTACAACACAATTGTTTTCGTTCTTCATTCTCCTATTTTTAACTTTTTTTTAATAATAAACTCTTAAAATAAAATAAAATTATTATTTTAACCTTTGGCAATGCAATTATAAACATAAAACCAAATGAAATTAAGCATTTTACTAGAAATAAAATCGTATTCTTAAAAAAATTTAAAAATAATCAACTACTAACCAAGTAGGTCTATAAAAACAATTCGATTGAAATTATTCCTCTGTCCACGGGTTTGCTAGCCACTCAGATTCTTTCGTCACAGGCACCTCGAATGCAGACGGTTCTGGAATTGTTAAGCCACTTGCATCGTAACACGTAAATGAAAAGGGTTACCAATTTGGGAGTTTTTATTCCCTAATTTAGAAAAAAAGTTACGTAACGTGTTGTAAGAAAGACCCCCTCCCACTCCTGTAACGCATCATAACGTTTTACGAGACCCACCTCCCCCAAAATTGCGTTACGTAGTACTTGAACGCTCCCTTGCTTACTCTTAAAAGTCACATGTGAAATGCGTTTCAATTAAATTTATTGAACATTAACCATAACCAGCTCCCGAAAACAGACATTTTTCATTGACAAATAGTTTATATTGTTATTGTATTGCTTTTCGAAGTTTTTCTAACTTTGCCAACAGGTGTCACCAGTAATTATGTGTATTTTAAAAACTTTTACTTTATTTAGTTTTTTACTTTTCACTTTGTGTTTCGATGTAGTTCAGGCTTAAAGCAAACGCTACGTTCCGCAATTTTTAAATCTGTAATATCTTCGGAAATATTCATTTAAATCACATGCTGTAAAGGGCAATTTTGATCTACATGAAATGCACAACGTATCTAATGTATTTAATTGGATAAGGAATGATACTGTATCGTTTAAAATAGCTTGGTAAATAACCCATATTTTTTTGTAATATGAGGTAAAAAATAAAAATTTTTACTGTGTGTTATCCTTAGGAGATAAGCATGTGCTGTCGCGGACTTTTTTATTCATCTTTTTAAGATATACAATTCCGTAGTATATAAATTTGATCTATCTCGTAAGGTTTAGCCAGCGTTTGCAATGTAACCGCAGAAAAATATGTTTGTTACGACATCACGTTACAAGTCTTTAAATTTCTCGGCTTTTCTCTACTATAAAATGCATGTATTATACATATAAACCTTCCTCTTGAATCATTCTATTCATTAAAAAAAACTGCATCAAAATCTGTTGCGTAGTTTTAAAAATCTAAGCATACATAGGGACATAGGGACAGAGAAAGCGACTTTGTTTTATACTATGTAGTGATGGAGCAACAGATCGGAGCTTAGCGCGTTTCTCTCAACCATACTTTGGGAGGGAATAAGAAGGATCTACAGTTTAAAACGGATTCCGAATGGCTGATCGAGAAAGAGCCTTTCATGGCATGAAATTACTATCGAAGAAATTTCTAAGTCCTTGCGAAATTGCGGCAACTGTGAAGGAAAATTTTCTTTTTCTTTGGTGTTTCTGCTCAGTAACTACCGCATCGATAACGTCAATCGAAAAACAATTGAAACCTGAACAAAATCTTACTGAATTCGTAGAACTTCGTTCAAATTTCCACTGTCGGATTTTATCGCGGCGGTAGTTATAGAACATGGGGTATAAGTTATGCGGTGGTTTTTCGAAATTTCTTAGCACACTTTCAAGCGATTTATGTCAAACTTTGTTTTTAAACTTACAAATATCTTTGCAGCAAACGAATTTAATAAAATTTCTTAATTTGTTATTGCGAATTCGGACAAAGGGTACAGTTTTATCGATCAGAAAAACCCACCGCAGGAAAAGGTGAGACAAATGGCAGTAGGAATTTTTTCTGATGAGTTTTTATAGCGCATAAAAAAATACGTGGGTTGTCAGGCTTTTTATGATCATTAGGTTGGATACGATAAATAATTAAATAAAACTAATCCATCTTGGTTTTACCTTAAAAAAAATTCTCTATGAGTCTGTCAAAGGAATATATGAAAAAAGAGACCCAAATAATTTGAACGAATTGTTTTCTTGTAGCTAAAATTAAAAATCAGCCGACACGAAAAATAAACTTCATAGGAAAACTACAAAAATGCAATTTTTACAGAGAATTTTAATTTAATTAAAACTTTTCTTTATAAATGAATCATTTTGTGTTATTTGCCATCGATAAGTGCAGCATTTGTACTTCAATTCTAAATAAAGCACAGAAAATAAGCGATTTTATTTTTGTTGCATTTTCCAAAATATTTATATTTAAAAGTATTATACTTAAGTTTTATAAGGATCCGAGCAGTCTAACTTTAATTTTAGGTGACCCTACCCATTAGTCACGATTTTTTGTTAAAAGATGATAAAAGATGACAATTGATAATTTTTTTGAAACCATTCAAAACTGAACTATTACCAAAATTTTACTATAAAAATAGACATAGCGCATGTCATACGAGTTTTGAAATTTTGTGTACTTTTTAATTCTTAGCAAAAAAAACAAACAATGAATAAAAACATGGTTTTTCGTAGTTGTTGGGAAAATGGCTGCCATTTTGTAATTTTTGAAAAAGCCAAACCAAAATTCGTATAAAAAGTGCTATAGCTATAGTCATAAAGAACATGTGATAAAATATTGGTAAGGTTCAGATCATCAATTCCAGATATTTCAACAACAGCCAGGACTCATCTTTTTTTACCCAGTCTTCGCCCTCGTTCTTTTGTGCAAAAAGTGAATAGAACAAATAGAAAAAAAAATTTCTTCTGTATTTTAAAAGTGTATTCACATATTTTATATACATATTTATGTTTTAAGCCGTTCAAAAAAAAATTTGTGCAAATATCCTTTTTCTTAATCCGAAGAGGGTAAATTTTCTTGGTGTATCTAAATCAGAATATAATTTGACAAAAGTTTTTAAATAAGATAAATAAATTGTCACCAAAGGATCCAACTTAAGCGAAAAGGATTCAATCTTTTGACAAAAAAATTACAAACAGTTGAAGTTATGAAATGCGTAGTGGGTTACAAAAGAGGTGGTCAAGAATAAAAAGTGGCAATATGTTACCCCAGCCGATTAACTATACAGCAATCACTAATGCTCTTGATGGTCTGCTCATAGAGGAATACATCAAGAACATGATAACAACAATGCTCAGCAGCAGAATCCTTAGTTCCGAAATGGGGATATACAAAACAAGCAGAATGGCCAATAGAGGAACCCAGCAGGGAGGAGTTTTATCTCCCCTACTGTGGAACCTGGTCGTTAACAAATTGTTAATTGACCTAGAGGACGAAGGTTTCAAAACCATAGCCTATGCCGATGATGTAGCAATTGCCGTTTCAGGCAAGCACCCACAAACCCTAGCTGACCTGCTACAAACAGCACTTAATAAGCATAACAATTGGGCTGTAGATTGTGGTCTGAACATCAATCCACACAAAACGGAATTAGTTCTCTTTACAAGGAAATACAAAATTCCGGGCTTCAGACCCCCAACTATGAAAGGGGTTACTCTCACACTGTCAAATCAGGCTAAATATCTAGGTCTCATTTTTGACAAAAAACTGACCTGGAAAACCAATATTGAGGAAAGAGTAAATAAAGCCAATGTGGCACTCTTCTCCTGTAAAAAAGCCATTGGCGGGAAATGGGGTTTCTCCCCCCAAATCACCCATTGGCTGTTTACCTCGGTAATTAGACCGATACTCACATACGGGGTGATAGTCTGGTGGACAGCACTAGACAAGATGATCAACTACAACAAGCTGGCCAAAGTTCAAAGAACGGCTAGTCTGTGTATTAGTGGCGCACTGAGGACAACCCCATCGGACGCCCTCAATGTACACACTCACTCTCACACCCCTAGATATCTTCAGCAAACAAGTCGCAGCTAGCTCAGCTACTAGACTCAGAGCTACATCACAGTGGACCAATAATCAAATCGGCTACACTACCATTCTAGATAACTTTAGATTCTTACCGAATCGATCCGACTACACCACCCCCAAGTTGGTGTTTGACAATAATTTCCAAGTAACCATACCTTCAAGAGAAGCTTGGGAAAATGGCACTCTTTTGGAAAATGAAGCAATACACTTTTACACCGATGGTTCAAAAACCAGCGAAGGTGTGGAAAGTGGAATCTACTCAGAAAAACTGAACCTCAGTCTTTTCTTCCGCCTACCCGATCATTGTAGTGTGTTCCAAGCGGAAATTCTGGCGATTAAGGAGTTGCTGTCTTGGCTCAAAGAAAACGTCATATCCTCCACGGATATTCGAATCTTCTCAGACAGCCAAGCTGCCCTTAAATCTCTTGCCTCTGTCTCTACAAAATCCATCACGGTCCAAAATTGTCAGATGTCTCTGAGGGAGATGTCAAATCAGTTTAACATTCACCTTTCATGGGTGTCAGGGCACAGGGACATACCAGAGGCAACTGGGCACGACCACTTCCCTACGCTCAGAATGGAACGACATAGGTGTACCTATCGCTACATGTAAACTCATAGACAAGACGCTTCAAGGATAACAGACACTAGATGGACTGAGAGTAACAACTGCCTTGCAACCAAAAAAGTTTGGCCGTGTGTAGACTCAAAACGCTCGAAGAGTTTGTTAGCCCTGAACCGCCTGTATCTAGGTTCACCCATAGGTGTTCTTACGGGACACTGTCTAATAGGGAGACACGCCAAAAGACTTGGTGTGTTTTCCAATGATTTCTGCAGAAGCTGCATGGACGAGGAGGAGGAAGAAACCGTTCAACACCTTCTTTGCTCATGCCCTGCACTACTTCATAGGAGGAAAACTCATCTCGGTGAATTCTTCTTCGATGATACTAGCGACTTAGCTTACATAGACCCTAAAAGTCTTTCGAAATACATTAAAAGTTCCACGTGGTTCGACTAGCAGGTGATTAACCGGCTAGTCCCGTAATGGAAGATTAGTAAGTGATCAACTCGTTAATCTTACATCGGGTTTCTGAGATCAGTAGATGATTAATTTGCTGATCTCTGTGGTATCACAATGGGCCCTTGCGGCCTAAGTGTGTCAGGCAATGTACTCATTGACTGACAGCCACTTCCACCTAACCTAACCCTACCCCAGCCGAATTAAAAACTACAACTGGTGGCAGAAAGGATAAATTGAATAATTTTAAGTAAAATTATTTTAAAAGCAATAGTTGGTTAGGTTAGGTTAGGTAGAATGAGCTGACGGTTGATCTTATTTCCGCCACACTTTGATCAATGTAGACCCATTGTGATACCCTGGAGTATTGTAGCGTCCTAAAAGCCTATGAGTTTATGGTTGGCCAGTTCTTAACCATTTTGTGGCCTTAATGTTCAACAGGCTGTTTCTTGGAGTGTCTGATAATTCTTTTAGTTCTTTGAAGAAGTAATTGCCTAGAAATTTTTTCCTGGTGTGGCAGATTGCTGGGCAGTGACAAAGGAAGTGAGTGGTATCTTTGTGTTCATTTCGTCCTCTGCACAAGTCATCGGTGCGAAGACCCCTTTTTCTTTTTGTGGTAGCCTATAGTAGGTTGTGTCCTGTTGACTGGTAAGCGATCGTAATGAAGGCCTATTCAAGGATAGTAGCTTTTCAGATCCGTTCTTGTCGTATTTTGGCCATATAGTGTCCTGGAAGTGACACATGAATCTGGGCATTCCCTTCTTTCATTTGATTTTCGTATTATTTTGTTACCAGTGATTTGCTTAATTTCGCAGAGGTATGGGACCCTGATTGATTCATCAATGAGAGAAGGGTCAAGTGCTGATCCTTTTCTCGCTGATTAGTGCGCTTTTTCGTTTCTCGGTAAGCCACTGTGACCGGGAACACAGCAGAGTCTAGCGTTATGCTGTGTGCCAAGAACCCTAAGCTCTTCGCGACAGCAAGAAACAAGCTTTGATTTGACAATAGTGGCAAAAATCGATTTTATTGCTGCTTGGCTATGAAAAAAGTGATATCAGCATGTGATAGCGCCATCATGGACACCTGTTTCGCAGCGTTTATAACTGCCAAGATCTCGGCTTGGAAGACGCTGCTGTGATTTGGAAGTTTGAATGAACTGGCTAGGTTCAGGCTTTCTGAAAAGAAACCTTCACCTGTTCCAACTTCCATTTTCGAGCCGTCGCGTCCGTCGGTCGGTATAGATTGATATAGACGTCTCGTTCACATATGAGGTAAGCAAGCAATAGTAAAACTATTCATGTTATTTTCATTAGACGGCTCTATGAGCATTGTTGTCTCAAAGACCTTACAGCTCTCTCTCCCACTTGCCTGATTCACTGAAACTCTTGTGGAGTATGACAAAACTAAAATTAAATAAAGTCAAAAATTTAATTTCCCTACCTTTTGAAATAAATCTATACAATTACAATTTGCATCAAAAATTCTTTTCGTAGTGCGATTTAAATTTATTTTAATTGTTGTAAGACTTTGCTTTCGCATCGTGGTGAATATTTTAAATACTATTCCTGCTGCTTCGAACAACGTGTTTTCAAGATGGCGGTGAACACGAGCAGGTTTTGTAGCGCTTAAAAACAAAAACAAAAAATAGAAGCAAATTAACAAGCATCAGTACATTTTCATTATTTGAAAAGGTGTTTCAATGTTAACATTCAGCTCCTGCTTCCCAAAAGTCCCTGAGTACGAAACTTCGCGAGGAAGTAAACAATGCAAAAAACACCTGATCAAAGATTGGTATATGTGATATCTTTCAACATCTATATGTGTATTAATTGCGTGTGATATTGTTATTTTGAAATAATAAACCACAAATAATATAGGTAATTAATCAGTTCAAAAAAAATATTACCAATTACTTTCTTTTTTTTCCGCAAGTCACTTGAGATACGTACAATCTTGAGAAATGTCTAAGAGTTGCGGTAGATTCAAAAAGATCTTTGCGATTTATCATCAAAACTCTTTGTTTCAAAAAAGAGCTTATTCGATTAAAATTCAATACAATTATTTATCAACTCATCCAATGCAGATATCTTCTTACAGATAATACCAAATCACTTTGGTTATTGCGTATTGGCGAAGAAGCTATGAGTCATTTGAACCAAAGCTGTTACAACTGACGTTGTTGTCCTGAGGAGAAAAGTTCAACGGAAGTTAATCATTGTCATTTTAGACAAGTAAATTTTTTTTTGGATTTGGCTGAAATGGCACTGACCGATTACTTTAATGATTAGCGATACTCTCGATATGAAGTCAAAGCTATAGTCGAAGGCAGCAGATAACAATGTGACAGACACACCCATTCAAAATCTATGGTAAAAAAAAAACCACAAAACCATTTGGTTTTTCCTTAAAACCTCTCAGTGATTTAGGTGATCCTATTGATTGTCGACTTCTGACTCCGTAAATTAAAACATTTGATATTGCAGGAGGAAGCAAATTCTACCAAGGCTCAGAATTATTAAAATTTTAGTGCTTCTCAATGCTTTGGGACATGTTTTAATCTAATAGTGGCAGCTATTTGCAAATAAGGTAAACAAATCCTTAAAGAGTAGCTCAAGAACGCAATTGAGTCACTCCATGGGGCTTTATTTGATTTGAGCTTTATATTTCTTTGCACATTTCGGCATCGAGCATAACAAAGTTCTTGCTATGTAACTTTCACTTCAATTAGAATTCATATTCATTACTCATTGCCGTTTGTTTATTGGACGATTCAAATTTTTCTTCTGGTGGTTGGCGAGTAAATAAAATTTTAATCGATTTTTGTCCAATTTCTTTTGCGTTTTCATATCGGATGATTGTTTTTAGATTCTCTTTCCACTGTTAAATTTTCAAGCCACTTTCAGCTCAACAATTCTCAAGAAATGGTATCGCTCCTCTCATATCGTTCGTAGGTGTAAACGGTTTATCAATTTGCACAATGATATCGCGTATTATAAAAAAAATTACGAATGAACTTGAGGCTTAATTGTGGTCCACAAAGAAGTTCAAAATACATATTTAAATATGACCTATTCCAAATTACACACTATAAACACTTACCAATTTGATCAATCATCACTTAAAGAACAATGATAATAGGCCAGGTTATATTGACCAAAAATGATGTAAAGTCGACACTTAAAAGACTCATATGTGTTGGTCATAATCATAAATCTTAAGTTGTTGTTCGCCACAATAACAAAAATAAAAATTGCCAAGCTTCCGCAAACATATTATTTGTATATTATATTCCCTTTCAAATGAAACTCCGACAGTTCGACAATGAGGTACGCCAAACATCCTCAAGTTCTTTATTGAACCTTCAAGTGGCACGTTTTATGAGTGAACACTGAACTCATATGGAGCTTGTACTGATGCTGGCTTAGAGATACTTAACAATTTGTATACCCCTTGTGTAAGCTTCACAATGGTAAAAGTACAATTGAAATCTCATTTGAGTGTTCAATAAACCAGTTTTAAGATTTCCTCTTCATATACGCCAGTAAATAAAGTTTCACAAAAATAAAAAGCAGCTCAAGAACCGTTTCGCAAGAAATCGTTAAAGTCGTTTGATCAAAATCTGATTGCATGTTTATGTTTTTGACATTCTTGCGCGAGAATTATGATTGAGTGTGTGGTTAATATTGTACAAATGGTAGTAGTGGTTTTTATGGACGGACATACAGTGTTCCTCATGGTTAATTGATATTTATGTACTGTAGTGGGCATGGCTCACACGAGCACACCACCATCAACCACCCTACTTGAACACACGCTTTTGAAATGACCGCAGGCTTCGTTTTTGGATTTGAACTTTGAAAGTAACTCCATCACCATAAGCTTCATACATCGCAAGATATTTGTTTCAGGAAATTTTGCGGCGTAAAAACGTGATTAACTATGCGGCAACTATTTATTCTGCGTCGCTTTTTATTGGCTTTTATTGAGATTGTTTTTATGCATGCAAAAGTAGATCTTGGAATAGACATGAGAAGAACTAACTAGAACTGGCATGGTATGCTGACGACCTTGTTGTTTTTTTTTATTTGCTCCTCATGTTTGGGAATTTGTTTTTATGTTCTTAAGATGGACATTTTCGAGGCTTTGTGTTGTAAATAAATGAAGTGAAGTCATTTGATTAAGTTTATCGTTTGGTAATCGACTTACATTGTCTTCTAATTGGCATGAGTCAATACAGTTTGAAACAATGGATTCTAAAGAACACTACGCATGATGTCTATTGCATTAATTTTTGGCTTATGGATCGTTCCTCTATAAAGCTGTTTAGTCCACAAACTAAAATTAAGCGAATATGGTGGCGCAACAAAGCTTTGGACACCTCAAAGCTTCACACATTTCAAGGATTTACAATTTTATGCTGATTTCGAACAGCTTAGAAATGGTTTTTCATAGTGTTTGACTACTCTCGAAAGTCTTGCCAATTCCTCGCGGAAAAACATTTTTTCTTTTGATGTTTCTGGGATTGTGATACCCGTTATGGAATGGTTAGCATGTCTGCCTGTTAACCGGGATGTTAGGGGTTCGCATCCAAACAGTTAGTAGCCAAAATGTTTTTCACGAGTATCATCTTTCGCGAGGAATTGGCAAGTCCTCCGATAAAATTAATTCATTGCCCTGAAAAGCGCTTTCTCGATTAGCCGTTCGGACTCGTCAGAAAATTGTAAGCCCCCTTTATTCGCTCACAAGGCATGGTGTTGTGAGAAATGCGCTAGTTCACGGGGCTGCTTGCTCCGTTGTGCCACTCTATTTATTTTCATTTAGTTACCTGGAACCTCTCACTTAACAATCAGACATTACACTGCGGTAACCACATAGTCAAGAAACGGTTACTTTAAAAGGCAATGAACAATTTGAGGGATTCTGCAGACAACTGTGTACCAATAATTACTTTCAAAACAGAGTCGAGACGTAGCGCGATGCTGGTATAGTTCTTCTTCTTCTTCCTTTTACCGACGTTACGATCATCGTAATCTCGAAGGGATTCCAACTCTCCCACTTCACTGTTTTACACTTGTAAACCAGTCGTAGGCTAAGCTGCGTTCACATCAGAATGCGTGGTCAAACCTCCAGGTTTTTGAATGATTCCATTTCTGAAACCAGTTGAATGCAAATTTCGTTGCATTTGTCTGTACTAACGTGATACTGCTATAATTTATAACTCACGACTAGTTATTTGGGCGCACATTCGAGTTCAAATATGGCATTAGGTGAATGGTGTTGAGTGAAGACATAGTTTTGTGAGGCTCTTTGACGAAGAAAGCAGTGAATTTAATCCTTAATCTAACATCAATACCAGCAAACTTTTCAATTTCAATAAAGGGAATGTTTCATCTTTTCTGATCGAAGAGTTGACAGTCAGGTCTTGTAGTTTTTTCAATCGAATCTTCACATATCGTGCCAAGACCGACGAGGGATCTGGTACTGGTGCCTTAGTTGAGAACGACGACATACGACTGCACTTTTTTTTAATACGCATCCGTCTTCCAAGCGGAGGTGTATGCTATTCAAATGGCTTTAAGCCACGTTACGAACAATGGCTGGATAGGCTACAGCCAAGCTGTGCTTAAGGCCCTTCTTTACCTCCTAAATACTTCGAAAGTGATCCAGGAATGTGAGAGCTCTCTAAATGCGGTCGGAAGACTAAATTTCTTGAGTCTCCTTTGGGTTCCAGACCATCACGGCATAGCTGCAAATGAGATCGCCGATGAACTTGCGAGGCAAGGATCTCAGACATCTTTCTCAGGACCTGAACCGTCGATAGGTCTGCCAGAGTCCTCAGTGGGGTCTTCAATCAACAATTAGATCTGTCAAGAGCAAAACCGTCGATGGAATGCCTCTATTAGATGCAGACAGACCAAACGTATGCTCCCCAACGCAAATAAGAAGACTAAACAAATGTCTATTGCCCACTGCAAAAGAAATTCAAAATTAAGAAAAAAGAAATAAACACCTTTCCGCCTCATTACTTAGCTTCGCAAATGAGCTCATGTAATCTGTGAGCTCACCTAGACTAACAGGTCGGACGTCCTGAGGAATTAGAAATTCAAGTCGTGTTAGAAGATGACTTCTGAAGCATAAGCTTTAGTTGTAAGCAAAATGCTGTCATCCGATTGCATCAAAACTCAAGGAAAACAAACAAAACCTCAAACAAAATAATATTTTCCCGCAAAGCAAGGCTTCTTTTTATTGATTTCTTTTTCATTTTTTCTCATAACAGCATTTTGTTTCTCACAATAATTATGAATAATTAACATAACGTTATAATACGAAGTAAGGAAATAAACTTGTAAGCATTTCATTGCAATGTAATTATGCGAGAGAAAAAGAAAAAACAAAGCAAAGCAATATTGTTATTAATTTTTTTAATTTTGTTTTTATCGCTCTTGTAGAATGAAAAACAATCCTAGGGTGTGTCGATTCGACATTCTCATGTTGATTCCACTTAAAGCCATGTCGAGATCATTCAAAAGACTTTTTTATCCAGTTCCAGAGACCAACAGCAGAGACGCAAAAGTCATTTGTATCGTAATAAATTTTTAGTTCTCGCCTTTGCGGATTCAGTATCACTGAGATTCCGGATATTTACTACAAATATCCAGATTAAAGCGGTTGAATGTTATGCAGAAGTTGCTGGCTAATTTGTTGCTGTTGTTAAGCACACATAAACGAATGCAAATAAAGAAAACTATCAAGTGGAAAACCAATTTTGCTGGCTAAGGTAATGCGTTTGGTTTTCAATTCCTCTCCAAAGCAGTATCCCTTTGGCGCATAACTTCTTCTTTTTCCGATCGAAGTTAAGGGATATCGGACGTAAAAAAAAAAAATTGAAAAGTAAGGAGATAGCTATTTGTGGTCAGATGGCAAATTCTAGTTCTTCTAGATACCTTCTTTTGGCGTGGTAAAAGATACTAAAAATAAATTGTACATAGCAATTGAATGTACGTCGCGTCTCGTCGCGTCGGATGGTCACATTTATAGGCAAGTCTGTTTGCTGCCTGCTGGGTATTTTAAAAGCACGTATAAATTGTATCTTTTTGCTATCAAACATGTTGTTGTGGAATGTTTATTCTTAGGTCGTTTTCAATTCCAAATATAGATAATCACTGTACTGAGACCAAGGACTTATTTAACGAGTCTCTCAGACGGTAACGACAACAGCACCGACTACGATGACAGTGCACCAGCCATCAGCAGTGGCGTTGTGTCGTTGTCGGGCAGTCCATCGTGCATGTTGGCCCGCAATATTATGCAGACTCTGGCTGATCTTTGGGTACGAACTGTTTGCAGAACATGAAGAAAGCAGGTTTCTGCATGTGCACTTACCAATTATCGGTGTCAGGAAAATTCAGCTGAGGTTCGAAATCAGAACCAGTTGGTATTTGGTTAAGTGCATATATAATGAAATAATAAAATATAATTCCATAAATATTAGAGAGGCAGCGGGTTGGAGCTAAAAATACGAACATAATTGAAGGCATATGCATTTGAGTTGGGAGGAGAATTTCAGGCTTTATTGCGTGTCCTGCAGCATCAGAAGGTGGTTAGCTTTTACTTGTTGGATCTAATTTTAGTATTGATGCTGCGATGTTCGTGTCTACGAGTATCACCTCAGAGATGGGTTATTTTTATGACAAAGTTTACTACCTCTCCATGAAATCCTTAAACGTTTCCTCGTAAGTAAGGATAAAACTGTGATGGCTTCCCTTTACTTAATTCTTGATTTTTTATTGGCACTCGCTTAGTTTAAGTTCCACAATAAATGTAAGATCAATAGATACGTAGATACTCGTGATTTGATTGGAATGTTTAAGAAGCTGCGTTTCATTTGTACTAAAAACAAAATCAAAATTAAATCTCATAGACCACTCTCGTGTAAACATAAAAAAAAACATTGAAGCGTAAGATTTCATAGTAGCTGTGGATGTGATTATGATTACCAGCCAACATGTTATTCGAGTTTTCCATTTCTGGTTACATAAGTAACGGTGAATAATTCGCTGATTTATGACCTCCTCTAATCATTGTTTATGCATATTGAAGCAACAATCTTTCGTTGACAAGTTCTATCCCCTTGCACCATCTAGCAGATCCGTGATGACAATGGCTCTAAATAAGACTTAAAAAAGAGCGCTTGGCTGCATATTCTTTCTTAAATTTAAGAAGCGTGTAGAAAGAATCATTCTCAAGGCTGGTTGCTGTGCTTGTTGTCTCAATTTATATAAGACAGCCGAAATAAAATGTCCATAGTTACAAACTCAAATGTAGCTCTATGGATAGCGTTCTGTCCATTTTCAAACGATCCTTTAGCCCTCAAGGTAAAATAAATAAATGAAATAGGATGGCGAAACAAGGCTGTGCAAACGTCGGAGCCTTGCGCATTTTGAGGACCTATAACTTTATGACGACTCTGAACGTCTTAGTTAGAAAGCGTTTTTCATAGCAGAGTGTAATTACTCTCCAAGGACTTGACAGTTCCTCGCGAGAAGGAGTAGCCGTGAAAAACATTGTCCACTGATTTTACTGGAATCCAAACTACGAACTTCTTACGTATAGCAAGCAGATACGCTTACCATTACGTTACCGGCACCACAAAATAACGTGAAGAAAAATGTTGGTACTGAAATCACTTAACGTAGAAACTCTTCCAGTAAAATAAAAACATTGAAAGTGGAAAAAGACAATAGTTTGACTGTCCAACCATCAATTTCATAATCATTGGCTATGATATATGAATCTAAAAAATCTGGCTCAGGACTGTTTTTCCCTTCGCATGGATTTTGTTTGTGGTACCCGTGGTGCTATGGATATCATGTCCGCCTGTTAATCCAGAGGTTCGTGGTTCGAATACCAACAGAAGCAAAAATGTTTTTTCCACGGGTATCGCCTTTCGCGAGGAATTGGCAAGTCCTCCGTTAGTATTCATTGCCTTGAAAAGCGCTTTCTCGATTAGCCGTTCGGAACCGGCAAAAAATTGTGGGTCCCCTCCATTCCCTCACAAGGCATGGTTGTGAGAAACGCGCTAGACCCTGGGGCTCCTCGCTCTGTTGCGCCACCCTATTTATTTATTTTGTTTGCAATAGGTTCTATTCAAACCTTTATGAACCAACTTTTTGGAATAATGAATGTCTTTCCAGAAGTGTGTGCTCTTCAATTTGGACGCCCCCAGAAATTTCGAGGGCTCAATACTTAGCCAAAAGTGTTCGCGACCATTGCTAGCTTTTTTATACCATGGTAGTTCTATTGCCATTGCCAGACTAGTCCTAGTTAATACCCGCAACTCAAAAAAAGGAGATGCTTTGACTTTTAAAGAAGCATGATTCATGTTTTGAATAACTCCCTAGTCCTTACTTTCAATTGCAAGTAGAAGGTACGTTCCTAGCTTATCTAGAAATTTGTTTTTAAAGAAGTAGACTAGTTTTGCATGTCACTTTCCAATTAACGCAAACTCGTTGGCCTTGCAAACTGGAAGCTTAACCGAAGGGATAACAACTTTGTCGTAAGACAGCAGTTTCCTTTCTCCGACACTTTCTTTTTTGCTGCGTAAAGGAATTCATAGGACCGGTTTCGTGTTACTGCGATGCAGTAGTACAGCTGTTTATTTCCTTTTTATTCTCTTAAAATTGCTTCCTCTTGACGAAAAGATAAGACAGCGTAGAGAGACTGATTTCACTCCTGGTTGGTGAAGACCAACCATCGTCTTCATCTTCTCCAAAGCTGTTAAGCCCAGTACTTCTGACCACTGTGGTCTTTTTTTTCCCTTGTGTCATAGTCGCTAGTCTCCCCTCCTTCTCCCTTTCGCACGAGAAAAGGTTATTATCTGAGGATCACACAAATGGAACGAGATGGCTTTGTTTAGCTCAAGTCAAGATCCTTTGAATACATTAATATGATCAGCAACTTATTAGGATGAAGATTAAGTGCAAAAGAACGTACTTTCTTGCTTAGGTCTGAAGCATTTAAGTTCAATCCACAAAGGGCGTCGTAATTGCACGGATCTTGAATGTGAAGTGATGTGAAGTGACGGATCTAGAACGTGACGTGACTATATGCCATTAATTCAGGGCTTGTGGCAAAAGCTGATTCGAGCCAAGATCCCTTGATTAAATCTGATCAACAATTGATAAGGATGAAAAGAAAAAGAAAAACGAACTTCATCGTTAATCATAAGCATTTGAGCTCAATCCACGAAGAGCGTCGCGTCGTAAAGAGTGCGGGTCTAGAACTTGACGTGATGGATCTATAACGTAACGTGACTATATGCCATTGATTCAAGGCTTGCCGTAAGATTTTTCATATATATGTAGCTGATTCGAGTCAAGATCCCTTGAGAAAGTCGATGAAGATTAATTGCAGAAGAAGAAACTTTCTTGGTTATGTCTGAAGTAATAAAGTTCAATCCACAAAGACCGTCGTAAGGAGTTCTGCACGCAACGTGACAAGACGTGACGGATCTAGAACGTGACGTGACTATATGCCATTGATTCAAGGCTTGCGGCAAGATTTTTCATATATAGCTGATTTAATCAGACATTGGAAGTAAAGTCACAAAATAATAGTCCTTACAGAAGGATTTTCGATCTCGTTTGTCATCGCCTCCTCTTAACGAAATAAAAAATTTCATAAAGAAGTATATTCTTCTTTCAAATAAACTTCAAAAGAGTTTAATAAAATACCAGCTGCTGGTGCGTAGCGTCGTTCAACGTAGCCCCAAGAGATGATAACCTTCAAACTCCAACATATGATTGAGCTAAGACCACACTATTTAATTTGTCTTGAAAATGACATAAACTCTAATGTTTACAGTTCCAAGCAATCTTATCGTTATGTCATTCACGAGGTTGTCTGTCGCCAACGTTAAATACACAACTTAAGACTAATCCATTTTATTCTTAGCAAAATGAATTATATAATCCAAAGTAAGTCTATTTGAAAGCAGATTCTTTAAGAACCTTAAATAGGTGTAGGTCATGGTGGCCTTTGTTCTGTCTAGAAACCGTGTAAATACCTCAAATCTCTTTAACTGTTGAAAAAAGTTAAACAAAAAATATTTACTCGGTCTTGAGTCCATTCATAAATCAGTCATACCACGAGATGTGGAAGTTTATTCAAATATTTAATCATTTCGATCACATGGTATGCAAAAATATCCATCCTCACGTAGAGATCAACTTAAGCATGACAAAAAGGAAAAGTAAAAACAAATAGAGAAATACTGATTACGACTTACAAAAGTCATTTTTTGAAATTTCACTGGTAGAAAGGAAATTGAACCGTCATACAGCGAGCAAAAATGTGCACCTTCATAAATCAACACAAGATTCGAGCTTAATTTCTGCTTTGCCCGAATTGATAAGAGCCATTGTATTTACGAGCTAGCACAGCACGACTAAGGGTGAATTACGGCTGCACAACAACTAATTTATAGCCAGTGTTGAGTTTTTTGTTTAATTTTTTATTTTATTTTTTTCTCATCTTTATTGTTTTGCAAAGATAAGAAATATAAACGAGCGTTAAGATATTTCCCATTTGGTGTAAACATTTTCCTGGGAAAACACTGTGGTTTGGTGTGGTCTCGAGTGTATGGTTTGTGTTATCTGACACTGACAGGTAGCAAATCTTTATCAAACACTCATCTTAATGTTTTAATTGCAACTGTATTCAGTTGTGTGTATTATTCGCCAATGTTTAAACACATCATATGCATATATGTAGATATGAATATTTTTAAATCCCGTGATAATTAAATGAGAAAATTATATTTGGCATTGTCCAATGGATAATGTCTTCGTGACAGCTTCAGCCAGCAGCTGTCAGTTTGCTTTAGTTACTGTTTGTAAATCAGGCAGGTATATAAGCTTTTGCTACCGTATGGTTTGGTTACACTATTCATTGGTAGGATGTTGTTATGATTATTATACAAAGGTATACTGTATTTACATACACGTCAGTCAGCCATTATGATAATTATTTTTATTTTTCATTCTTCTTTTTATTGTTATTATAATTATACAATCGTAGAATATTACTGCCTTGATGTTTCCGTACAATTTCGGGTTGATTTCTCTTAATCAAAACAATTATGAGTATGCGCGGTGCCGCGTGCTATATCTTACTGGATTCGATGATAGAACAAGTTTGGTTTCATTTAGAATTCAAGTCACTTGCGACTAATTAAAATATTGATGAAAATTTGTGAATTTATAGATTATCTGAAATTTTTTGAGCATCGTAGTCGTTGTGTGGCGAGTCTTTGGTGAATTTGTGAGGAATAAATTAACAATTTGGAAGCACTGCAAGTGTGCGCTGTCAAATTAAAAATGCAGTCAGGCTTTGAATTCTTTGCTTTGAAGATTGTCATGTCTGGTCAAAGATATGCGGTATTAAACATTTGTTTTGTTTTAAGTTAATACAGGAAATGGCTCTTGGTATTTGCATTTCTAAGTCTTGTAGTGACTATAACTGCTATTAAATGTGGGGTCGAATTATAGCGTCAGTGATCGAGTAAGTGAGTATTTTTTTTTCTTTCAAAATTAGTTCTTGATAATACACATCAGTCTGCTGTTCATTTGTAATTCAATTTCAATTCGTTCAAATACTGATGAAATAATGCCAAATTGTTGTACTAAAGTGCTCGATAACTCGAGAAGTAATGCCATAAACACATAATTCAGTCACGTATTATTCGATAACGTATGTGCTCCTGCATTTCTTCTTCCCATGTACAAGGGAAAGGAGATACCAGAAGCTGTGACAACTATCGTTCGATCAAGTTGATGTCCCACACTATGAAGATCGTTGAGCGGGTTTTGGATAGCCGACTGCGGAAAATAATAAGGCTGTCTGATGACCAATACGGGTTTGTCGCGGGTAAGTCAACTACAGACGCAATCCAAAGTATAAGGATCATTATGGAAAAACACCGAGATGCCTTAGAGGATTTGCATATTGTGTTGGTTGACTTCGAAAAAGCATTCGATCGACAACCACGAGATCTGATATGGGTGGCCCTCAGACAACGAGGAGTTCCTGAAGCCTATGTGCGAATAATTATGGACATGTACGAGGGACCAGTTACAAAAGTGAGATGCCCAGCTGGACTCACCGAAGAATTCCAAATAACAGTAGGTGTACATCAGGGAAGTATCTTGAGTCCACTGCTCTTTATTGCTGTTCTAGATTATTTGCTCGAAGGAAAAGTAACGGACAATAAAGTACAACAATTATTCTTTGCTGACGATGGAGCCATCATAAGTGAGGATCCTACATCCCTGCAACGAGCACTTGACGTTTGGATTGATGTTCTGGAAGGAAATGGGTACCGTATTAGCGCTAAAAAGACTGAATACCTGTGCTGCCCTTTACCTGATCCAGACAAGCCTATTCCAGACATTTATTTGAATGGAAATGTGTTTCCCAAGTGTGAAAAGTTTAAATATCTTTGATCTATGATCAATAGTGAAGCAACTTGTGATGACGACATCAATCATCGAGTAAGCGTAGGGTGGATGAAGTGGCGAGAAAACTCCGCTATCTTCTGTGATCGAAAAATGCCCCCTAAGCTGAAGGGAAGACTCTACACAGCAGTTGTCCGTCCAGCTCTGACATACGGTTCACAATGTTGGACAATGTACAAAAAGTATGATAGCAAATTGACCGCAGCCGAAATGAAGATGCTTCGGATGACAGCAGGAGTAACAAAGCTTGATTGAATTAGAAGTACTAAGATCCTTGGAAGCCTTCATGTCAAAAGTACCATCTTGGACAAAATTCAGCACGACCGGCTCAGTTGGTATTGTCATGTTCAAAGGAGAGATCCTCAGAACCCCGTCCAAAGGGCAATATCGTACAACGTTTCAACAAATTCGCGATGAAAAAGAAAAGGCAGGCCAAAACACTCCTGGTACAAGCAAATGCAAAAACAGCAGCATTTGGTTGGCCTCAGACATGGAACAATCCAAAACCGGGAGGCTTGGCGACGCTTTCTGAGGTCAACGCGGCGTACCCCACAGGCGGATCACTAGTGTGAAGCAGAAAAGTGGGAGAGTTGTGATCGCTTCAAGATCACTACTCGTAACGCCGGAAATGGAAAGAAGAAGAAGATGCGCCCCTGCATTTGTTTGGCCCCAGATATGAAACCATCCATAACAGGGATGTTTACCAAAGCATTCTGAGATCAACGAGGCGTCCGTCGCATCGCGTCGGCGTACTCCACGAGTGGATCACTAGTGTGAATCATTTAAATGAGAGAGCTGTGATCTCTTCGAGAACGCGATGCTCGTAATGTCGGAAAGGAAGAAGAAGGCCTCGTAATTCGAATATGTGACGTGAAGTCAAATATTATTGGATGTTTATCAAGGCGCGTTTGACTTAAGGAAGCCAGGCTCTTTGGTTTATAAATTGTAAATTGATTCATTCCCAACAACTATTATTTCCTTTTGCTCGGCTGTAATTTCAAGTGTTCAAAATTCTTTACAACTGTGGTCACCCCATTTTTTTTATCTACTGATTACTATGTCAAACTTTTGAAGTGGCGACGGTAATTATTATATTTATATACGTTCAAAGGTAGCAAATATATTTTTAAGAGCTCCAATTTGAAACACCAAAACACTTGAATGATAAAATAACTTCCGGACAGATTTCAAAATTCCTATTTATAGATTTATAAGCTCTCGTCACCTACTTGGTAGTGAGTATTATTTTATCAAGCAAAATTCCATTTGTAGGAATCTATTTCTGCTTGCGAAAGTTTATCTTTTAAGTTCAACTGAAGAGTATTTTCAAATGATGCACAAATTTTAAGAACCCGTTGAACACTTGGATCAATTTATTGGCATTGGTGAGTAGTGAGGGATCATTATTCTTATAATTCTAAAATTTGTTTCTAACTAAGACCATCAATAAGAAAAAGTTATCTTTCCCCAGGGCTACTTTATATTTTGAACAATTAAAGGCCCCGACCCATAGAATCCGTTGCGTCCGTTCGCTGTCGCATTCAACTGACAGCAGTGAGTTTTACCGGACACAACGGATTGGGGTGACCCATAGAATCCGTTGCTGTGTGAAGAAAAAACTTCAAATTGGCTTTGACTACGCATGTCATCAGTTCTGCCGGACGCAAAAGTTAAAAGTTGGGCTACTTTTTCCGCTGTGGCCGTTGCATCCGATGCTTATGGGTTACCTCTCATAAGATCGTGTGTATTTAATCGAGCTGTCAGTTGAATCCGGCAGCGAACGGACGCAACGGATTCTATGGGTCGGGGCCTTAACTCTTTTCCATTATCAGATTGCTCCGACCCACTCGTGGCTGCTTTACAAACCCTAAAACTTTTGAAAAATAAAGTTTGGATATCTACGATGATATTTCACGGCAAGGGGTTGTGAGAGGTGAAATCTGCAGTTCACCGCATTGAGATTTGAAAATGTTGATTCGTCAATAAGATTCATCTTATGCTGACTGCTTCGTAGGTAGGCAAAAAGTAAAACAACATGAACTTTTGAACTTCACAAGAAAAACGTAAATATCTTTTTCGGAGTCCAACGAAAGTTTTGATAAAAGCTGTAAGCCACCTGCTGTTTTTTAGCTGGAGATGTACATTGTACAACCTTTTCGAGAACAAATTTTCTTTGTAAAGGCGAAATGGCAGTTTTTGAATGCTACAAAATATAAATCATCAACTTACATTAGCATACTTTATTCAAAACAGGACAAACAGACTTTTTTAAACAAACAAAATATTTGTTTTTACTTATTGGATTATACATATTTTTATGTGTCCACTTAAAATAGCTTTATGTCAAGACAAAAGATATTGATTCATGTGATATTTATCTATGACACCTGTTTAATAGTGGTGTTGCAATTTGTTCCAATTTTCCAAGATTTTCTTACCTTTTTATGGGCTGAGCAAACTTTAACAGCGGTTAGCTGACCTCATGATCAGAAGGCCATGAAAAATCTTAATACAATTAGTTCAAGGGCAAACAGATTTAAAAAATAATTTTGAACCAGCAGTAAAATGAACGACAGTTTTTTTCCTTTTCGGCGTTTCGACAATCGTAATTTTGATATTATAACAAATCTATAACTTCACTACTTCACACTAGTGATTTACCCATGTATTTACAAGACTTATGAAAACAATGAACCGATCATTTCTGATCCAAAACTATAAACTTTACTGTAATCATTTATGTTGGGTTCATCAACTTGCTAATTTCAGCTCACGATTTGCTGACTAATGGCGCCAACTGCGACAAGAAAAGCCGCTCCGAAAATCGCACCTGTAAAAGCGCACCTTAGATCGCGTAGATGCGTTTGAGTTTTCACAACATATATGTTATATGCATCATTCAACAGATATTCCTAACTCATAACGCGGTTAGCGTGAAATGTACAGTAACATTGTCCCCAAATATCACAGGTTCCTAACGCTCTAGTCCACTTAGCAGAACTCAAATTTTCTTATGTCACTTTCCATTGGACGAAAAGAACCGTCCAGGAGCGTCCAAGAGCATTCTCAAACCATTCCATTGGTGCAAAAAGATCGCTTCTCATGATTCTGAGAAGTGACAGCCACTTCTCGATTTGAAGTGAGAATCCACTCTAGAAGCACTAACACATGTTATTCAAATGTCAAAATTAAAATTTTCTTGAAGGAATGTTTTTTAAGAGCCATAGGTGTTTCACTCACGCAAAGACAATTGCGTGAAACTGAACAGAAACCATTATGGGGTGTTCCATTAGTTTTCAAAATGAGTGCTTCCCCGAGTGAAGCCAATGGAAAGCGACATTATAAAGTCACAACGTTGCGATATCTGACTTATTCTTATTAATGTGTTCGATAAAAAATCTATCAATGAAATTTTGACAGATGACTTAGGAACTGTATACACTAATGTTAAACGGTTCATACTACACTTTGCTAGGTTTGCTAAAGCATGAAAACATAAATTGGATATATGTACAATTCAAGTTTTTGGCAAGCACTTGCCCTCCTGTTTTAAAACATGCTTATGCAACACACGACATAATAGATATTAGGCATACAAATATTTGTCATTATCATCTGGTTTAATTCCGTTTCTCTTAATGAAACAAACCAGAACTCACAAAAATAAATATTCATTATTTGCAACTCGTCTGCCTGCTGTTAATTTTTTTACCACAAAAAAAAAAAGAAGTAAAAAATAAAGCGGCAATCTTTTGCGTATTAGGTGAAAAGATGAAATTTAGTGTTGATGGCGGGCATACTCCAAAAACTTTGGTTTGAATGGATCTTGATTAATTCTTTTTTGTAACTAGTTTTTGGCAGCTTTCATGAACACAAAGAGTGATAGTTACCGCGATGAGTGCTATGCTAATTGCAATCACTCTGTCTATGTTTCAATGAAAAATTAAAAGCTACGTTGCAATAAGTCAAACAGGGTTTGATTGAATGATGAAGAACCTAAAATTTTTTCTTCTCTAGCCAAATTTATCAAATGGGTGATTTACCTTATCGACATCAGGCACGTCCGAAAGAAAAAAAACTCAAAGGGTTCAATAGCTTTTTGGCGGACAGAATCTTTCAGTAGAATAAGACACAAGCTTCTCTGCAAAACATCGTTAGTATTGATCAAGTCAAAATTTGGTATGTCTATGTACAATCATTTTTCGCTAGTTTTATGTTTATTTTTTACGAAGTAATGTAAAAAACTGAACAAATAATGAGCATTCAAAAGTTTAAACAAAATAATTTGTATTGCAAACATTATTTTTCAAATAATTTTTTTATTTTACTATCTATAATGAACGGGTAAAGCCTTGCGCAAACCAATGCGGTGAGATCGTACGATGCGATTGCGATAAGTCAAATCCCTATGCATTAAGTCAAACGTCCATAAACGTTTGACTTATCGTACGATCTCACCGCATTGGTTTGCGCAAGGCTTAATCATGGTACACATAGCTGTCATTGGTTTACTATTGTCATTCGTTTTCTTTCTGTGCGTGCAATGTGCACTACTTGAAAGCATTTTTGAAATGAAATTTCTTATCAGTTTGACGACTAGCAATCACATTCATCAAACTTGTTGTCCAACTTGCAAAAATATCAAAAAATTTTGAAATCCATTCAACAAATTTGACAAGCCGCTTGATGGAGAGTTCACATTAGCCGAAGCTTGTCGTCCAACTTTATGTCACATAATCTTCCACTCCGTCCAACTTCTAAATTTTCAAAAATATTTGAAAACCATCCAACAAGTTGGTCAAGCGGTCGTCTGAAGGTTCACACTATCAAGCATTGGTCGTTCAAGAGAAAGTCTGTCCAACTAATTGTACAGTGAGAATTCGGCTATTCACAAATTTGCTTGACAAACTCATGGCTTGACAAAAAAATTGGATAGTCGTGTCTGAAGGTTGTTTGAAATTGTCATTTTTTGACGGGGATCTCTTTTTGAACATGACAACACCAAGTGAGTCAGTCGTACTCTATATTCACCAAGACGGTGTTTTTGAAGTGAAGGCTTCCACGGATCTGAGCACTTCTTGTAGTCCATTTGTCATGCGGAGAATCTTCATCTGTTGCCATCATCCTACTTTCATATTTTTTGTACATTGTCCAACACTGTGAATCATACTTGAGACCTAGACGCACAACCGCTGTGAAGAGCATTCCCTTCAGCTTAGGGGGCATTTTTCTGTCATACAAGATGGCGGAGTTTTCTCACCTCTTCGTCCACCCTACGTTTCAAACCTTTAAAACATCGGAAGCACATTTTCATTCAGATAAATGTTTGGAAAAGTCATGTCTGTATGAGAGAATGGGCAACGCAATATAGGTACTATTTGGATGTTCACTTTTATTTCAATGATTTTGTCACTTTTCGCGAGTAAACAACACGCACCGAAAACGAATGCTGTTCAAAAGTGTCAGATTCATGTCAAACAAACAACTTTCGTGGCTGAGCACAAAAATGGAGAAATTATGTAATCCAAAAAAATCTTTTCTTAGAAATTTCCATCAAAAAATTGAGCTCTCATCTTATCTTAAAAATTTTCAGAGCTCTCTAAGAACTCTTAACATGGAATGCGTCTAGTAAAGAATTAATCCTTTAGGGGCTCGATAATTCCCTTTTGACAGTTCTAACTGCTTGTATAACCAAAACATCACTGACACACATGTTACATTGTCTCATCATGATAAATGTCTACTAACCAGGCTGAAATAAGCCCCGTTAGACGTAAGTATTTCTAATTGAGGTAGGCATTTATGTAATATGACAGTTCCACAAAATAGCCTATTACTCCAATCCTATTCCCAGAATTAACGAGTTCAATGGGTTCACTATAGACGACGACGGACGTGCCCCTGCCAATACACACACTTATGCTGCACTCTTCATAGAATTAATGCAAACACGTGCAATTATTTTACCGTCACACTGTCACCTACTCTTGTGACTTGCATTAATCTCCGTCTACACTCATAATAATCAGTTTTATTACCCACTTCTCGTATTTGGATTCCAAATAGACAGACATTCAATACCAATAAATGTATATATGTAGGTAGACATCAACGCTACTTGCAACTCTTCAACTTCAATTCGATGTGGCTGGTAACTCGTAAAAATGGTAATTCGTTTAAGTCGTCTTTGTTTGTTTTATCAGATTTCTCATTTATTTTAACATTTTCTGTTATTTTTTCGTCTACTATTTTTTTTAAGAAAAGAAGAAATCAATTAAAATGCAACCACCAAATACTACGCAGACGTTGCAAGAGAAGCAGAACATTGATGGCAACCAATATTAATGACGATCGAGAATTTATAATAATTTGATTCGGAAGTAGTCAGGGAAATTTCGAATTTAACAATTATTGTTACAACTGCCATGTCAGCCCAGGCCAGGAGAGCCGGTAAAGGCATTCAAAATGTGAAGTTCATTTTTTATTTCAATATACGTACTGCCACTTATACAGAGAGATATACCCACTTAACTGATATTCTCAACAAAAGAATCTGCCAGAGCGATATTCTGCGATTCTATTGTTGATTGAGATTTTTTTTTTATTTTTGTAGATAGATACCAAGTTTTTAATAGATTTTCCTGCTTCCCTCTTCGTCTCTTTTTGCGCTTAAAATTTTCCTTTCGTTTTTAGTTCCGGTAATGTGAAATTGTGTTTTGTTCATTCACATTGATTAGATGTTATTTTTCCTGTTTCAGTTGTCCGTTCAGTAATTTTGTGATTTTTGTTTTTGTTTTTTTTTTGACAGCAGTTGTTTTATTAGCAACACTCTTATTGGCTTAGGAAAATCCGCGCATTTGTGCGCTCGTGAGGGTGTGAATTTGTTCTATAACTGAGTAAAGTCTTTTATGACAGGGCTGCCATAAATCAGTGCCTTACATGAGCAATTAACTAAGCCGCGAGCTATTCAAGACGCCAAAGATAATCCCCCATACAATGCAAAACTCAAGAATGACAAGCTTTATATTATCTGTCGTTTTTGTTTTCCATCGAAATCACACGCGCTTTTGAGATGAAGAGTGAAGGTTTTTTTTATATATTTGAATTCGCATTATCTTTCAATGCAATCCGGCCGAAAAATTTGATATTTGTATATACTTATCTACTACCGTATAAGTTAATATTTGCAATTGTTTGGCACGGCACATGCTTTGTAAGTGATGTTATCTTCTTGGAATGAGATAAATGTATCTTTGATGGGTTTTTTAAAAGAAATTTTGATATAACCCTCGTATTGTACGGTTTTGTGACAGTTGTTGCTGAAGACTTGCCGATTCGGTTGTTGAATTATCCTGCGGTGAATATTTATCGGAAAGTGAATAAGGAATGACACACTGTTTCTGGTGCGTGCAGAATAAGTCACATGGGCTAAGACTCAATAAGAACTTTCAAGTAACGGAGGATTTCACATATCCATAGAGGCAAGTGTTGTAAGGGAAAATATAACTGAATAATTGCGCTTGAAACTTTTACCTGTGTTGTATGTGACGGGGTTGTTTTACTTTATGTGAGTGTTTTTCTATTAAAAATTTTAAATAGTTACCGAAAAATTTTTTGTATTCATACCTTGGATAGAATGCTTTTTTCTACATTTTCTTAACGGCTTTTTTTTAAAACAACACTAAAAAGAGACTGAAAAATAAAACAAAATAATAATAATAAAAAAAACACCTTTTTTAAAATTATTAGTTTTTAGTGCTAAAATCAACTCTCATAAATTGTTACATGAAATGTGTCTTAAAAGCATCCTCGTGGCAGCAAACTAGTGTCACATAAAGACAGAGAATATCATTGTCAAAATGAACACTTTATTACAGTTCAATGAGATAGCGTAGATGTGGATACCATGTGGGTTCTATTTCTTCAAATCGCTGCGACACTAAACTAGTGTCACGTGGTTGTTTTTTTACAAAATTGATCATGATGATAGAATTTATGGCATATTTGTGTTAATATCGATTTTATCCAGACTTGAAATTAAGCTTAGACTGAAGAGGTTTCAGTCTAAGCTTCAGACTGGCACAATAGGTTTCATTCAGACACCGCAATGCCCAGAGCTGAGCAAGCTCTACCCGTCCCCTTAATCTAATCTATCTATCTAGATGCTAGACTGAAGAGATGTAATGCCATGTTCAGGAGAATATTAGTGTCACGTGCAGCAATTCTGTTTTCAGTGTCACGTGCTTCCTTTTTTCTTAGAAATTTTTACTATGATGATAGAAGTAATGACGTATTAGTGTCAATCTTATCGAGACTTGAGAACGAGCTAAGACAGTAGAGATGTAACACCAAGCCCAGCCCTGTGAATGTTTGTAGTTCATGTGAAATACTTCACATTTCCTGGGAATCGTACAACTTTCTGCACCCCATTTTCAATATGGCGATAAAATATTTCCACTGGGAAGTGAGAGAGAGAGAGTGAGAGAAAGGGTGAGAGAGAGAGAGAGAATTGAAAGTTTGAGATCAAACTGTCAATTCCAATTCGAAGCTCGAGTCAATGCAACATTTCATAAAAAATTTTCATCGGCAATTGCCCTTTTTGGGAAGTTGTCAATTTCTCCTCAGCCGTTAAGAACAGGTAGAAGCATTTTAGGTCCACTTCATTCCACAAACTTGCGCTCTCATGAATTTTTGATACTTGCTTCGAGCTTTTTTGACAAAATGTTTTATTTTTGTAGCAATATTTTAGGAACCTACCTGACCATTACGGTGCTGTGATTATTCTTACACATTGCACTACGGAGTTTGTTTAATTTTATGATTTTTGTCTGGTTCAATACGAATCCAACGAATCCATATCTTTACTACCAAAGGTAGTAGCTCAAAAAAGCCTTAGAATCCTGTCTTGAGCTTTTGTCTATTTTTAACAAAGAAGTTTAAAAAGATTGAACACACTAAAATAACTGAATATAAGTCAGATGAAATGAAGTCGACTAGCAGGTGATTAACCAGCTAGTCCCGTAATGGATGATTTATAAAAGATCTGCTCGTTAATCTTACATCGGGTTTCTGAGATCAGTAGATGATTAACTTGCTGATCTCTGTGGTATCACAATGGTCATTTGCGGCCTAAGTGTGTCAGGCAATGTACCTACTCATTGGCTGACAGCCACTTCCACCTAACCTAAGTCAGATGAGCTAGTACAATAAGACCCCAGTTTTCCCAAATATATCAAGTCACAACTACTACTCGAGTCAAACACTCAATGTTCAATTTGGAATGTCTCAAAACTCTTCTTGTTATTTTTAAAGAGAATCAGTCTAGTAATTTCTGTTCAAATCTCAATTTTCAACTGATTACGATTTCCAATAAAAATGGGTTTTCAGTAAATTTTCTTACATATTTTAAAGTTGAATGTCCTATATGTCAAGTCGATCAACGCAAAATACTTTATCATGTCTCTGCATTGTTGAAAGGTATTGCTAGAAAAAGAAAAAATCAAATAAAAGGAATAATTCGATCATAACTCATCAGCATATCCGATTTTCATTGTCAGTCAACTTTTAAAGGTTATAGTCATAATAAAGCATTTAAAGCTACGTTCAGACCTATACTGACCTCAGTATGACACGTATGAGATATAAATATAGCTGTGCATAATTTCAAGTCTAACGATTATCTTAATATTCAACATGATATTCAATTTTAACTAACAAGCTAATTAAAATTATTCTTGCAGGAGGTCACAAAGATACTGTCAGTAATCACTAGTTTGTAGTGTCACTTTCTTCTGGATTTCAAAACACATCCAACAACTGCCTGTGTACTGCTGACACAAATAAGGAAAAACTAAGGTAAGGCTTGAGTTTTGATATTCGTTTAGGAAAATATAACAGAAGTGTTCTATGCTAAGATTTGTAATTCATTTAGTAGAAGATATTTTCTTAAATTTACATCGATTCGTTTTACCTTTAAAAAAAAATAACGTTATGGACCTCCTCTTTAAGTGTGACCTTTTACAGTTCATATGGGAGCATACCTGCATACAGTTTATAAGATCACTTTGTTTGCCCGTAGTCTGTCGCAAAGAGCATTGAGTAATTAATACAGAGCGTCAACTCGTACTCCTTATGCCTCAAACACCTTCAAATTTTTTCTGATATGAGATCGAAAAGAGCATTCTATTTAAATTAACGGTTCTTTCTATTTCCAATTGAATTTTACTATTCTCACTTTTTTTTTTTTGTATAGTTTTCACTTTGATGGCAAATAGCGTTTATAACGGCATTTTTGAATGAAGTTTGCAACATTTTCAGTGAAAAAAAGAGATTATTTTTTTAATATTGATTTCAAACCAACCGACAAAAGAATGGGGGAGGGGGTTCCCGGTCAAATTCAGCTTGTAGACAAAATGGCACTACCTTGCAGCAGTTGACTCTCTGGTTCTGCTGTGACAAAGGCTTTTTGAATACTAGGTTAGGTTAGTTGGAAGTGGCTGTCAGCCAATGAGTACATTGCCTGACACACTTAGGCCGCAAGGGCCCATTGTGATACCACAGAGATCAGCAAGTTAATCACCTACTGATCTCAGAAACCCGATGTAAGATTAACGAGTTGATCACTTAATAATCTTCCATTACGGGACTAGCCGGTTAATCACCTGCTAGTCGAACCACGTGGAACTTTTAATGTATTTCGAAAGACTTTTAGGGTCTATGTAAGCTAAGTCGCTAGTATCATCGAAGAAGAATTCACCGAGATGAGTTTTCCTCCTATGAAGTAGTGCAGGGCATGAGCAAAGAAGGTGTTGAACGGTTTCTTCCTCCTCCTCGTCCATGCAGCTTCTGCAGAAATCATTGGAAAACACACCAAGTCTTTTGGCGTGTCTCCCTATTAGACAGTGTCCCATAAGAACACCTATGGTAGAACCTAGATACAGGTGGTTCAGGGCTAACAAACTCTTCGAGCGTTTTGAGTCTACACACGACCAAACTTTTTTGGTTGCAAGGCAGTTGTTACTCTCAGTCCATCTAGTGTTTGTTATCCTTGAAGCGTCTTGTCTAAGTAGGAGTTTACATGTAGCGATAGGTACACCTATGTTGTTCCATTCTGAGCGTAGGGAAGTGGTCGTGCCCTTTTTGGCTTCTTCTATCCCTGTGCCCTGGCACCCATGAAAGGTGAATGTTAAACTGATTTGACATCTCCCTCAGAGACATCTGACAATTTTGGACCGTGATGGATTTTGTAGAGACAGAGGCAAGAGATTTAAGGGTAGCTTGGCTGTCTGAGAAGATTCGAATACCCGTGGAGGATATGACGTTTTCTTTGAGCCAAGACAGCACCTCCTTAATCGCCAGAATTTCCGCTTGGAACACACTACAATGATCGGGTAGGCGGAAGAAAAGACTGAGGTTCAGTTTTTCAGAGTAGATTCCACTTTCCACACCTTCGCTGGTTTTCGAACCATCGGTGTAAAAGTGTATTGCTTCATTTTCCAAAAGAGTGCCATTTTCCCAAGCTTCTCTTGAAGGTATGGTTACTTGGAAATTATTGTCAAACACCAACTTGGGGGTGGTGTAGTCGGATCGATTCGGTAAAAGAATCTAAAGTTATCTAGAATGGTAGTGTGGCCGATTTGATTATTGGACCACTGTGATGTAGCTCTGAGTCGAGTAGCTGAGCTAGCTGCGACTTGTTTGCTGAAGATATCTAGGGGTGTGAGATTTGAATACTAAGTTTCATATTCATTCATTATAATTCATAATAACGGGTTTTTCAACAAGAACGCTACAAAAGTAGAGCAAACGACGCCATATTTCTTTTGACATTTCTCTTTAGTAAGATTTACCATTGCGTTGGGCATCTCTGTCACGTAGTATGTTTCGAATTTTGCGAAAAGATCTTGGCCTACATCCTTACAGATTAAATTGACGCAAGAACTGTAGCCGCTTGACCACCAGAAGCGTCGTATGTTCGTGAATTGGGCTGAGCAACAACTTGAAAATGATTCGGATCGAAAAATCATCTTCAGCGATGAGGCTCATTTCTGGCTGAAATGCTTCGTCAATAAACAAAATATGTGGTATTGGAGGGGACCTACATTTTTTTTGCCGACTCCAAACGGCTAATCGAGAAAGCACTTTTCATGATAATGATATTATTATCGGAGAGTTGCCGATTCTTCGTCTCTCTTTCAACGGAATAGATTGTGAAGAGGAAACCATCAATATTTTGATGCTTTTGACGGCTAGGTTTTGGTTTTTACGGCATCATTACTCACGGTGGACTTGCCATCTGCTCATGAAAGGCGAAAGCAATAGGATTTGAGATTTAGTCCTTGAACTCCCACAGAATAGACATTTTTTTTTTTCTAATACGCCACGAATTTAACAAAAACAATGAAACAAAAAAAAAGACAATTTACTTTTTGGGCTGTCATGTTTGTTTGTTATCTCGTTTTTCATATTTTGACAAAGCTTGTCTTTTAGAACCTGCTTATTTGTACCTGATTGCGAGTAAATTCAATTTTTGGACCGTATGGCGTCGCGTCCGTCGGTCATATCCATGTATATTTAAGCAAGTGAAAATGACATCTTTACAAAAAAACCAGATACGAGACACTCCTTTTTTAAAATTAAAATAAACAAGTACATACGTACTTAAGTTTCATGTTTAGTAGTCTTGTTGACTGATTGATTATTGTTTTGAAGAATTTTGACAAATTATTGTAAATATTTACGGATCGACAGGTTTACATTATTAAAAATATTAATAACGATCTCAGTATGATGATATAGAAACGTACTGCCGGATGTGATTAAATTAATGACCCGTTCTTTGTACGTGAGAATTGATCATGTTTGTTGTGGTTTTGTTTGTTTGTTTCTTTTTTCTGTATGAATTGTTGTTAGTTATTGTTGAACAAAATTATGTGACCTGCCAAGTTCAAACCAATACATCAAAAACTAAAGGCAAATAATAATAAAATGTTTACATTGGTGCTGATAAATAAAATAAAAAAATTTGTTCTACTCCTAAAAGCACGATATTTAAAATACTTTATTGTTGTTGGGCGAGTAAAATAGGTGAATGAACTGTATAACTTCCGGAAAAGTGTAAACAGTATAGGGAACAAACTGTAGTGAAAATAATGGTTGCTGGAAACAATAATATATTCGTCACGTCAGAGCTAATGCATTTTGCGATCTATCCGTTTTTGCGGCTTAGACTTTTCAAAATAAAAAACAAAAATTTGGCAAACATATTCAATTTCCAGTCAGCAAACTTCTTGTCTGTAACCATGTGTGAAATTTTGACTTTTTTGGGGGGACATTCAATGTTTTGGTTTTTGTAACTAGCCCATTGATCGATTCAATCGCAATGGTCTATATTCAAAAGTTGACGGCCTAAGTTTTGTAAGACATTCATCCATATTCCGATAACAACTTTACCAAAGATTCCAATATTTAGATACTCCCACGTCCCACCCCCCCAACTACATTCTCTAGGAACTCATATGACAAAATAAATCGCTTTCTTATGTGACAAATTTTAATTGTTTTCTATAACGACTGACACTCAACGACCTAGCACAGTAGTCAGTAGACTTGCAAATATGCGAGTATTTAAACATTTTATGGAGATATAATTGAAAAATAAAACACTTTCTATGCCAGAACTGATTGGCATTGTTTATGGGGCGTTGTTCTATTGACCCCTAAATGGATGTATGGGAAGTAAATACAAATAGTAATAAATTATAGGTACTTGAACATCGACAAAACAAAACCCAAAACGCAAAAATAAAAGTGTAACCCCACTAGGACTTCTTGCTTGAAGCTTATTTTAAACTTGTTGCTATTTAAAAATTTAACTTTGGCCAACATCCAAAACACTTCAATAAAAAAGCTAAAAAACGTGGTTGGATTGAATAAGTATTTGAAAATTGTGAAAACATAAAAAAAAGAGTTGCTACATATGAAACAAGTACCTTATTTGGTATTCAAGTCACTCAGCCACACACAGAGAGGGGGCTGTTAAGAAGCTCCTTGATGGATATTCAAAGGTCGTTGCACAATGTCGTGTTCTGTGCCATTGTACTTTATGTTGTGACATTTCAGTCGCACAATTATAATGTGAAAGCTGCAATTGCTGCACATTAATTGACACTTTTGTTTTGCATGGCTTTCAGGGTCTTTATGCTTGAATTGAAAATTCACTTATTGAACTAGTATAATTCTCACCCATGATAGTATAATGATTGATGTTGGCGTCAAGCATGTGCTTGTACCTCAATCGACTCGGTTTCAAATTAGTAAAATGCGTATAAATCACTTCGATGTTAATCAGTGTGTTTTTCTCTCATCTTTCATTCTTGTGAGCTGTCAAAGGAAGCGAAGATTCTTTCAGTCCATCTGTTGCTTTTTACATAAATTAAACGTAATACAAAGTCAAACGTTGTAGTGATAGAATATAATATGTTATGCCTTGATTTTAAAGTGCTTGAAAGCCGGGTGAATTTCGGGTCAAAGCGCTCTTCTGACAAAGAACTAGCACTAGCACCTTAAGACTTTTTTTTAATAAAAAAAAAAGAGGAGGCTTATGCTAATCTGGAGCACTCAAACCTAATTGCCAGTCCATTGTTGTACCAGGGTAGCCGCATTTCCTGTTTTTGTGGTGCAGGAGATGGATAATAAACAACCTCAAGGGCGTACAGATGAAACTGGTATGTTGAGAGAAAAAGTAGATGCCCAGAGTGGGATTCGAGCCCACACGTCCGGCCTATCTATTGAACAATCTACTACTGCAACACGGCCGCCACCTGAGCATAAGAATCAGTAAATACTTCTTACTTCCTAGTGAGGTAAGGATTCAAAAAAGCTGCTTGAATAAAGAGAAAAATTTCATACAATAATTATAAGACGAAATCTTGAACCGAAAATTGTGCTCTCTTCTTAGTTGTGCAGTGCGTTGTTGGTCTGCAGAACACTTCTACTTAGTTTAATTTTGCTTTTGAGCTCTACTGTTTGAGTTTCAGAGCTCTTTATGTGCTCATGATAAAATGACTAGAATTTTTGCTAGAAACAGTGCAGCAAACTTCAAAACAATTAAGATGTACTAAGAAGATGCTTGTTTTAGTGATATATTTTACTAACAATTCGACGGAATATTCGGCTAACTACACCAATGAGTTCTCTTAGAACTGAGAGCTTAGTTTAGACGTTCATATCAATGTCACTGTTTGCCACTGAAAAATAAAAATGAAAATCTACGGTTCGATAACTTTCACAGTAGTTTTACTGGGCCTATAATAAAATGTTTCAATTTTACTCTTTCTTTGTTGACTCTGGAACTCTGTTTCTTTTTAGTTACCAATCGAAAAGAGCTAAAGAAGAGCCAGCAAAAAAAAAGTACATCTGTCGACTTACCAAAAGCGCAAGTGATAAAGCGGTATATGTATTTTTTTTTTAATGATTTAAGGTGTGTTGAGAGCTTGACACAAATCAAAAATTTAGCACGTACAATTTGTTCTTATAGTATGTTAAAAATTGCAACTTAAGCACGATATCACGATATCAACCAACTAAAAAAGACCGTGAGTATTAAGTTGGCAATGTGCTCACATTAGCAAAAAATATATCGTTTGTTTTCCATATACCGCAAGTTGCTTACATTCTTGATTTCAATCCCAGAATTGCCATAAAAATACTGAACGCAATGACTCAGATTTTTTTTAGGTTCTGTTGTGTTTTTTACACGATATTCATTCACAAATTCACTTTGTTGACTGTTGACTTAAAAAAAATATTTTCCGAACAGGTGAATTGATTTGGAAATGTGAGTAAATACTCATACTCATAGTATTCGTGTAGAACATTGAATATTTTCTTCTCAGCTGATTCCCCCGAACCCAAGCAAGTTTGTATGAGACAATCTAAGAAACAATATTTTCGTAATTAAAACTGGAATAGTAAAGAAGTTCTGTTTACATAAGATACCAAAAATCTGTTATAAAATGAAGTTTAGTTTGAATTCCAACGCTTTGAGATGGTAAAAAATTGTAAAATTAAAATTGATTACGATCGGGCACGACAATCGTTGTGGGATTCAATTCTTCTTATTCTCTTTCCGGCCTTACTTACACTTAACTGGCGATCCGCTCGTGTGGTACGCCATTTTGTGATTGATTTACTGAGCAGAGAGAAGAGAAGAAGAATCTTTTTTCTACATCGCAGTACATACCAATGTATAAAAGTGCTCTAGCAAATGACTGTTATATTTTCTCTTTTTCTAGTAAATTCCACTTGACAGGTGCTATAAAAGATTTCAAAATGCCATGTCAATCGAAACTGGACCTATTATTCAATTAATTTACTGCAAAAACTACCGTTAATAACGCTATCGCATAGCTTAGTTTCTTACTAAACATTAATTTGCATCATTAAAATTGAACTCACTTGAATAAATTATTTTTTCTTAAATTCCGTGCAAAATTAAAAAACAAATACTTTTACCATAATTTTTTTTTATGGTAAAATCACTTTGACAAGGCAAAAACCCCACGACGCTATTTCGCCATCGAACAAAAATAAAATCATTTCAAAAAAACTCGTCCAGTTCTATTAATTAATTAACAATCCAAAGAACATTTAAAAAAAAAACAGAACGATAACAACTGACGGCAAAAGTGAATAAATTATTCATTTTGTATCATGTTGTGTCAATTTTGTCAGTCTTAAGCTATTGAGCCCAAAGAATTTTCGTATCGAATTATCTTGAAAACTAAGTTGACAATTTGACATGAGCTAATCATCATATTTATAGGTTAAATTCTTAATTGATTACTCATGGTTCAGTGGGTTTACTTTTAAGAAAACAAAAATCTAAGAAATTCTAGAAAAACCTGCATCAGTGGTTAATTGGAAAACTAGTGAGCTTATTTATGTACGTACATTTAGAGTGGAATAGAAGCAATACCAAAACAAAGCGATTTTGCAGTTGCGACAGTCATAAACGCTGTTGAGAGGATTCCTGCTGCCGCAACAACTGCGCACGCATTGTCGTTCTCATTTATGACTATATTAATATAATTTAACAGCTGAGTTTGTCGCTGCGGTGTAACTACAAAAACACTTTAAGGTTCTCCCAAACCAAAGCGTTTTTGCAGTTGCGACAGCGGTTGTCATCATTTCTACTGTCACGAAAGTACAAATGTATATAATGTATTCTCTTATATATACATCTCAGTATTCAGTTTTGACAACTGAATCTGCACCTGCCGCGACCTCGAAATAGGAGATCCTTTAATTTGGGTGAGCCTTAAAGAAAATAATATATAATATTTTTATAATTAAAGCGCCCATTAAGAGGTTATAACTACCCATATAATGTTATAAAACACAGTGCGAGTATTCAGGGATGTAGGACATTGATAAGTTGGAGACACCAATGCACATTGCTTTTGAACTCTTGTAAGTCGTAATGAAGGGGAAAAACAGAGTCTGGTAAAGCATTCCACATAAGGGGAGTGCGACTGAAAAATGAATTTTTGTACCTTACTGTACGATCTCAGTTGGGCTAAAGGTAAAACTGATGAGCATTACCAGCGAGGTGGGTGTTGCAGCTCAACTGTTTCGGGGTTTATAAAAAGCTGCAATTATATCAAACATTTTTGATTTTAAGCTTTCCTTAATGAAATCATTGCTCCTAGGACTAATATCCCTTATAGATCTACCACTTAGTATTTTTGATATTTCTTATTGTAGTGAAACCCTAAATTTAGTCATGCAGCCAACACAACGACCGGCCTACAGTCATTGATTCTACTTCTACCAAAATCTTGGGAACAATTTTTATCATTTTTGTTTGTATTTAAGCCTTGAGCTTTTAAGGTGTCAACGAACTGAGTAAAGACAGAAAAAATCAAAATCAACAGTCACTGTTTTTATGATTCACCAAATTCCAAAATGGTGCCTGTGGCGTAATGGCTACCGTGTCGGTTTTTTACGTGTGAGGCTCAGATCCCAAAAACATAAAAAAAATGTTTTCCTACGAATATCGCCTTTCGCTAGGCATTGGCAATTTTTCCGATAGTAATGCCATAATTCTCGATTAGCCATTCGGAATCGGCAAAAAACTGTGGGTCCCTTCCGTTCCATCACATGGTTGGGATAAATACGCTAGGCTCAGGGGCTCTACGCTCTTTTGCACCGCTCTATTTACTTTTATTATTTTATTTAAACGCCAAAATTAAAAATACGAGAAGCATAAGAATTCACAACATGGAGACGAACACTTACAATTTTTTACATATGAATTCTGCTTTCAAAAACTTTTTTCAACTATTCATCATTTGGATTTTCAAAGACCCAATCTTTGAGTTAGTTTTTTTGAACTCTCCATCAAATTCTAGTAAAAAAAATATCACTGATGTCAATTGAGGAATATATATTCTGAATTGATAGTGTAACAGTAGCTTTACTCCCTAGCACATGCTTTGTTCGGAATAAGATGATTGATTCACAGTGCATCTCTTAGCACTATCTCATAAAGAAAAGTTACAAAACACACTTTTTCTCTTATCACTTTTCTATAATTTGGATCGAAACATCTCCCTACGAATACTGGAAAACAACACTTCTGCTTTTGTATGATAATCATATCACATGGCTACTGGTTACTTTACGACAATCAAGTTGTCTTCAGCCAATCAATAAACACTTGTCCCATTATCAAGCTTAAAATGATTTCCCTGTTAATTTTTTTCTCTTCCATCGTCGGCGTCGCTCGACTAGCATTTATAATTTTATCGCTACTGACATTTTATTGCCAGTCAATTCACCATCCAATAAAATAATTAATTCTTTGATTTACAACCGTCTAAAAAAGCCCAAATCATTCATAATAAATAAGTTGGAATACATTTATAAATTTTTTCATAGCCACGCGGCTATTAATGAATCAGTTTAAGAATAAAGCCTGCAAAAATAAATTTTAGCAGCATTTTCTTTGGCATTAAAATAGAAATTATACCGCCAGCGCAGGCCCTATCTTATCAGATTCGATTGTGGGTTTTTTCTGCTTTTCTTATATTTCTATAATTTGTTGGTACCTACAACAGACCTTTATTGTACACTCTTAAAGGTAAATTTTTCATTAAAAAAAAAATCCTTATCTACGTTTATTGACATTTTATTTTAATTGCTTTGTAAAATCTTTTTGTTTCTTTTTGACCATTTCTTTGGGATACATATAAGGAAACGATTTCTTAGAATCGATTTCATTTAACATTTAAACGTTGTGTGAACGATCTCGCAGTTTTGCTCTTAGATTCCACGATACTTAGAAGAAAGTGTGACAAAAAGTTGAAGAACTTTATTAACCATTAATAGTGATTTTAACTGTGATACTGAATTATGTACAAAATAATTTGTGAAAATTGTAATCGTTTGTGATTAATGGAAAAAAGTTTTAAGAAAAGATTAAAATTTAAAAATCATATTAGAAAAAAATAAATTAGTGAATGTGATAATTTGAATAGACTTACAATCGTAAACGTTTTAAGAAAAAATTACGGAACTCTTCGAATACTAAAAATTTTAAGTGAATCATTTTGTGTAGGTTTTATAAGCTCATTTACTTTTTTTTAACAAATTCATCAAAGGTATGTAAACACAAAACATGTATATTTCTTGTTACATGCAATGTTCCGATATGTTAAAAATGAATTGTAAAATCTTAGTGAAAATTATTCCGATTTGATATTTTCGGTGGTGTTAAATTTCCCAGCAATCGGGTTTTAATGCAACGCTTCTTTCTTTGCGATTGAAATCAAATAAAATTTTGAACTCATACAAAATTTCTTTATATCTTTAAAATAAACGTTCATCCATTCGTTACCAATTAAAAAGCAGAATTCTTCGTGCAGAGCTCTTGAATATTTTCAAAATCAAATAGCTGACTGGTGTAAGACATAATTGTTCAAAAATTGGCCGGTACACACATATTTTGAGACCATTTGCCAACACCTGTAATTCCTATTCTGAGAAAATTCAACAAGTTGTCCCACCTTCTTTTTGACAGTTCATGCGAGGCTGTCAAGGAAATCTGGGCCAGCCATGGATTTAGTTCAACGAACGAAGCTAATAACTTCAGAAACTTGAGCGACCAGTTTTCTCGTCAAAAATTTACTTTAATTTTGTGACCAAGAACTTAGCTCAGTAAGACTTTACTTATTTTGAGGCTCGGAAAGGCTATCGATGTAGGTACATATATATTTTTTGTTTCTGAATCCTTGGCTTTAAAAGCTGGCGTACCTCAAGGGTCTATATTGGGACCTATACTATTTAGTTTATTCATCAATGATTTACCTAGTGTATGTTCAAATGTTACTTTTCACCTTTATGCTGATGATGCCCAAGTTTATCTGTCACGCCCTATTGGTCTGATTGAAGACCTAATAGCCAGAATGAATGAGGACCTTGCAGTAATCTTCGACTGGTCTCAATCAAATGGTTTAAATTTAAATACAGACAAGACTCAAATGATTCTTATCTCAAAAAAATACTATGACACCGATGAATTACCACCTGAGTAGTTCCTATTCTCAGAAAATCCAACAAGTTGTCCCACCAGTTGTCTTTTTTATAAGTTGCCAGACGTTCAATTTTGCTGACGTAATTGTTTGTTACTAGGGCAGGTTTTTCACCATAATTGTCCAAAAATTGCCTGGTATATACACACTTTTAACACCATTTGCCAACAACTGCATTTACCTTGGGTTCTCGTTTTCATTCTCAGTAAACCCAACAAGTTATCATATCTTTTTTAGTTTACAGACGTTCAATATTCTTTCACGTGACTGATCCCATATCAAGGCAGGTTTTTGTCCAGAAATTCATACACGAGTATCACCTAATTGGCTGAAACGATTTATATTTCTTACTACAAACGTGTTCTTGAAATGGTTTTCAGTTTATTATTCATTCAAAAATTGAAGAGTTAAAAACAGAAGTGATGCAAGTAAGAACTTTAGAAAAACTGTGCTTTGTCTCTTATCAGACTTCTGTGTCATCAAATTAAAAGTAACATTTTAAATTTTGTGTAGATCACTTCAGATCACTTCTATTCCAGGCCTGCTCATGTTTAATACATTTTTTATCAGGTTTAACCCATTTTTGTCAAAACAAAAAAATGAAAACTTTTACTCTAATCTCTGTCGTTTGAGATTTATTAAAATAAATTTGCATTGTTTCAAATTCCCGAAACAGTGAATGATGATTATAAAATAGTAACAAATAGAAATCCCGAAAAATTTTAAAAAATCTTTTAATTCAGCTTAAAAATGTAATCGTTTAAGAAGAATATTGCTACACATAGTAATTTGGTAGAATTTGAAATGTCAAAAGCAGCACCATCATCATTGGCTTGAGTCATTTTCCTTCCTATTTTCAACAATTTGCTTTGAGTTCTGACGTTCTGAGTCTTTGGTAAACTTTTTAAGCAGAGAATCCAGCCCTCATTGCATTTTTAGTTTATTCGATAGCCTATAATTGCAGTGCATAGCTTCAGAGGCACTTTTAACCTGATATTAGTTAAAATGAGTAAACAAAATGATTAAATTGGAAGGTTTTATAGAAAATTAAGATTAAAATGATGTTACAGTCATCACACCACTCTCCTTAATAATCTAGGGTATTGATCTGATAAAAAAAATTTATCGTTGAATAACCTGCATTATAGCCCAGTACGCTGCTAAAACGAAAAGAAAAATCCCATACAAAAAAGACAAGATATAATCGAAAACGGAAAATTTCGCTGTCCTTTTCATTGTGCAGTACGCTGCTACTTTGCGAAATGGGTTTTATTGGTGGTAAGCTGGAAGGATATTTTTGGAAAAAGAGATCAAAGTAGACCCAAAACATAAAAACAATAAAAAAAAAACGGGAAAAACAAATTACTGTGAAAAAGAGCTTTCGTGAATTCAATTTGTTCGCATAGATTAATTCCTTAAATTCTTCTGGTGAAAAACTTATTTGACTTTGTCTGTCAGTTTTTTTCAACAGCTGATAAGTTAGTTAGTTAGTTAGTTAGTTGACTTTTATTTCAATACAATTTACAATTTAATGCTTAATCTAAAGTCATATTGGGTTTGCCTTTGGCCGTCTACCAGGTTGACAAAGTATAAAGTTAGTTTTGAATTAAAAATTTAAAAAATCTCCTTCTACTATTCGCTTTCTGTAACGAAGTGCTGCCATTGAGTAATCATAAGATATCCCATCCTTTTTTTCCATTTAAGATACGTAGAACTTCATTCTCCTCTAAGACGCATTTTCCAAACATTGATAGTCTAAATTCTTTTAAAATTGGGCAAATACCAAGAAAATGCAAGACATCTTCCCTCTGTTTCATATTGCATAGGTCACAAAGTATTGGTAAATCAGACCGGTGAGGTATATAATTCAAATGAACAATTTCGCCTCTCATTCTGAAGATATTACTTATTTTTTCGGTTGAGTAGCTATCGAGGAAATATGTTTCAGTATTTAGAAAGTGATTTAGTTTGGGATAATAGTTCCTAAATAGTGATGATTTGGCTTCTTCTATATATTGGTCATACATATGTCTGCCAAGGTTCTCCAATATTGTGTTGAATTTTTCCTTTAAAAGTTGAGGTTGTTCGTTAACATTCACTGTCAGATTCACACCACATTCGTAAGCTATTTTCTGCTATTCTTCGCAAATACTTTTACTTGATTTCTTTAGTACTACTTTTGGTAATCTGGATTCATTCATCTCTATTACTTTTAAGATATAATTAAAGTGCATTTTAAGAGTGTATAAGCGCATTGGAGGAGTTCCAGTTTCAATATATAGCATATAGTTAGGAGTATTTTTTGGTAGTCAAAATGTTCTCTTCAAGAAGTAGCGCAGAAATTTTTCCACTTCATCGTAACTTTTGTAGCCCCATACCTGGGCTCCGTAGAGTATTATTGTAGCTGCAGTCGAATGCACTCGGTGATATGTAATTGGTTTTGAAACAACGTTCCCAGATTTCGGAGATAGCTCTCTTACCATCAGATAATTTTCCAACAAAGTGCGGCTTTAAACTTAAAGACGATGATATTAGAATGCCAAGATATTTGTATCTGGGTTCAACTTCAATTTCTTCACTGTCCAGTTTCCATTTTTCCAACCGTGAATGCCGACCTCCTGCATTTCTAAATATCATCATTTTGGATTTTTGCAGGTTAACAGTAATTTTCCAACGTTTACAGTATGCGCTAAGTCGGTTTATCATTAACTGCATACCTTCGATAGTATCACACAAAAAGACAATATCATCTGCATACATCAATGCAGGAATAGTTACATCATAGAACTTAATTCCACCTTTAACATCCTCGGTTATATCATTAATGTATACAATGAAAAGCAGTGCACTTAGGATACAGCCTTGTTTAACACCCATTGACGTTTTGAATTCCTCAGAGATTAAATCTCCATCCCAAACATAAGCAACATTGTTCTCATACAGAGCTCGTAGGATTTGTATAGTTTTGCTTGAAACACCGATTTTGAAGAGCTTGTAAAAGAGTGCTTCACGTGGGACTGTATCAAAAGCTGCACGAAAATCTACAAAAAATGCGTATAGCTTTTTCTTCTTCCTCATGTATGAATCAGCAATATTAGTGAGACAGAAAATCTGGTCAGTTGTAGAATATCCTTTACGAAGTCCGGCTTGAAATTCCTTAAGAATGTTTTTTGCTTCAATCCATTCATATAACCTATTGTTTATCATTGTGGCAAAGAGTTTAGCTGAAGTGTTTAAAAATGTGATTCCTCTGTAGTTATTCGGATCTGTGTAATCGCCTTTCTTGTGTATTGGGAAAATGATTGCTTTCTTAATTGAAATAATGGTGAGCTAAGTGGAGCGTTGAGTAGCTTATCGAAGTGAGTTTTAAGTTGTGGTGATTTAAGGGACGAAGAAATGTTTGACGTGGGTGCCTATTGATTCGCACATTTTATTACGCATTCTATTATTTTGTTTTTGACACAATTATTTTTGTTTACTTCGCATTGCCTGTTTTGTTTTTCTGTTACTTGGATTTTCAATCATTTCGCTGCAAACTTACTTTGCATTTCTTATCTTGCTTACCATTTTTTTCGCATTTCCATTGAACTTCCAAATGATTATTTAGACTTTATTTATCTCGATAACTTTTTTGTCGCATTTTGTCTCTACGATCATTTATTGTTTTGGCATTCAATTACTTCGCTCATTATCAGATTATTATTGCTTGTGAAATCGAGCGGTTCGGTTTTTCAGAAATTTAATAAATATTTCGAAATTTGATATTATTTCTGACTAATTGCTTCTGAAAATGCTTCTAAAATATGATATATCTTTGATGTTTCTAATCAATTTTCAATAAAGTTTGATGAGAAGCTAAACAAACTGTTAAAATACAAAAATAACCGGTATACAGTTCAATTTTTGATTATTTCGCCATCGTTTGATTGGTATTTTGCTTTTTGTGGATGAAAAAAGAGGCTAGAGGTGTAAAAATTCGCGCGAATTTCGATTAGTTCGCTTTTGTTTCTATAGATTTTGATTATTTCGCCATCGTTTGATTGGTATTTTGCTTTTTGTGGATGAAAAAAGAGGCTAGAGGTGTAAAAATTCGCGCGAATTTTTACACCTCTAGCCTCTTTTTTCATCCACAAAAAGCAAAATACCAATCAAACGATGGCGAAATAATCAAAATCTATAGAAACAAAAGCGAACTAATCGAAAAACGAAACAATAGAAAGCGAAACCAGCCAAATATAAAGTAATCAAAGGCTAAATGATCTTTAAACGAAACGAATGCAAAGCGAAGCGAGAAATATCGAAATATAAATAAACTAAGCAAACGAAAAATTTAACAACAAAATGCGCAACAACAAAATGCGAAACAACTTGGGCGTAACAACAATAAACGAAATAAAAATGACGAAACGTACCATACCCGTTTGACGTATAACCATTTACGTACTTAATAGCTTTCCAAAACTGAGCGGAAGATTTTGAGTTGTTTATGAGCGCGATATTTTGCTGTTGAAGAGCTACTCTCTTTATGTGACAAATTTGTTTGTATTCCTTATTGGCTTCTTGATAAAGTGTTTTAAAGATATTGCAGTTATTTCTTCTCAGTAGCTTCAAAAACTTGAAAGATTTGTCTCTTGCTCTCAGACAGTCAGAATCAAACCACTTTTGTTTATAAGTTTTAAAGTTTTCTGGGCCATTGTGCTTTGGAATGGATTCTTTTATAACTTCTGTTAAGGTTTCTATATCAGTTGGATAATGATACTCATTCATTTTCATAAGGTTTAGATTCATGTTTAGCTGGTATGTTGTGAGCATTCGGTTGTTACAAACATATTTTGGCAGAAGTCTTAGTGCTTTTGTCTGATCATAATTATCTGTAGTAGATATATTGAGAACTACTTCCAAGGGCATATGATCCGAAAATATCTCAGTTCCGACTTGAAAACTTTCCAGAATTGAATACCAGTTACTCGATACAAAACAGTAGTCTATAATTGAGCATGATGTTCCTCTGATAAAGGTTAGTTCACCTTTCAAGTCCCCTTTGCAGCTACCATTCAACAATCGTAAGTCAAATTCGTCAGCAAGCTCAAGAATTTTTGTTCCTTTGTTGTCACAAATTGGGTCTTTAGATTTCCGGTAAGGTTTCTACTAGCTACTGTTGTATCCGGAAGTAAAATTGTTTTGTGATAATCCTACCCGACCATTGAAATCTCCGATTAATTTTAATTGTAATAATTAATAATAATTAATTCAACAGCTGATAGTACTTTACTCAGATATTATCCACTGAGTGTTCGTTCACGATTTCGACGTAGATGTGGACCTGAACCCTTTAAAAAAAATTTTATTTTTAAGTTTTTAGTACATTTTCTCTATTTTTCTCATTCATTCAGTGCCTCATTATTAAATTCATTTTGACAAATATGAACAAACGTGAAATCTGGCATTTCCGACGGCCATCTTCTCTTATAAATTTGTCAAAGTATAATACATTGTTCTATTGCTCATTGAATGAGTATTGAAAACGAAATTCACTTGTCATTTTTCTGGCGGCCATGTTGAATTTTTTTTTTTCATAGTGTTATCTATTCTACTAGTCGTGGCGCCCATGTAAGATCTCCATTTTACATTCATAGACAGCTCCATTCAGCTAATCCAACTTTTTTTAATATCCATGACAAACTGTCGATATTCTACCTATAACTGGGGTTTATCTATTCATGATATCGTGAGAACACTCATTACTCACTAAGTCGATAACTGTCACATATCACATCTGTCAATATTAATGAAATTGAGCCCTAATCATCTAAAACAGAATATCTCCAGATTTATTCGTGATGAACAGGGCTAATTATGAGTTTGACATCATCACAGAATGTGTAACAAACAATTAAAAAGAAATCTATTAAAACTACTTGATCTCAAGTACTAAGTTGTGACGAAGGAACTATTTCAATCGAAACTCTTCAAACCAAAGTTATATGACTTTGAGTGGTCATTAGGCTTTGTTTGACTACAAAGAATGATCTTGATCATTTTCTCACGACTTCTCAAGTGTTAAATAAATAAATTTAAATTTTAAGCAAATAATGAAATCTACTGAAAGAATAAATCTTTTTATTTTATTCTTTTGTTTCGATTTGATTGACGAAGGTTTCGTTATTTAAAGTAAATCTTCGCAATCAAAGGGCTTGAGGAGTTGTTTCTCACTTACTTTTTCCCTTCCTTTAGTGACAAATTAGAAATTCCTTCAATTGCAATCTCATACCATGAAAAGCGCTTTCCCGATAAGAAGTTCGGAATCTCCAAAAATTGTAGGTCTCCATATTTTTTTACAAGGTATAGATGAGACAATGTGGTACCCGTGGTGTGATGGATAGCATGTCCGCCTGTTAATCCAGAGGTTCGAGTTCGAATCCCAACAGAGGCAAAAATGTTTTTTCCACGGGTATCGCCTTTCGCGAGGAATTGGCAAGTCCTCCGTTAGTATTCATTGCCATGAAAAGTGCTTTCTTGATTAGCCGTTCGGAACCGGCAGAAAATTGTAGGTCCCCTCCATTTCCTCACAAGGCATGGTTGTGAGAAATGCGCTAGGCCCAAGGGCTCCTCGCTCTGTTGCGCCACCCTCTTTTTTTTTTTTTTTTATAGTTGAGACAATCGGGCTAGGCGGTAGGGTGACCTGTTTTGGGGCGCCACCATTTCTATATTTTAATTTCAAATCAAAAGTACTGTTTTAAATAATAAACTCATTTCACCAAAAGAAAATTGACCTCGAGTTTCAAAATAGAAACAAGTGGGACTAAGTGACGCCATCAAATATTGACTACGTTGCCTGAATCAAGTTCTTTTCAGCTGCAACGCACAGTAAAAATCCTTTTCACATCCAATGCATTGCCCTAGCATTTCTCTCGGCAAATAAATAAGTTCGTTCGTTGAAGCAAAACCCAATTATTGAAAATACGAACTCGCTCTGATGCTTGCTAACTTATTTCAAAGCAGCTCTTGGCTTTTGCTCTGGCGAGTTCAAGTAGCAAACAGGGTTGGTCAAACAGCATTTCTCTTTCTTCAAGTTATAATTGTAGTAGTTTCGAAATTAAGCGTATTTTGAGAACCAAAAAATCTACTTCTTTTTGACAGCTCATGAGGCAGTCAAGGAAATCTGTGCCAGCCATGGATTAAGTTAAACGAACGAAGCTAATAACTTCAGAAACTGAGGCAACTAGTTTTCTCTATAAAAATATATCTAAATATTGTGATCAAGAACTTAATTAAATAGAACTTTACTCATTATGAAACATGGAAAGACTATCACAGTACAGCTTTTTTGTTTCCGACTGAAAATATTCTTTGCCCAGCCCTTTATTAAAAATGTGTTCGATAAAAAAAACACATCACAGCTGTTAGAACCGTAAATGCATAGACCAGAAACAATCAGAGAAAGACAGCCTTCAATTCCATTTATCACTCTTCTTTCATTACAAAAAACAAAGAAAAAATTTGCTTAATGAATTGCATACAAATTACAATCGCGCATTTATTATTCCTCCCCTCTAAACGATTCTGCTTGACCATAAAAAACACAAATGATCTTCATTCATTACTATTGATTCACATGGTCATGAAAAGTACTTCACCACCACTTTAGAAAATGAAAATATCCAACAATATTCGAATAGATCATCATCAGGTGTAAAGGCAACTATGCACGCACATCTATAATTAAATTCACTTTGTATTCTGGGAGGTCTAATTAAATAATGTTATACTTTGCCATTTCCATAAATGATGTAAAATTCTTGCATACTTTCTGACAGTTCTCAGCACAACGGATATGACAGTACAAGTAGCTTATAAGTACTTTTGTTGTGTAACCTTTTAATATCGTACCTATTAGCAAATAGTTTTTTGTAAATATTTCAAAAGCTGACAGACTCCCCATCCGAAGTAATTTAAAAGTGCTATTAATAATCAGTTGTTTTTTTTTCCTGTAGATGGAATACTCTATCCATCACAGTCGGAGTGATAATTATCTTGGCGGCGCGCGTTACGTTTTGAGTCAATAACAGAGACATGTCGACATGTGTATCTTGACAAACACAAAAGTTTAAGCTCATTCCATTTGGTGGCATTTTGTGCACACACTGAACTAGATCACACTGGTGACAGTTCAAAATATATTTTCGTTTGAGAACTGAGAATCAAAATGCGCACAAAGCATTTTATAAATATCCTGGTTCACGGACAAACTTTCGGTCATCACATAAACCTTTTCACTAAGATGAATGACCATGTGATTAGAGAGAGAAAATGACGCAATAGCATAAATGAATTGAAATAATCGTTATTTGTTCAAAATTACACATACAGAAAGGCATACAGTTAAAAATAAACATAATGAAACACATGAAGGTTCCTATCCAATGATTGAAATAATGACTACCTATCTCGTTGTTGATTGTGATCAGATCAGAGAACTTGTTCTTACTTTGATCCTCTTTATACAAAGAACCATACAGAGACTTGAGAGTTTGTAAAAAAAAATTTCTTGTTTTAATTGACGCAACCTCCCTTGAAAGACCACTTAACTGTAATTACAACATTAAGTACACCTCATATCAACCCACACATATTAATATTTTTTCACATGAATCTATGTTTTCTGAACCGTTAATTTGATTCACAGAAAATATCACCAAGTTGTTGCTTCAAAGGTGAAACATGTTCCCACTAATTGATGAAATCCAAAAATCCCCATCGCAAAAAATGTATTTATATCCAAAAAAACAAACTATGCAAATATTTTATAAGAAGAATGTTTGATTGAATTAAAACAAATAAACCAATTACTGGCGTCAAATCAAAATTAAACCGGATTATAGCTTTAAAAGAGGTCTGCATAACTACTAAATTATTTGGTAAATGTCTAAAGCGTGCTCGTTTGTGCATAAGCATGTTTGCATATTTAAACAATTAATTAAGCGTTTTGTGTTTTGTTTTCAAATTAAATACAAAAAACAAAATGTATGGGTCTGATTAAATTTCCTCAATCGTAAAAGGCGCTAATAGATGATTTTGTTAAATCTGCGAATTTGTCATCTCTTTGAATAGGAAACATATTATGATCCACAGCAACAACAAAAGAAATGTTAATCAGTTTGCTAATAAAATTGCTTTGGCAATTCGAGTGACCTAATGTATGCAAAATGAAAGTAGTATTGGTCTATGATGGCCGCGAATTATGTCTGCTTTGAAATTTTGGTATTAGTCATAGCCACGGAGTGAGTATTCGAATAAATATTCAACTCACTCCACTCGGGTATACACGGCGTATGAGCAACCTTTTCGTTTTTTCTTGAAAGTGGACCAAAGAACGACGTTCTTTATCATTTTTTATGGGATAGCAGCACAACACAAGTCATCCCCTTAAATGTTAATTCACCATGATCCAATCACCATTTTGAACTCAATACGATAAGAATTTGAATAACAAACTGAAAACGCGAGTAAACGGGCTGAGTGTGTACCTTGATTGGGGGAAAAAGTCATCAAGACACAAGCAAAGGCATGCTCTGTCATTATTGAAAGAGCGTGCTTAAATTGAATGCACACTCTCAATTGAAACCACATGAGTACACAAAAATGTTTTGTTTGCTTATAAAATTGATTGACAGACTATGGAATGCATTACAAAAGCCATTTTACTATACCCAACAATGGTCATGGTTAATCTTACGCAATGTAACCAGTAAGAACTGAATATGGCTTTATTCAGACAAAGCGACATTAACATACGATATTTTGAGCTCTTCTTGACTGGAATATGCCCATGAAGAGCGTAACCTTGGTTAGGTGCTGCATGTCAAAATAACCGAATACATAATGAGTTATGGTCTAAAGTTCATCAAACTGAGGAATTAATCAATCCCAATAAATTCATACACTTGAAATCAGACTTTTGAAGTGGAAAAAACCATCATAAAATTTGGGACACGCGCAATGCAAGGTCATGTTCAATTATAAACAAATAAACAGTAAAATTCCATCAACACACAGCCTAACATAACTGTGTTATCACAAATTATATTAGGTGAGTGCTATCGGTGGCTAAACTATGGTGTCTGAGGGAAAATCACTGCATTGATTGGTGAATAGCGTGAGGCGATTAGTGAAGTCCTTACTACAATAGTTTATTGTTTACAACTTTATATCAGTAACAAAAGTAGACAGAATGGCGTTTACTAAATGGGCTTATCAAAAAAGTGAGTAACTATCTGTGGAATCTAGAACGTTAGAGAAAAATATGAAGAAAACAAAAATTTTGATGGTAACTACTCAAACTCTATTTAAGATTGCGTGACGGTATCTTTAACAGGAAGTTCAGTTTTTTTGACTGATAAATATTCCAGATAAAAATTGATTTTGATTGTGGATACTTTTTTGGCGTTCTACTTCTCTTTTGAAGTATTCACCTGATTCTAAGTTAGTCATGGAGGTAGGAAGATTAGGAATATCATAAATAGTTTTCTTAAATAATTTTCCGTAACAATATCGACTTGAAAATGTTTATCGCAAACGAAAGTTCTCATCAATTGATAAACAAACATGGTGGTATAAGCTTTTGAATCATTTCTATTGTTGACAAATGTGCAAGGGACCAGTGTGACAGCCTTGAGGTACACACGATATAATATCTGCGCTTTTTTTATTCACCAAAAGTTTTACAAAGTAAGTTAAATTTTTGAAAGAAAGATCCAGGTATTTTGAAGGTACAGTGAAATCTCCCTTGGGCGGACAGCCATGGTGCAGAAGTTTTTGTCCGCCTAAGGGAGTTGTCCGTTTAAGGGAAATCAAACAAAAATACCAAATTTTAAAAATAAATATCTGATGATTTGAAATCGTTGATTCCTAAGCGCGTTGCAACTTCTGTTGCCTGTTGTCGAATTTGCACTTCCAGATATCGGAAACCCTTTGTTTCGAGATGCATTGAACCACTTAAAAACATTTTTATCAAGGCCGCTTGACGAAATAAATCGTCTTTCAACATGAGTTGCATTGTAGTTTGACTGCCATTCACTCAAAAGCTCATTCTTTTTTTCAGTAGATCAGCAACTTGGGTTTTTCCTATTTTAAATTTTGTTGCTTTTTTTATAATTTTGACTAAAGCTAATTACGTCTACCTTTCCCTTTAAAGTCAAAGTTCACTTTTTTGGTGGCATCCTGAAAAAATGTTTCTATAAAATCTACGAAAAAACTGCTTGAGCGCAAATAAGCTAAAATCAAAAAATAAAACCCTTTTTGGGTCCAAACAAGTTCACTTCCACAACATGAATGAGAGAATGAGTGAATAAAAATATTAAAAGATCCAACAAATACATGCCAATCCTTCAAATCAAATACACATTCAACAGTTACACAAAATTTAACACACATAATAGAGTTTCTGGACTGGCAACTGGCACGTATGTACATATTTTCCAAAGAATTTGATGTTCGCTATAAACTGCAACTTAAAAAAATACCGCTGCTAAAGTTATCAGCGTGATGCCATGTTCAATCCTGCTCTGGTGTACGTCTAAGAGAAAATATTTTGTCTTTCATACGTGAAATTTCTGTCCGCGTCCGTTCAAGGGAGTGTCCGTCTAAAGGAAACTGAAAACAATGAAGCTTATATGGAGCAATTTCCGTGCAAAAAAATTTGTCCGTCTAATGGAAGTGTCCGCCTAAAGGAGGTGTCCGCAAAGGGAGATTTCACTGTACTTAAAACCTTCAAAATACCTTGAAAATCAATATGCTATGGATAATTCTGTCAATTTCCTTAGTCAGCTTATCCAATGTTAGTCTTGAATACTTTCTTGAATAATTTCTTAAAGACGCAAAGGACAAAGGTGACAACATTTACATTTACAAATCGCTTTTTACAATTGAAGTTGTCGCGACTACAGAAATCCTGTTAACAACGTTTCCGACTGGAATAATATGAGAAAACTTCCAACAATACCAAAGCTAGACATCGACACTTTTAAAAAAAATATTGCGTAATAGCAAAATAAAACTGCGTGCAATAGGAGCGGTGCTAATATTTGTATTTATTCGCCCATTATTCAAAACTACGAAAACCAATGAAAATTCGTTTCCAGCTGTCAATATGTATGTTTTGTGCTGGTAGGTTTGGCAAATATACATAATTCAAGGCTAAAAGAACAAAAATTAGAAAGCAAATAAAAGTTGTTTTATTATACTGTACACAAGTGCAGCGTGGTGAGACACGCGAAGCCTAGCTTTATCAAAGTGATTTTCTCTTAAAATACTGCGAAAAAAAACTCTTCAAAACACCTCTATCACATCGTATCGTTTTATGTGGATTCTTTCGAAAACCAAATCAAACCCTTTTGGAGACCAAATGATAATGCTGAGATTGATTCAAGAGTTTTTTGAAGTCCACTTTAAAAACATTTTAAAGTGGAACTTGTCTCAGTGATAGAAATGAAACTGTGATGATCTTTGAGTTTTCTCCGCAAAGCAGTTCTCAAAGACACTTCTTTTTGAAAACAAAAGCGGTTTTGTGAAGTCTTCTTTGATTGAAAACTACTACGCCATAGTTTTTTGTTATGGTAACACTGCTTTTGTTTTTTTTTTTGTAAATTTTTAATTTTTCAGAGGCTCGTTAGTTCTGACACATCAAAAAACACCAAGCACCAAATGAAAACAATCAATTTATCCTGATATATTAGTGTGAAGCTCGTTTCATCTCAGTAAAATTGTATTCAATTTGCATTTCCCCTTTTTAGTTCGCATAAAGTCCGTTTCGTTCCTTTTAGCTCAAAAATTCACAGTCTGTCATCTTTGCAGGAGTGGGGGTAAAAATATCTCATGTGATAGTGCTTCTTGAGTGAATTCTCACTTCAAATCGAAAAGTGGCTGAGAAGCGATCTTTTTGAACCAATGGAATGGTTTGAGAATGCTCTTGGGCGCTCCTGGACAGTTCTTTTCGTCCAAGGAAAAATGACAAAAGTAAGGAAGCGACTTTTGCAAGAAACTTACCATAACCATTGAAAAAGCGTGTGTTTGACAGTTGTTGTTTTTGTTTGGCTATGCACAATTTCTATCCACAGAAATTTGGGTGGCAGAAATTCGCAGGGCGCACACTTTTTTTTTGTTCACAAGTACGAAAAACCGCTGTACTGGATAGGGTTTGACTTATTTAAAATATATTTCAATGCATTTCATGATAATTTAAAGTACACAAACCTAGCTATTATTCACTAACACAAAAACAAATTCTTTATTGGTCCCTGAAAATACAGCTCTAAGTGCTTAGTATAATGAAATAAATGTCCACTTCACTGGCGTTTTTCATTCTTCATTTTATATTTCTAACATCATTTTTAGGAGAATGAAGAATTTGATGTTTTTACTAAGAAAAAGAAGTAAGAAAAGAATAATGATTAGAAAAATTGTGATTGCGTTTTAGGTTTATATCATTAGACCATTTAATTCGCACTACTTTGTACAGAGGTTCATTCCTTTCCGTTGGGGTCTTAAGAAATTAAAAACAGTGCTAGATCTTAAGAAAATGACTCTTCAAGATATCTTTATAAATTATGGGGCTGCTTGAGTGAAGCTATCTTTTTGCTGATAGCGCAATCGATAGTTAGCTTTGACAATAGCAAGACTTTCATCAACAAAGCTTACATGGTCAATGGTCATGCACCCTGACAGTTTTGCTTTAAATTTGAAACCCACACCTCGAGAAAGAATCATGTGATGTTTGACAGCTAACTGTTAAAATATTTAAAACAAACAATTGCCTTCTGCCCCACAGCAAACTAAACAGAACCATTTTGAGCGCTACTAAAGTTGGCAGCATTGAATAAACAAACAAAGCTACAGTACTTTTGTTTGGCTTGGGATATTTTTTTGGGGGAAATGATCAGATGCAACATACAAGTTCTTACTACTGTACAGAGGAACTAGACTCAAGGACTTTGTTTAACATCCTTTTTCTTGTTAGCTTCTTGATTAACTCTTTTTTTTCTAGTGAAAATGAAATCAAATCTGAAGAATAATTCTTGTTTTAAATGCCCAAAATGAGGTTACGTAGAAGAACAAGAAAATGTTCCCTTTCATCATCCAAATAATGCAAGAGACTACTGCCTGTGCAGAATACAAATTTCCTCACTTAAACACGCTCAAACACAATAATCTTTATTCTTCTTCTTGTAACTCTCTCAAGGAATTTCACGCTTTCAACTTTTATGTGATAGGCAAATTACTTCGATAGCTCCATCTATAGCCTAAGGGCTTCGAGTTGTGATGATAATATTATGTCAGTTGGCTTTCTTTTAACCCATGAACGTCATATATTTTACCCAGAGGCAAAACATAATCACATTAACCGGTTCATAACTTTTATGTGGGCTTGACAGCCTCAGGGAGTCATTCGAGGAATGAGGATCTGTCAATATTTTTTTATTTGTTAACACTGACTTTATGTTCTTGTTAATTGATTGAAAAATTTAATGTGTATAATGATTAATGGAAAATAGGTATGAAAGTCAAAACAACACTTGACCTTACAAATGAGAGGAATAAGTGTTTTTAAAAAGTACATCGTAGATTTTTAGTAATCGAATGAAACATAATAAGAACCGGTATCTTCTACAAATTACCACCCACGTCACATGAGTTATTTGGAAGCTGAAGTTGTAAACAAATTCTGCCGAATTAATACTCAATTGCTTGCTTACGGACAATTGCTTTTACTGCTGGAGGCTATTTTTTCATTCAGGACAAATTAACAACCAAAATGATTGGTAAATCATAAGGCGTTCTGCTTCTGGTCTGTTGTTTGATGGTTACACTTAATTTTGGGTCGTCAAACGTGGCAGATAGTTTATTCTTTGTCTTTTAACAGATGAAATGAACTTGAGAGTTTGAAAAAGGTTTTATAAAGGAGAGTTTTAAAAATAAAGCGAAACTCACAAGAAATTGTAAAGTGATAGACAAAGTAACATTGTGAATGTGCCCCCATTTTTTTGCAAGTTGTGTCAAAAGTAGTTTTCTTTTGATATTTACACTAAAAAGATGTGTTTCATTGGGTATTCAAAGTACTTTTAATGACTTCTTATTAGACGAAGAATGGAACTATGAATCATTTTAGTATGTCAGCTGATCATTGCTAGAATTGCTTGACAGTAAATCTGAGGTCCCAATAAAACACGCCAAATGTCAAAAAATGGTTTGAATAATTGTGAACTGTCATTGCTTTTAATCAGACGTTATGACAGAACCTTTGTTCAATGTTTTTCTTTGAGTTTTTAAATAATTTATGCTGGAGAATCAAGAGCCACAACGTCACAAACCAAATCACTGGCATCTCAAATACACCTTTACCTTTATGTAGGTACCAAAATAGTTCTTCTTTTTCTGTCCAACAATGTTATCTAAATTCATTCGACATAGCAAAATGTACTGAAATTCAAATTTCATCACCAAATCCCACGTGCCAAACTGATCCACATATTGCTGTAGATATAACACATCCCATACAATATTCATTCATTCACAATCGTCGTAAAATGCTGGCATTACGTAAAACTTTTTTTTATCAATTGTAAAACACTACGATTAGTTGAACATCACACCACACAATATACGCGAAATACCATAAAAGCAGCAGCTAACAGACAAAAAAAAAGTACCTTTATATTTTATATTACACTCTACTACCTTTAAAGAATTTCAATTAAGCCAAAATTCAAAAAAGCTTAAATGGAGCTTTGACCGCCCTAAGAGGAGAAATTATCAAATAAAAATCCGTACGTGTGCTGAATGGCTAAGAATAAAAAAAAAATAGTTTTGTGTTCCCTTTTGGTATGCAAAAATTGTTTTTTTTTTTTCTCTTTCTGAAAGAAACACTCAAAGAAAACGAGTTTGCAAATACAAGTTGGGAGACGCATTATGTCTATACTTTGTTGCTTAAGTTGGTCATGTGAGAAAACCAGCGAATTACACAACGGGAGCAAGAAAGACAATTTTGGAAGCATCGAGATTTTCCGTGTGCATCATATAGGTACATGAAAAGCACATTTAAGGATAAGTCTGAGTCTATTTTGAGATTTTTCAAAATCAAATCAAACCAAACACAGCTGCGTAAGGTACGAGTATGTACAAAGTTGATTGCTCGAAACAGAAATGTAAAGCTCCGTACTCAAGAAATGAAGTCATTAAAGAGTACCAAAAAAGATATTTCCATGGTTAAACATAAATACAAATCAGGCACGACATCAGCTCAAATAGTGATACTATGACAAGGAATATTCTTCAGGCTTGAATTTCCACCTTAAACTTTTCCCTTTGGGATAACATGTGATTTCATATTCATACTCTTACAAGTTGAAAATTATAGAGCCCTTGAACTGATTTCCGTATAAACATGATTATCGATTTTAAATATTCATAGACCTACTCTCGACAAGCAAAGAACTAATGATGGTGTTTTTTGAAAAATGAAACATTATGTCGGTTTGGGGATTAAGTTTGTTTGATTCATTAAATCAAACAAGAATCCACTTAAGCCTGCGGAAAAAAAACACTCACATAAATTAATTTAAGCCCACTCCAAGCGATAAGACCTATGCCAACAAACGTTTTATAAACAAGATGATACATCACAAAAGATTACCTCAAAAAAAAAAAAATCTGTGAGCTACTAGTTGTTTATCATGGAATTGTTTTTTGGCCGCAAAATTATTTCAAATAAATACTTAATCTCCCGAAACGATGTTTACCAATTTATCCAGTCTAGTCAAAACATCAAAAATGTTTACGATTGTTTTCTGTCAAGAAGCAAAACATAAAACTTTTTCCCGATTACATGGTAAACAAGAATTCATCATGTGGATGGGAAACCTCAATCTTATCTCAATGTAATCGCACCATTGGAGTTATCAATTGAAACTGTATATCTAATTTTAAACGCCATAGAATCTGTATAGATTACCTAGTTCCTACCTCTATACACTGCTATGACTCAGACTTTCTGCAGCTTTGACGAGCTGGAACGGTGTTTATTACAGTTATTGTTTACATTGCAATTCAAATAGAGATTTTTCATCTCACTGCTTTGAAGGCTTACGTGTACATTTTAATATGCCATTTCCAGTTAACTCAATTATGATATTAAAAAATATGATATGCTATAAAATGATGTGTAATAGGATGGCAATTGTAAAAGTTCTTGTGAATAAGCATTGTATTTTTGTTTTTCTTTTATTGTGAATGTATATGCATATATCAACTTATTACAGGAAGTCTGTGCGCATTTATTGTATTGGTGGCAATAATTAATTTTTTACTTTTAATAATTTGCAAAGCGTCGATATTAATTGTTTTCAAACTTACCGGCCGGAAAGCAACATGTAATTGTGTTTAGTGTGAGGACATTAGCTGACAAGAAAAATCTTCATGATCGAAAATAAGCTCGACCTAGCCAGTGACCCTGCAAGCTGCCATTTAATACACAGTAGATATTGGTACAGACGAGGTGACGTTGTTTATTTCATATGGTCGGCGATTTTCGTCAGAGTTTTCTTCATTTTTATGTATATTGGCAACTCTTAAACAAAAAAATTTGACAGCTGACAGTTTGGGGTTACCAAAAATGGAGGACGATAGAAAAAGATCAACCTGTTTTGATGGTAGAAGAAATATTTCAAATTTCTCAAAGTTTTACAAAATATTGTGCTCGCAATGCCTGAATCAAATGATATTCATGCGGCAGTATTGCAGCTTCAACAAGACTATGCCGAGGGCAACATAACCCGTGAACCCGTCAGTTACTGCATTAAAAACCAGTTTCCTGATCGTGTTATTTATTTTTATTCAGTTTTTTTTTTTGAGAAAAAACTCTTTATTTTTTCATACATTGTTCTATTCTATCTTACTCCTTTTTAAGCTTCCAGCGCTCAATCGTTTTTTTTTTCTGTTGGCATCACTTACCAGGCAAATGGTGGCAAATAGAAAACTTTGGGAATTTTTTAACTGTTACTGTCAGCTGTCATACCGCTTTTTTGCAAGTCTTAGTAGTTTTTTTCACTGTCAGCTGTAAACTTCTTGTGCAATTTGTATTTTGCCACTTTTGTGTAATAAGTGTTGCCAGCCAAAACTAAAAACAAACGCAAATATCGGAGTTTTCGAGTCTTTTTCAATTTTTGGGAATGTAAATCAAAAAAAAATTTTCTGATGCAGATTAAGCTTACGTTCTAAGGCAAGCCGGTAAAGTAGGTCTTAGATTAAGCTGGTCGTGTTCTTTTTCCTTCATAATGGTATCTTTCACTTCAAGGCTGCAAACATATCGTAGTACTCCTACTTTTATCAAGCTTCGACGTCTCTGCTGTCATACACAGTGGTGTAGCACCTTCTTCTGTGCTACTATCAATTTATTCTCATACTTTTTGTACCTTGTCGATAACAGAAGATGTCGAATTTTTTTCTGCTCTTGTTTAACCCTATGCTTACTCGATGACTGGCGTAGTCATTTTATGTTGCTTCACTAATCATCATAGTTGCATCCCCCCTGAAATAATTTAGCCGCAATACCAGCCTCATCAGGAATGGCCATAAATTTTATCTTGAGTTCAACTTCGAACGTACTGCAAAGTATAAAAATTCAAATTTTAGTCGCACTAGCCCAATGTGGAATGCTTTGCCAGACTCTGTTTTTCCCTTGCATCACAACTCATAAAACTCCCAAAGCAATGTGCATAAGTGTCTCTTATTAAATCGTCCCCCTTTTTCTAAACTCTCGCACTCTATATAAACGTATTCACATTTCATAACCCTTTGATATACGCCCTTGTTACAAAAAAATAGATCTCGGATAATTAAAGTTCGTACACTTGGGAAGCACGTTTCCATTTGAATATTTGTCATAGTTGGAAGACGGCAACAAATGTATTCAGGCTTTTTTGGACCAGTACCGTATCAACTTCCTTCTAAGAAGTGTAAGTAAGAGCCGATGAGTCAAATTTTGTACCCTAAGTACACTAAAATGATTCGTTGGCTCTAGCTGAACATTTCACCTTTGTCTTCGCTGCTTCATAGGTACAAAACACATCCTTGATCCTCCGAACACAAGCTTTCGGAACTCCTCAGGCGGATTGAAGAAGCTTCTTCGAAGTCAATCAGCACAGCATGCAAATCTTCTAAGGAATCACGATCTGTTTTCATTAGGATCGTTATGATATCTCATATATAATTAAAAATATTAGTAATTGATTTGGACTACATTTGTTATCGACTTATCCGCAACAAGCCCAGCATTGGTCATAACTCATAAGACAGCCTAATTTTACTCTTCCTTCAGTAACCAATCACTGGTCATGAAAGCGTTCCCAACTTTTCCAGATGTCGTTGAATCTTAATAAAGAGATGCATTAAACATGGTCTCTGAAGTGTAGCTAACTTTATCTCTATTTTTTACCCAAATCGAAAAAAACTTAAAGATCCATTAAACCATTATTATCACTTGGCTATTATTTTAGCACTCAATTAACTTAAATTAACGTCTTGGAACCACTTGAAGTGTTTTCTAATTGAAAATTAAAAAAAAGCTTTATTTTCATTAGCTCTTTTTATTGATTGATGAGAAATCAGTTTTAGTGCTGTCAATTAGTTTGATAATACGGTAATTTCCAAATTATATTTCATAATTATAATGAATCCATCTCTCATCGATGGAATAAAATTAAACTTGTTTGTTTTTTTGGGCACGTTCCTCGATCAAATATGCACTTTTATTTGTTTACTTAAATTTTCATCATAGCCTCAGTGACCCAAACTATGGCCTAAGTGACTGTTTTTGTTCTCGTGGTCATTAAATTAGCTTTTTTTAAAAATAGCTTTTGAAGCCCTTACGTATAGCTCTCTATCACTACTATTAAAGTTAATTCATACCCTTTGAGCAACTATGCAGTTTGTGGCATTGGTAGTTATCCAAGATTCACAATACATTACGAAGAATTTACTTAACAAAAAGATTCCCACTTACACCTTGCAATTCTTTTGTTCTGTACGCGGATATTTTTTCTGTCAGATATTATCTTATTTCGAGATGGATTCAGATAACTTACATTATGTTCAGGAAACTATTATTTTTATTATCATTAAGCCTCTAACTTTAACGCCTTAAAGGCAGACACACATTGGCAGATGTATTATTTAAAGAAAAAAGCTTATCTCAATGCAACTGAGTCTGGAAAGATGCAATAGGTTTTCAGGATTGAACGCTAATTAGCACATCAAATTCTCTATTATTTATCAATTATTGTTTCGTTTTGAATTTTTTTTTCCTTAACTGCCATAATTTTATTGCTAATTACCTCTGTTAAACATGTGCTTTGTTTATTTTTTTACAGATACATATAGATACCAAAAATGACCGGTTACACATATGACGCCGATGAGCCAGTGAAGGTGAGATAATTATTTTTATTCGCGTATAAGTAATAGTAAATAATAATTTGCATAAAGACCAAGTTCGCTTTGTTACCTTAAATTACATAAGACCGCGTGTTGTAGTTTTTTTTTTTTCATTTTTTGTTAACAACTACCTAACTGTGAGAGTACTAGTTAAGTACCCTACATTGGTAAATTATAATTTAGTGAGCAAATGGATTTGAGTTAGCGCATGTGACAAATGGTTTATTAATAACAATGCCAAAGCCTTTGTTAAAGAAAAATACTTAGTTAGTCGGCTTTGGCGAAGCCATGATTTGGGTATAATCAGCACGAACAGGGGTGGAGCAAATAATGAAAAATGGCCTAGTTGGATTTCGAGCATAAACTATAGAACGAAGTACGAAAAGTGTTGCGTTTCGCGAAAAGCGATGGGCGCACAAACGGCCTTCAATTGTTTGGCAAATTAATTTATTTTTCTTGAGGATCGTGTTCGTATGACTATTTTTGGGTCGACCTTTTTAAATTTTGTGATTTGTATTTTTCAATTACTCGCAAGTTTGTATTAACTAATCCGAAAACACCTGCACCAGAACTGCTGCTTTTACACTAAATGTCACATGTCGCCGCGTAAAGTAATATAGGCAAAGGAGTTGAGAAGGGTGGTGTGTGGTGTGTCGCGTGGGAAGTAGTCTCAATTAAGTTTCGATTAGGTTCACTGCGGAACTCTTTTGACGTAACACAGACGTCAAAATCAAACGAATGTGGAATGTTGAGCTGTGGCTAAAAGAGAAATAAATGTGGAAAAAGAGGTTCATTGTTAAAGAGAAAGTGGTAAACTTGTGTTCAAAAAAGATTGTATCCAGTTCCTTTATTCTGTAACTACCGCCTCGATAAAAGCCGGCGATAAACGGTGGAAAATGGAACGAAATTCTATGAAATTAGTAGCATTTCGTTCCGGTTCTCACTGCTTCTCGATCGATGTTATCGATTCTATAGTTACAGAACAGGGGCACAGGATGACTTTAAACTGTCAGAAGGATGCACATCATGATCGTGTAAATATTTCAATCAAAATCAAAGTCAAATGCGATTGTTACACAACTGTTCCAACTCACTCTTAATTTGTCACTGATATTTGTCAGACGCTTCTTTTACCATTAGCTGCTCTTATTTCCTGCCTAAAGTTGAACATCCAACTCGCCAACCACTGCTTAGTTTTCTTTTACTCGTCGACACTTACGTTCTTTTTAATTTGTTCCAATTCCACTTTGGTTGTTCTATTTGTATTTGTACGTCAAGCAATTTTACACATTGACTTTTTATCTTTGACGTAAATTGACAATTTGACGTTTCTTCTGTGTTGGTATTTCCAATAGAAATTTGCATAAAATAGCCAAGAAAAGTAAAATAGAAACAGAAAATAAATAAACTCTGAAAATACTTCAAACCAAAATCATCGAAAAAAAAAAAAATAGCAAAAACAAAAATCATGATGGTGAATCGAATAAGCTGCAAGAGAAAAGTCAATTCAAGTCATTCGAAATAGTTCACTCTCGGCAGGTTTTCATCTCCATCTATTCAGATTTTTTCACTCTCTTTACGGACATATTCCGAAAACCGTCATACCAAACGTCAACATGTTTATGGACTTATTACTCACCGATTGAAAAGACCAGATTACAAAATACGTCACACCAAACTGCACAGCGGTTGGTAGTAGCGTTAACTAGACTGACTGCTGAAATTTCAATATTATTATTTTTTTATAAAAACTTAAAGAAAACAATTTCCTAATCCATCCAAAGAACACATACAAGCTGTGCATATTCATTTTGGGTAGACATTTTTCCAAACAACGAGCCTTCTGTAATCAGGTTTTAAGCTAGTTTTCCTTGTCGTCATTAGCCTTCGATTAATCATAACTTGAAACATCATAATTCCGACTCGTAACTACAGAAAACAGCTGGAAAGAATGATGTCCAAACTCTTGTTGATTAAAATTCCAGTTAAACCTTACACCAAACAGTGACATCAGACAGAAATGTCAAGGATTGGTTAGTTCATTCACTTAAGTAAGAAACAACCTGTAAATAATTTTCGACGATCATCACAGAGCCATTTCAACACTTCATAGGCGCATGCCTAAAGTGGCAATTAAAATCACACTTTTCTGCATTTCTTAAAAGAATTTACTGTCAATAAAACGTGTCCAATGGCATTGCAGTCAAGTATTTAATCAGAGGTATGACTTATTGATGAGAGATGTACACAAAACACATGCTCATTTTAAAATTTTCTGCCAAGGTCTATTATTTGTATACCTACCTATTATTTATTAATTTATTTCTATTTATTTAAATGATTGAGTGACTCATCTTTAAAATATTGTGAAGATAATAAAGTCCATTGGCCCAGCATTTAACTTGATATCTCAGGGGAACATGATTTTTTGCTTGAATACTATACAAGCTCACATGAATAAATTGTTTGCTAGTATCATAAAAACCAGCGATTCGGTAAAGTTCCATAATACGTAGCTTTTCACCAAAATGGATGTAGGAGAATTTGACAAGAACTGATGATTGCTTTGCTGTCTTTTTGTGTACTCTTGTGCTGCAACAAGGATCGCAAATTATCAACTCGAGTGTCAAATATGATATCCAATCAGCCTGCAAAAATAAACTTTGCCATTAATCAAAACTCGATAAAGTTGCACTCCTTTAATTGTGGTTAAGCCAGTGCTGGATGACCTCATCAGCTATTGAACAATACGTTACTGCATTTTTTTTTTTTTAGAAAACTAACAGTATCTAGTCTAAGAACGAATTGGCTGTTACAGTTTATCAGACACTGTTTTTTTTTAACAATAAATGTACAAATTTTCAAATTTCTAGCTCAATACGGAACATAGTATACGTCTAGGATAGGCTGTACTATGTACTCCTTGGTCCCTACTTGAATAAGGTCCACACTTGAAACGACGCGTGCAGTGCAGTTGGTAGTTGTTGCGACATTTATCGTTCCATGATCCGAAACATATCAAACTCACTGACAGCTATCACGAAAACCATTCAACGTGCGGCAATAATTATATTTTCAAAAGCTTTCTGAAAGAGTTGACTATCTATTTGAACAATTAAGGTGGTACCAGAAGCTTCGGAGATCTGCGAGGATTAATGCCTTAGTAATGCACCTACAATTGTTTACCGATTACTCACGGCTGATTAAAAAACATGCATTTTTCTAAAAACTCTAACCTCAAACACCAACGTAATAAGCAGAAATGCTAACAACGTATTCGTAGCGGATACCACGAATTGACTTATTGTGAAAAAATTTGAGGTCCAACGTTCACCGAATACATTATTTGTCATTGAACTTTTCATCGCAGTGAATCAATTTCAAAACTTTGAACGGCATAGCTACAGATTTCAAAGGAAACCATAGTCCAATAAAATCCGTATCATGGAGAAACGTAAATAGCGCCAGTGAGTTTCTCATGAAATAATGAATTTAATCAATTCAACTAAAGGCACTGCAGTTGAAAAAGATTCCTCTCGGAATTAATAATTCTCCCAGATAACTTTCACTCACATATATTTCAATGAATTATCCGCATTACACGTTTCTGCTGTTTCTGTTTGTGTTCTGTTCTGTTCTGTTAATTAAGTTACATTCTTACATGACACGATCTACATCTACTAAACGTCTAAATAAAAGCACTTTCCGTTTCAAAGTTACTCTTCTCCTATGTAATTCATTGCTTCTGTCACTTAAACTCACCTGCTGTCCACACATTTTTACTGTGGTGAAACAATCAAACAGACAGTAAATAAGCCAGTAATCAATTATTACTAAATGACAGCTTTTTGGTTTCTTTAATTTTCCAACACAATTTAAAAAAAAAAAGTATTGACTCTCATTTTTGCAAGCAATAAAACTGTAACCCACTGCCTTGATTGGTTCGGGAAATGTCAGGGTTAAGTAAAGCACCGAAGTCATCTTAAGGTGTAAACAGAAATGCACATTGTACATACTTACATACAAATGAAAAAAGGTCGTACAATCTGCATTCGCGGTTTTCTGCTAATTTTAAACCGTAATTGCATTTTTGTTGTTTTACTGTCATAATATAAAATTTTTAATGACCAACCGAACGTCTGTCGTTGGTCGTCTGTATGAACATGACATTTTGTTGTTGGAATCAATATTCAGTCAATATTTAGGCCAGAACAAGGATAAACTAGAATTTCTTTATGCGCCTTCATCAAATATATACTTAAGTGTGGATATTAAAAATGGCATAGTCAGCGCGATTATTACTTCCGCATTTGGTAAGTATTTGAGTTAGTGTAAGCAATTTAAATAACTGCGAAGAAGATGGCATTCGTTGCTTATATTGTATCGTTAAACGCAATGGAATTTACACTCATAAGCATTGACAAGGATGCACACAAACCATAAGAACGGGTTTTTAATCGTGTTAAACACGTTTATTTACGACCTACTTAAAGATATTACACGTCATGTCCTTGCTAGTTGTGTTAATTTCGACGCATTCCGGAACGCCGCATAAGTGGACCTTAAAAATGAATTTATCAAGAAAAATAAACGTTTAACTCCTTCTTTGTTAAACAACAAAATCTGAGTGATTGCATCAATCACTTGGTGAATAAAACGTAACCCACATTAATATTCACCATACGAAACGTCAAACAACGTTATACAATGCCTTCAAATATAAGCAAAGTACCTACATGTGCGAGAAATAACCTTTCAAGGCTTGTTACGCACTGCATACGGATTTTTTTTATTTATTTCGAATACCATTGAGGAGGGAAATAATCGAAAACAATGTTTACATTATTTCTGAGTGGTTTTATTTTTTCGGGGAAATAATTATTTTTCGGTCGGGGTGATTATTGTTTTTCGATGACAATGACAATTAAGGTGAATAAAAAAAAAAACAAGTATACGGACGCATTCGTGAACAACAAAGACAACTACTTTATTCGCCTTCGCTCACCGTCAAATTTATTCCCATATTTATGTAGGCTGGTGAACTCTCTATATCCAACTCACATTTTTATCACGTGCTTCCTCCTCACACTATCATCTCTCAATCATACAAAAATGTGTAAGTAATAAATTCAGTTATTCCGTGCGACTGGTGGTATGGCAGCGGCAGGCGAGGCGTTCTAAAAATAACTGCCCAAAGAGAAAACCATCACTTGACCCTAAATAATCGCACCAGGAACAGGTTACTTCGGCTTTAGACTCCGCACACGTTACTCCTGTTGTCATTAGTCACATAACATCTGACAGCCAGCACCAGCGGTGTATACTTTACTTACTTGCCTGCATTCAGCGTTTCAAAACAAAATTACGCATGACCCATATGCTGGCTCAGAGCAAAAGCAAAATGAGAAAAACAAAAAACACTGCCGTATACCAGAATTCAATAATTCATTAGTTTTAATCGCAATAATTAAATGCAAAATGTTAATCAGTATCAGAATTCCTATAAATATGACATCGCGGTCCATCGGTCTCTCTGCTCTGTCCCCGCGTTCAGCCATTCAGCAGAGAGACTACCTTGAGACCGCCGCGCCGCCGCTATGCTTGTATGGCCGTCATTTGCTGGTGCTTGAGAAGACAATTTTCTTACCAATAATGCCGTTCCGCTGTATAATATTAAATCGAAATATCGAGTTACACACATGATATTATGATGGCTAACACTTTGTCTTATCAACCGGCTTAAACCAGTTGAATCCAGGTCCAGGAGAGCTATCCATACACATAAATGCGCACACATACTAAGGTATTTTGAGCGAGCAGGCTCTGGGTAGTGCTCACGGCTCGCCTGCTGGTTTTTGACGCAGCAACCAATATTGTCAAAGTTGTTGTCGCGAGAAAGAAAACTTAAATATTCTCCTCCACCGCAAACGTGTATTCATTTTGCATTTTAAGTTTTCTGTTTCGATGGGTTTGGGGAGACTTTTGATTGTTTGAATCTGTTTTTGTTGACGTTTGGTAGGCTCTTACTTTGTTATTTATTGCATCAAGCACAGCGAGTGTATTAAACCCATTTTTTTTTTGCCAGCCGAATGTTTTTGCGGCAAGGCAACTAGCAACGGGGCAATCAATTTGGAATGCAAAGTAAATAAGGAAGAGCACAACCAATCATAACAAGGGGCTCAAAAAAAAAAAAATACATCGCAGTCGTTGGGGGCAATCAGCGATTGTGGCTTTTTACGACCACTTTCAACAAATAAAAAGCATTTGTTCGCAATGGATTTTGGGTTATTTGTCCAAACACATGGTTGAACTTTGGTTTGGTATATTTAAACTTTTTTTTTTTTGTATTTCGGATTTTGTTGTGTTGTTTTTCCTGAAGAGTGGGTTTTTAGTTCATGATTTATTGATGTGGATTGATGCAAATTGTTGTTGAGATATTGTTTTGGGTCTTTGACCGTCCTCCGGTTATTTAGACTTTGAGGAAATATAAGGACCTTCACGTGTTACCGTTGGTTTGAATAATTAAAACATTCTTTTTGGGCTAACTGTTCTTTCGAACAAAGAACTTTTTTTTTTGTTAAAACGAACTGTTGCTTTATTATTTATTGGTTTGAGATGATCAATGTTACGTGATGCCATAATTGAAGCTACAGCAGCTGCTGCCTCCACAACTTTACGGTCGGTTTTGCGGTTAGAAATGAGTTTAAGTTGGAATTGAAAAGCTAGTTGATGTTACTCTTGTATCGGATTTTATTAACGCTACATATGTTTATAGTTCTAACATCAATTAAGGAAATTGAATAAATTGTTAATTGAAAAACGCTGTTTAATCAATGAAATCTTATTTTTTATTGTGTTAACATAAACAGGTAAGATTCTGCTTCAGGGAGTGACAATGATAATGAGGGTGATTGAAGTAGGTACTTGAATTGGGATTTTGAAGTTATTATACTCCATTTAGCTTTGAAATGTTTCTCTAATTGTTTGAAATGCGTTCTCATAGTTAAACCAGATTTAAGAACATGAACACGATTTCCTCAGTCGCGATTACTTTTTCATATTTTACCGTTGGGCGCCAATTATCTCTAAATTGATTTAAGAGAATGGAATGCTCAATGTCATTGGCAAAAAATGCTTTCGGTGTTCAGTTTATTCATTCAACACAGTCTTTTCTTTAAATTCTCAACTTCATCGTTGAACATTTAAATCAGATCACCGCTTTAAGTGAATGCGACGCTTTAGTTTTCAAATGCATTGAAATCATTTCCAAAATCTATCGAAGTATTACTTTTTTATTGCAAATGCTGCTTTCCATTTGGATATAACTTGATGGGTATCGATTTCTACTTGGGAAATTTCTTCTTTTCTCTTCGAATTGATTTTCAAATTGGGCGCCATTTACATAAAATTACTATAGAACCTCTTCATAGTTAGTGAAAACCTATTCGAAACTGACTTAAACTCATGAAATACAACACACTGCTTCTTGTTAAAGTTAGAAAACCAGTCAGCATTGCTTTCACAGAAGTCAATCGATAACTTTGAGTATTCGATTTCTTTTCATCATAATAAAAACTCCAAGAACAAAAATACATTTCTACTTCACTGGAAAGCTTCTCCACCAATTGTTTTTATAATGCATATGTAGATATATGTCATACGCTATAGATCAAAACATCCGACAGGTAATAGCATGACTATATTAATATTAGTTAAACGGCTTTGACGTGCCGCCCGTATCCATTTCAAGGTATCTTGTGTTGCATTTTATATTTGCATAAGGGTGCCATTGCAGCTATGATTTGTATTGCACTCAAGCGGGTGGTGTTCTATTTCAATGTGACAACTTACTTTACTCGTATCAGATAAATGGAGTTCCACAACAACTACTACTGATTTCGATAAGAAGAGTATAAATATTTGCAAATACCATTTGTCAATTATTCTAGGATGCATTTGGAAACATTTAGATTTTTCAATGGCTGCTTTTCAATTGTGTCAAGATTGCACTTTGGCCTTTGAATCTGTGTAGCTTGGTGCAAGAAATCGAATTCATTGAACAGGAATTGTGAATTTTGTGAAGATTTTATAATTCGAAACCTGGAATTTAAGGACGAATTCCCTAAAGCGAGCCTTGCACAAATTATACAAAGCAAACAGTTCCTGAAAGCCGACAAAAAAATCCCTTCAAAGCAGATAGTCCCAAAACGTAGTAGATTGTTTTATTTGCGCAATTCCAAGTGAGTGCAACTGTCAAAAAACACTTGCGAACTTTTGATTGCATTGAAGATGTTGTTTTGGATTTTTTCTTCCTTAGCATGAGACTTGCTGAGCAAGGCTTGCGTTTAGGAATTCACCCTAAGGCTTACACTACATAAATTTACTGTCGCACAGCGTGCTTTGAAAAATATATTACCATATTCTTACAACTGAGAGCAATAGGTACTCGCATTTACCAATAACTGATCTTTTAGATCAAATCAGACTAATAACCAGTTGCGGGTATAGCCTCTTCAGTTTTCCATCAACTTTATCTATGAAACTTTTTTTTGATAGAACGAGTTACAAAGTATTTAGACGTGGGCTTTCTATAGCTCCGCTTTTTTAAATTTCTTAAGAATTTCTGTCAATTGGTCATTAGAAATAGTGTTCATGTTTTCAAATAGTTTTCCATTCTATCACAGGATCGTCTATTAACATAATCCTATTTGTTATACTGCACCAAACTGTCCTATCTCTCAACACCCTTTAAAAAATTCACAAAGGGAAATAGTACTAAAGTGCCATGATCTTGTAATTCATGGTCTACTTCTCCAATTAAGTTATAAAATTAAGTTTTGATGTCAAAGACAGAAAAAATGTTCGGGCTTTCAAGTTTCAATTAAAAATAAAAACGTCCAGGCATAAAAAAGATTCGCAGACAAAAAAAATCTAGTACCGCCTGCGAAAAGATCAAAGATTTGCTCCCTTAACAGTTAAGACTCCACACCAATTGACTGTTGGCCTCAGTAATTGACAAAACTGTTTCTCTTAACAAATTTGCGTCTGTTTAAATTGGAAATTTTCAGCGCCGCACAGTCTACACCAACATGAGTAAGATTTCGCGGCATAAACGTGGAAAAGACTAGTTTGATCAAATTAAAAAGAAGATAAAGCGGGTTTCTCTAACAATTGAAATGATTTGTCTTCAGTTTATTAATTATTTGGAATTGAATATGCGCATAAATAGCAAGGACAAGGAAAAAATAACAATGTGTTTTGAAAGAAGGCCAACAACTCCAAGAAACTCTAAATCAAAACTGATCTTCACTACTAGAAAGTTAGACACAGACTTTCAAATTGGTACAACCAAAAACAACAGAGAGCTGACTTACGTTTTCCCAATTCGTTGTTTGATACATCAGAAGCTATTTTTGCCCAAATACACATGCACAATGTAAATATCATAACCGTTATTCGCTCATTGTCAATCGCGCAGTTACAAACAAAGAAAATATATTCAACTGATCTCATTTCGTTTTTATCCCAACTGGGGAATTCCAACGTTCAATCGATTTGATCGTTTTTTTGCCAACAGTCACATTTATGAACACAGCATTTTGACGAGTTACATATAATATGTATGGGCATGTATTGAAACAGTTTTATTAGCTTCATCCAGACAGATCTAGAATCAATATTTTTATTCGATCTGACTATTTGTTGGTGAAAACAAATTCTATTTGTTCTCATTTTCGGCTTCATTCATTTTTTTTTAACAATTTTGAATTGATGTACGAGTATGTCTTTCAATCAATTTATCAACTACGTTCGTGCGGAACGGGATGGAAATGTAATTAAGTTTGTTTGCGTAATTTGGTGAAGCAAAATTTGACATCTCTATACGCACGTCTTTTGTTCTATGACGTTTATGTTTATTTGACTATTATTCAATATATAGTTCTTAGCCTCATATTGTTTAAAACGTTCTCCATTTGAATTAAGTTGTCTGAGGTAGTATACGATATTATTGTTTCTTCTACTTTTTTCATCTCATTGTTGACACATATGTTGGATAACAAATATTAATTGCAGTTTATTTCATCACATTGTTTGTACAGCGGTTCAATTAAAATGTTAGTATTCGTTTTTAATTATGGAAGGAAGGTGTTTGAGATCTTTGTGTTTGAAAGAACTTAAAAAAGTTTTCTTTCAATCCAATAAATAGATTTTGTTTCTTTTTCAAATATCAAATTATTAGCAACAATTCTTGACCAAAAAAATAGAGACGTCTTCGTTGGCGTCTGTCTAGTCGCATCTTTTCTTCGGAAGATGTTATCACATGTTTAGCAATTAGCATACTTGATTCAGTGCTTTATTCGAATAGATTACATTCAATTTGGTATTTGTTTGTTAGCAGGTGCTATAGTGTCTTTGAATATTGACATAGAAACCCCCCAACTACTTGTTTTATGTGACTTCAAACTTAGCTATGGGGAATTTACGGAGTTGTGAAGTAATAAAATCGCAATTTTCGTCTGAACTTTGTTACGATTGGGCATTCTTTATTGAAACTTGTTTCTCAACACCTCATGATTAGGTGGTAATTGGTTTCAAATATTTACAATACTTATTTGCATGTACACTTCAAAGTTCAAAATCAGATTTTCAAGCTAAATAACTTATTGGAGATTGAGATGAGGAGAATTTCGTAAAACATTTTAGAAGCCGCAGCATGCATCATGGAGTGTAGTTATTTGTGGAAAGATTTTTGAAAACTAGACTGGAGACCAACGCTAATGGGTTAAGCAAATCCGAGCTTCAATGTTTCAGTTAAAACAAGGTCATGTTTTTACAGTACTTATTATTCGATTGTTTTGTACGGAACGTTGCCAGTCCTGATCTGTATTGCGAAAACTGAACATCCGACTTAACTGCTAATTTTAGAGGCTATCCTACCTGAAGAAGTTCTATTGCTCGCATTTGTAACTTATTGGATAGGCTGGGCATGAGCTAGAAACTTCAAAATGGCTATCAATTCTTCCTCTTTTCATATATGTCTTGTTTATACAAATCTGCTTATAGCAAACGAAACTGCTTTTGAAAGGGAGCTAAGCAGTCATTTGTCTAATACTTTGTTCCCGTTCCGACACACGCTTCCTGCATCAAATGTCAAAAACGTCATGATAAAAAATATAAAACTAATAATAATTTTATCGTTTTATATCTCAAATTGCATTTATGTATGTGATCGTACATGTCAACAAATCAACTGTGTGATTAATTACTCAATTATTGATTATTATCATTGTATAAAACTAACAGTTTATTTATAAGTTTCTGACAGCATCAACCCATTTTTATTTTGATATACATACAGAGTGAAATTGTATGTTATTGTTTTCAAAAGCTGAATGTGGGTTAATAATCCGCTTTTTCTTTCAAGTGACTCATTTGTTGTGAGAACGTCCGCAAGGAGTTAATGGTTGGTTTGGTATTATGATCCAGACGATAATAATCAGTTTTCACTCATTTTAAAATAATAAATCAACAGTTAAATTTGGAAATTCGATAAGTTTTCCTAAAATAACTTGTAATTCCCTGATACAAGAATGGCAGTTTTTATGGTGCCTAGCAAGGACAACCTTGCAGAAATGTTTGTCAGTTGAAGTCAAAAGAACACCGTTAGCTTTATCAATGGTCATTTAATTCCTTTTATTTTATCAGTGAATTCCAATCAGTTGAGGTGATCGGATATGTTTGGTAACCACATGGCTATGTATTAGAAATATTTAACATTTTCTGTAGATGCATTTTGGCTGAATTAGAACAAGTTGATTGGACATGATTACACGATTCATGTTTTGGTATGTTTCTTCTATCATCTTTTTGACAAATCGAATGGGAGGTGTAAAAGCGAGGGGAGACGAATTGAGGATGAGAAAACTTAAATTCTATGATTTTTCCGGTTTATCTTTGGAGTTTCTTATTTGACCACAAACTTGGGAAGTAAATGTAACTGATTTGCGAATGTGAAAGTATTTTGAAAATATAAAACAAAAAGTGATGCCAAATTTGTGTAAGAAAGCAAATAAAATGGTTAAATTAACAGCATGGAGCAATGACCGTACGTTTCCGTTTCCGTCAGTAACAAGAAAAAGAAATTGAAGGAAACAGTGTAACCATTGCCCCTGTTCTGTAACTATCGCCTCGATAAGAGCCGGCGATAAACGGTGAAAAATGGAACGATATTCTGTGAATTTAGTAGGACTTTTTTCCGGTTCTCACTGTATCTCGATCAATGTTATCGATGCGATAGTTACAGAACGGAGGCACTGTGCCCGTTTATCGCCATCTTTTATCGAGGTGATTTTTGCAGAACAGGGGTACAGTGTCCATGTTCTGTAATTGACGCTTCTGTAACCATGAACAATGGAAACTGCAACAAATTTCTTTGAATTTAGTAGGATTTAGTTCCGGTGTCGATGTTTTCGATACAATAGTTCCAGAACAGGGGTTCAGTATCCTTTATGTAGAGAATAGTGCGATTTTAGTATTTCCTGTACCGCTGTTCTGTAACTCATCGATAACACTTATCGGAACGAAATTCTACTAAATTCATAGAATAGAATTTCGTTGCACTTTACACCGCATATCGCCGGATTTTATCGAATCGATAGTTACAGAAGATGGGCATTAAAATTTCAAATCGTATAAGCTCTCTGATTGGTCGGCAGCATCTGATTAGAGAAGACAATTTATTCAGTTGTAAGATGCCAACATTTACAATCTTAAGTTACATTTAAAATACAAGACTAAAAGGCAACAGTTTCGAAAATGCTAAAATTGTTTATCTTTTTGTTTTTTTCACAGCCAAAGCCAATTTCGGACGACACTGTTTCTATCAGAGAAAAAGTCACATTATCCAAAGGAGAAAAATGGCGGATTCTAAAGAATATCACAATTATATCATTTGCCTTTATGGTGCAATTCACAGCGTTTCAGGTAAGAATTCAATTTTCTATAATTTCAAGAAGAAACCCGATTCTAATATTATAATTTTTTTCTTTTCAAATTAGGGTATGGCTAATTTACAGTCTTCAATCAATGCCAAAGATGGTTTAGGAACAGTATCCCTTAGTGCAATTTATGCAGCCTTAGTTGTATCCTGTATATTTTTACCCACCTTGATTATTAGACGGCTAACGGTTAAATGGACTTTGGTATTCAGTATGCTGTGCTATGCTCCTTACATTGCCTTCCAGTTGTATCCAAAGTGAGTTATTTTATATTTAGTTTTCTTTTTTCAAATCACATAACGACTATTTCTAAACGAAAATTTTATTTAAAGGTTTTACACATTGGTGCCAGCTGGTATTCTAGTCGGTATTGGTGCAGCTCCTATGTGGGCTGCCCAGGCTACATATCTCACCCAAGTTGGACAAGTTTATGCAAAGATAACAGAGCAAGCAATTGATGCTATTATCGTGCGATTCTTTGGTTTCTTCTTCTTGGCCTGGCAAACAGCTGAGCTCTGGGGAAATCTCATTTCTAGTTTGGGTAAGATATTCGCGAATTTGGTAAAAATAAAAGTGATCAACTAACAGTAGATATGTTTTCTTTGAACAGTTCTCTCAAGCGGCGCTCATGGAGGTGGTGGTGGTGGTGGAGAAAGCACTGTAAATGAAGAAGATTTGCAATACTGCGGTGCTAATTTTTGCGTTCAGGGAGTCAATGGACATGGCAACTTGGAACGTCCACCACATAATGAGATATTTGAGATAACTATGATCTACGTTTCTTGTATTCTTGCTGCAGTTGCTATTATTGCAATCTTCCTCGATCCCTTAAAACGGTATGATTGGCAACATTAACTTGGTGGTCAATGGGTGATCCTAATATTTTCTTATTTTCTTTTCCTTTTTTATCACAGGTATGGTGAGAAACGTAAGGGATCACAATCTGCTCAGGAAATATCTGGATTGGAACTCCTCTCAGCTACTTTCCGTCAAATGAAAAAGCCCAATCAGCAGCTATTGATTCTTATCACTGTTTTCATTGGCATGGAACAGGCTTTCATTGGAGCCGACTTCACACAGGCATATGTGTCGTGTGCCTTAGGAATCCATCAAATCGGTTTTGTGATGATTTGTTTTGGAGTTGTTAACGCTATTTGCTCGGTTCTCTTCGGATCAGTTATGAAGTACATTGGAAGGCAGCCAATTATTGCATTGGGTGCAGTTGTTCATTTCACAATTATCGTCGTTATGCTTGTTTGGAAGCCGCATCCTAGTCAACCAATTATATTTTATGCAATGTCTGGACTTTGGGGTGTTGGTGATGCTGTATGGCAAACTCAAATCAATGGTCTTTATGGCTTGCTCTTCAGGCGAAACAAGGAGGCTGCTTTCTCAAATTATCGTCTATGGGAGTCCGCAGGTTTCGTTATTGCCTACGCTTATGACACAACTCTCTGCACACGAGTCAAGCTCTACATTCTCCTTACTGTCTTGTTGTTAGGAGTCATTGGCTATATTATTGTTGAGATCCTTTACAAGCGCAAGGTAAGAAAAAAAACAATAAAATTTACTTGTACGAATTTCCTTAATAAATACCATTTTAAATTAATTTTAGCAACGTAAACTCAAGAAGCAAGAAGCTAAGGACAAGGAAGCAGAAGCTGCTGCAGCTGCTGCCGCCGAAGCTAACAAAGACGAGCCCGAAGAGACCGATGACGAACTTGATGACCTCGAAGAAGATATTGTAGTCACACACTTTTAATTTCAACCAACGCGACGAAACATAAAAAAAAAAACCATCGCTTCCCTAAAGCAAGTGCAATCTTAACTTAAATTTTCAAGACGAAGGAGAAAAGCTGGAACCTTTTATGGAAGTTGATCGAGCGGTACAAGAAATTAATTGAAAATGCTAACTTATTCTACATTCATGGGTAGAAGATTTATTTCAAAGTAAACACACATAGTAGTTTTTAGCATTGTTCCATTTTCCTTTAGTTAAGTGGAAAATAAATTCTTAAAGTTACGCGAGATATAATAACTGTCCAGCAGATTCCTATATAGTTAATTTATTTTTATTTTTTTTTTCCTAAGCTTAAGTATATATAAATAAAAGAACATTTAATGTATAGTCTACGTTTAACGTCTTAACACACATAAAAATTGAAGAAGAAAATATTCTGCTCAGTATTATAATATTAAATCTTAAGCGAATAAAAAGAAAACAAAAATTTAAAAATACAAAAAAAAAAAAACATTCCTTTATTATTGTAGTTGAATAGAGACTCTTTGTGTGAGAGACTCAAGATGCTACAATCTATATTAAATTAGTAATGCCTTTTGTTTTGTGATCGAAGCAATATTTAAGATAATTCTCGTTTATTTAAAACAACAAAAAACATAATACAAAAATAATTCATAGAACATTTTTAAGGTGGACATGTGTTGTTAACTAAGGATACTTTTGTGTAAGTTGTGGGTGGGATATTTTTTTTTTTTTTTCTAAATCATAGTTTACACAAAAATTACAAAATATTGGGTGTACAAGTCACATTTTCGACTGCATCTGAAATATTTTTATAAAAAACATTTATAAAATAGTAAAATCAAAACAATAATTAGAAATATTAAACAGAACATTTTTAATTGTAAGTGTTTACGTTTTATTTAAGTGATCATTGTGTCATCTAGGAAAGTATTGCGAATATGAAGCATATTGTGTGTGAAGAATATTGTGAAAATTTGATGTAAATATAAAAAACAAAAAAATAAATAGATCCGATGTTTTTTTTTCCAATTTTGGGATATAAAAAGTCAGAGAACATTCAAACTTGCACCAGGTAGGATTGTGTTTTGTGTGTGTTTTTGCAACAGCTGTGGAAAATAGGAAAAAACCGAACAGATGGTTTTGCACGCAAGGTAGTTTATTTATGAAAATAGAGTGCGCAAACATGAAGAACATTTCCAGCTTATTATTCCTCAGGCAATGTTTGCTAACGCGCATTATAGTTAGTAGGTTTTTAACTCAGTTGTAGAATTCTGGGATTGCCTAAGTTTTTTTTATGTGGCTACGGTTACCTGTTTGTATTTTGTAATTGTATCTAAACAAAATAAATATATAGGGTGTGGCACCCTAAGGTCTAACGCGTTTCACTTTACCATACCGAGGGATTGGAAGGGGCAATTTTTCGCGATTCCGAAAGGCAGGTCTACAAAGCACTTATTATTATTATTATTATAAATTCTTTATTATGATAAAATCTCGAAAAATTTACATAAAAAAATACAAAGAACATTAGCATGACAAAAAAATATTTGCCGTCTGCTTGAAATTTGACTTTAACGAGGTTTAATAAAAAGAAAGTAAAAGTTTTGTTTAAAAATACATAAGTATACAATAAAAGTAAAACAATTGAACATATGTTTGGAAGCATATTAACATTGCATATAAAAAATAAATTAAATTGTTTCTATTTTATTCGATGAAACTGTTTCGGTAACCCAAGGCATGAATAATAAAACTATAAAGAATATTCCAACTACACTGACCATTTAAAATATATTTGACTTCCTCACGAGTTAGAAAGCTCTTTTCAAAGTAAAGCCTTCGCACTTCTTGTAAAATTGGGCAATTGGCTAAGAAGTGATTAATATCTTCGGTTTCGTTACGGTTGCAGAGGTTACACAAGGATTTATTGTTTCTGTGAGGCTTGTAATTTAAATTTAACATTTCAGTTCTTGCCTTAAACAGTGTACTTATTTGATTCACTAAGGGGCGGCCGTGGTGCAGTGGTAGAGTGTTTAGTAGATAGGCCGGACGCGTGGGTTCGAATCCCGCTCTGGGCATCTACTTTTCTTTCAGCCTCCCAGTTTCATATGGACGCCGCCCTTGAGGTTATATATGTGAAATTACTAACAACTTATTTCCAACTACTGCAACACAAAAAAAAGGGAAAGGCTGCTACTCTGGTAGTACAATGGACCGGATATTAGGTCTGAGTTCTCCAGATTAGCATATAAGTCTCCTCTTTTATAAAAAAAAAAAAAAAAAAAAAAAAAAAAAAAAAAAAAAAAAAAAAAAAAAAAATTGATTCACTGAAAATTTGCTATCGAAATAATTGTTTACGAAAAGAGCTTGATTGAGCTCTTTATACATTAAACGGCTGGAGGAAGTTTGGGCTCTGTTCAAGAATTTGAGATAAATTGAATCATCTACCTTTGCAATGCATTCGTAGAATCTATCCTGCCAATTTACAGAGGGGTTATCATTTAGCTTAGGCTGACGGCTTAGCCATAGCGCTTAAATTCATATTATGTTCTATCATTTTGTATTGAAATGTTAATAAATGAATAACTAACTAACTAACTAACTAACTCATTTAGCTTAAGTTCAAAACAGTGTGTATCAGCTAACTCCATTACTTGCCTTTGGAGGTTTTCGCTCGATCTTTGCATGACTTTTACTATGTAGTCAGCGCTGGACTTAAGGTTTCTCAAAAAGATTGGTGGAAGACCTGATTCAACGTGTATAGCATACGTAAGAGTAGATATTGGAAGTTTAAAAATTCTCTTGAAGAAGAAACGTTGTAACACTTCAAATTCTTCAAGATTTTGGTAACCAAACACTTGGCTGGCGTAGCATAAGCAAGAGTTTATAGTGGCTTTAAACACTTTATATTTAGCTGAGATGCCTATGTACTTATTGCAGAATATTCTATTCCACATAATATTTATTGCTACTTTTGTCGATACACATTTATCCTTAGCATGAGGGTGGCAATCTAAGTTGCTTGGGAGTAAAACACCTAAATATTTGTATTGTGAAACAACTTCAATAGGTTCACGTTCTAATCTCCAAATCTCCGGATGACTTCTTCTTCGCCGGCCGTCTTCAAAGATCATTATTTTTGGTTTGGAGGTGTTTATTTCCGGGTCCCATGTGTCGCAAAATCTTTTCACTTTATTGATTTGTAGCTGTAAAGTTGTAGGGTTATCCGAAAGAATAACCAAGTCATCCGCATAGAGAAGTACTTTGATAAGTACTCCACCAAACCTGACGCCACCAGGCAATTCATTGGAAACATCATCTATGAAGAGAGCAAACATTAATGGGCTTAAAGGGCAACCTTGGGGAACACCCGCATTAGTGCAAAGAAGGTAGACAATGAACTACCATTGGAGACAGCAGTGCAAGTATTGGAGAGGAGTAACTTATATAATCTTAAAAACTTTGTCGAAATGCCTTTATTTGACAGTTTAAATATCAGCGAATGTCTATTGACTGTATCAAACGCCGCTTTTAAATCAATGAAACAGGCATAGAGTTTCTGTTTATTGTCGATAAATTTTTTTGCGACGCTGGTGAGCACAAAAATTTGATCGACCGTCGAGAGTCCAGCGCGGAAACCACCTTGAAAAATGCTTAAAAGCTTATTTTCATCTACCCACCTCATCAATCTACCATAAAGAATTTGAGTGAATATTTTTCTCAGACAGGGTAGTATCGAAATGGCCCTATAGTTTGATGGTATTTTGGGGTCTCCTTTTTTGAAAATTGGACAGAGCACTTTTCAGGGCATGAAATTTCTATCGGAGAAATAACTAATTCCTCGGAATAAAGTTGAATTTGCCAAGAGGAACGAAATAATTAATTTTTGAAATATCCAGATCGATATCTGGAACTACTAATGCAATTTACAATTTCAAAGTCGTACGTAAGAAATATGCTGGCTCAGAAACCGAGGTTGGACGAGGCAGGGCTGTATAATATTACCAAATCTTTTCTTCATGGTGATAAGCGTAGTAGAACAATTTTGTCAAACGAAAACGGAGTACCTAATTCAATGAGACCTGCAGACACACTTCAAGCACCTATGGACTAGGTGAAGAGGAGTAGCTACGCTTCTTCTCCCTCATTGATAGTGGATACCCCATTCCCTTTAATTACAAAATGGGTGAAGATGAAGAGAGAAACTAAAATCGTAGATTTGAAAAAAAAGCTTCGGGAAAACGAAAGGATCAGCTTTGAAACAATCTTATGAATCTAAGTAAATATTTCTCAACAGCCGGTTCCGAAAGTTAAATACATCTCCATCCAGAGTTTGCTATTGTCCTCACAACATAAGTATAACTTTCCATAGTTCCTGTATACACAACGCTATGTATATGATGTTATATCGTTTGAATGAAAAGGAGCCAGACTTTGAGAAATGAAAAAAAGTAATTCCAATCACTTTTTGTCAGAGCAACACACAAGTGTTTTGCATTTAATTATTTTTTATTTTATATAAATGCGAATTAAGAAATGTTTTCTTTGTATTTACCTATTGACAGAACCGATTTGTGCCACGGGCAAGTTAAAATATATTTGCTAGTTAATTAAAGTAGCGTATCTTTGCGACACATTGGAGAAAGTAAACATTTTATAAATGATTGATCGCTTTTTAAAGAGTTTTGCAGGATTTACAACACTCGACGTGCGTCGTCAGCCAGCGAGTGTTAGTATTGTATTGAGCGCTAACGGTAGAATTTCGTCGATATAGGGAATCAGTGCCCCTGTTCTGTAACTATCGCCTCGATAAAAGCAGGCGATAAACGGTGGAAAACGGAACGAAATCCTACTAAATTCATAGAATTTCGTTCCATTTTCCACCGTTTATCGCCAAGGCGATAGTTACAGAACAGGGGCACAGGCGTCGGATTTACTCATCAGTGATCGAGTTAGTGATTACGTTTTTCTTTCAAAATTCGTTCTATATTACACAACATTAGTTTGCTGTTCATTTATCGCCGTAATCTCGCTCAAACATTGATGGAAGAATATCGAATTGTGGTACTAAAGTGATCGATAGTGAGAAGAAATGCCAAAAACACATAGTTCAGTCACATATTACTCGATCACTTGTGAGGTAAGTAGTTCTAGAGAAAAAGAAAAAGAATATACTTATACATTACTAGCTGACCCGCCCGGCGTAGCTCAAGCGTCAGGCCCTACGTTTATCAAATTGAAAGTTAAGTAAAGTAGCTTCAAAGTTTCCATTTTTTTTTGCTGATTTACGTGTTTTTTATATGAACAAAAGTGACATTCTGGAAGAATGCCATATCTCGGGAACGGGTCGATCGATTCCAGATTCATCTTACATCTACCAACATTTCCTAAGCTACCACAAATATTTGGTTTTATTCGGGCGAGCTGTTCTCAAGTGATGCGATCACAACCAACCGTACACTTCTTTTTATATATTAATATTAGAGCCAGAGAGTCAACTGCGGAATGGTAGTGCCATTTTGAATACAAGCTTATTTTAAACCGGTTACTCTTGTCGCCATTTTTTTTCCGATTGCTTTGAAATCAGTTCATAAAAGCGAAGAAGTTTTTGACATTTTTGGGTTTTTAACCATAGAGAAATGTTGAAAGCTTCATACAAAACTGAAGTACAAATTTTATTTGCCATCAAAGGGAAAAAAAACATTAAAAAAATAAAAATAAAAAGTGGTTGTGAGGAGACTCAATTGCAGCCTGATATAAACCTTTATTCAAATAATGTATTGGCAGGTTTGCCTAGCATCTACATCTACATATCAAAAGAACAATTCTTTGAAAATCGATTTCGTAATGGTAACCAATTCAAATGCATTACATTTCAATGCCCTGGATTCCATGACTACATGGGTATGACAGACGTTTAAACGAACGCAAAATCCTCAATTATCTCTCCCAAAAATTAACATTTTTTGGCTTTCTAGACTTTTGGATACTGCAGTTTGAATGACATCTCAAACGAAAAGTTTTGACATCTGAGTACGAATATGACCGTGAATGACGTTTAATTTGCGTCCTATAGCAATGTGTAGACTTACTAAAAAATCACACTTAAAAATTGGCTTATCAAAGAAAAACGTAGATAGTTTTTGCGGTAATCTGCTTAATTTACCAAAGGTCAGATATGAGAAGGAACAAATATATCAAATGTTTGCAGAAAACCTCTCTCACAGTGCTGTTAAAGAAGAAAAAATTATTTTCAAGACCTAAGACTTGGAACCTTTCATTAAATGATATACGAGTAGGTACCTATGTACATAAAAAGAATAATGATCATTGAACAAACTTTTGATGCTTTTAAAAATATTTTTAGAAGACTTGCAAAAAATTCATTCTTGTCCCAACTTTACCAATGACTTCTTTTTTAAAAACAGTTCAAGAACAATTGAAACAGCTATAACCTTTCGCTTGTTAGAATTCACGTTTTTTTCACCACTTTTAACCTCCAACCAGCAGGAAAAATATGTTAAGTGGACACGGCTATGAAAGTATTGTAAGAAAATCATCTTTCAAAACTGAACAAATAGACTCACAAATAGTAAAGTCTCAAAAAATTTACAGGCGCCTGGAAGAAACTCTCAGGAGTAAAAACCTCATTTTCAAGTTGCCACTATTTCAAAATGGAATTACCCCAAGGAATGCGAGATGCCAACAATCTGGCACATTGAATGTTCATCTCCCGGAAAATACCGGACATCACCTCAATTGAAGAAAATTAAAATGAACTTTCGATCATCATCAACCCCACTGACGCCCTCACAATGCAACGAATTAAGAAGACAATAGATCATCACAGTAAAAGAGATACAAAACTAAAACATTAACTTTCTTTTTAAATCTAAGTAAGGAAGAGCTATTCATATGATGGTAATTACTCTCAGAGGACAAACCAATTGCTCGCGAAAGGCGATACGCTATTACTATTATATTATACTATTGCAAAAATCATGAAAACATTTCGGTTTCTGTTTGTGACATGGTTGCAGTACAACATCCCTTGTCGATCTTCCACAGCGTGAACCAAAATTCATGATAAGTTCTTAAAATGTTTGAAAGCGAATTTGGAAGGAAATCTTAAAGGATGATTACCGTTTTTGTTAGACCGTTTGAAGAAATGGAGCAGACCAACAGTTTTCTACCGATTCCAAGCGGCTTATCGAGAAAGTGCTTTTAATGGTAACGAATTTACTATCGAAGGAGTTCCCAATCGCGAAGCCGATACTCGTGGAAAAACATTTTTGTTCTTGTTGAGATTTAAACCATGAACCTCCCATGATGCGACATGCTGACCATTACGCACACGACAGCATTTTCTGTCACTTTAAGTAATAACCAATTTTTATAATTTTTTTTTGCTTATGGCTGGGATACAAAAAAAAAAAAAAACTCAACTTTTCTAGTTTTATTCAAGAATCTTTTAGAAAACTGTTGGTGGAAATTTGGAAGATTATTATTTAAACATGAAAAATGCCGCTGCGCGGTTTTTTTTTTGAAATATGAAAAGCGTTGTTTTGCAATTGATAAGAAAAAGACTGAATAGAAACTTAAGTTCTCATTAAAAAAAATATTTATTGAATATATAAGTGACCGTGTCCACCACGGACAATTATTTGATAATAAACAAATAAACAAAAATAATATAAAATAATAATTGATATACACAAATAGTTTAAAAGTGCGATTTTACTAAATCCTGGCTTTCACATTTTCATAACAAAAAAAAATCATCGACAATAATTCACAAATACTACACTAAAAACAATACTACACCAGAGATAGACTTCTTTGTTCTGTTCAATCAGCAACCATCATCAAATTCAACAGTTACATAAGAAATAAGCTAGAATCAAAAGAGAATATTTGGATTGCATGGGGAAAGAACAAGAGCATCTAATTATTATCACATCCCTTAACAATCTGGCTTTTACCAATCTTTAAATGGAATATGAAGAGTAATATGAAGCACGTGTTACTAATCATTTGATATATCAAAACCAACAACGTCATTTCGATTAGAATGTTCACGCATTCGGTCTTAAGACTCTAAGTATCGAGAATATTATATGTATTTATTTCCAAAAACATTATTATCAGTTTCAATTTATTAAAATAATTTATAAAAATGCATTCTTATCACAACTTTTCATTTTACTTCTTTTTGAAAACAGTGCTGCCAAGAAAAACATGTTAAGATGGCGCGGTTGTGAAAGTATTCTAAGGAAGTCATCTCTCAAAAAATAACTAAGGATACTAAAGTCTCAAAAAACTAACTCTCAAATGGACAGGCGAGGCGCCCGGGAGAAACTTTCAGGAGTTCAGCAAAGAAATCTCAAACGGTCACGTTCTATGATAATGAGGTTTAATTCGGCTGTATTTTATTAGTTGACAATGTTTAGTAGACTACAGTATTTATGGTGTGAAGCAACGCACAAAAAGTAAACCGAAAATATACACAAAAAAATTCGAGATAAACCAATTTTTGCAAAATCAACCGTCATACAATATCAAGCTAAGTTTTCATGAGTCCGTATCGCTTTTTCGATTTGGAGAATCAGAATACTCATTTTGAAGTTGCCATACTAATTCAAAAAGGAACTACTCCTGGAATGCGAAATTCCATGAATCTTTAACAATTTAGTATACTGTTGTGCTGAATGTCCTATCTTCCGGCAAATATCGAACATCAGCTCAATTGAAGATATTCAAAATGAACTTTCAATTATCCCTATGACGTTCTCAAAATGCAACGAATTAAAAAGCCTTAGCAATACAGTAAATAGAAAGAGATATAAAATTAAATCTTTAACTGTCTTTTTAATTCTAACTAAGGAAGAGCTATATGCCTCCTACTAATATTATAAACGTGAAAGTTTGTATGTGTGGATGTATGTATGTAACTCTTTCACGCAAAAACTACTGAATGGATTTTACTTAAACTTTCCAATAATATAGCTTATACATCAGAATAACACATAGGCTACAATTTATCCCTAAATTCCCACGGGAACGGGAACGTATACGGGAACTTAGAAACTACAACACCGATTTCAAAAATGTTTCCACTGTTAGAATGCTTCATTATCCCCGAGTAACATAAAAACTAATTCATCCGTTATTTACCTATATTCCCACGGGAGCAGGAACGTATACGGGAACTTTGACACTACAGCACCGATTTCAAAAATTCTTTCACCCTTAGAATGCTACACTATCCCCGAGTAACATAAAAACTAATTCATCCTCATATTCCTACGGTTCCCAACATTCCCACGGGAGCAGGAACGTATACGGGAACTTTGACACTACAGCACCGATTTCAAAAATTCTTTCACCGTTAGAGTGCTACACTATCCCCGATTAACATAAAAACTAATTCATCCCCATATTCCTACGGTTCCCTATATTCCCACGGGAGCAGGAACGTATACGGGAACTTTGACACTACAGCACCGATTTCAAAAATTCTTTCACCGTTAGAATGCTACACTATCCTTTTGTAACATTAACTTTAATTCATCCACATATTCCTACGGGAACGGGAGTCCTTACTAATATAATAAGTGTGAAAGGAGCTCTGTCTGTCCGTCATTCTATGTTACCATCTCCCGCCCAAACTAATAAACCGATTTAAATGAAATTTTAAACAAAGATTGTTCAGAACCTGAGGAAAGACATAGACTATATATTTTTTCCCTATATTCCCACGGGAGCAGGAACATATACGGGAACTTTTACACTACAGCACCGATTTCAAAAATTCTTCCACCGTTGGAAAGCTCCATAATCCCGGAGTAACATTAACTTTAACTTAATCCACATATTCCCACGAAAACGGTCACCATATTCCCGGGAACGGGAGTCTTTACTAATATTGAAAATGTGAATGTAGCTATGTCGGTATGTTTTTCGTATGTCTCCCGTTCAAACTGCTAAACAGATTTTATTAAATTAGCTACAGAGATGGTCTAGAATATGCGGAAGGATAAAGGCTATATATCTATCCTTATATTCCCACAGGAACGGAAATAGGAATTCAAAAACTACGGTTTCAAAAGTATTTTTAACAGGGCTACAAGGTGTTGAAATAGGGGTTGAATGTTTTTTTGGAAATACCGCCATTTTTAAGGCTAGAAGTTTTATTTCCTAAAAAGTTAAAAATGCTGCTGAAAGTCACTATTCCACGCGGACGAAGTCGCGGGCACAGCTAGTTAATAATAAATTTACTTGAGAATATAGTTGATATGACATTTACACTGAGACTGTAAAATCTAATATATAAAATTCTCGTGTCACAGTGTAAATTAAAAAAACAATGTTGAGGGTAAATGACCCTTATCACTTTGGGGTATAGAAAATAGATAGTAGCCGATTCTCAGACCTGCTGAATACGCACATAAAATTTGGTAAAAATCGAAAAAGCCGTTTCGGAGGAGTACGGTAACTAACTTTGTGACATGGAAATTTTATAAATTAGAAGATATTAAAGGGTGATTAGATCGAAAGGCTTTTGAATGACACATGACAAGACCATTTTCTATATTGCATACATAAAGTGGCGCAACAAAGTGGAGACTCCCAGGTCCTAGCGCATTTCTCGCCTCAGGGAGGAATGGAGGACACCTACAATTTTCTGCCAATTCCAAGCTGGTAATCGAGAAAACGCATTTCATGACAATGAATTTACTATTACCAATCGCGAAAGCCGATTCCCGTGGGAAAACATTTTTGTTTCCTGTAGGGGCTCAAACCACGAACCTCCCAAGCAGCAGACATGCTGACCATTATATATAGGACCGTATTTTCTGTCACTTCAAGTAATAATGTAAACAATTTTTATTATTTTTTTTATGTTTATGGCTAGGACATCAAAAAAAAAAACAAACTCAACTTTTCTAGCTTTATTCAAGAATCATTCAGAAAACTGTTTGTGACAAATTTGGAAGATTATTATTCAGAAATGAAATATGCCTCTGCGTTTTAATCAAAATATGAAGAATATTATATATAATATATTGCGAAATATGAAGAACGTTGATAAGAAAAAGACTGAAAAGAAAATTAAGTTTTCATTAAAAAAAAAACTTTAAAAATATTTAAGACAAATATTTAGATCATAATAAAATAAACAATAATAATAAAAAGATATTAATTGATAGAAAGATAGTTTAAAGGAAAAGTGCGATTTTACTCAATCCTGGCTTTCACACTTTCATAACAAAAAGAACCTATCATCGACAACAATTCACAAATACCACCCCAAAAACAATACTACGCCAGAGATAGAATTCTATGTTCTGTTCAATCAACAACCATCATCAAATTCAACAGTTATATAAGAACTAAGCTAGAATCAAAAGAGAATATTTGGATTGCATGGGGAAAGAACAAGAGCATCTAATTATTATCACATCCCTTAACAATCTGGCTTTTACCAATCTTTAAATGGAAAAAAAGCAATGGAGTAATATGAAGCACGTGTTACTAATCATTTGATATATCAAAACCAACAACGTCATTTCGATTAGAATGCGTGAATTCGGTCTTAAGACCCTAAGTATCGAGAATATATATTTATTTCCAAAAACATTATTACCAGTTTCAATGTGTACTCAAGTGGTTAATTGCAAAGCTGCTTGTCAAACGTTTTATAAAATTATTCTTTATTCGGATCTATTTATTAACCTTGTAGAACTCCCGGGTTTCAGTGCCTCCATGCATAGAAAAAGAAAAAGAAGAAGAAAAAACTCTGACAATAATATACTCAAAATTCTTAATTGAAATCGTAAATATTTACATTTTTTTTTTTGCTATGTTTATACAGCCCCTCCCAAAATAAAAAAAAAAAAAGTTGTTTTCTGTTTAGTGCGCTAAATATTGCGATTTAAAAAAGAAATACCTTTGAAGACAGGTTTATTGATATAGTTTGAGAGGTCCGATGGCTTTGAGTTCGATATTTCTTTTGAATCGTTTATAGTAAATAATATCGTGTCTCCAAGTAATTAGTGAAAGACACAGGCAATTAATTTATATCTCTTGATAACGGCTGATAATTAGAACCTATTTTTTTAAGCTGAGAGTATTACGATATGGTAGAACATGAGAAATGTAAACATCTAATTATTTACAGAAGAGAGAGTAAGATCGATTTTTAGATGGGGTGGTTCGTTCAAACTCATTGAACTCTGTTTTCAATAATAGCCTGAGAGAGTGCTTTTTGATAAATGATAAATGTATATGCACTTGTTTTGCAATGAACCTCTCATTTTATTCAAATTATTTCAAGTTAGAAAGCGTTTTTCATGGCAGTGTGTAGTTTGTCTCGGAGGACTTGCCAATTCCTCACGAAAGGTGATACCAGTGAAAAATATTTGGATATGTTTCTGGGACTCGAAACTCGAACCTTCCACGTAACAGGCACACGGGCTAACCATTACGGCACGGGTCCAATTTCATCGATTCCAACTTTGTGTACAGTGTTTGGCTTTTTAAGATGAAAATCACAGTGCATTTGTGACTTGCCTTCATCAGATACATTATCTCCAGCCCCAATATTAAAACAGGCGTATTGTGTTTACTGGGACAGTGAAGTGAGTATTCAAACATTGGCCTAATGCATGGAACTATCCAATGTCGGAAGTCCTTCCGACTCTTTCTGAGGTCAACATGGCTTACGCAAAAGGCGGATTATTAGTGTGACACGGATAAGAGATAAGTTGGAGCTTTATGATCCCTTCAAGATCACGATCGCTGCATAATAAAGGAAGAAGAAGAAGAAGAAGAAGTGAGTACTCACTAGCTTTCAAATCCTAGTTCACATTGAGTATTTTATTCAAACGAGCTTGATAAGGAAGTGCTGTGCCGAGATTTATCTTATTTCATTTTCTAGGAAATGAGTGAGTCGTAAAAGAATAAAAATTATGATGGAAACTTCTGTTGCTCCGCAGCTTCCATTTGCTTACATTAGGTTTGTTCGTTGAAGCCCTAGGGTCGCCCTGGGGTCGCCACAAAGTGTTTTTTGAGAAACCCAAAGTCGCCCTGAATGTCAAAATGAGTGTTTATTGAGCCCTAGGGTTGACCAAGGTTTTCCATCAACTCGCCATAGGTTTTTGCTGTGGCGAGTTGAGTCCTGTCAAATGGCATATACTTTTTTTTAATGACAGGGATGTGTGGTGATTTGTGATTTAGCGTTTTTTGAGGAGAGGGAAACCCAGTTTTTTTTTACAACTCATAGGGTTGTCAAGAAAACCTGGGTCAACCCTGGGGAAAGTTCAACGAACGAGCCTATTAGTCGTGTTTCTTATGTCGTTTTCCATTGGACGAAAAGAACCGTCCAGGAGCGTCCAGAAGCATTCTCAAACCGTTCCATTGGTGCAAAAAGATCGCTTCTCATGATTCTGAGGAGTGACAGCCGCTTCTCGATTTGAAGTGAGAATCGACTCAAGAAGCACTAATACATGTTCCTCAAATGTCAAAAAGAAAATTTTCCACAGGAAATATTTTTTATGTGCAATTGGTGTTTTACTCACACAAAGCCAACACGTTAAGTTGAGCAAAAACAATTTTAGGTGTTCCATTGGTTTTTAAAATGAGTGCTTCCCCGAGTGAAACCAATGGAAAACGCCATTAGGCAAGGCTGTCATAAATATAACGTGATATCCCAAAAAAAAAACATATCCCAGACTACACAGTTTTAAATATTTGAAGGTTTGTGTTCTCGATCATTTGTCAAATTCAATAAAAAGACAATAACATTTTTTTTTTGCAAAGTCCACACAAAAAATACGTGAAATATTGCAACAGAAACCAAAAGCAGATAATAAATAAAAGTGGAAAATATTCCAGAAGACTATAATTGTTTCAAGCATGTGTTTTATAATTTAAATATTAGTTTTCTTACTTTTTTTCTGGTTCCATGTTTACCGAAATCATTTGTTGTCTTTTGTTTTAAGACAAAAAATACAAATAATGTTAAAAATGGGCCAGTTCACAAAGTAGGCAAGTAATTTCTCTCGTGTCTTTGAATCTGTTTATATCACAGAGTAGTAGATATTCCTTATTCTGTGGTTTATATGCTTACGGTTCAGTTTACACGAGAATTGAAATATCAATGCGAGTTGAAAAAATATACTGTGATTTGTTTTAGATACCTTAAATCTGTTAAAATTTTAAAAATGGTTTAGGAAACAGGACCCTAGTGCATGGTTCCCAATTTAAAAACTAGATTACGCTGCAATGTTCTTATGCTATGTCCTCACCTGAGAGGTAAATTTGTTTAACTCAAAACACTCCCAAACCAACATGATAACCAAGTGGTTTGCCATACAAAATGAAACCTTTTTAGTCACTGGGTTTCGTGATAACCTACTCAAAACCAAGTGCGCTGAATGCACTATTTCCAATATTCCAGTGAATTTGACGAGTGGAAGTGAGCGGAGAGAGAATGAATTCTCTCATACGTCGTTGACGTTCTGCTCACACTTTATGTCTATCTCTTTTTAACTTAAGACAAAAAGGTAAACTCAAAACTTTTTTTCATATGCGGGCACTAGTTGGTTAACTCAAACCATCCTGGAATGAAACCCAGTTTAGCTTCAGGTGCGGACATAGCATTAGATACACTTAGAATTAAATTGGATCAATAAATAATTCTTAAATTAGAATATTTTAAGGGAAGACACAAGAAATACCATTGGAAAAAATGTCAACGTTTACAGAAAAATGTGAAAGAAATATGCATAAAACGCATCTTTATAGTAGTAGTAGTAGTAGTAGTAGTAGTAGAATGTGATTTTATTTGATATTTACAATAGGTTACATATATTTACAAATTCACAAGTATGGCATTGGCTTTTGCCGTCAGCCAGAAAAAAAGAGTATTATTCAAACATTATGTATAATCAAGATTAAAGTAAAATTGAAAAGATTAGACTCCTTTAAGATGATCACAACAAATAATAATATAAATATTTTGTTTTTCTTATTAAAAAGCTTCATTTAAAATTTGATTTCTGTAGTTAAGGACTGTTTTAACGTTGCTTGATAACATTATCCAATCTTGACCATTCAAGACATTTGCAGCTTCATCAACAGTTAAATAGTTTTTCCCCAAGTGCTGTTTCGTATTGCTTGCAGGATTGGACATGTTCCTATAAAATGGATAACATTTTCCGTCGCACGAAGATTGCATAAACTGCATTCCGTACTTACATCCTGTCCGTATGGTATGTAGTTCAGTCGTAGTAATTCTCCTCTGGTTTTGAAAATTATAGAGATTGTTTCTATTGCATATCGGTCTTTGAAGTAATTGTTAGGTCCAAGGTCGTATCTCAGGAGCTTATACATGTTTCGGGTACAACTCTGTTGGGCTGACTCCGTAAATTTAACAAAGAAAGAATCTTCAATATCCTTCCCAATAATTCTGGAAAGATGTCTTTCCAGGTACTAGTATTTCTTTCCACCAAGTGGATGTCGTGCTGAACTCCAAGTCGTGACCACTCTTCGAAGAACTGTGATTTTCGTGATAGCAGATATTTTGCGATAATATTAGGCAAACGATGATTTGGAAGAGCCATAACCTTTGCAATGTAGAACAAGTGCAATTTGAGCGAAAAGACGTAGAGCGGAGACACCCCGGTCTCCAAATGTAGCATATATGTAGGGGTGTTTTCGGGGAGCCAAAAGATCTTTTTCAAAAAATACCTCAGTAATTTTTCTACTTCCTCATATTGAAGGAACCCCCATACTTGACCAGCATAGCACATCACTGACCTCAAAACTGCTTCAAAAAGTTTATATTTAGCACTCGGGCTTATGTGTTTCTTCCCAAGGACCCCCTTCCAGTTGCAGTTAATGGCTTTTTTTGCTTCTATAAGCTTTTCCTGCAAATGCTTTTTGAACGACATCTGAGGCGTAATGATGACTCCAAGATATTTATATTCCCTCACCAGCTCAAGCTCCACATTTTCCCACATCCATTTCTCCTCCCTTGCATATCGCCCTGTGCCATTCCGAAATATCATTACCTTGGATTTGTTTGTATTAACTGTAAGATCCCAATTGCGGCAGTACAATTGCAATTTATTAATCATTATTTGCATCATATTTGGAGTTTCCGCAAAAATGACAATATCGTCCGCATACATTAAGGTTTTTATAACTGTACTAGCAAAACTAATACCTCCAGTCAAAAACTATGTAAGGTCATCCAAGAATAGCGAAAACAGAAGTGGGCTCAAAAGGCAACCCTGTTTGACCCCGGAAGAAGTATGAAACCAGGAAGATCCTTCATTTCCATCCCATACTGCTGTGAGGTTTTGCTCATAAAGTCCTCGTAATGTTTTAAGTATTTTTGACGATAAGCCTAGACTACAAAGTTTGTAGAAAAGGGCATTTCTATCGATTGAGTCGAAGGCAGTCTTGAAATCTACGAAGAAAGCATATAACTTTTTTCCCTTGTCTAAGTATGATCTGGCAATGCAAGTTAGTGAAAATATGTTATCGACTGTTGAATATTCTTTCCTGAAGCCAGCTTGAAACTCGCTTAGAAGATTATTTTGTTGTATCCAGTTTGACAGTCTGTCTTGAATGACACCAGTAAAAATTTTCATAACAGAGTTCATGAAGGATATGCCTCTATAATTGTTAGGGTCGTTCGCATCGCCTTTTTTAAACATTGGGAAGATAATATTCCTTCTAAAGCTTTCTGGGATTTCACCAGAATTGAAAATGTAATTATAACTTTCGGTAAGCTTAATCACAAAAGTTTCTGTAGCGTATTTGTAAAACTCGTACGGAACACGATCATCCCCTGGAGCCTTGGTCTCCATTTTCTACTAAAGGACTAGCATACAACATTTGATTCGGTCTTGGTGGTGCACCTAGTAGCTGTTCGAAGTGGTGAGCAAGCTTCTTCCATTGAAGTTTTGGTAACAGCTTCATATTTTCGTTGGTGTGACCCGGCTCTTCATCAAATCGACACATAACATTCAGCGGCAAATGGTCAGAATAAACCAGCTCATCTACTTTTAAATCATCTACATACTCGAACCATTTTCTACGTATGAGACAGTAATCTATTGTGGAACAAGATGTTCCTCTTATAAATGTAAAATGACCTTCTCTATCACTTTCAGTTCTCTCGTTCACCATTGTCAGACCCACTGATTCACACATTTCTATAAATCTTCTCCCATTTCTATCTATTTTCTCGTCCAGAGCAGATCTAATTATACTAATTGACGCTGGTGTAAAGTCTGGTTCCATCTGTAATATCTGAGAACTTCCTACCCTAGCGTTGCAGTCTCCGATTAGCATAATATTTTCTTTGCCTAGCTCCATTAGGAAGTCGTACAATCCAGTGAAGTCATCCATCCATTTATTACAGTTAATATAAACCGGAACCGGAACGCATCTTTATATAAATCTACAAATCAAACTCTTTTGATACTCGATTAAAGGTCAGAAATCAATCCCAGGATTTTACTCATCCTTTTATCCCCGACAGTTGTTCGGAATGTTTTTAGCCTTGTTGACACTATACAATTAGTTGGACAGACTTGGGCTTGAACGACCAATGCTTGATAGTGTGAACCCTTCAGACGACCGCTTGTCCAACTTGTTGGATAGTTTTCAAAAATTTTTGAAAATCTAAAAGTTGGATGGAGTGGAAGGGTATGTGACATAAAGTTGGACGACAAGCTTGATAAGTGTGAACGCAAACTACTTCAGACAATCCAACTTCCATCAAACGAAGTCTGTCTATCTAATTGTACAGTGTGAACAGGGCTATTAGGTTTGTTACAGTGGAGAAAAGAGAATGAGCTTCGTTCAAAACTGCTGCAATCAACATTATTTGCCATCTAATATCGTTTTTCATTGACGAAAAGAGATACTCCTTTTGTGAAAAGGTCTCCAATTTGATTGGCAGATCTACTTTGAATTCAAGCACAAATGCAAAAACATTTGTTTCGTCAAACTTTAAATGGAAAATAATTTGTTTATTTTCAATTTGCTGTGCCAGCGTTGAGTTGAAAAAAATTACTTTAAATTATAAGGAAACAAGTAAATATGTTAAAATTCAGTAATTTGCTGAAGAAAACAAATTACAAAATATGAATTCCGATATGTGAACATCAATTTAATCGCCAATACCAACAAAAAACCTATAAAAACATGTTCCATTGAAAGGAGTAGTTCTCGATTTAAGAGTGAATCTATCGAATTTCATTGAAAAACGCTATAAGTGAAAACAATATTGAAAAGTGAAAATAATAAAACTCAATTGGAACAGGAAGCAGTCGTCAATTCAAATATAATAGGGTATTACTTGAATTAACGGCTATATCCGGCTGCATATTGGCAGATAATATTTATTGCTGCAGTTTTGGATGACATACTTTTAACTGTTACAAATCCAAAAATAACGAAAACATGTTAACCTTTTTAAACTGATTTCAAGCCAATCGACAAAAAAATGGCAACAAGGGCTATCGGTCGTTGGTTCCCGGTCTAATTTAACATGTTGAAAAAATGTTTGTAATTTTTTTTTTTTTCATATGTAGGAGGTATTAAAGTAAAAATAGTGCGTGCAGTCCCCCCGCGCGGAAGAAGTGAAACTTCCTAATATGAAAATGAAAATAGGAAGGGGTAGAAATTTATTTTGAGTGAACTCGTATTGTTTCTTTAAAAGAAAAAGAATTAGAACAGTGTCCAAGTCCAAATCGTATTTATAAACACTTTCATCGCTGTCTAAGAAATGTCTAACTTTAGACACCGAAATTGGTTGTCTAAACTATGGCTAAAGTGACCATTGATACAGCAAAAAACAATTTTGTTGAACATGTTATAAAACACTGTTGAGGGTGTTAAGACCGAAAAAATTAAGTAGTTTGAGGTGCAAAAATACTACTTTCAACAATTCCACTTATAAATTGCACAAATTTGATCATTTTATGAGACTTGGAAAATCAAACATGTTTAGACATGATCAAACATGTTTAGACATGATCAAACATGTTTAGACATGATCAAACATGTTTAGACATGATCAAACATGTTTAGACATGATCAAACATGTTTAGACATGATCAAACATGTTTAGACATGATCAAACATGTTTAGACATGATCAAACATGTTTAGACATGATCAAGCACGTTTAGACATGATCAAACATGTTTAGACATGATCGAACATTTTTGGGCCGGGCTTAAATGGAAATTGCTTATATATACATGATTATGCCTCCGCTAACTACTACATACTCATTACTACATATATCAAAATTCTAATAAAATCTTACAGTTACCACTCACCAAAAGCTCTGATTTGTACATACATACATACATATGTATATTGTCTTCCTAATAAAATTCCGCAGTCAGCACATTCGAGGAGAAACTTAACAATTGGTTTTTTTGTTAGAATAATTTAACTCAATCGATTTACACATTTAGTAAGCACTTATCAACATATGTACATATTTACATACATTTATGTATATTATACAAATTAAAAGAAACTGCTTTAGATATTTTCTATCGTTTCATTGGAGAAAAGAGTAAAACTCAACACTGATCGACTTTTCATTTTACGACTGAATATGTTTAACACGGAAGTGTAACGCTGCATGTAACACGGAAGTGTAACGCTGGATGTTTGCAAGTCGCATAAGAAGTTTCACTTCAACTTTAGATATTTTCTATCGTTTCATTGGAGAAAAGAGTAAAACTCAACACTGATCGACTTTTTCATTTTACGACTGAATATGTTTAACACGGAAGTGTAACGCTGCATGTAACACGGAAAAGTAACGCTGGATGTTTGCAAGTCGCATAAGAAGTTTCACTTCAAAAACTGCATCTCTGAGTGAGACCTAAATACGGATTCATCGTTCTGCCAAACAGCAACCGTCTCTTGTTATAGTTTTCAAGATGTTCGTAGAAAAAGCAAAAAGTGTTGCCTTTATAAGGATATACTAGGATACCTCCTTTTACTTTATTCGCGCAGTGTTATACTAATTCAAGAACTTTCGTGAGAGTTTGCCCAACAATTAGTCAGAATTTCATGGCAGTCGGATGAATGGTTTACAAAACAAAAAGGGCAAAAAATATGTAAATAATCATCAATTTCAAGGTATACCTAACCTATGCATACACTACCAATTTCGGAGCTCAAACTGTTCAATACTATTTAGGAAAATAACCATAGCTTCTGATTCACCTGACATGTATTTAACAAAACCGTTTTTGATAATTTATTGAACAGTTCTTTTCCAACTAAAGATGCATACTAAAAGTAAAGATGAAATTTAACAAAGCATACAAAATGTATTCTCATCCCCTTTCTTTTAGGAGTCATCATAACGTTAAATTTATCACATCAAAAATAAATTCAACAACCTATTTGCCATCTACTTACTTTTGAACAGCTTGGAAGGCATAATTTGAGTGGGTACTTTTTCAAACCGTTAAACTCAAGAGCTCATCTGAAGAGACTCGCTTTGGAAGACGAAAGGCAGTTAATTGCATTTTCAATTCTGACATTGAGATCTGCTTTATTTGATGGCGCTAATAACCTCTTGAATTATGAAGTACTTCTGCCTGTCTGCCTTATCGGTGAATACACTTCTTCGATAACAAATTCAATATTTTGCTTTCAAATTGTTCTTTTGCAACAACCTCATTAATTGTTACTTGTTTTGAAAAGGTAAAGATAAATAAAATGATTCATGCAAATGTGTTATGCAATTGTGAAAGCACACACATTTTAATTATATGAATATATTGTCAGATATTCGTATGAATTTTTATTTGTTTGAAGTGATTAATTTAGTTTCTAAAGTTAAAATCTTTGCCCAAGCTCTGCAAACATTTTTTTTTTCTTTTCTTTTTTTGAAACTTTTTAAAACGAACTAAAGCTGGAGACAGAGAAGTATTTATTTTCAAATGATGTATGTATGTAGGTAAATGAGCTATGTGTGTAGGTAAATAAGCTACGTATGTGGTAAATAACATAACATATCACATTATTATTCCTCATTTAAGGAATCAGGAATAATAAATAATACGATAGAAAATGTGGTCTTCAGATTACAAGGCTTGCCGATGTTCATGTACATATGTATTAAATATTAACTTCGTTCGATGAACTTTACCCGTGTTTTCGAATCTCAAAAATGCCCAGTCATTGCATATGCTTGTCACTTCCTACAACAGTCGATAGCAGTTAATCGAATGAGTGTAACTCTTTTTTATCTTTTGTCGCTTTCCATTCCTGTCAATCTACGAAGCACTGATTTTTTTTCATATTTCATACATCTTTACGTACACAATTATAAAATTTTTGTTTCTTATTTGTTTGTATTGAATAATTTCCAAAACAACTGAGCCGATTTGAATGAAATTTGGAATAGAGATGGTCTAGACTCTAAAGCCTAAAGAAACTAATATTGGCCATATTTCCAACTGCCATACCCGGGAACTTAACTTAAAAAATACTTGACCGATTTCAAAAATTCTTTCACCGTCAGAGTCCTACTTATTATTCCCTAGTAACATGAACTATACATCCCCATATTCCCGCGAGAACGACCGTCCGTCGTCGGTTGATACACAAGATACACAACAGATCAATTGCCAATTGATTCAGGTTGTAAGTGTGTAGAAATTCCAGAATTATTATATGTAATTTATTTTAGTTATTTTATGTATGTATTTATTATTTTATGTAAGGCAGGTGAAAAAAATTATTTCCAATTATTTAGTAACCACCATTTTTAGAAGATGAATTTTTATATTTCACAGCCAGCAGCTGTCGTCAGCAATTTTTAAAAAGACAATGTATCCAAAAATGAAAAAGATCAATTATTTTTTGCCAATGGATCGCAAATAGCTAGTGTCCATTACCACTTTAACAGATTTGGATTTAAAAATATTGATTCTTTTGCCAATGGAAAACCACATTATTTGATCCAATAAATCTATCAACACCAACGCGATCATCTGCCAGTTTGATGGACACTACTTTCATCGACGGGAAAAAAACACTTACAGAATGACAAAAATCGTGTTCAAATGGCGACGACAAAACTTTTTTCTTTGATAGAAATCCTAATTTACCAATGGAAAACCCCACAAATGTCAAATACCTATGGCTCTTAAGAAATATTCCTTGAAGCTAGTTTTCAGTTTGACATTTTTTTGAGTAGCATGACTTATGTCGTTTTCCATTGGTTTCACTAGGGGAAGTAGTACCTATTCATTTTAAAAACCAATGCAACACCCAAAATTCTTTCTAATTCAGTGAAACGTAATTGCCTTTATTTGAGTGCTGAGTGAAAGACCAAGTTTATATTGGTCGATTTGTTGAAACTATGTGAGAATAAAGCGTTCTCCCTCTATGTTACACCAATTTGTAGCGTCAATTCGATAAATTGGTGTCACAGAGAAAGAAAACAAGAAAGCAGTCGCTTTATTCGCACGAGTTTTCAACAAATCCACCATTGTGAACTTGGTCAAAGCCTCATAAATAGGTCTGTTCGTTGAACTTTCCCCAGGGTTGACCCAGGTTTTCTTGACAACCCTATGAGTTGTCAAGATAACCTGGGTTTTCCAGTCCTCAAAAAACGCTCAACCACAAATCACCACACATTCCTGTCATTAAAAAAAATACATGCCATTTGACAGCTCTCAAATCGCCACAGCAAAAAGCTAGGGCGAGTTTATGGAAATCCTAGGTCAACCCTAGGGCTCAAAAAACACTCAACTTGACGTTCAGGGCGACTTTGGGTTTCTCAAAAAACGCTTTATGGCGACCCCAGGGCGACCCTAGGGCTTCAACGAACAAACCTAATATTACTCATAGAAAATATTTCTTGAGATAATTTTCGTTTCAATATTTGACTAACATGTTTTAGTGCTTCTTGAGCGGACTCTAACTTCAAATCGAAAAGAGACTGCCACTACTCGGAATCATGGGAAGAAATCTTTTTGCACCAAACAAAGGAACGGTTTGAAAATGCTCCTGGACGCTCCTGGACGCTCTTGTACTGTTCGTTTCGTTCAATCCAAGGTGACGAAGAGTCACTTTGTCACCGCGAACCCTCGAATGGGAATCCTCGCCGCAATTCTCTTTCGGGTGTTTTGAAATCAATTTTAAAAAATGAACGTATTTTCGCTATTTTTTGGTTTGTTACAGTTGAGAATGTCAACAACTTCATTCAAAACGTTATTTGTCATCAAACATCAAAGTGAGAACTAAATTTAAAAAACTAGAAAAAGTCAAACTGAATGCAGCCGAAAATAGTGGTTTCTTCAAATACGACACTATATTTGACTTCAGCACAGAACAAAAACTTGTGGGTGATTCAGGAAAAGAGAGTCAACTCGTATCCACTTTGGCTGAAACCCTGTCAAATTTTTTCAGTGGTGACATCGAAGACAGCGTCTTATTTGAATTAAACGGCTATATCCGGTTGCAATTGAGTCGATTTCCATTGTGATTTACAAAAGCACTTCTAAAAAGTCTTTTTTTCCTCACCCAATCAATGGGATGGACAAGTAAAAAACTGATTTTTTTGTTACAAAAATTATTTTAAAAAACACAATTAATATTTGCTTATAAGCATTTCATTACAAACAACAGATGAGAAAATAATTAATTCTTCCTCTGTGTTATGTCGATCTCCTTTCACCAATTTGCAGTCGCTACAGAATTCGATTCTTTTTTTGGTATCTAGGAAATTAAAAAAGGAGCAATTTTTTTTAATGAATGTGTGTGTCCAACTGACAGATAAAGAAAAGCAAGCATCAAAGAACAAAACAATAACATTCATGATGTTAAGCACACAATTTTTATATTATTTTTTTTCAACAAATGTTTTCCAAATTCACAACTAAATACAAAACAGTTCTTTTTTCATAGGCTGATGTTTGTGTTTGACGTTTTCGAATTTTCAAAACTACTGTGTGGGTGAAAATCAGTGTGCAAATCCGTTTCAAAAAAGAGATCGACTGCAGTCGATTTTTTTTTTCCTCCTAAATGAATTCCATTGAAAAAAATTTATAATTTGAAATAGGAATTCGACATTAAAAACCTTCTTGCTTAAAACAGCAAATATCCTTTCAATTGAGTAAGTCACTCTTTTCATTACAAATTTCAAACTGTTGTACGTCAAATCTTTTATATTAGCTGCGTTCCTTTGGGAACATTTATCTACTGCTTAGTACTTCTGGCTGCTTTGAACTACTTTTCCCTTGTGGTCAAAGTAGTTCTTCGAAGTAGTTACGATACTAGTCTACGCCAGATGGCGTCAGTAAAAAGAAATAGAAATTGTTGTTGTTTGATTTGACGTTTCTCAAAAACAATAATTTTGCGAATGTCTTCGGGTGTGAAATTTCTTTCTTTTCAAAGTTTTAAGATTTCTTGCAATGGATTTATTCAATGTGAGTTGTAAAATTGTAATTTAACGCAATGACATATAATTTTGGAGGTTAGATTTTACTTTTTGAAAAATTAACGCGTTCCATTCAACGTCTACTGCGAAGTACAAAAAAGTAGTTTAAAAGTCCCAAAGGAACGCGCCTATTGGTGTACGTGAAAGTGCGTGTGAATCTTGAATCCGAATATAAATTTGGAAGAGTGCTTTTTTAATGCAAAAATAGTGATCCATTGGGCCCGGTTATCGAAAAAGCACTTTTTAAGTGTGCTTTTGTGTACCAATGAAATGACATTACTGTAGTTATCACTACTTCCATGGCAAATAATGTTTATTGCGTCAGTTTTGAATGCAGTTTTCAACATTCTAAACTGTTTCAAACGAAAAAAAACGAAAGCTCGCATTGTTTTTTGAATTGACTTCAAACAAACCAATATATACTTTCGGTTAAAAAGTTGCAAACTACTGTCCCATTCATTATTTTGTTAGGAAGTTTTAAAAAGTACTTCTCAAGCTCAATAGAAAACGCTAACTAAATGTATTGAGCTGAAAAAATATTTAGTTACAGCCTTATTCATAATCGCATTTTAAAGATAATCAGATGATAAAACAGAAATTCTTATTCATAATAGATAATCAGCCTAATAATATGGCAAGGAGGGGAAAAAGCATTATGAATAGGAAGCTGATTAAAAAGATAATCAGTGTGTATCTAGTCAGCCGATCATCAGTGTATTATCTTTTTATTATGAATAAGGCTGTTAATTTTTATACAAATCATTGAGTTTTCACAATCGTGTACTATTATCAACAGCGGCAGCACTGATGCAGTTTGAATTTTGAATACTTCACGTCACGCACATAAGAAAAAAAAACATCCTTACGTTACGTTAACTGACAGACAATTGACGTTTCTATTTTTTGTTTTCATTTCTTTTTGGGTGCAGTTGAATAAATAAACGGAAGTGAAATACTTTCGTTTCGAAGTTGATATCGTTTTGTTACAGTAGATTTTCGTTTTTCATACATTTTCAATTACCAAGAATTCATTTATCCATAATGTTTTCAGAAACTTGCATTGCTCCTGTCAACATCGCCTTAATAAAGTACTGTGAGTGAACATCTCCTAAACAAATGATTTCTAAAGTGCACTTTCTCCAAATTGTTTGGTGACTTGAATTGTGATTTGAATTCTCAACAATTTTCAGGGGGAAAGCGGGATGAAGATTTAATTCTACCAATAAATGATTCCTTGAGCATGACTTTGAGCACCGATGAGGTAAGTAATCGTCATGACTACAATTTTTGAATAAAGAAGAGAATAGGTTTCGTAATCTTTGTGATCTCGTTAGAAATCTGCATAAGCCAATATTCAAATGACCTCAATTTGCTATTCTAGATGTGTGCGAAGACAACAGCGACTGCTTCAGAAAAGTTTGAAAAGAACATCATGTGGCTCAATGGGGAGGAAGTTTCTTTTGAAGGAAATCCCCGGGTCATGAGATGTGTTAGAGAATGTGAGGAAACTTCATAACCATCTACATATATACCAACTATTTTTGTATGTTGCATATATTTTTAGTGAAACGATTGGCTTCCAAAAAAGCTTCACCTAAGTTCCCTGTTGAATGGAAACTCCACATTTGTTCAAAGAACAATTTCCCTACAGCAGCAGGTCTAGCTTCGAGTGCTGCTGGCTATGCATGCCTTGTCTATACACTGGCTTCTCTATATGGAGTTGAAAACGAAGAACTTACATCAATAGCTAGACAAGGAAGTGGCTCAGCATGTCGAAGTCTGTTTGGAGGTTTTGTGAGATGGCAAATGGGCAGCCAAGACGATGGAAGAGACTCAATGGCTGTACCAGTTGCTTCCGCTACACATTGGCCAAACATGCATGTTCTCATTTTGGTTGTTAAGGACACTGAAAAAAAGACTGCCTCCACCAAAGGAATGCAACGCGCTATTGAGACCTCAGACTTGATTAAACATCGTGCAGAATACTGTGTCCCAAGAAGAATCTCGCAATTGACCACAGCCATTGAGCGTAAGGACTTCGAGACATTTGCAGAAATAACAATGAAGGACTCGAATCAGTTCCATGCTATTGCTCTGGATACGTATCCTCCTTGTGTGTATATGAATGATTGTTCTCACGCTATCTCAGAGTTTGTTCATGCATTCAATCTGGCTGCTGGAGAGACAAAAGTTGCTTACACTTTTGATGCAGGTCCGAATGCTTGTCTGTATCTTCAGGAGGAAGATGTTCCTAGGGTCTTCCAAGGAATACAACTTTGCTTTCCTACTGATTCTCCAGCCAATGAATTCGAGAAGGGTTTGCCAATTCCAAAAATTCACACTGTGAGAGTTCAGTTTTTTGTTACTTGTATGACTGTTCTATCTTTTTTCTTTGTTTTTTAGGATGATGACGGTTTACTCAAGGGCTTTAGCTCGTATGGACAAAACCTCTTAAAGTACGTTATTCACACAAAAGTCGGCACTGGCCCCAAAATATTATCGAAGGAAGAATCTCTTATAGGAGAGGACGGACTTCTATTGTAATGGCAATGAGATGTACCTTTTCGTGGTGTTTTTTGTATTTATTTCTATTTATTTTGGGTGTAAAGATGTTAAACAAAAGATGTTGTTGCAGTAAATTCAATATTTATGTATTTTTTTACAATTCATAAAGTTTTTATTTTATTTTACATAACAAAGAGACTACCAGACAAGCTTGAAAAGACTTTTTCAACAGCAGATTCATAAAGCTGTTTAGGTATGTACGTGATGGTTTTGAAATTGTTAAGCGACCTTTTGAATTTGTTTAAATTGGAGGTGAGGAAAGTCTTAAATTAAAAAAAAAAATATATCTCGGATGTCTCAAAGGAAATGTTTGATTTTAGTGGAGAAATGAAAATTTGATGTTAAGAAAAGCGGAGTTTATGTTGTACAATCCGTTGGACAGACTTTCGTTTGAACGACCAATGTTGGATAATGTGAACCCCCAGACGACCGCTTGTCCAACTTGTTAGATGGTTTTCAAATATTTGTCAAAATTTTGAAGTTGCAACCACAAGATGCCACACCTCACTCGGATCTCAAAGATCCATTGTGCTCCCCGGGAAATCAGAGGATGAGGAAATGGGAGGATTGGAGAGGTAGATGGTACGAAGCTATGCCCATTGTAGTCTCAAAGCTATCACAGCTTTCCCAATTATTATGTTTCACACTAATGATAGCCCTGTGGAGTACGCCGACTGGATTGACACTGAAAGGGCTCCCAGTTTCGAACTATTTCATTTCTCTTGTTGGTGTACTTGGATTCCCGGTACTTTAGCTTTGAGGAGTTAGTAAACAAAATTGTGGAACAGAGGACTTGGGGCTCTTCATTGGTTTACACCTACTATGTCTTTGACTGCCTCTATGGCTGCTCTTTATAATCAATCAGCTGCACATAAGTTTCCGTAGCTCTTCGTTAATTGAGGCCAGTCAAGATTTCGGGGTTTTCTATCGAATATCTTTTTTGTTTCACAGATGCAACAACCAATCGCTAGCTATAGTTAGCTTTCCACACACTTTATACTGACTGTTTAATTCAGTTGCCTTTTTGAAAATAATAATTTGAGTCACTTCCCACAGCAAGTCTTATAAGAGCTTTTATGTCTTATATTTCAACGAATCTACTTAGGAGATTAGTCTGTTAGGAGTCATTTTAAGGAATTGTATTTTTGTATTTTATTTTACTTGTAATATTGCTACAGCTTAACCAACAATCAAGCAAGCATTTCTTACAAGCAAAGCCAAATAATAGAAGTTGAAATTAAAATAATTTGGCAAAAATTTTGAGCATTTTGAATATTGTGGCCTAGATGAAAAATCACAAAAAAATATAAAAATCGATAAGAACTCTGCAGAATCTCGTCAAGGGTAATAAAGTGTGGGTGACCAAATTACGAAACTATGACTCCTGTTCTGGTTTTCGTTCGGATACCATAGCCTCCTGTTTTAGAATTTCTGTCGCTAATCATTTTGCTAACGGAATTTAATTCGGCTGATGAATTTAAAAAAACACACTATTTATTGTTATACATGACAAAAGTAGTGAACTATATTTACACGTTCATGTACTAAATTAGTAGACAGATCACATGAACATAAAAATTTAATTTTTGAACCGTTTTTATGATATAAAGTAGTGAATCCGTTCGGAAATAAGAACACACTTTTTGAATCCGCACGGATTGAACTTCGGTTTCCGTTTTAAATCCGATCGAAAATCAGAACAGCCATGTATGTAAGAAATGGGTCGTTAAGTTCTTTAAACCAACGCTAAATCATTTAAATTTTGATGATTGTTGACTATAGAGTCAAAATCTCTACTAAATGTAAGCTTTCGATCAAAGTAAAATTCAATAGGTGATCCGAAACTTTAAAGAGAAAATCATGATCTTGCACTTTGACATGTTCAATAATTTGAGAAGAGCATTAAAGTCGTTTTGTAAATGAGAATATGAGAATATTTCTCAGTATTTGAATATGATAAACATATTTTGACATCGTCGGCGTAAAGGAGAGTCTTTGAGTGGTGAAGCGCATAATGGGCCAGTCATTTATGTAAATGCAATAAGAACAGGAGAGGTCCTAAATGGCTTCCTTTTGGCAATCTTGATGGTAACATCTTTTTTGCGTTAAAAAAATAAGCTTTAAGGTTCTCGTATTGGGTTACACCATCCAAATACGATAGAATCCACACTTTGAGAAATCAAAGTATAACCAACATCAATTTGTCGAGATGTTTGATATAAGCTCCATTGAATTTGAAATAATGGATCTTGCACCGAAAAAACCATGTTGTAATTTTACATTTATTTGAATCAAAAGAAACATACACTCTACCATAAGCAATTCAAATAGTTTTTAGGAAAAAGCTCAATTTTGGGAGCCCCTGTAGCTGAAGCAATCGTCCCTATCGAGGTAACCGTCGGAGCGGAATTCTTTCCGATCTCCTACGATTCGGAGACATTTTGCTTCGTGGTAGTTCTCCGATCGGTCGATCCGAAGTCATCCGATAAGTTTTTGTTGCGGAAAGTATTAGTTTTGGGAATGCAATGCGTTGCCGTATTTGTGAAAAATTTCTTACGACGACAACTGCTACTTCGAATTGAATCTCCGAAAAAGGATGCGTTGCGGAGAAAATTCCGCTCCGAGCGACGTTTACCTCGATATTCAGATTTGTAAAGGGGTTGAATGAATGATTTTTTCCAATCGAGATATACTGAATCATATATTTGATGAAAAGATAGCACAAGACTCGACACAAAGATTGGGGGCGTCTCCGAAGTATATATCCAGAAACACCATCATGACCAGGTAAAAAGAAAATCTTATACAAACTTAAATATTTGATAAACAATTCATACAAAAGAATCTTGTCAATGGCTTTGAATACTAAGCCTGTTTGTCACAGGCTTAGTATTCAACGTGACATCCCTTATTTGTTGCCCCATATCCATGATCTATACTATCGCATCGCAATCATCGTAATGCGGCGAGAAGCAATCGAATAGGGCTAAATAAAATATCAGTAAGATGGACACTCAGGATGAGTTTGTATGCCCATACAAATTATACAGGGTGTCCCGTACTTCGTGTGTTATCCTTCGGGGTGTGATTCTTGGTCATATTCTAAGAAAAAACTTGTTCTACAGTAAAGCGATTCTCAACTTTGACATCACTTTTTGACAATTTAAAGAAAGGCTAACTTTGGTGTACCCCGAACTGTATTAAATTCGATATCTCTGTCAATACTGATGATAGAGACCTAATCTTACACTCAATTTTTTGTAGAAATAACAACCTTTAATACTGTATTTAAGTTGAGCTCCTATAGGCTTAGGATTGCCAGATTTTTAAAGTTTCTTAATTTTTCAACAGAGATTCAACAAAGTTTGGACTTTGAGGTCATTTTTTTGCAGAAAATACCTGCGATAAACATAGATTTTCTTTATTTTTGCAGATGAACAAAACAATAATAAAAAAAAAACTCAATAATAAGTAGACGCAAAAACCCATACATTTTATGATACTTGGAAAAAACTGGTAGAAAAAAAAAAAAACAGGTAAGAAATCTTATTGTGGGTTTTTTACGGATTTTTATTGCAACACCTCGCAAAAGGAGTAGTTTTCCAAGAATTGATTGTTTTAAGTAGTTATTATGACTTTGCACTGATGAAAAGGGTTGAAAGTCTATTTGACCTGCTACCATAATCCTAATTGACTTACCTCATCTCAGGGAAATTTTTGGGGCATGAATGTGCAATATGGGTCGTATAAAAGAATAAGAAAACAAATTTGTTCATCAGTTTATCAAAATAAGTCACGACTGCAGTTTGATCAGAGAGCTTTTTGAAATGCCTTCATTTACGAAAGAAGAATACGCAGACATTTTATTCGTATATGGGTTTTGCAATGGAAATTCAAGAAGAACACAACGAAGATACCAGGAACTTTATCCCAACAGACGACTTCCTTCTGAAAATGTTTTTGGAGGAACCTTTCGAAGGCTTCGAGAAACTGGATCAGTATTAACCGAAAGACCTAACGCAGGAGCTGCAACCAGAAGAAGAGTTACCGTTACCGTCGATGAAAGAATACTGGCAGCTGTTGAAACCGATCCTGCCATTAGCATAAGACGCTTGGCTCTACAGTATAATGTGGCGTGGCATGGCGAAAATATGCATCCATATCACCATACACCTGCACAGGAACTACTTCCGAATGATTTTGTGATGAGAATCGAATTTTGTAACTATGGTTGCTAGAGAGAAGCTTGGATGACAACCACTTTATAAACAGAATTCTTTGGACAGACGAATCCCAGTTCACAAGAGATGGTATCACCAATTTCCATAACCTCCATACATGGGCTTCAAGCAATCCACATTCAAGACGGCAAAGATCGTTTCAGCGCAGATTTTGTGTCAATATGTGGGCAGGTGTTATCGGAAATAAGTTAATCGGACCTTTCAAGTTACCACCCCGACTTAATTCTACAAATTACCTGGAGTTTTTACAAAATGATCTACCAGGCCTATTGGAGTTCCACTGCATTAATAGTTTCACCATATTTTCAACAAGATGGTGCTCCCGCCCACTATGGTCGCGAAGTTAAGGATTGGCTGGATGAAAAATACGGTTGTAGATGGATAGGCAGAAATGGACCAATTCACTGGCCAGCACGATCTCCCGATCTCACTGTACTGGATTTTTTTGTATGGGGACGAATGAAAGAAATTGTTTACTCATCTGAAATAACAAACTTAACTGAATTAGAACAACGTATTTCCGAAGGATCACTGCAAGTAAGACAAGAGTTATCGAGAGCAAACATCCGCAATGAAATCCAAAAACGGGCTCTGGCATGCATTCAAAACGAAGGAGGGCACTTTTTGAACACTTGTTATAACTGTATTTGTATAAACTACATAAGAAACTACTAAAAGTTCTTTTAAAACTACTCCTTTTGTGAGTTGTTGCAATAAAAAATAAAAATCCGTAAGAAACCCGCAATTAGATTTTTTACCTGTTTTAAAGTTTTTTCCAAGTCATGAAATGTATGGGTTTTTGAGTGTACTTATTATTGTGTTTTTTTTTATTATTATTTTGTTCATCTGCAAAAAATAAAGAAACTCTATGTTTATCGCAGGTATTTTCTGCAAAAAAATGACCTCAAAGTCAAAACTTTGTTTTGGGAAGAAAATTTTAACACCACTTAAAACTGAAAATCTGCTCAACTTAAATACAGTCTTAAAGGCTGTTATTTCTACAAAAAATTGAGTCTAAGATTAGGTCTCTACCATCAGTATTGACAGAGATATCGAATTTAATACAGGTCAGGGTATACACCAAAGTTAGCCTTTTTTAAATTGTCAAAAAGTGATGTCAAAGCTGAGAATCGCTTTACTGTAGAACAATTTTTTTCTTAGAATATGACCAAGAATCACACCCCGAAGGATAATACACGAAGTGCGGGACACCCTGTATTTAATTAATTTATGTCCATGATTAATCATACACATAAAAATAAAATCCCTAATTCGAATTTCTCCCTGTCCTTCCTTGCCCATTACAAACGACGCGACGTTTCGTTTGAAGTGAAGGTATTGCTATCCTGTTGCTTTAAATAAAATCCACCTGTTGAGTTGAAGGTATAATCGCAAACATATCCTTGCAACAAGTGGAAACACCAGCAACATACAAATATTCTTTTCCCCTTCTCACACGTGGTCACAGACAATAAACAATAAACAGCTGTTTTTTGCATCATATGCAAGCGCATGTACTTGCCGGTTTGTTTTGTTCCCGCTGTTTTTGTTTATCAACAGTCTCCCCTCATCATTTTCGCTTCCTTTTTCCCCTTCAAGCACTAACACCAGCTCGGTGTCAACTAAAATTTTAGCGCAGATGTCACAAGTGCTGCCTTCGCCTTTTTTTGTTGGTACCAAAAGATACATTTTACAAACCTTCTTTAATTTTGCAGCGCATTATTGTTCTAAAAATGGAAAATTAATATTCGCATGCTATCCTAACGCTATTTTCATAAGAACTGTTTCGGAAAAGATTAAAAATTTTCACTGTAAGTGCCTAGAATTTTGTTCAGCTCCTCTGCAAAACGTACTTTTTGGTACTATGTTCTGATTTTTATAAAGCGGCAATACATTTATTCCTATTTTCCTTGAAAACACCAATGAGTCAGAAAGGGAAGTTGCACAAAAAGCAGACGCGCCTCCTTGTCTTTTCGCAGATTCGCCTCGCCGTCGTCTTGTTTATCGATTTATCTTTGTCGTTAAAAAGTTGAGAGAAGTAAAATTTTTTTTCACCTCAGAAATTTGCAGAATTCTTTTTAATAATGTCGACAAAGTGAAAAAATAAACCACAAACAGTTTCATTGATAAATTGTGTAAAAATTTAAATCAAAAACAAGTGGAAAATCAGTGTGTTTTAGGATAAATCCACGAAGTAATTTTTTTCTTTGACTGTGCAATGGTTGGCCTAGTGCAACCCTCAAAATATGGCGAACATTTCCATGAACTTTACACAAATGGTGCTGAAAGGTGAGGACAAACATAATGTATTTGTTAAAAACAAAATTGTTTATGGAGAGAATATCAAATATACAAATATCCATTTCAATTTTCAAGAAGAAAACCTAGTGACTAATTGGAAAATGGTCGAAGTAAGGAGAGATTAGTATCGATTTTTACACAAAGGAGGTGAATCATCCCTTGCCCGTAGTAATAGCCGTATTCTCTTGAGGCTTTCTGACTTATTTTTTTAGTACTTCCCAGTACCTAGATGATAAATGGAGCGATGAACTGCTTTAATATATAAGATGTAACCAAAAGGAGTTGATCGTTCCCAGAAAGGCATAAAGAAACAACAATAATAAGAGAGCAGTACTTTACTTATCCTACTTTATCTTCCGTTTTGAAATCCGAAAACCAAGTAAATAAATAACTAGGGTGGCGCAACCGAACGCAGATCCCCATGTTTCATGCTTTTAAAAGCATGAAACTTATTATTGGAGAAATTGCCAAATCCCCCCGAAAGGCAAAGCCCGTGGAAAAGTTTTTTTTCCGGGATTCGAAGCTGGAATCTCCCACGTAACAGAAGACACACTAACCATTACGGCAATGACTCCACTATCTTTATCTATAGGTCTGTTCGTTGAACTTTCCCCAGGGTTGACCCAGGTTTTCTTGACAACCCTATAAGTTGTCAAAAAAACCTGTGTTTCCAGTCCTCTAAAAACGCTAAATTACAAATCACCACACATCCCTGTCATTAAAAAAAAAAAATACATCCCATTTGACAGCCCTCAAATCGCCACAGCAAAAAGCTAGGGCGAGTATTGGGGAAACCTATGGCAAACCTATGGCTAAAAAAACACTCAATTTGACAATCAGGGCGAATTTAGGTTTCTCAAAAAATGCTTTGTGGCGACCCTAGGGCAACCCCAGGGCTTCAACGAACAAATCTTATATTAGAAAGAGGAAAGATTTTTTTTTATTGTATTGAATAAATTCCAAAACTACTGAGCCGATTTTAATGAAATTTGAAACAGAAATGGGCTAGAGCCTGAGAAATTACATAGGCTAGGTATATTTCATCGGTAAATTACGGGAATAGGATCTGGGAACTTTGTAAATACTGAACCGATTGCAAAAATCTTTTCATCGTTAGAGTTGGTCATTATTCCCGAGTTGCATGGACTATATTTAGTCAAGTCGAACTTAAAAACTGCTCAAAAGATGTAAAAAATTCTTTCAACATTAGAATGCTTCAAAATTCCTCAGTAACATCGATTTTATTTCATCTAAACATTGCGAACATTCGATACCATACTCTAATGTCGCATTACATTGGTTGGTTTGGGGAGGCACTCATTTTAAAAACCAATGGAACACCCAAAATTGTTTCTATTGAGTTTAACGTATTTGCATTTGAGTTCTCTTCCTCATTTTCATTAATGATCTCTTGTCTGAAACTTCTAATCCGCTTAACTGTTTTGCTGACGACTCGACCCTCAGCTTTTCATATTCGTTTCCAAACTCACGTCCCTGCTCTTCGGATGTGGAACTGGAACGGTTGCGTATGATAAGCTCATTGAATTCTGACCTTGACAGCTTTGTTACATGAGGTCATAAAAACCGAGTAGAATTCAATGCTTCGAAAACTCAATGCTGTCTCTTGTCGTTGAAGCTTAACATTCCCCCATTGCCATTATCCATGAATGGTACCTGCATCGAAGAAACCGAAAAGCTGTCAGTACTTGGTATGCGTGTAAACGATGATCTTCGTTGAAACGACCACATATTTGAAGTCGCATGCCTTCACCCTTCACCCCTTCTGATCTGGCTACAATTTATAAGGCCTTCATCCGCCCAAAACTGGAGTATAACTCCCATATCTGGCCAGGTGCTTCTCAAACATCTTTGCGCCTACTCGATAGGGTGCAAAATAGAGCGTTAAAATTTATAGGTGATAGTTCAATCGTAGAATCGATTGATTCTCTTGAACATCGTCGAAACGTTACCTGTCTCACTCAGTTTTATCGCTTTTTTCTATAAACAGTGCTCTAGTGAAATAGCCAGTTGAATTCCTCCACTGAAACAATTTAGCCGCAACGCCCGCCTTACTAGGAATGCTCATCAGTTTTACCTTGAGCCCAACTTCGGACGTACAGTCAAGTATAGAGATTCATATTTCAGTCGCACCACCCGAATGTGGAACGCTTTACCTGGCTCTGTATTTCCCCTGCATTACGATTCACAAAAGTTCAAAGGCAACGTGCATCGGTGTCTCCTTTCAAATCCTCTCCTATTTTCCTAAATGCTCGCACTGTGTTCTATAACATTAGGTCTGTTTCTTTACTTTCTGTGTAAAGTTTGGGAAAAAGCCCGGGAAAAAGTTTGGGCTCGAGCTTTTAAATGTTGTTTTTGTAATCTCCATCCGAAAATTTAAAGTAATGATACGCCTTTGGGATGTTTCTTGTTGAATGACATTTATCATGCACTCTCAGCCAGAGATACTAAAAAACATACAAACAATTTTGTTTCAGAAACGTCTTAAAATGAGCTCATAGCAATGTTACTTTGCATACTTAACATTATTTTGAATTTTCAAACCTACAAAGAGAGATTTTGATTTCCTTTTTTCATTTAATTTCAAATATAAATTTGAATTCAATCGAAATGTTTCGATCAGCTGACTTCACAAACAGCCGATATGACAAGCAAGAAAGTGCACGAGCAAATTGTTCGGGTAAATTCTTACTGGAGGGGAAGTGACAAAAAAGCAAAAGCTCTGCCACTTTTACGTCAAAAAAAAGTAAAGATACACGTTTCGGGATCCCGAGGGATCCCACGGGATGTAAAGCGGGTGAGTAAAGATACAGACCTATTATAAGGGTAGTCATAACCCCTTGATGTGCGCGTTAATTTAAAAAAAAAAAATTCCATGGCTCATAAAAAATAACCATTGAGGAAAATTTTCTTTTTTGTAGTAACATGTTTTAGTGCTTCTTGAGTGGATTCTCACTTCAAATCGAGAAGTGGCTGTCATTTCTCATGTCATTAATGTAACGGTTTGATAACCTTCACCTTTTTTGGGTGCCGGGGCACAGAGATATCGCGGGTAACTGCAAAGCCGATGAACTCGCCAGAGAAGGAACCGTTCTACCGATCTCAACCAGCAGGTTGAATATTGGTATACCAATCGCTACATGTAAACTTATGCTAAAGCAAGAGGCAATGGACAGAACAAATCACAGGTGGAACAATAGCACCACGTGCGTGGCAACAAAACGTATATGGCCAGGACTTGATCCAAAACGCACAAGACATTTGTTATCCATAACCAGATTGCAAGTTAGCTCCGTAATCAATGTCATTACCGGACATTGTCTGATAGGAAGACACGCCATAAGACCTGGCGTTCCCTCTAATGACTTCTGCAGAAGTTGCTTAGATGAGGAGGAGGAGGAGACAATCCCACACCTCCTCTGCTCATGTCCTGCACTCTCTTTTAAAAGAAAGCGGCATCTGGGGAAATATTTTCTCGATGATCCAAGCGATCTGGCGAACACAGATCCCCTGCATCTCCTTCGCTTTATTAAAAGCTCCAAATGGTTTTGTTAAGTGAGGTACTCCCTCGCATAATTTCTATGGTATCACAATGGACCTAGTATTGGTCTAAGTGTGTCAGGTGTATTCCTGACAGCCATTGTAACCTAACCTAACCTAACGGTTTGAGAATGCTTCTGGACGCTCCTGGACGGTTCTTTTCGTCCAATGGAAAGCGACATAGGTCACCGTAAGACTCGAATTACGCTACGCGTGCTTGGTGCTTAGAAAATCAGCCTCTGGAGAGATGCCGTTGTGGCTAAGATCTAAAAATGTAAGATTATCCCCTTTTGTAACAGTTTCTTAGTACCCAGAAGTAAGAGACCCAATGAAACACGACTGATGTCGTTTTCCAAAAGTATTTTCAGTATTTCACTTGATTTTCATCGACTTTCAGAATTCCTTTGTGGTGAAATGGAGATCTGTCACTCCATGAACACATTTTGTGTTATTAGAAAACAAAATTAATTTTGGAGTGAACTCGAGACTTGGAGTGAAAAATCTGCCACTCCAAGTCTCCAATTCACCCCGAAATTAAAATTCTAATATTGAATTTATTGCTTTGGGAGAAATTTTTATCAATACTATTTTCATTTGAAGTTATTTAGTGAACGCAAACACATACATACATATATGCCGTTTTCCAAAAGTGAATCTATGTCGTTTTCAGGAAAATCTGGAGTGATTTGTAGAGTTGGAATGACAGTTTCTTATAACAGTAACAGACAGTTTCAAAATTTATATCGTTTTCCAATAGTAGGTTCGTTCGTTGAACTTTCCCCAGGGTTGACACAGGTTTTCTTGACAAACCTATGAGTTCTCAAAAATGCTAAACCACAGACCACCACACATCCCTGCAATAAAAAAAAAAAATACATGCCATTTGACAGCCCTCAACTCGCCACAGTAAAAACATAGGGCGAGTTGAGGGAAAACCTAAGTCAACCGTAGGGCTCAAAAAACACTAAGTTTAACATTCAGGCGACTTTAGGTTTCTCAAAAAACGCTTTGTGGCGACCCCAGGGCTTCAACGAACAAACCTATTATAATTTATAATTACATTGTGTTTGGACTCCGTAACTTTTTACAAGATTATCGTCTTATCGTCAAAAATTTTTTTAATTTCATTTCGATTTCAGCGATTGAAGGATAGCAATAAAAGCAGGTAGCATATTTGGTAAAAGTAGGAACACCATTTCAAAGTTTCTGAATAAAAAGTTTTGATGTACAAAAAAATGTTTCATCTTTGCAAGCTTTGCCTGTGGTGATTGGAACAAAATTGCCAAGGCACCTCTGTACTCTACTTTTAAATGAATGAAAAAGAAAGAAACTTGTGCTGAAGCATCGATGGTATTTTCTTAATTGTATGATCAAATAGAGATCATATTAATTAGAAAATACCTATTTAGGGGTGGTGTACAAAGCGTGGAGCCCCAATTCCTTGCACATTTCTCTGAACCATACCTTGTGAGGGAATGGAAGGAAGCCATAATTGTTTTTGTTGATTTCGAACGACTGATTCAAAAAGTGCCATTTCATGGCACGAAATCATTACCGAAAAATTTGCCAATTCTTCTCGAACGGCGATACTAATTTTTTCCCCCTTTTTGCCCTTGTTTTGGGGATTCGAACGCCGAACCCCCACGTAACATGCAAAAAAGCTAACTTTTACGCCAAACCGTAAAAATACTTCACAGTGAAAAAAAACTACTTATCTTTGATGTTCAATACGGAGATGAAAACCAACGATTTTCTGAGTGTAAACACTTCAGTTTATCTGTAACCTTCCCAATTTGTCTTTTTTTTTTTTAATACAAACTAGACATGAAGTCAATTTTGCTCTTATATTGAAAAGGCTTAAAAACACAAAAAATCACTTTAAACTTTTCAAAACAAGTTATTACAAAAAACATTACTTTTGTCCAATGCTACAAGACTATTGATTATGTCCTAAAAACCGCGGAGTGCAAATCAGAGATAGGAGTGAAAATCCATATTTATCAGCATTTTTTTTAATATATCGCAAAATAAAATTAACAAAACAAATCTTCTATGTATTGATATTTTTCAGAAAACTTCAAGAAATCAAAGCCGGTTCGAAACGAAACAACAATAAAGACAAAAAAGCAGCCGAGAACGTGGTAGAAAACGAGCACATCTATCCAGCCTATTCGCTGGCTCATATTGAACTTAAGCCCAATTCATCAAAGTTTTCAGTATTCTCGGCTATCAGATCGGCTGTTCTTGAAGCTGACGCTAAATATGCACTATTCCAGGACAAGTCTATTTCATCCAAAAAGATCAAACCAATATCGTCATGCTGTCTTATATGTAACAACGCGTGTCTGTCGAATAATTTAATTGAGTGTTCTTGTCACACCAATGACAAACGCAATCGTGGTGTTGCCGACTCAGTTCACAGTGACGGAGATACTGAAACCGACGAAGCTATCGAAAAAGAAGTTCAAATAGTTAAAGTGCCATTGATAGTTGGTGCTGGTTTGAGAAGTTTGTTTGAACTAATTGCTGATGCAAGAAATATTCAACCGAATATCTGTACAAAAGCACTGAAGGCTTTGTTCGATGTGATTCAAGGCCAGCAACCGGAAAGCTTTAAGCTAGAGCCCGACGATCTCATAAATCCACTTTATGATTTGCTTCTAGATTTGGCTACCATGAGTACATCGGTGGTTGCAACGCAACCAGCACATACACCGATGTATGAGGCCAATTGGTCAAATATCGCTTGTTCTTCATTAATTGGCTTATGCATTGCTCGTGGGGATACTGGAAAAATCCTTAAAGCTATTGCAGCTCTCTTAAAATCTCCTAAGCAATTATCGGCTCAGATTATAAAACTGCCGCTTGTTTTGTTTTCACTCCAACGCACTGTCATGAGTGCAGCATTGAATAAACCGATTCGTCCAGACTTCCATTCACATGGAGTACCGCAGAACTGTTTGATTGATGAGGTGAGTATTTTCCAAATTGTAAATTCTCTAAATAAGTGAAATTCCTCTCTTTAAGTTCTCCTTGAGGTCCATCATAAGTACCACAGTGCCGTTAACATCAGTTCAACCTGCAATGTCTTCGGATGGAACATTCATTTACCTCTTATATCGTAACTGTTTGTTGAAAGTAGGCTCGGGATTCAATGGATCCTTCAAGGGGCATGTCTATGCTACAAATACTGAATTTGGAAAGGAAACATCTGGTTGGCTGGGATTTTGTGCAGTAAATTTTTGTACCGATGTCCTAACCTTTGTCTTTAATATTTTTGTGTTGTTGTAGGGAAAACTTTATTTTAAGCGATTTTCCAAGCGTTTATCTGAAAATATACTCCTGGTAAACACAGAAACTTTGGCTGCTGTAGCTCCGTCCAATGTGAATCTTCCAATGATTCGAGAAGGGCTCAATTATGTTCTATTTTCGGATGAAGAATCAATCAACATGATTTGTACCAACCGAGATGTAAGAAAAACGCTTTCACTGAGGCTTTAACAGAAACACTTACCTCTTTTTCAGGATACTCTTGTTGTCAAACAAATCTTCAACAGCTCTGGAATATTGGCATTCGATTTGCCGCTCAAATTGGCTCGTAAAAAATTCCGGACACTTGGCTATGCGGCTTTTGAGGATGAAGTTCTTAATCAGAACCAAATTCAAAAGGTAATGCTTTGGTTTTGTTTGTGAACCAAACTTGAATGCATTTTATAATTTTAGATTCAATCCTCCTACAACATTTTTGAACCTAAATTGCCAACGGATATTGAAATTCAAGGGATTGCGTGTGGAAAGGAGTTTGGACTCGTGAAAGCTTCAAATGGAAAAGTTTACTATTACGGAAAGTCACCTTCATTGGGCCTGAAAGCTGTCGGTCGCACACCCACGATGAAAATTACTGAACTCATCATTTCTAAAGTATCCAACATCACACAAGTTGCTGTTGGGCATGATGGCATCCATGCACTGCTAGTCAATGACGATGGGACTGTATACTTTGCAGGTAAGGCTTTTATTTGCCTGCTTTTATGTATTCCTCTTTACGTGGTTGGACCCCAACAGTATTTCTTGTTTTTCGTCGTGAATTAAGAGTTTTGTTTATTCTTTTTTAAGGCACTGCTCGTCGCGGTGAAGACGGTGACTCTTCAAAAAATCGCAGACAACCAAAAGCTGTCAAACCAAAACGCTTAACTCGCATAGACGGACATGTAGTTATCCAGGTTGCTTGCAATAACGGAACGTCAGCATTTGTGACTAAAACCGGACGTCTGATTATGTTTGGCAAGGACACCGCCCATTGCGATGCTCATGGCTATGTAACTGAATTTTCCGACCAACATATAACAAAAGTTGCTTTAGGAAAAGCTCATTGCGTTGTACTAAACTCTAAGGGACAACTTTTCACTTTTGGTCTTAACAACAAGGGCCAATGTGGACGTTCGTTCAATTCCAAACCAAAAGAATCCAATTATTCAATGGAAACTACTGGCAGTAGCCAGACCGATTCAAATGATATGAAATCAAATGAAAGAAGGTTAAAATATGACATTGCAAATTTGTGCGATTTTGATGATCACCATGTTGCACAAGGACAGTGTAGAGTGTGTGTCGTTTGCAAAGAGTGCACTGGATATAACATTTCGTGTGTTTCATCCTTAAACGTACCGGTGGAAGAGAGAATGGCTGGAGCGTAAGTTGCTTCGTTACAATAACAGAAACTCCTATCTAGGTTTGTGTTCATTTTCGTTTTAGTGTTTGTCCATGTGGACATGGAGATGCGGGTTGCTCCAAGTGTGGATTATGCTCTTCCTGCATTGCAATGCAGGAAACAGAACATAATGGTAAGGAATAAATTGACTCATTTTGTGAATAGAATTTGACTTTTAAAGCTAAACTTTTAGATCCAAAACAACTTAGTGATGCAAGTCGTCAGAGATCAAAAAGTATTATCTTAAGAAGAAAGGATAAACAACCCAAAGAAGAAAACAATCTGGCATCTGATGCAGAGAAAGATCCTCCTAGAGTGGCACCATTAGCTCCACAGCATTTGGTATTACCTTCGAATAGTCCCGTGGTGCAAATCGCTTGTGGGCTACATCATACAGTGGTGTTGACTCTCACAGGAGATGTTTATACATTTGGAAGCAACCAGTATGGACAACTTGGTACCGGAGATCTACAAGCAGTTAGTGGACCTGTGCAAGTAAAGGTTCAAGGTGCTATCAGTCAAATTGCTGCAGGAAGCAATCATACTGTTCTGTTGACACACAAAGGAGTAGTGTATACCTTTGGAAACTATCAGGTAAGTATTATTCTTATCTTATCGTAGAGAGTTGCTTTCACCGCTTACTTACCTTCAGTTTGAATACAGGAAACTATGTGTACAGTAACAACCTTAATTTTATTTTATGTTTTTTTTTTTTCAGAAAGGACAACTTGGCCGTTTGCCAAATGATTTTAACAAGTCATCCATTCACGATGAGGCTATGAAGATTCTCGATCCTTCTAAAGAAGGCTCAACATCAGCTATAATGGCTCAAAGGCAGAAATTCTTATGGAATTGTACGCCAGGAGCTGTCTTGTAAGTGTAACACAACTAACTTAGTTTCTTGAACTGATTCCAATATTTTTCAGTGGCTTGGGACCAAGTTTTGGGAAGAAAGCTACCTGGATCGGAGCTAGCGGTGATCAAACTTTCATTAAAATCGACGAATCACTAATAACAACTCACATACTTCCAAAGATCAGTGTAGTTGCTGACAAGAAGACGATTGGTAAGAGCGCCGCTCTGGTTAACTTGAATGAATAAAATAGATTTAATAGTTATTGTTACATTCCAGTACTAATTCCTACAATACCTTTGACATTTCATACACTGACCATTAATCGTCGAGATGGAAGCTGCACTGCCCATTACAACAACCAGGTCAACTTTGTGCAAATCATTCAAAGCAATCGCAATTCGGAGTTGCCTGAGATCAACCAGAACATCGATCGTAATGTTGATCAAATGTCGCGAAGCATGCACGAGTCTAGGAATCAAATTTTCGAAGTGCATGAGAACCAAATGCTTATGGGCGCTGGAGATCAAAGAAAACGTCGTCGCCAGGAGCCGAAAAGTCCGATTGAAAAACCAATGCCGCAAATCGCATTTGCTCTGGACCCACAGTTTAATGTTCTATGGGTCTTTGATGGAGGCGTTAGTAAGAGTGTTTTGTGCTACAACGTTCTGGGAAGTGAAATTCCTAAGAATGGAACTGTAAGAGTCAAATGACACTAGAGAAAAATAACTGTTTCATATTTTCATTTTCATTTTCAGAATGCGTCCAACTTTAGGGCGATTCTATCTCCGGAACTTTCGCTTCCGTCAGCTAAGCCAGATTCTCAAGTTTCTCGATCTCAAGCTTCTTTAAATCTCTTGGCGTGTTTAGATGTTCTCACTTCTGCACAGGATTTGATGTAAGTAAGATGTTTCTTAGAAGCTCCTGACACTAACACTAAACACTAGTCCTAGCTGTTTTGAAGACATCACACCCGCACAGCAGAGCCAGACAAAAGAAAATCAATCGAATGACTATCAAATTTTGAATCGATTCGAAAACTTTGGCGGTGGATGGGGATACTCCGGACACAGCGTGGAAGCAATCCGATTCTCTTGCGATACAGATGTTCTTATATGTAAGCTAATACCTTATGCTGCTTCATTTTTCTTCAATTGGGTTTTTCCCTGATAGGTGGCTTTGGAATGTTTGGAGGTCGAGGTGAGTATTCATGCAAGCTTAAAGTATACGACCTTGGCATCGACGGAGGTGGATATGAAAAAGACGGAGTACTGATTTCTGAGACGAAAGAAATACCCTTTGAGTGCCCAGCGAGGAGTAAATACCATATAATGCTTCCCAAGGCAATTACTGCCTCCTCTGGACGATGGTATTTAATTTGGGCTCGTATTGCTGGTCCCTCTTCAGATTGTGGCTCCGCTGGTCAAGCAACTGTAACCACAGAAGATCAACTAGTTTTTGCATTTAAAAATTCCAAAAAAGCAAACAATGGCACTGACGTCAACTCTGGACAGATTCCATCCATTTTATACCGACTAATCACTCAAGAATCAAAACAGCCTACGCCGCACATTGAAATTGATCCAGTGCAAAAGATATCGAAATCTTTTGCCAATACAGTGACAAAGGAATGCTTTGAAAGCCTTGTTTCGCTGCTCAAATGGTCATGGGAGTCGTTTAAGAAGAATATCCGCGAGCAACGTGATAAGACTCGCCATCTTCAGGTGAAGCAGTCTTTGGAATACTTGATTTACGTGAATAAATCTTGTCTACGGTTGTTGCGGAAGTACACGAATGAAATTTACCCTCAAAAGTCTGTAAAAGTTTCTGCCAAGAAGACAACAGAAGGAAATCTGAGCAATGGTGAGCATAGTTTTGAAACAAAGTGTTTTTTTTTAGCTAATGAGCATTTAAAATTTCAGCTGTAAAGCCTGGTAAATCACTAGCGAATGCTCCGAAACATTTTATGGGAACTAGTGAGCTGTCGACACCAACTTCGCGTAAAGCAAACATGGAAAATGTACAATTGGCGGAGTGTATTGGTAATGTCAGGGCTCTTCTTATTGAGATTCTCAATGATGATATTTTTAAGGATATTTGCAGTGAAGATGGTAAGCTATAGAATTGTAAACAAGAAACCTATTCACAAACACTCACTTCTAATAGGTTACCGAATGGTTCTTGAGATCCTCGAGGAATGCCACACCAGTTTTGTGGCATGCTTCGATGCATTTTATCCCACATCTTCACTCAAGTGGAATTGTCTTTGCGATCTTTTGTCACAAATGGACATTGGAGAGTTACATTCTCGGCTTTTAAGTGCAATAATAGCAGGCCTGTGCAGCCCATCAATAAAACTACGAACAACATTTTCCCTCCTTACTTCTGGGAATGAACGTCAGTCAATTGTAAGCCCTAGTGATAATTTTGGACTTCCAATGCTGTCAAGTTCTGAAAACCATCAGTATCCTATTCTGGTCGAGCAAATGATATATCGGACTCAGCAAGAAAAATCAGAGTTCACATGCAATTCGTGGGCTTTTAAAGATGTCCTCGTGCGATTGCTTGATATTATTTCAAGTCCTGTCAGGGCTAAAATTGAAAACATCTACAATCACAGCGTTAACGTGAATGATTTTGTCATGTGCAAGGACATTAATCAGGGTCTGATCAACAATTGCTGCCATCTCTTGGCGAGGGTTCTTGCCGAGATTGTCTATCAGACATCGCTTAATGAAGTGAGTTACTAAATACATCCATATTTGAATAGCCCTTTATTGATCCACCATTTTGTATAATTTCAGTTTGAAAAAACATTTTTGCCGCCAAGGAGCTTGCACTCTACCGGCAATAGATTTTCTAGATGTGATGTCAGTCGAACTTGGAACACTGGCAACTTTGGACCAGATGCTATAGCTTTTACAGTTGATCGTCCAGGAATTGCCATAACTGGTGCAACCATGTATTCGGGCTCCGGAAACTATGACTACCAATTAGAGCTACTCTATGACAATACTGTTGACCTCCAAGCAACCGGACACAAGTGGGAAACGCTGGAATCCGTATCGGGATCGTATGACCAGGATGCTGTGCATAATGAAATGGCAGAAATTAAATTCGAAAGACCAGTTCACATCAAAGAGAATACTCGTTACGCTCTTCGACTGTGTTCTCAAGGAGCGAGAACATGTTCTGGTGATTCCGGAATGCCATCCATTCGAGGACCCTGTGGCACAACTTTTACGTTTTACTCATGTGATCTAAGTTTCAATGGAACAACGCCATCAAGAGGTCAAATTCCATGCATTCTTTACTACAGTAATCCAATTAAGAATGATGGAAACTCGGTGACGTATGCCAACCAAGTAACAGCCCGGGATACTGCTCTACAAGTGGCAACTGACATCACACGAAAATGCACAGAGCTTTTGATTTTGGCTAGGAATGCATTGGCTGCTTCACTGTCTCCCAGTGATAACTCGTCAAATCACACACAAACAATTGACTCGGAGCATAATATAACACCGATTGAGGAACACATGGATATAAATTGGGCAAACAATTCAAGGACATCAGCTTTGTCAGCTGATCCAAACCTTACTACGGCCAGAGACATAACCAAACGAATCGAGTCGTTCTCCAAAGGTCTGATAGAGACTTTTAAGTTTGACAAGCGTTCAACAAATCCATTTGACATTGAAATCGAAATTGGAGCAACAGAGATTCATCCAAAAGATCTGATTGAAGAGAGTGGAGCCATACAAGAGCTGAGTTTCCGCAAGGGACATGCTGACACAAAACTAAATGGAAACGATCGCACCGATAACGAGCTGGATGTGGTTGAAAAGATAAGTGATTCTGATGAAGGGGTGCTGGGAAGCCAGATTACAGTAGTTCAACTGCTAGAGGTGTTCAATACTTCGTCGGCAAATGTGTTTCACACTTTGTTGCCACTTATTTATGCTCAGATTGGAACCTTGGCGTGTAATGATCCCAAGGTTAGTACTTCTGCAGTTGAAAATATGCTGTGAACTTTATAAAATTTCTTTCTAGAGCTCCGTTCAAATACTTGGACTGATAAAAGAAATTCTTCCGCATGTTGCAGCATTGAATCAGCTTTATTCTAGCAAGGAATATTTAACACTCAAAACTAAGGACAAGAAAGTAGACTTTTCTGCTTCCGACATCAACAAGAAAAGGCTGGATGATCTTGACAAAGGCTTGGATACTTGTACCACTAGTAACCATTATTGCATCGTGGAAAGCGAACATCCTTATCGAAGCGGCTCTATTACTTGTCAGAGGTAAGAATATACACAAAAGAACCCGATCGTTGTACATTCTTCGGGCTTCAATCAGAGCGAATGAATGAGAACAGTGAAAGAGGTTTTAATCTCCTGTACTGAGCTTTATGTAACATTTTTTTTCATGCATTGCAGAGTTGAGTTTCCTCCGTGTGTGCAATGGTTTGCCATTGAATTCGATCTGCAATGTGGGACAGCTCAACTTGAAGACTACTTATTGATTTCAATTCCAACAAAACCATGTTTAGCTGAAGCATGTCCAGTTGATAATGATTACCTAGATATCCTGGATAACAACATGTCAATACAACGATCAAGCTGTAGAAATGCCATCGTAACTAACTACACTCGTGGTCAAGGGACAAACTCAAATTCAAATGATACCGAGTGGGTAGTTATTAAGAAATTCAACACGTAAGGACTTCAAATTTGTTTGACACAAAACCATTTGTATATGAACTTACTGTTTTACAGAACTAACAATTGGCCACAAAACGTGATGGTTTTGCCAGGTAATCGAGTGGAGTTTTCTTTGGAGACAGCGTCTCTTTATGCACAGGATCCGCATAGTAACCGATTTGGTTTTAAGTGTCTTGTAGTGGGATATGACAACCCAACAACTGTGAGTCAATATTTGAGAAACATGTCAAATACATGATTTTATTTTGATTTTTAAGATGAACGCAAAGAACTCATGTCTCATTCGACTGGAACACGAATTGGCTTATCTAGGCGGTATGTGTAGTGCTAATTTAATGAAAAAGGATCTGAACCTACCAGGTGAGTTAAAAATGAAAAATAGATCTATTTAAGTTATAACTTATTATATTTATATTAATTCATTTAAATTTGTATAAATAGCTTCTTAGTTAATGTACTTTTGGTTTATTTTTTCACAAATTCTTCCAATTTCACTTTCCATTAGACGATAAAGAGGTCGAAGATCTATCAACAATCGAAGAAACACTCAGCAATCACCATGCTCTGCTATCCAAGGGATTTGCTCTCTCCGAATCCATAATAACCGTCAATCAAGCCTTGGAGTCCTATCTGCCTATTGGGTAAGTTTTGTGCCCGATATTTGTTTTTTTTTTTTTTTTTTTTGCAAAAAACATCATTTTGCATCTATAGATCAGTCTTCAATAGGCCAGCGTTTTCAATTTGATAAACTATTTGTGTTTCCTTGTAAGTCCTTGACTCTGGCAACACAACATCCAATTTGCGTTGCCTCCTCTTTTTAAGAATACGCATTACAATTATGGCGGTTATTACACCTATGATTATGACTAAAGCTACGATTCCTAGAATAATATACAACAGGTAGGATTTCTCTTTACAATCGGTATCGATGATTTTGCTTAAAGTTAAACTTTGGTTGTTGGTCTTTGTCTGAAAGTAAATGTTGTCGGAGTGGGACCGATAAAATGGCGATTTTGGTTGAGTTTTAATCAGTTCCTTGCATGGAAACTGGTTTCGATACTGTAGGCGGGTTATTTGTAATTGCATTTTATCGTTGAAGATTAGAGGTTGAGGATCGTTGTGAAATTGAACGGTGTTGTTAATGAAGTGGAGTTCCACTCGTTCAAGAAAAGCAACGTCTCTGGACACCTCGATAGCTGCAAAAAATAAAAAAAATAGTTATAATGACAATGGGCTATGAGAAAAACGTCAATAATTTAAAAAGTTTTTAAAGTTTTTGATGAGAAAAAAAAATTTTAAAAAATCGATACACGATCAAAGAAACGCCAGTTCATGATTAAAAATTGAAAAGGCCAACTCAACTGTTTTAAATGTCGCCTTTTATTGAAAAAAAAAAACATCAGAATCATACGGAGGCATTCTCAAAAGTTTTCATTGGTGAAAAAAGGTCACTTCTTATGATTCTGAGATGTGACAGGCACTTCTCGATTTACTGTGAGAATCCACTCAAGGAGCACTAATACCTATATGTTACTCAAATGTTAATATTTTTAAGGTATTTTTTTATGGGCCATAGGTGTTTCACTTACACAAAGACAACACGTTTCATTGAGCATAGAAACTATTTTGGGAGTTACATTGGTTTAAAAAAGTGTGTTTTCCAGGTTTCCAGGATGAAATCCTTTCCGATAGGTTTTTGTACTCAATACTCATATACCAAATCCCCTTGCGATACTTTTATTGAACGCAGCTATTGTGAGTTTTCGACGAGATTAGTACTGATTTAAACTAACTGAATTTTACAATTTTTTTCAAACGACCGCGACGAAAGGAAATTCTCTCGATAACTATGGACTAATGGTCCCCATGACAAGTTTAGTCGAAACAACGGATGCCAAAATGGAATCGTCATAGACGCCCTCGTAGTGAAAGTTTGGCAAATTTTCACTGTTGATAAAATTCTTAAAAAGTTCTAAATATCTGTTGCAAATCATTCATTCCCAAGATGTTTTTAATTCTTTCTATTTGGCACTTGTAGTTCGAAATTGTACAACGGATATTGCAAACGGCAATAACTTCTAAAAGGCACACCTGATTGCAAAGATAATTGTCTAACAAAAATTTACATACCCGAACCATATCAAAAAGTGGTACCCCTTACGTACTACTTAGCATCCTAATTGGTACGTGGGAGGTCGGAGGTTCGAATCAGACATAAATTGGCAATTCCTCCTTAAAGTAAAAAATTGCAATAAAAAGCACTTTCTCCCTCTGCCGTTCGAAATCGTCATAAAATTGTAGATTCTTGAAAATGATTGGCCCCGAGGTATCTATGGCTTTGTTGTCCCTCCCTATTCAATAATTTATATCAAGACTCCCGAAAATTTTCCAAATTTCTGAAAACTGAAAGGTTTAGGTGGAGCGGCTCCTTCCTCTTTTTTTTATTTAAGGGTTTTTGGGGCAGTATTTTGATTACACGCTGATTATGATACGCCAACTTTATACCGGTCGTCCAAATTCCAATAGTGAACCCTATTTTCCTATTCTGCTGGGATTTTTCTGAGCAGATGGAAAACTGCATTTGTCCAGCCGGTCCCTAAAAAAGGCGAATCTTCCTCCCCTTCCAATTACCGTCCAATTGCACTAACGTCCCTTCTTTCCAAGGTCATGGAAACGTTGATAAACCGTCAACTTATGAAATATCTTGAAGAACGAAAGCTTCTTAATGACCGTCAGTACGGCTTTCGTAGCAAACGGTCCACTGGTGATTTGATGGCTTATCTCACCGGAAAGTGGAACCAATCTTTACATTGTTTTGGAGAAAGTAAGATTATTGCGCTTGATATTTCTAAAGCATTTGATTGAGTTTGTCATCAGGCTCTTTTATCGAAAATGCGTGCTTTTGGTATCGATGACTCTCTTTTTCGTTGGATTAGAAATTACCTTTCCGACCGTTCAATACAATTTGTGTTGGATGGCTTCAAGTCTGATACCCACTTCATAAATGCTGGTGTGCCCCAGGGCTCCGTTTTGTCTCCGACTCTCTTCCTCATTTTCATTAATGATCTCTTGACTGAAACTTCTAATCCGCTTAACTGTTTTGCTGACGACTCAACCCTCAGCTTTTCATATTCGTTTCCAAATTCACGTCCCTGCTCTTCGGATGTGGAACTGGAACGGTTGCGTATGATTAGCTCATTGAATTCTGACCCTGACAGCATTCTTTCATGGGGTCTTATGAACCGAATAGAATTCAATGCTTCGAAAACTCAATGCTGTCTTTTGTCGTTGAAGCTTAACATTCCCCCATTGCCCTTATCCATGAATGTTACCTGAATCGAAGAAACCGAAAAGCTGTCACTACTTAGGGCCGGTTTGTTCAAGCTTGGTTATTTCTAATCAATGATTATTCCAGATGATAATCAAGAATTCGGTTTGTTCACGAATTATTTAATCAAGGAATCTCTGATCAGAGCTTTTGATCATAGATTTTGCTAACCAGGCAATTTTTCTGGGTTAGCTCCATTTAAACAACGATTAACTGAAATTCAGTTTGTTCAGGCTTAATTTTTGTTCAAATCACAGCTAATCCTTCAAAATAAAAAATTGTCAGGCTGATATATCACATAAAATATTTTTTTGGAAATCAATAAGCATCTTCACTGAATTGTTTAAAATAGATTAAATTCTTCTATAAATTTATTAATGAAGAGATTCTACCAGATGTGCATGAAGAAAACAGCACTTGTTTAATCAATTGATGTCGCCAGGATGAAATTAAATTCAAATGTCGATAGTTTTGACAACCAAAAAAAAGTGACTCTATCATGAAAAAATGTATATGTATGTATTTTCAATAATTTCCTTGATTAAGTTTTGACGTATAGACTGGAAAATGGAACGATTTTTGAATAACCCATGATTTGCTAACCAAGCTATGAAAAAGGTGAACAAACACTCTTTGGTGATCACAGAATCTTAATCATGGATTAAGAAGAATCCTTGATAACCAAATTGCTTATTTAACCCGCTCTGAACAAACCGGCCCTTAGTATGTGTGTAAATGATGATCTTCGTTGGAACGACCACATCTTTGAAGTCGCCAAAAACGCTGCTAAATGCTTAGGTTTCTTAAGACGATGCAGGAAGTTCTTCACCCCTTCTGATCTGGCTACAATTTATAAGGCCTTCATCCGCCCAAAACTGGAGTATAACTCCTATATCTGGTCAGGTACTCCTCAAACATCTTTGCGCCTACTCGATAGGGTACAAAATAGAGCGTTAAAATTGATAGGTGATAGTTCAATCGTAGAATCGATTGATTCTCTTGAACATCGTCGAAGTATTACCTGTCTCACACTCTTTTATCGCTTTTTTCACAAACAATTTAGCCGCAACACCCGCCTTGCTAGGAATGCTCATCAGTTTTACCTTGAGCCCAACTTCGGACGTACAGTCAAGTATAGAGATTCGTATTTCAGTCGTACCACCCGTATGTGGAATGCTTTACCTGGCTCTGTGTTTCCCCTGCATTACGATTCACAAAAATTCAAAAGCAACGTGCATCGGTGTCTCCTTTCAAATCCTCTCCTATTTTCCTAAATGCTCGCACTGTGTTTTATAAAATTAAAAGGGTAGTCATAACCCCTTGATGTGCGCGTTAATTATAAAAAAAAAATTTACTGGCACCGAACACCGATAAGCGGTCGACGTCTGTGCCAGGTGGCACCCGTGGCGTGATGGTTAGCATGTCTGCCTGTTAACTTAGGGGTTCGTGGTTCGAATCCCAACAGAGGCAAAAATGTTTTTCCAGGGGTATCGCCTTTCGCGAGGAATTGGCAAGCCCTCCGTTAGTTATTTCATTGCCATGAAAAGCGCTTTCTTTCGGACGTAAAGTACAGTTTTTTAGTCGCACTGACTCTGTTTTTACTTAACCCTCTCCTATTTTCCTAAGGGTAGTCACACCCCCTTGATTTAAATGTTAATTATAAAAACAAGTAAATTTCCTATCAACTGATGACTTGGATGGAAAAGTATAAAGCTTTTTGAGGTGGTCAAGTAGAAGTAACGTGTAACGCAACGAATCAGATCTGGCCCAAGTTAGAAACGATTTTTGTAGAAGCTGTATGGATGAGGAGGAGGAGGAAACTCATTCCCACCTTCTCTCTTCATGCCCAGCTTTAGCTCACAAACGTAGGATACACCTAGCTTCGTATTTCTTTGATGACTCTAGTGATCTTACTCACATCGAGGCCCTGCGTCTCTCCCGCTTCATTGTAAGCTCGAAATGGTTCCGTTAGGATAAGGATACATTGTGGTATCACAATGGGCCCAACGGGCCTAAGTGTGTTAGCCGACCAAACAGCCGCTTTAACCTGACCATTGTATTTTTCCAAAATTTTACATTTACAATAATGTTACCCGCTTTTGAAAACCTATGCTTCTACTAAATGTGTTGTTGCCTTTGTGTGAATGAAAAACTTGTGTATGTCTCATTGCTTTTGGAAATATCCTCTTTAACACTTGAGTTTCATCCAATGCAAAGTGTCATTAGTATCGAATTTCTAATGCTTTCAAAATGACATTAAGTTCTGAAATTCGTTTCCGATCTGCGAAAACATCTTACCTTTAAATGCAATGGGGCTTGTGATTCCAAAGTTATTGTCTTTAATGAGCGCCTTATCGCGTATTTGTGTTGAAATCCATTCGCTCTCCGTTCGCTCGAATTTGTTATCTATCACAGATAGCTTTTTGACAACTGAAATAAAAGTTTTTTCAAAAATTAGAAGTTCAAATTTTAAAATAACAAAAAAAAAACTTACCTGTAAAGGAAAATGCCCTAGAGTGTATCTTATTGAATGTAACATTCTGTATCCGCAGCAATGAGAGAACCTCAAGCTCATAAAAGACCTTAGAGGGCACTTCAGACTTGAACTCACTGTTTACAATCTCGAGCTGATCGATTGTAAATTTTTTAAGTGCCTTTTTTGAAAATACAAGGACTGCGTTCAGACTTGCGAATTAGACCTCATAAATGACATAACTACCTGCGGTTCTATACTGTTTATTTTTACTCCATCCATTTTGAACAACATGGAATGATCCTTTAAAGTCGTGAAGGCAAACGGCCTGATTGCCTCAATGGTGCTACTAATAAAAGTGATTTCTCCGATATTGCCATTGATTGCATGAGATTCAATTATTTCAATCTTGACCTTAAAAGAAAAAAGACAGAACGAAAACAAGAACAAAAAATAAATCAGAATAATGCAATGTGTCTTGAGAGACAATTCATTGTGATGACAAGTCATCACACTCAACAAAGAGGAAGTGTGTAATTTATTTTTGTCTGTTTGTATTAATTGAAGAAAATACTTACATCTTTGAATTCGACAATCAATGGTGTGTTGCTGGTGAAGATAGGGAATGATAGAGCATTTTGCATAAGAATTAGATTGTCAACTTTTTTAAAGACAACCGTCCGAAGGCCTTGGATGTTTTGCAATGCGTGCGCTTGAACGATCATATGTCTGCAGTTTGATATTTCGATTTGATAAACATATCCGTCCAGGGGTGGTAGTGTCATATACTGCAAATAAATAAATAAAAGCGGGAAGTGTCAATTTAAAATGTCTGCTCTTTTGATTTTGTCGGAAGTTTGTCAATGATTTATGACTTGGATGGGAGTGTATGAAATGAAATGGCTTGACTTCAATGAGAATGTATGAAATTTATGGACTACACAGAAGTGGGACGTTTTAGTTTGTCTCTTAATAATTCGAAGTGATTCTTATACCCCATTTTTGTGTTCCCACTTCAAAAGTAAAGCAGACCCTAGATGCCTCTTCCTCTTGTCAGAGATTACTTTATTTCATTTGTCATGCACAATATCACCTTTGGGAAGCACCATCAGACTTATTTCAACTTAGAGTATCATATTCAAGGGAGATATTTCGGAGTCTTCCAACCACCTCTCTTTTCTAGTAAACTCGATCCAACATCGAGGAGTCTTAAGTACAACATTTTCTAATCAAAAAACGTGCCTCGCAAGCTATTTTTATTTTTTCCGTATGCACATTCCATGAAAAGAAGAAGGCAACAAATACGCAATGAGAAAACCAAACGAAAATGAGACATTTTGCTCACACAAGCCAAGTTGCAGATGATTTGTTTTGGAATTTCTATGTAAATATACCCCGCTGTAATGAACAAGTATTTCTGCTATTCAATAATTAGAAACTAATACAAGCCACGTGACGTAGTTTATTTATGAACCAAGTATTTTCTTATTAACATTTGTTCACACATTATTCACAATTCAATTTCCACTCATGTGTTAATTCAATTAAATTACAGACAACTCAAATTGAATAGGAGTAGTTATGCAACATTGCGAATAATTTGACTGAAGGTCAGCTTGTGATTCACACAACTATTTTGTTCTAACGCTTTTCAATTTTTCACAGACTTCAGCAACAAAAAAAACACTTTTTTTATAATGTAGACGAGTTGGCACATTGTTGATTGCCATTGAGTTATAATTTTGTATGCAATGATGCAATATTTCTTTAGGTATTTGAATTTCCTAGAAAAAAATTAAAAGTAGGAAACAGAACTTCATTCCAGGACTGCATATGCTGGTTGATTTGTTAGGATTTTTGAAAAATGCAGCAGTCGCTAGAAGATAGACATAACCTTTTATTTTTTTAAGAGCTATCGGGAATTAAAAAAAATGCAAAATTCAGAAAAATGCACGAAACTTTTATTTGAATCGATTGTGCGCTAAAAAATAAATAAATCGGGTGGTGGAACAGAACGAGGAGCCCTAGGGCCTAGCGCATTTCTCACGATCATACCTTGTGAGGGAATGGATTGGACCTACAATTTTCTGCCAGTTCCGAAAGGCTAATCGAGAAATCGCTTTTCATGGCAATGAATTTTCTAACTGAGGGCTTGTCAATTCCTTCCGAAAGGCAATCCCCGTGAAAAAAACATTTTGCTCTGTTTTCCTCTCCACGAACCTACGGGTTAACAGGCAGACATGCTAACTATCACGCCAACCACGATAGTGCGCTCGGTATTGGTTAAATGTTTGAAGATTATTTCATGCAAATGTTGGTCGCGGCTGCGCGTTAAATGATAAATCCGCTTTTTTGCATACTCTTTCTAATATTTCGGCCGGTATCACATTAATAAGTACTTTAATTTAGGCTTCCAGTGCGTCAATCGAAGCGGGCTTGTACATATAGACATGAACCTTAACATAGCCCGAACAAAATAGTCTAGAAATGTCGCATTGTACGATCTAGGTGGCCCATGGCCCGGTCCCAAAGGTGGAGCACAATTTTTCGATAAAAAATTGCCAATTATTCAAGAGCCCATTCACCAAAAATTGGGCGCTGTAGTAAGTCATTGGGCTTTAATTATTCCACCAGCTGTATTTTCATACCTAAATACATACTTCCGCAAAATTTTCCATGTTGTCGAGCGAACGGCGCGGAGCCGAATAGATTATTCGCCGTCACTATCTACTAATACTGGTCGATACAGCTGCGATATTTTCCTCAGTTCGCACTCTACGTAAGCGTGTTAGTGTCCAAAAATGTGAATTTGGGACGAAATTTAGTCACACAAAAGCCGCCTCAGTAGGTCGATAAACTAATCAAAAAGTGGAAGAAGCGCGGGATGAATATTCGCAATTTGGTAATAAAATTCAATAATTTGCAAGCGTTGTTCGTTTCTTAAACGATCCATGGTTAAATTCGCTATAGACCTAACTGATGTTTGACAGTGACACAAAACGCGAAACCTGCGTTAGCTGTTAAAAAAAGTGTTGCCAAAGAGAAAATAACCAAAAATTTTTTCAATATAAATAAATAAAGTAGCACGATAAAGCTTGGGAAGCCTCGGGCTCTAATGCACTTGAAGGACCTTCAATTTTGTGCCTATTTCGAAAATCTAAGTGGGAAAGTGCTTTTTAAGGCAGTTTAAGGCTACTCTCGGAGGAATTTGGGGATCTTGTTTTCAAATTTCAATATAGATGCATTGTGACGCCTCGCCGAGCCGTGAGGAATGTGATTCCCAAACTGTCAGAGAGTTCTTCAAGAACCTAGGAAAAATATCTTTTTAGAGTTTTTTCTTAAAGCAATAGAGTGCTGGGCAGTCATGCGGAAGGTTCTGAGTGTCCTCGTATACTTCTTCATCACTGAAACTAGTTTAAGAAGCTTCTTATGGATTAATTTTTTAATTTTCTTGCTTAGTCTAAGCAACTAAGTTTGGCGTAAGATATACAGCGTCATTCTTTGAACTACATCCAGGATTTCACCCAGGATCTTACTCCCATACTTTAGAGCTGAGATAAACAGTGAAAAACAAACTTAACTATTTTTCGGAGTCATTATGAAATTTGAGGCATTTATGAAATTTGTTAGATTGTGTCTTTAAGATTTTCGAAAAAATGTCTCCTTTGGGTGCTTTTCGGTTGGTGGTAGAGTGGAACTTCTACGGTAGTCGCTAATGAGACCTAGCTGACGAAGACCTTGCTAAGATCCCGTTTTACCTATTAATCAGCTTTTTTTTTCTTCGCACATCATTGTGGCTAGGGACGCAGCAGTCACTTTGTGGTGAGCACCCAGAGCAAGAACCTTTCACTCTTCGCGATAGAAGGCTTTGCTTTAATAGCTGCTTGGTTTTAAATGAAAAAGATGATATAAACGTGTGGCATTGCCAAAATTTAAACCTGTTTAGCAGCTATCGTCATTGCAAGGAACTTTGTTTGGAACTTTGTTTTATTCAAAGTTTAATTGTTTCGTAGAAGCATCTCGCACGAGCACGGGCTATTCATTTTAGAATCATTTTTCTAGATCTAGATTGCTTATTTTACGGTTGATGTTCGGTTTCCGTGCAACTGTTCAGAACTACGAAAAGAGGTGTCGAAAGGTCTGTCTAAGTTTAGATGTGGAGCTATGCAGTCTGTGCATTTTTTACCGCACTAATATTTAAAAAAAAAATCTCCGCGTGTCCTATTAGGATTTGTTTCCAATTTTGTTTAGCTAAGCCAAACGGCGCTTTTTACCGCTGATTCCTTTACAAAGATGTCTAGGCGCTTAAGGTGAAGTACAGCTTGCAGTTCAGCTATGGATCATCGTCATTCTTTGTAACCTGTTCATAATTTTTAGGTTGGCCACTTTGTCATGATCGAAGAATGCAACACCTCTTTGAATGCGGTCGGAAGACTAAATTCTTTAAGTCTCTTTTGGGTTCCAGGCCATCACTTCATAACTGAAAACGAGATCACTGGTAAACTTATCATAGCAAATCAAGGATCTCAGACAGCTTTCCCAGGACTTGAATAAGGACTTTGTCTGCTAGGATGTTCAGTGAGGGCTTCAATCAATGAGTGGATCTTTCACCATTAGATGCAGACAGACTAAACGTATGCTCCCTAACGTTGATATGAAAACTTCAACCTTTGAAGCTATCCCATAACTGAAAAAACTGTATGAAGCTTGTTGGCGTTGCGAGGGGCACTTCTCTTTTGCCAAGCATTTAAATTTTAAACGTGTTACGTTTAAGTGATAGCACACTCTGTGAAATTTGTGGACAAGATGACAATTGACTTCTTCTGTGAATAGTCTTTATTTTAACGCATCAGGTGGGAGCTTAGGCTCCTTATCATGGCTGCGTCTTGTGTGTTTTCTTCGAAAAATTTGGAAAGCTATAACCAAAGAAGGTTTCTATCTGGTAGTACAAAGTACAATAGACCTGTGTTTAGGTCAGAGTGCTTCAGTTAGTGTTTTTAAAATCTCCGCAGAAAAAAAGTACATCATGTATACGTTTCGAAAAGATTCAAGCAAACATGAGCCCATAACGGAAGTCAACTGTCCCACAGAAGTGCGACTAAATGCAACAAGTGTATCAAATTTCCCGTCGCAGAGTGTATATGTGATTCGATATTGTAGCAGAAGTCAAAATCAGTGTTGGAAATTAAATTAAATTTTTTCTCCACATGATTTTTTTACGGTTTCACGCCAATTATTTAGCACTTGTGCCAATTAACGTACATACTTCCCAGTTGTTGTTGTTCGAAGTAGTCAATTCTGCGGTTGTTGATTATGAGTCCATTGCCTCTGAAGGACAAAATTTCAAGGAAAAAAGAGCTTGAATTTGAATGCAACAAACTACAAGCAAAGTTGACTGATCATAATATTCCCACGGATGAATTTATTTGATTTAAGATTTCTGAAAACCCAACCCAGCGTCTTCTTTAAGTCATAAAAAACTTCTTCGTCACAAGGTAAATATTTAATTTTATTAAAAAAAAAAAAAACAGAAAGTGAGAGTGAGAACAAACAAAACTACAATGAAGTACGAGTATAATGTAATGTTTGGGAACTTACCTCATTCGAATTTCGGCAATCGCATGAATACTTGGTGTCATGAGCAATACAGCTAACGTTGCTGTAAAAATCTCTGCCGTCTCGAATCGTCCATTGCTGACCTATGCATGTGCTGAATATGTTCCATAGGTACAGTAAACTAATGAAAATTGACACTTTTTCGTTGGGCTTGGGCAATCTCATATTTTGTTTTGTTGTATTTGTTATTTGCTTGGGTTGCAATCATTAATGTTTAGATTGGATAGACTGCCATACACTGCCCGGGCGAGCATTTGAATCTTTATGTCTATTATGTTGACAATGGCACTTTGAGAAGAATAAATTCGCACTATACACTTCCAATTCGAATGCTGGTATCCGCCCCTTGTGAATTGCCACTAATGATGGTAATATTTTCAGCATGATTAAAACGCTCGATGTGTGCTCTGCTGAATGTTACTGTTGCTTTATTAATCTTATCTTATCACGGCTATCTCTGGGAATTGATATCTTGGTGTGTGTGTTTTTTTTTTCTTTTTTCAACTGTGTTTGGGGGGGTAAAAATAACTTGATTAGTGTTCCATTTTTCTAAGAAACTTTGTTACTTATTGTCGTAAGGAATAATTGAAAGAAACTTGCAAGTAAAGTGGAGAGTTTGATTTTCACCATTTACGGGTTTGAGTCTTTGAATTAATAACAAAATGACATCTTTCAACTTTGACTGAGTTAAGAAAAGAAAAATACAACGACTGTCATTGTTGTTTTATTGATCGTTGAGTGTATTTAAACAAGCATTTCTTATGCGAGTATGTAGATCGTCACCAAGTAGAGCGTTACTACGTTCTTTTGTTTGCAATCTTTGTTTGTTTAACCTTATGACTGTCTTAGGTGTGGTGACAGCATTATTTACCTTTATAATTTTCTTCAACTGGTTTTTTTTAACGACTCGATGAAGAATGAATTGCGAATAAGCAAATAAGCTTTAAGAAATAAAAAACACCAGTGTTTTGTTTGATATTCTTGCTAAGCTTTTTGTTAGATTTTCATGACGCGAGCATAGTTATTAGAAAATATATAAGATAAGATCATCGATTGTTGGTTTCGACATATATATCGTCTCAATCGATGAGTCATATCAAAAGAAAAGTAATTCTTTTACATCGAACAATATAAACATTAAACAGGGTGGGTTATCTAGTGATTTTTTCTTAAATAGTGGGTTATTTTGCCACTGACAGTTGTTTCCCGCTCAAAATTTTGACAGAAAGTCAGTATCATACCTCTGCAGAACGAAATGAGTAGCTTCAAACTTGGACAACGTTGGGAAACATTGAAAACTTATTTCCAAAGTGAGTGGTGTGTTTAGTCCAAACAAAGCGTTTTTGAAAAAAAGTAGAATGACATGTTGCCCACTAACAACACTCATAGTCCCCACAGACGAGACTGTGAGGGCTCTAGCCGAGAATGTGCGAGGCTCAATCCACAAACATCAGATCGTCATCGATCTCAACAGATCAACATTTCACGCACTAGCCTAAAGAGAATTCTGCACAAAGATCTCGGATTACTCGCTTCAAGCTCCTATTAGACAACGTTTTTGGGTGAAAAATAATCTTTTCTGGTGAAGCGTATTTTCATACCGGCGACTGCGTTAGAAAACAAAATTGTCGCATCTTGGCTCGCACATTATTTTCGAGAAGCAAATGCATGCACAGAAAGTGACAGTTTGGTGCGAACTGTCTAGTGGCATCAATGCACCATGTTTTTTTTTTTTCGAAAACGAAGTTGAGAACAACGTTTCGGTCAACAGTAGGGGTTATAGAGCTATGTCAACCGATTTTTTCCTTTTACTAAAACAAAGATTGGATTTGAACAACCTCTGCTTTATGCGACATGCCACACAGCGACACAGTCCATGCAGATTTGTTTTTTGAGCACCAAGTTCTATAAACGTATAACACGTTGAGGAGCTGCAATTTGACCTCTTTAAAATTTGTTTTTGTGTGGAAGCGCATGTTATGCCACGATATGGACTATTCAATAACTATAACAGTATTGTGATGATCTTTTGAATTAACAGTTTCCTCGGCGCCACTTTCCAACAGCTGCACCTAACTTTACGGAAGTATCCGACGTCACAGTCGAAGAAGTTAGGGAGGCAGTTAAGAACTCCAAAAAAGGCAAAGCGATTGGGCCAGACGAGGTACCATATGAGTTTTGGAAAAATATGGGAGACATCGGGTTGAGATGGCTCACGATTCTAATCTCCAAACTTATAAGAGGTGACAGTTTGCCTAATCAATGGAGGGAAAGTTTTCTTCTTCCAATGTACAAGGGAAAGGGAGATACCAGAAGCTGTGACAACTATCGTTAGATCAAGTTGATGTCCCACACTATGAAGATCGTTGAGTGGGTTTTGGATAGCCGACTGCGGAAAATAATAAGGCTGTCTGATGACCAATGCGGGTTTGTCACGGGTAAGTCAACTACAGACGCAATCCAAAGTATAAGGATCATTATGGAAAAACACCGAGATGCCTTAGAGGATTTGCATATTGTGTTGGTTGACTTCGAAAAAGCATTCGATCGACAACCATGAGATCTGATATGGGTGGCCCTCAGGCACCGAGGAGTTCCTGAATCCTATGTGCGAATAATTATGGACATGTACGAGGGAGCAGTTACAAAAGTGAGATGCCCAGCTGGAGTCACCGAAGAATTCCAAATAACAGTAGGTGTACATCAGGGAAGTGTCTTGAGTCCACTGCTCTTTATTGCTGTTCTGGATTATTTGTTCGAAGGAAAAGTAACGGACAATAAAGTACAACAATTATTTTTTGCTGACGATGGAGCCATCATAAGCGAGGATCCTACATCTCTGCAACGAGCACTTGACGTTTGGATTGATGTTCTGGAAGGAAATGGGTACCGTATTAGCGCTAAAAAGACAGAATACCTGTGCTGCCCTTTTTCTGATCCAGACAAGCCTATTCCAGACATTTATTTGAATGGAAATGTGCTTCCCAAGTGTGAAAAGTTTAAATATCTGGGATCTATGATCAATAGTGAAACAACTTGTGATGACGACATCAATCATCGAGCAAGCGTAGGGTGGATGAAGTGGCGAGAAAACTCCGCTATCTTCTGTGATCGAAAAATGCCCCCTAAGCTGAAGGGAAGACTCTACACAGCAGTTGTCCGTCCAGCTCTGACATACAGTTCACAATGTTGGACAATGTACAAAAAGTATGAGAGCAAATTGACGGCAGCCGAAATGAAGATGCTTCGGATGACAGCAGGAGTAACAAAGCTTGATCGAATTAGAAGTACTAAGATCCGTGGAAGCCTTCATGTCAAAAGTACCATCTTGGACAAAATTCAGCACGACCGGCTCAGTTGGTATTGTCATGTTCAAAGGAGAGATCCGCAGAACCCCGTCCAAAAGGCAATATCGTACAACGTTTCGACAAATTCGCGACGAAAAAGAAAAGGCAGGCCAAAACACTCCTGGTACAAGCAAATGCAAAAACAGCAGCATTTGGTTGGCCTCAGACATGAAACAATCCAAAACCGGGAGGCTTGCCGACGCTTTCTGAGGTCAACGCGGCGTACCCCACAGACGGATCACTAGTGTGAAGCAGAAAAGTGGGAGAATTGTGATCGCTTCAAGATCACTACTCGTAACGCCGGAAATGAAAAGATTCGCTACTTCGAATCCATCAAAGGCAGCCACTTGAATGACATTGTGTTACATAATAATTAATGGGAATGTTTGCTCCTTCTAGGAACTTTATAATACATACCAAAAAACTAAATTTCGTTCATTTTGTTACATTTTTAAAAACAAACTTTTATTCGATTCACCCTGTGTATTAGACTATAGCATTTAAAAAAAAATCTCTTCCTTTGTTAACAAAGGGGTGTAGTTGCATTCGGTCGATAATTATGGGGTGAAAAAGATTCGCCTTTCTTAGGAACTGGCGAAACATATAATTTTTTTCAACAACTCGAGAAAGACCTGGTGATGAGGAAAGATGGGAAGGCTGCTTAGTGCTGCAAAAATATCTCTTAAGTAAATAGCTGGGCTAAATTGTGACGAGATTTTTCGAAACTCTGCTCGCGGTACGAAGGTGAAAAACTATTTGTTTTATGGAATGAATTACGACCTCAAGAAAACTTCTTTAAAACTGCTGCATATTCCCTCAAAAAGGGATAGCGAATAGTACTAGTTTCATTAGAGATGAGCTTTAGAAAGATTGGTGACCTTCTCAATGCGATCTGAGTTTCGTATTAGTTGGCTAATGCCTTAACACCTCAATTAGTCGTTGGGATCGAAGACGTTTAGTTTTCCGAAAGATTTTGTTAAATGATAAAAAATTGTCCTACCTTTAAAACATTTCAGTATTTGGTTCGTCGAATATTGACGTTACATGCCTTCCTACCTTGGGGTTTGCTCTTATATATGTTGTCTATCGTTTATTTCAGAGTGTAGAAATTCTGAAACTCAAATTCTTAGGGAAAATAAGTCGTGAAGCTACAGTTAAATAAATAAATAGGGTGGCGCAACAGAGCGAGGAGCCCCAGGACCTAGCTGGTTCCGAACGGCTAATCCAGAAAGAGCTTTCCATGGCAATGAATTTACTAACGGAGGACTTGCCAATTCCTCGCGAAAGATGATACCCGTAGAAAAAGATTTTTGCCTTTGTTGGGAATCGAACCACCAACCTCTGGGTATAGAGGCAGACATGCTAACCATCACGCCACGGCTACTACAGTTGGACAAGCAATTTTACAACTTACAGTCGCTAAAGAACATACATAAAAATCATTGTAAATCTTAAAAATTCAATGAAAGGCGATACTGATTTGGCTAATATCCAAATGCTAAACTACGAAGAGGCAGAGGAAGGATCATTCCACTTCTCCTATGAGTGTCCCTGCCCAAGTTTACCCACACCAAAAAAACAACCTTGAAATATTTCTTCGGCTAACCGGGCGACATATCTAACCTTCCAATTGAACAGCATCCTAAAATTCATTCAGGGCTCCAAATGCTTTAGTTAAGTGAACCAACCCCAATAACTTTGTCACTTTTTTTTATTATAACCCCCTATTTCCATCTGCTATCCTCCCCTCTCCTCATCCGCAGTCCGTTATCCCGGGAGCGCAATGGATCTTTGAGGTTGAAGGTGCAAACTTTCTTAAAGTTCAGTCTCAACTATAGTTTATGACGTTTATCAGGATGGTTGAATCAACTATTCAATGCTCAAAACGAGGTTTTTCAGACGATGATCGTAACGTGAAGCAAACTGATTAATAATCTACTACGTTTTGGGAGAGTCTGCTTAGCAGAGATATCTACGCTCGCGAATCGATGGAAAAAATATGTAATAATACTTATTTTGAGAAAAGTATTTGTGCCTTTCGCATGTAATATTCTCCACTCAGTAAAAAAAAAAAAAAACAAATAAACTCAAAATGCGGTTGAGCACACAACAAATATTTTCAATAAAGTTCACGAAAAAAACCACCGGCTGGATTTGAGCAAATCCTAAGGACGTAAAAAATGTTTACTTCTTATTTCAATAGATTCAAATTGAACAGAGTCTGGCAAAGTATTCCACATTCGGGTGGTGCGACTAAAAACTTTACTGTACGACCGAAGTTGGGTACGATGTAAGGTAAAACTGATGACTCGCACTCCTGTCGAGGCGGGTGTTGCGGTTAAATTGTTTCAGGGGAGGAATGCAACTGGCTGTTTCACTAGAGCACTGTTTGTGAAAAAAGCGATAAAAAAAAAGAAAGGCAACCAATGTTTCGACGATGTTCAAGATCATCAATTGATTTTACGATTGGACTGTCACCTATCAGTCTCAACGCTCTTTTTTGTATCGTATCAAGTAAGCGGAAAGATGTTTGAGAAGCACTTGACTGAATATGAGAATTGTACTCTAGTTTTGGGCGTATGTAAGCTTTATAAATTGTAGCCAGATCAGAAGGGTTGAAGAACTTCTTACATCGTCTCAAGAAACCTAAGCATTTAGTAGCTTTTTTGGCGACTTCGAATATGTGGTCATTACAACGAAGATCATCGTTTACACACATACCAATTACTGACAGCGTACGAATGTTCGTCTTTCCTTCAATGAATGAAAATTCATTTTGTGCACTACAATATCTAATGCTACTTTTGACAGGTAACAAAAACTGTAGGCCTTAATTCTTTTCTTTTGTAGGTCTTCAAAATAGAAAAAGAAGTCCCGTGGTTATAATTTCTTTTTTTTTTATGTGAAACGAGACCCAAAGACGTTATTGCAGCGGGGCTTATTGCACTGATTACTGCGGCCCGCGTGGTGTTAAAAAAAAAACGCACTAGATGTCAACCGTAGTAGCTTCACTAAGGTTGGTATATTTTCACATTCTGAGCCTTGCAAAATATCGGAATTGATTGTGTCTTTAAAAAGAGAGCAACGATTAATTTCGGTCAATTTTTAACCTAGATAGCTATCTGATTTCGCGTTCAAAAACAAATATTATTTACTTTATGTCTTATGAAGCAATGGGCGATTTTCTAGACGCAAGCCTTGCACAAATTGTGCAAAGCAAACAGTTCCTAAATGCCGACAAAAAATCCATTTAAAGCAGAAAGTCTCAAAACGTAGTAGATTCCTTTTTTGGCGCAATTGTAAGTGAATTTGTGCAAATGTCAAAAGCACTTGCGAACTTTTGATTTGGCATGAAACCTGCTTAGCAAGGCTTGCTTCCTACACGCAAATTGATAAGGTTTTTCACCCATATCTCCGGTTTCTAACCTCTAATTAATGGCACCCAGTGGTTAATTTTTTTAATACTAACCGATTTCTGCAAAAAAAAAATTACAAACTCAAATCAGTAAGTCTTGAACGGCGAATCGTTATGTCGCTTCGAAGTGAGGCCTCCTAAAATCAGCCGGTAGTTTCCGGTTCATTTTTGTTTTTGTGCTTTTTTGCATTTCTTTGTTGCTGTTGTTAGATTCACTTCATTAATTTAGAACAAAACCCGCAATTGTGAAAATTTGTGAATTTTCGAATCTTTGGAAAAAATAGATTGTAATTTTATATCGAAGCATTTTCACATGTGGCTGCTTTAATTTGCGACGAACTTGTTCATGTGCTTTCCCATATTTGGAAAACCTAAAACTTTGTGACTAGGTGTCTGTTTTTCGCTCACAAGGAAATCTTTCGTAGAAAAGATCATCTGCATGGATTTACTCGTATGCGCCTGTTAATTGAAGTGACTTGAGTTCGATACTCAAGTGTGTCTCCTAACACCGGCCCCATAATGCCCTCAATGCGGACATGTACTTCGGATTGCGCACAACTTTGAAAAAAAAAAATATGGAAAAAAGAAGAAAACTTCACAATGCCGCTCAAACAAAACACCTCGCGCTGGCACTGGTACTGTGCATGATTTGAATGTTTACTTTGACAAGTGCAGTGCGCTGCAGCTTCTACATTTAAGTTAGATATTCTTTCCACACTCAACACACTTTATCTTGCTGTGATCGACCTTAGAAGTGCTTCAGAGACTCATAATATTCTAATTTTCACCACTGTATTTGTAACTCAAGAGGGGGAACGACAATAAGAACACAGATCGAGCTACCTATCTCTTCCAGAGTATAGGTATAGGTACAGCGGGTAATAAACATGTTGTGCACTCAACAGACCACTCACCGAACCACACCGGAATGTAAACAAAGCATAATTCAAACTTTTGTAGTCTTCCAGCAGAACCCGCACAATAGAGAGTTCAGGGTCTTGCGGTAAGATAACAAAATAAATTCCACAAATTAAAGAGCAAACTTCAGCCGGAGTCTAGTCTTTTTACGTTTTATTTATTTTTTTTTGCTTTTATTTTTTAGAGCGTTGTATTTGCATAATGAGTTAAGGTTTACGTAATCCGCACTAAACGATCCCCGCGTCTTCGTTTCGCACTTCTCCTTTGCCGCGAATGTGATAGCATTGCCGCGCATATGTGAGTCTCCACTGATTCTATTCTCAAGTGTGCGTTCTCGAAATAAAAGAAAAAAAAATCTGAAGTTTGCAAATTGGGTTTTTTTTTTGTCAGCACAGATACACTGTAGGTGTAGCTAAGAGCTACCCCATGCAAAGGTCAACTTCGATTGAAATTCTCAACGCGCACTGTTCCGACTCGAGAGATTTTCCTGCCCTGATTATGGTCGATGTGATCAATTTAAAATTTGATTTATGGAATGTGTGGACATTAGTAATTAGAATGTGGTGTCGGCCGTTCGGCGTCTTATTTTAAAAAAATGTCAAAACCCGATTCGTAACAGCACACCATCCGAGAACTAAAACATCGACTTCGTAGCTGCAGTGGTTGCTGTGTACTAAAAAAGTCATATGTGCTGAGCGAGCCTGATGGTGGCTGGCTCTGGCTCTTTGTATCATTTCGCCGTTTATATGGGTTCTCGTTTCTCGTCGATCGTGGGGCAGGCAGAGCAGAGCTAACAGCCAACATGTTTTCAGAGAAAAGATTCAGAGATATATGTACCTAACATACACAAAACACAACACACTAGTGGTGTATTGGGGTTGGGGGGTATGTGTTTTTCTGAGCACAAGTGTTTCTGGTCTCGAAAACGTACAGGAAACTATCAATGGCTTCGACGTTGACGCGACGGGGCATATAACAGAGGGGGGTCGTGGATTCACAAAGTAAATCAAAATAAACGATTGCTATGCGAACTGTGTGTGGTGCTTTGTTTGAATCTAATGTTGTTGATATTTATATTTTATTGGGGGTCTTTCGGTCAACATTGGTCAATCATGAGAATATTTCCATTCCCAGCTAAACGAAAAGAGTATTACTTCACAAGCCTAACAGTTTTAATTGAAATAAATATTAAATTTAAAAGCTGCTAAAAAGAGTGAATAGACTACGTGACAATGCAAGATGCATTGGCAGAGGACGCAGTCAATTAAGACTTTGTATATTTATTTTTATTTTATTCATTTCAAACGCATGTATATGATTGATTTGAATAAAAGTCCCGCATGTCCTTTTTCTGATGGATTAGGATAGAAAAACCGCATTTGTTATGTCACGATGTCAGATTGGAAAAGTTGGAATTATCAACTGGTGGTTAATACTAAATGGTAAAAGATTCCTTTTACTTCGTTCTTTTTTTCAGCTATTGATTATGTCATTTGTAAGGAAACTTTCGATTGGCAAGTCCTCTGATAGTAAATTCATTGTCATGAAAAGCCCTTTCTCGATCAGCCGTTCGGGATCGGCAGAAAACTTTAGGTCCCCTCCATTTCCTCACAAGGCAATAGCTGTGAGAAATGTGCAAGACCCGGGGGCTCCTCGCTCTGTTGCGCCACCAAATTTATTTATTTTATTTATTTTTAGGACATAATCAGTAAGCTAATAATGGAAATTATAGTTTGACGAACTGCCGATAGTGAAGTTTTAATTGAATTATTTTCAAAGTTAGTTTGTAATTGTGTCTTTTGTTTTACCCATGTATGCAATTTGTTACTCTTTTTTTGAATTTCATATCGATTTTTGTTTGAAGTGGCATCGCTGGTCTACTTGGCGATTGGTACGTTGAGCCTGAGAATGTATTTTTGCGATAAAACTTAATTATTATTCTCTAAACATGTGTAAACATTTTCAAAACGGAAAAATTTATTTCCACAATCCGTGCCGCCATATAAGATTTCGATTTTATTTGCCATTTAACTAAACTTTGTTTTGATAGCTTATTTTCATTTAATTTGCATCATTTCCTTTTTCAATAAAATTTTTTACGATCTACGAATTTTGATTCAAATACACCGGCACATGTATCCATTGTGTATTTTAACAGATAAATAAAGAACATAAAGAACAAAACAACGCGTTTATTGATTCAAATCAACCCACAGTTCAAATTGACTGAAATTTGGGGAAGGTGTTTAGAATGCTATAACGGAACAACTGTAACAAATCTCAATATCAATCCGATACGAGTACAACTGACAATGACAAATGAAGAGCAAACTTTTTTTCTATAACTTTTTACTTCTTATCCATTATATCGAAAAAAATATGTAAAAAAGTTCAAGACTTTTAAATTTTCTTTAAGAAATTTTATTTCTCTCTTACAAACTGGTTACTGAAAATCGTGTAAAAATTAGGTTTCTCATTTGCTTAATTTAATAGATAAAAACAATACTTTCATTCCAAATTTTCGTTTGCAATCCAAATTACATTTTATATTAATATATATAATATTTTTCACCTGAGTTTATTTTTGTCTTCTGCTTTTTAGGTCTGTTACTTCACTTCATTTGCCTGAATTGTCAAAATTTTGGTACATATTTATTTTAACCAATTCCATTTTAAAGTTGTCACTAGTTAGTGAAGTGTTTATAAATCGTTTGTATTATTTAATGACCCTATTTTAAAGTTAAAATGATGTTGACTAGAGCCGACACTTTCTCAGAAACGCGCTAAAAGTGTGGTTAGGTAACAAGTAAACAACGTTCGACTTCAGCCCAGCTGTTGAATAGATATTGATCTTCACTTTTTCATTGTTTTGAACAGTAAAAAATATCAGTTTTGACAGGGTGCACTATGTTTTTTTTCAATTTCTAAGCCCATTTGCGACATTTAGTCGTTTTTTTCACTGCCTGTTTTCGTATTTCAAAAAATTTGGTGAACTGCATAAGTGCATATTTACCGACATAGTACGATTTACTTTTTCAACCAAAATTAACATTTTCTTTTATAGTAGAGCCATTTGGTAGTTTTGCCTGGAAAGTTTTCCGGGAGTTTTGAAAATTGGCAATTTTATAGATTTTGATGTGCTCGTTTCACCATGAAGTTGTCAGCTTCAAATTTTGTCTTCATATCATTAATTCAATTGCATGTGGATTAGGCTTGTTGGGGATACCACGATAAAAAAACGCGCCGCTTACTCTTGTGGAAATGAGTTTTTTGGCCAAAACGCGTGTTGGAGTACACTTTGTGGTGCTCGTATGCCAAAACTATTGACTTTATGAAAAAAAATATAAACACATAAATTGTAGGCAATTTTCTCTAGTTTTATTTTGTTATGTTTTTATCGTAAAATGAGTCGGGAGGGAGATATTCCCTAAAATCCAATTTTGGGCGCCATTTTTCAAATATGGTGGTGCGAGCGGCAAAAGTACGAGGTGGCAAAGTTAAAATTCGGAAAGAGCACTTCAAAATCTATAAAATTGTCAATTTTCAAAACTCCCGCAAAACTTTCCAGGTAACCGCTATTTTTCCCCAAATGACTGTACTATTATTCCTAATAGTTTTATTTGCTCTCAGAAAGGTTAATTTTTTCATTTATTAAAAAACTTTCCGAACCAAACTTATTCCACCACTGAAAAACTTTCGTAAGGCGGCAATTTTCGCAACTGCCTAGGGGCGGCAAATTTGTAACTCCGGGCCTGGCGCTGACTTAAAAATTTGCGCTATTGCTACTCAAAAAATGTATCCCATTTATTATCTGCTATGCTACAGTTTTTGTGAATCTACTTCGATTTTTTGAGACTGGGTTTGGTTACATTCATCCCTGTTCTGGAAGCTGTGTTGAAAATTTAAGCTATTAATTAATTGGTTTTTTCATGTAGACAATTTCCGAAAAATTGTCTTAAATCAAAATTTTGAAATTCAACATTCTTGTGTACATTAATGCTGAGCTCGGAAAGTTTCCTTATTTCAATTATTTTTAACAACTAATTGTGAATAGATTCATTTTTTCTTAACACAAACAAAGTTGAAAAGATTCATTTTCATTACCTACATAAATAAATAAATTCTACGGAATATTTCTTTCTTAAGCTGGTTCTGTTCTACACTTTACAGTCTAGTTGATTAAAAGAGTTAAAATAATTATTGAGAATTTATTTAAAGACACCACTCAGAATTCGTTTTATCCGTTATACCGAGCGATCATCGACGACATGCTATCCAATGCGAACAAGTCGCCAGACAACAGTCAAAACCTCACGCTGTAGATAAAACGATATTCCTCATCATCGCAGGTGTTGTTCACTTAAGAATTTCTTCAAAAGTAGGGAAGACTGACTACAGAAATGATCCTGTGAAGTATAGTCTTAATTTCTCTACACCAAATAACATCTATTAGTCAACTTTTGTGCGCAAAGTAGATGTGAGTTGTGTGAACAAAATGAGAATCCACAAGAGATAAGTGACGTGTTTTTGTATAAATTCAGTTCTATATTAAAATAACAGTGGTATTGGATGGGCTGATTGGTGCCTGGTGATGGTGGGGATAGGAGAGGTAGCACGCTATCAATATAAAATAGAATACCTACCCAGAAGCTAGAACTATGATTGCGTACCTACCTATATGATGAAACTTATTTTGTTTTTGCATTGAGTCATCGCAAAACGTGAACGTGTTATGTGTGGCGTTTGTTTGTTTATAAAAAGTTATTTTGAAAAACACTTGTTTCAGTTGCCCTTTTTTGTGGTTATAGGTACAAATTAAATTAATGGATCTTGTTGAGCTTTGTTGGTTGAAATGCAAAGGGCATTGTGATATTAAATAAATTTGAGTAATATGAAACTATACTGAGTAGAAATGATAAAAAAGAGAGAACTCTTGGAACAAACATCTTTCTAATTAATTTAAATGTGACAAAAATATTTTTTTTATATTTACTTTGATTGTTGTCTCAAGGTCAACATCAAACACAAATCGGAAATTAATTTAATATTTCCTGCAAATGGTTTCACCTGAAAGAATTGTGGACGATTTAGTCATTAGTTTATTGATTGGTGTAGGGTAGGTGCCTGGTTTGAAATTTTATTTCATAAATTAAAAATTCTTCGAAATTGGTTTGAAGTATGGTAGATATGGTGAACCCGCCATGCCAGGTTTTATGTTTTCTGAATGTAATCTCACCCTTGACTTGTCTTTTATTTTGTGGTTAACGGGCGTAGTTATCATATTCTTGCTTCTCATCAAAAAACTGGATACACGTTAAACTCGGTAGTTCTGGAATCTTCCAATGTCTATGATTAAAACTAGGTGCCGACAATAGTATTTATTCGTACCTAGTATTTTGGACTGTAAATCCACTTTAGCACATCGCATCGCCGTATACCTAACTAAGAATCTTTTTTGGCAATAGAAATACCTCAGAAAGAACTCCTAATCTTTTTAAAACATTTAGGGATGGAATTTTTGTTCGGTAGATAAGGTGCACCACATGAGGAGAAAATCCTTTAAATACATGTGTATTTTACTTAAGTGGTAGGTTATTTGTTCTTAAAAAAAAAAAAAAAATATTTAAAGAAATTAATTAAAAATATATTTTACCATATAAAACTATTTTTTGTTTATAGCCTGACAAAACGATTTCGATTTGCGTTGTTGGGAAGGTATACATATGGAACATGCCACAAATAATTTTGACAAACATAGAAGAAGTCATAACTCATAAGTGTATTTAGTTACCGGGTTTTTTTTTTAAAGAGGAGACTTATGCTAATCACTCAGACCTAATTTCCGATCCATTGTACTACCAGGGTAGCAGCCTTCCTTTTTTTGTGGTGTAGTAAATGGAAATAAGGTGTTAGTCATTTCACATTAGTATATAGTATATTTACCGGGTAGGGTGTCCCATATTTTTTAGGTTTTTGTTAGCTGCTGCTTTAATTAGGGGGTATACGTTTCCTTATCTTAGTTTGTATGCTTAATACCAGACATTTCTGTGATAGTTTTGTCATACTAGTACTCTCTAGGTGTGTGGTTTGTGGTACTAAACATAAGCACACAAAGTAATACATATATGGAAACGCAAACAACAACGCAACGTTGTGATTTGCGGTTTTTAGAGATATTCGGGCTTTTTACGACAGTTTTATGTTAAGCAAACTGATCATGGTCTTCATCTTTGACGCACTTCGTTTAATTTTAGAATCCGTAGTGAAACATGAACTAAAATTAGTGGGCTATTTCTTTAAATTACAATTTGTGATTGCAAGCATTTTTGAACATAGTTTGTGAATCTTTTTTTTAATCTTTTTTATAATTTTGCTGTTGTTTTTTTGCAAAAGAAAATTTGTGGTAAAACATATTTTTCTGTTTCACAAACAAAAATTTGTAATTTATAAGTAACTTGCTAAAATAAAATAGATTTGTGAATTTCGATTTCACTAAAGAAAATAGATTTGCAAAATTTGTTCAGCTTGTAAGAATAATATGCAGTTGAACATTCATTTTTTTAACAATATTTTTTTAACATAATTTTTTTAACAAGTTTGTTTCTTCACTTTTATTGTAAAAGTATCTGCGACGAAGGCAGCAGCGCTAAAGAGATGATGTTTTAACCACTTTAAAAAATATTGTGAAAAAAACTGTTGCAAACTACAAATTATTCTTGATCCCAGACCAACAGGAATTTTTAGCACTTGTGACCTACAATATTTTTTTCTACAATTTTATCTGCATTGATCACAAGTTTATGAATTATGAAACTTGTAGTTGTTGAAACTAAAAACTGAATGTAGTGTTTGTAGTTTTCATTTGAGTGAAATAGACTACGAGTTTCACAAATGTATGTAGTTTATTTTCGTATTGCAAAAACATAAACTTAAACGTTGTTTACAACTAAACGAATGATTGCAACTTTTAACTTTAAAAACTGCGAACTATGTTTTTCGGTTCAATTGATTTTAACAAACGAACCAAAATTGATCGGCAAATAAAAATTCCTTGTTAATTCATTGGACTAAAGTAGAAGGTTATTGAATTAGCTTACACAGCTCAGACACTGTGTTGTCTAAGTAATAATAATTATTGTGTATGATCATCTGTTCTGAATCTGTTTTCTGTCCTCTCACAAGTAATTGGCAAATCGTCTTAAAGAATTGTTGCCTAAAGAGTGCTTACTGAAGATTATCATTTTTGCCTCGAACAAATCCAATTAAAAAAAAAAAATTAAGTTCATGTACTATACCTACTTTACTATCGATTTTTTTTACACTTTAAAGTCAAAGCTTAAGAACGGTAGGTTTGACTTATATAGGGTTCACTGCTTAACTGAACCGAACAGAAAAATGAAATTCGAAAGTTATTAGAGGTTTAATAAATACATTGCCAACTAATGGCTTAACTTAGTCACTCACTTTTAACTACTAAATTAGGTACGAAACAAATCTGACTTAGTTCATCACCAACGTGCAAAGTGTGAAAGGTTGCGTAGAATATAGCAATTATTTTGTTGTTACCTCAAGTGTCCCTCTTCTATTTTTGGTTTTTAATTTAATTCCAAAAACTTTTTTATCATTGCAAACAATTGTTTTGCATTCGATCAACATTGAAATGTATCCACAAAAATCGAATCTACAAAAAGATTTTTGCAAACTATTCACAACAATCACAAAATGTCAAATCATTTAGTCGAAAATCAAAAATCTTGCCAATCATATTTTCCTACGATATTGGTGGGTCAGTCTTCTATCCAGAGCTGTGAAAAAGATTTCATGGTTATTTTTGATCTGAAGCTAACTCTCACTAGACACAGTAGCGCAAATTTATAGTCAGTGTGTTTTTAAGAGAAAGTGTCGGCTCTAGTTAACATCATTCTAACTTTAAAATGGGGTCATTAAATACAAACGATTTATAAACACCACAATAACTAGTGACAACTTTAAAATGGAATTGGCTAAAATAAATGTGAGTAGTATACCAACATTTTGACAGTTCAGACAAATGAAATGAAGTAACTGACCTAAAAAGAAAAAATGGGCACGACTGGGTCGCACGAACTCGCGATCGTTTGCTAAGTAAAATACCAAACTCTTAAGGTTTTAGTATTCGTTCTTCATATATTTGGTTTTACAGGGTTGCCAACTACACATTAATTGTGAAAATTGAATTAAATCACGAAAAGTAATGAAAAAAATTAAATTAAATATTCCAAAAGTTTCAAGCGAAAATCTAAAAACGCAATTTTTTGGCAATTGCTTATACATATAAACCCTTAAAATTTAATCAAAATCGTTAGAGCCATTTTTTAAAAAACTGGTTTTTTATTTTTAATTTTTTTAAAAAATGAGGTTTTCAAAATTCAAGTTCACAAGTTTTAAGATCTTGCAAAAAGATGTATTGACAAAGAATTTGAAATAAATTAAATTTATCGTTTTGAAAATATTCGGAAAAACAAATTTTTTAAAAAAAAATTAATGAAAATTCGAAAAAAAAATAAATTTTTCAAATGTAGATATGCAATCTTTTTAAAACAACTTAGGACTTCTTAAATATGAAATTTCGTCAAAATCGTGTTAGCTATTACTGAGAAAGTCGGTTTTGAAAAAAACGGTACTATGGGGGGTACCGTCTTTAGGCTTTCTCCAAAAAAAATTTTTACATCATTAGAACAGTTATTAAAAAATAATACCTCACGTAAAATTTTATCAAAATCGTTAGAGCCGTTTTCGAGAAAAATAGGTATTGTCATATCGGATGTATGGCAGGTACCGTTATTTCAAGACCTAGAAACCCAATTCCAAAACAGACAGACAGAATTGTAGGACCCACTTTTTTCGTATTCTCTATCATCGTAATGTCATATTTAGTTGTTATCTCAATTTTTTTTTTCTGCACGATTGCAAGACTTGCCTTATAGTACCTATAATCGCAAGTAAAAAAAGGACTCCGGTGAAAACTAGCATACATTTTGATTGAAAACGAAGATTTTGGACTGAAAGTCTAGTTTTTATCTGGAAATTCTTGATTTAGAACAAATATGAGTTCGGAAATAAACCACACAAAATGCCAAGCAAATGAAGCCTGATTTCAAATTTGAGTGACTCTAAAAAAGTGTGAAGTTAAAATTAATTGTAAATTTATTCAAGTGTCATTTTAAGCTAGTGTGGTTCTAAGCCTAATTTTAAGGCGACCTTAAATTTTCAATTACCTATTACATGTAATTGTAATTGAACCCGTAATCCATTACACAAAGTAATCATTATTTCCCAACTCTGGTATAGAGACTGAATAAATTTGTGTCTTCGCTATTTTGAAATGACAGGGGACTGTTAGTACGCCGGCGGATACATAGATGGCTTTCAGGGACCGTTTTGTTTTCGATAGTGAAGTATACCTGGGATTTTCCTTTTTGGTGGTTTTCTTACGCACTAGCTGTTCAATAGGTAGAAAATACACATCATTGCTATAAAAGGTTTATAAATAAGAATTTATGCAACGTAGAATAGAGTGCTATTCACTACATAACTATTCATCCGTTCAGAGCTATTTAGGGAAATCTAATAAATACGGCTGTAAGTATATATCCTTCCTAATATTATAAATGTGAAAGTCACTCTGTCTGTCCGGCTTTCTATGTTACCGTTTCCCGCCCAAACTACTGAACTGATTGATACGAAATTTTGTACAAAGATAGTCTAGAACCTGAGGAAGGACATAGGCTATATTTTTATCCCTAAGTTCCCACGGGAACGGGAACGTATACGGGAACTTAGAAGCGAAAGCACCGATTTCAAAAATTCTTCCACCGTTAGAATGCTACTCTATCCCGAGTAACATAAACTTTAATTCATCCCCATATTCCTACAGGAACGGGAGTCCTTACTTATATATTAAATGCAAAAGTAGCTCAGTTTGTTCGCCTTTCTATGTTACCATCTCCCGCCCAAACTAATGAACAGATTTAAAAGAAATTTTGTACAATTTTGCTTTATATTTTATCCCTATATTCCCATGCTGACGAGAACGCATACGGGAACTTTTAAACTATAGCACCGTTAGAATGCTACACTATCCCCGAGTAAGATAAACTGTAACTCATCCCCATATTCGTACGGGAACGGTCACCGTACTCCCACGAGAATGGGAGTCATCACTAATATAATAAGTCTGAAATTAAATCTGTCTGTCTATTTTTCTTTGTTAACAACAACCGCCCAAACTATTAAACGATTAAACCTATTTATATGAATGTTGATACAGAGATATAGTCTTGAGCCTGAAGATGGACATAGGCTATATATGTTATCCCTGTATTCCCACAAGAACGCAAACGTAAACGGGAGCCTAGAAATTACTGAACTGATTCATTGTATATAAATTCTATAGTACTATTACTTTGACCCGTTCCGGTGACAAAGTGGGAATTGAACGTACGCCACAAAAGTTGGAATGTATTCCACAAGACTGTATTTGAAGAGGAGGAAAATTATATGCGTATGAGCAGGAAACAAATATATACAAATATATATATTTTTTTCTTTCTTACGCACGCTAAAAATAAACATTCCACATCAGCTGATTCGCGCTTCCCCACGCGATGTTGCGCCACCTAACGATCAATGCAGGATCAATCAGATATACAATGACTGATTTAAAGAACTACTTCCCCGTTAGAATGCTACACTATCGCCGCCAAGTAACAAACTTTAATTTATCCCCATATTCCCATGGGAACTAACATTATAGATCCGAAATCAACTCCGTGTGTCAGTTTTTCTTTGTTACCATCTATCGCCCAAACTAATGAACCTATTTGTACGAATTTTGGTGCAGAGATAGTCTTGAGCCTGTAGAAGGACATGGGCTGTATTTGTTATCCCAATATTCTTGCGGGAACGGCAACGTAAACGGGAAGCTTGAAGCTACTAGATCGGTTTCAAAAGTTCTTTCACCGTGAGGTGATTTCTGTCAAATTGTCGATAGCACAGTTGACCTGAGAAGAAATGTCTATCTTGATCTTCAAATAAATATTGGCATTCGGGAATGGCTGTTGAAAGGTCGATTTCGGCGCCGACTAATGAGATAGTTAACAATATGATCTAAAAAATTATGTCAGACTTGGTGGGGAATGTTGTCGAATGTCTGTCAGTAGACAATATTATGGACACTGAGCAAGTCACATCATACCCTATAGAGTTTCCAAATTCGTTAGGAGTATCAGGAGAGGCTGCAAGTTGGTGTTGCAGTGCCACTAACGAGAAATCTAGAATTTTACACACTTGCAAACTACACATCTGGAATGCGGCACTATAAAAGTTTTAATAATGACTGGAACGGTAAAAAGAGAAAACTTTTAATTCGAACTGTATTGTCATTTTAGTTTAAAAGAATGCAGTTATTTGTTATTTGTTCTATGTAGTATGTAGTAGTTTGTCTTGTGGTGTATCAGCCAAATGGTCTTTGTCGCCCGGCTGCAACCCCCCCTACTCCGCAGATTTATGTGTGGAATAGGTTTAATGTAAATGTAAATGTAAGAATGCAGTTTCCTCTGAAACCATTATTAGATACTAGTACAAATAAGGCTCAAACGCTTTAAGTTGCTGGTATTCGCTAAAAATAAAATAGTTAGCCTAAAAATTTAAAAATGCTGCCCAAAGTCACAATTCCACGCGGACGAGGTCGCGGGCACAGCTAGTATAAATATACAGGGTGTCCCGTAATTCGTTTTACATACTTTGGGATGTGATTCTTGGTCATATTCTAAGAAAAAAATTGTTCTACAGTAAAGTCCGTTTCTCAAGTTGACATCACTTTTTGACAATTTAAAAAAAGGCTAACTTTGGTGTACCCTGACCTGTGTTAAATTCGATATCTCTGTCAATGCTGATGATAGAGACCTAATCTTAGACTCAATTTTTTGTAGAAATAACAACCCTTGCAGTCTTAGCATTTAAATTAGGCTTCCATAGGTTTAGGGTTGCCAGATTTTCAATTTTAAGTGGTGTTCAAATTTTGACTTTGAGGTCATTTTTTTGGAGAAAAGGCCTGATAAACATAGAGTTTCTTTATTTTTTACAGATGAACAAAACAATAATAAAGAAAAAACTCAGCATTAAGTTAACTCAAAAACCCATACATTTTATGATACTAAGAAAAATACGAAATGGGAAAAATTTAAAAAAAAAATAAAAAAAAGTTCTTGCTTTGAGGTTTGTTTGAATAAAACAATAATATGATCACTTTTAGTAGTTTTTTTATGTATTTAATACAAATACAATTATAACAAGTGCTCAAAGCGCCCTTCTTCGTTTTGAATCCATGCCAGAGCCCGTTTTTGGATTTCATTGTGGGTGTTTGCTGTCGATAACTCTTGTCTTACTTGTAGTCTTGTAATCTTTGAAACTGTATCTAAATTTGACTCCTATAGGCTAAGGGTTGCCAGATTTTCAGTTAGTATAAAGTTCCTGGTATCCTTTGTTGTGCTTTTCTTCAATTTCCATTTAAAAACTCATATAAGAAAAAAAATGTCTGCGTATTCTTCTCTCGTAAATGAAAGCCTTTCAAAAAACTCTCTGATCAAACTGCAATCGTGACTTAATTTGACAAACTAATGAACAAATTTGTTTTCTTATTCTTTTATACGACTTATTTACCTATTGAACATTCATACCCCAAATTTAAAGCAAACATCCACAATGAAATCCAAAAACGGGCTCTTTTTTTTTTTTTTTTTTATAATTAACGCGCACATCAAGGGGTTATGACTACCCTTATAATGCCATTAACACAGTGCGAGTATTTAGGAAAATAGGAGAGGATTTGAAAGGAGACATCGATGCACGTTGCTTTTGAACCTTTGTAAATCGTAATGCAGGGGAAAAACAGGGCCAGGAAGAGCATTCCACATTCGGGTGGTGCGACTAAGATATGAATCTCTATACTTGACTGTACGCCCGAAGTTGGGCTCTAGGTAGAACTGATGAGCATTCCCAGCGAGGCGAGTGTTGCGGCTAAATTGTTTCAGGGGAGGAATGCAACTGGCTATTTCACTAGAGCACTGTTTATAGAAAAAGCGATAAAAGAGAGTGAGACAGGTAACGTTTCGTCGATGTTCAAGAGAATCAATCGATTCTACGATTGAACTATCACCTATCAATTTTAACGCTCTATTTTGTACCCTATCAAGTAGGCGCAAAGATGTTTGAGAAGCACCTGACCAGATATGGGAGTTATACTCCAGTTTTGGGCGGATGAAGGCCTTATAAATTGTAGCCAGATCAGAAGGGGTGAAGAACTTCCTGCATCGTCTTAAGAATCCTAAGCATTTAGCAGCGTTTTTGGCGACTTCAAATATGTGGTCGTTCCAACGAAGATCATCGTTTACACACATACCAAGTACTGACAGCTTTTCGGTTTCTTCGATGCAGGTACCATTCATGGATAATGGCAATGGGGGAATGTTAAGCTTCAACGACAAGAGACAGCATTGAGTTTTCGAAGCATTGAATTCTACTCGGTTCATAAGACCCCATGCAACAATGCTGTCAAGGTCAGAATTCAATGAGCTTATCATACGCAACCGTTCCAGTTCCACATCCGAAGAGCAGGGACGTGAATTTGGAAACGAATATGAAAAGCTGAGGGTCGAGTCGTCAGCAAAACAATTAAGTGGATTAGAAGTTTCAGACAAGAGATCATTAATGAAAATGAGGAAGAGAGTCGGAGATAAAACGGAGCCCTGGGGCACACCAGCATTTATTAAGTGGGTATCAGACTTGAAGCCATCCAACACAACTTGTATTGAACGGTCGGAAAGGTAATTTCTAATCCAACGAAGAAGAGACTCATCGATACCAAAAGCACGCATTTTCGATAAAAGAGCCTGATGCCAAACTCTATCAAATGCTTTAGAAATATCAAGCGCAATAATTTTACTTTCTCCAAAACAATGTAAAGATTGGTTCCACTTTTCGGTGAGATAAGCCATCAAATCACCAGTGGACCGTTTGCTACGAAAGCCGTACTGACGGTCATTAAGAAGCTTTCGTTCTTCAAGATATTTCATAAGTTGACGGTTTATCAACGTTTCCATGACCTTGGAAAGAAGGGACGTTAGTGCAATTGGACGGTAATTGGAAGGGGAGGAAGATTCGCCTTTTTTAGGGACGGGCTGGACAAATGCAGTTTTCCATCTGCTCGGAAAAATCCCAGCAGAATATGAAAGATGGAAAAGTTTACGCAGTGGTTTTGCCAGCGTAGAAGAACACCTCTTCAGAATAACGGCGGGGATACCATCTGGACCAGCGGATTTATGTATGTTGAGATCTTTGAGGACTCTCGCAACCGAGCGAGTTCGAAAAAATATCTGCTTCATCAAAGAATTTGCAGACTCGAGCTCAGGCGGAGCCAATATGCTATGAGGAAGTGTCGAGTTGGCAGCAAATTGAGCTGCTAGCAAATTGGCTTTGTCGATGGAACTGACATACGGAGAGTCATTGAAGACGAGCGTTGGGACCGATGATGACGTGGTCGAGTTCTTAATGTTCTTGACAAAAGACCAAAAGTTTTTACTTCCTTTTGGACACAATAGTATTTTTTGCCTTACTTTTTGGTCATGTAAAAACTTAGCCCTTTGTATTTGAGCATTACAGATATTTCTAGCCCGTTTGAACAAATTTCGGTTTTCTACAGTCGGGTTGTCTTTAAATTTTCGAAAACTACTTTCTCGATCCCTAATCGCCTCCTTACAGCTTGAATCAAACCACGAATTCTCTTTGGGGATGATACTTTTTAATCTGTGAGGAACAAAATTTCTCATGCCGTTGAGAATTACGTTAGTCGATCGAATCGTTTCCGTCGAGAAAACACAATGACCAATTAAAATTTCGAAAAAAATTATTCAGGCCGTCCCAATTGGCTTTCTCGTATTGCCATACAGTTCTTTTAGGGACTTTATCTTTTTTTACCGTGACGGAAAACGAAAAATCTACCGATATGACACAATGGTCCGATTTGCCTAAAGGAGATGATACTACAATCCTGAATTTTTCGGGATGAGAAGTGAGAAATAAGTCAAGAGTGTTGGCCGCATGGCCTTCAATATCTGGAACCCGAGTGGGCTCATCAACAAGTTGAGTTAATTCGTTAAACTCAGCGAAGATCTCAACATATTTTCCTTCGGGTGTTGTCTGGCCAGAATGTCGAAGCCAACCTGAATTGTGTACATTGAAATCGCCCGCAATTGCGATTTCAGTGTGAGGATAAAGGGAAACAATTCTTATTATGGAATCAGATAGCGCATCAAACTCGTTAGAGGTTGAATTGCTATCTAAATTGGTGCTTCTATTTTCTATATATAAAACAATAGTGAATGATTTGCTTACGGACGGTGAATTTTAACCACATGAAATTAAAGTTCGTATTAGAACAAAGGCCGTATTGTGGTAGAAGTTGGTAAGCAATATCATTTCGGACATATACGGCGAGGCCATGGGAGGAGAAGAGTAATGGCACTAAGCTATATCCAGGCAGGTTAAACTCTGTGGGATCAGAATCAACACCTACCTGTGTTTCACTCAGTGCCAAAACAGCTGGCCTGCATTTGGCAGTGTGAGCGTACACAGCAAAGAAATTCGATCTTAGCCCCCTAATGTTGCTAAAATCGACCCGAAATCTACCCGACATTACAATTCACAAAAACACATAAAACAAAATATCAAACGTAGACGCTAACTAATTGGCTCTGGCATGGATTCAAAACGAAGAAGGGCGCTTTGAGCACTTGTTATAATTGTATTTGTATTAAATACATAAAAAAACTACTAAAAGTGATCATATTATTGTTTTATTCAAACAAACCTCAAAGCAAAAACTTTTTTTTATTTTTTTTTAAATTTTTCCCATTTTGTATTTTTCCAAGTATCATAAAATGTATGGGTTTTTGAGTTAACTTAATGCTGAGTTTTTTCTTTATTATTGTTTTGTTCATCTGTAAAAAATAAAGAAACTCTATGTTTATCAGGCCTTTTCTCCAAAAAAATGACCTCAAAGTCAAAACTTTGTTTTGGGAAGAAAATTTGAACACCACTTAAAATTGAAAATCTGGCAACCCTAAACCTATGGAAGCCTAATTTAAATACAGTCTTAAAGGTTGTTTTTTCAACAAAAAATTGAGTCTAAGATTAGGTTCCTATCATCAGTTTCGACAGAGATATCGAATTTAACAAAGGTCAGGGTACACCAAAGTTAGCCTTTTTTTAAATTGTCAAAAAGTGATGTCAAACTTGAGAAACGGACTTTACTGTAGGACAATTTTTTTCTTAAAATATGACCAAGAATCATATCCCAAAGTATGTAAAACGAATTACGGGACACCCTGTATATTTAAATGGATGGTATGTATGTCCGAAACTGAACTGAACTGAATTTCAGTTAATCATGAATTTAATGGAGCTAATCAAGGCAAATTTGATTGGTTAGCAAAATCTTTGATGATAGTTATCATTGATTAAAGATAATGGAACTTGAACAAATCGTAAATGAATCAACAACTTCAGGCAAACTAAGTTTAGCATAAATTTTTTTTATTGTGTGATGCTATCTTAGTTATAAGTTATGTTTGATTTGTTTTATAAATATTTTAATAAGATCATATATACAAAGAGAACAGCTTAGACTAAACATACATTTAAAAAATTATTTTTATTAAAATCTAACGAATACATATTTAAATTTATCTTTAACAATTCTTTGATATCCGCAAAATAATTAACGTAATTAAATTAAATAACACGTTGACACAATAGTTGTAATAGATGTTTTCTTTCATAAATAAAGAAGAAAAATGCACTTATAATCTTAATACTTAATAAAACATAAAAGTCGTTATTCATATCTTAATTTCTTACACAATTTTTAGTTTAGAATTAAAAAATTTATATAATATTAATAATCACAAGCCTGTTAAAACTGTTTATAACACTTTAAGGAGGACAGTTATTATAAGAAATAAACGTATGTATTTATTTTCCTGCATAACCTAAGCATCTGCATATTCGATATCGTCAATATTAACAGTAACATCACTCCCACCCGAATGATTCGATCCGGAATCAGACGATGAGGGGTTAATGTTGATACCCCGTCTCTGATCGGTGGTATCTTGAACAGCAAATGGTAACATTGGTGGTTTAGCCGCAGCTCTTCGAGACGAATTGACTTCTGTGTAAATAGGTAAACGTCCACTAAATTGTGGACTGTTTTCGAGGTTTTGCGCCATTTTTTGGACATTAGTAAGGGGCTTCGATAAGGTGCCCCTGGATGACTGGCCAAGAACATCTGGCAGGTTTTGTGATGTGGACGGTAATTGTGGACGCTGCACTGTTGTGCCTGCCAATGTGGCTGGAGTTGTAGATTGGCTAAAATTGGTGGTAGCATACGCTGGTGGATCTGTAAATATATGAAGACATTTGTCAACTGTTTGTTAGGCCAAGTTTTTCATTGTTTCAAAAGCTGATTGGAACTAGATTAATGCAGTTACAAGAAACATTTGTGATCGCAAGAAAGAGCACGTGTTTCGTAAAGCAGTGTAAAGTGTAAATAATGGCTTGAGAGTTACGATTGAGTTATTCTTTCATTATAATGAGAATGATGATAGAAGCTTAAAAAAAACCGAAAGCGAAACCAAATTAAGACAACAGGTGGCTCAAATTTAAAATGTACTTGCGTTGTTTACCATTTCCGGTGTCAATAACCTGTAAAAATTTTGCAACTTTGTAAATATGTTTCTGCTCATTTAATTCTTTTGTGATGATATGTTGGTGAATTTTTTTTTATATAGTTTTTTTTTAATAAGTTTTCTGAAATCGTTTTATTTATTTAAAATTAAACTGAAACCGGACATATATGACTTCGCAGCCTCACTTTAGAACGAAAAATGGAAAAACAATTCGTTTATGCTTTGATTTTATTCATTGCTTATTTCAAGACTCAACCTAGTAACAGCTGTTCTCCAAAACAGTACCTACTGTTTTTGGAACTAGATCGCTACTATTTGGAAAGTTACTGTCGTTTCTGTTGGAATTTGCTTGACTTTCAAAGTCGAAGCTTGAGAGGCAAAGGAAAGTTTTGTCTTTAATGCGAAAGTATACTGCCGTAGAAGCAAGCATGGCAGCCAAGTTATGGTATTTATTCTCGAAAGAATTTATAATGAAACTTATATCACTTACCTCTATCAGTTATTGGTTCGGAGTAAAGATCTCCCATGTCGGGGTGTCTATCCCTTGGCGAGGCGTATTCACATCGCAACAACGGTTGCTGCACACTTCCTGGCTCTGCATAGATGTGCTCCGGCGGTATGTTGGTTTGCTCGACCTCATCCCGACCATAGACATCTCCAATTGGAGCTGTAGGCTCAGCATAAATTGGATCACTCATTGGTGGTGCTGTGGCCGAAGGCATTGAGTCTAAATGCTTCAAGAGAATCTCATTAAGTGCAGCGAAATCCCTTCCGGTGTTTTCACACGACCCCAGCAGATGAACAATACCACTGACTATATCAACACATTTTTCTTCTCCAATATCCTGTCGCAACAAACTTTTTGTTGCCTCACTAACCTGCTTATAAATTTGAGGATATTTACTTCTGATCGTGTCCACAGTCTGTTCAATGATTCGTCGATCATTTGCTGAGAACTCGTGAACATGCTTTGAGGCTAAATTTGCTTTGGTTTTATTTGCACACCTCCTCGCTGTCAGAATGGCTATCAGTCCCAACAAGACTAGAGTAATAGTGCCAGCTGCTATAAACACCAGCTTAGGGATCTCTGCATCCCGCATTTCTAACTCCTCCTGAGTAAAGAACTGGCCGTTTATTTTGCTAAGATTCCTATTTTTTATACAGTCCAGGGTTGTCTTCTTCTCGTCACAAACTTCGTTAATGTATTTCAGTACGTTGAACATGGTGGTGTTGAAACAAAACTGTAGTTTGGTATCGATGGTACAATAGGTTTCAGATCTTAGATCTCTAGCTGAGAGCTGTTCCAGCCAGGATGTATTACAACTGCAAGATCGATCGATGGACACTTCGCGGATTTGACATTGAGGATGAGGCATGTTAAGACTATCGGGCAGGGGCTTGGTCAGAGAATTGCCGTCGAATTTACAAGTTACTCCTTTGGAAGATGTCTTTTCTAAGATCATGCCTCCGAAAACACCAAACATGTTGTTAAGGATCGTTATGTTGGACCATTCGCGAACGTGCAGCCATTTGTTGCCAACGTATTTTATGTTGTTCTTGTTGATAGTTGCGCTTATGGCTGTCACGTGAATGGCATTTGGCTGGATGTTGTCAACTCTAAAAAAGAAATAAAAAAAAGAGAAGTAGTTAAGAATTGTCGAAAATATAAACTTAATTACAATTAAAAAATTTGATCTTCTCTATGATAGTGTGTCGAAATTGGTCGAAAACATGGTAATGAATTCTAGACGACTAAAAACAATTAGCGAGTCTAAAGCGCCCTACAGACGATCAATGTTACTTGACAATATTACTTGAAGGAGCTTCTGTTCAAGTAAAATTGATCGTTTGTAGGCTCTTCAATGTTACTGTCAAGTAAAATTGATGAAAATAAAATCTGATTTGGTTTTCATCAAGTTTCACTGTCACTCGTGTCGTTGTGTAGTGCGATTAGGAAACTGCAGAAAAAAAAAAATTGTCAATTTTCATTGAACGTGTGGTGGCGATTGTGCATCAATTTTACTTGACAAGAGAAAACCTCAATAATACTTGTCAAGTAAAATTGAGTGATGTTCAAAAGTCTGGTAGCGTGAACGAAGAAGTGGCGCGAAGAGTTCAGATAATTATAAGTAGGCAAAATATGGTCCTGGCTTCTAAGAGATTGTGTGAATTGTATTTTATTAAAAAGTTATGATGGGACTCTACTATTAATGAGGCTGTGCAAGAATTGACAACATCTTACTTTAAGGAACTGATCAAAACTACATCCAAAAACCTTTTGATGGTAGTGCGATATATGCTCACCACGACGAAGTCCATAAACGTATCGAATGTCATCATTAACTGCGACAAGCAGCTTATGTTGAGAGTGGGAGTCTAGTTTGCAGTATACTTTTGAGGAAAAATCAATCAAAGGGACGAATAATGCTTTGACAAGTCTCAACTTAGTGTCTACTGGTGTAAAACTAGAGGACAACCACAGTTTTCTCAAACCTGCATAAATTCGTCCAATAATATAATTTAAGCGAACGATTTATTTTGAAACCAAGACTAGTTACAACATCAAAAAATTTTATTCGATTGTTATTAACGAACACAGGTGGTAATTCATCGGTGTCATAGTAATTTTTTGCGATAAGAATCATTTGTGTCTTGTCTGAATTCTAATTTAAATCGTTTGATTGAGACCAGTCGAAGATTACTGTAAGGTCCTCATTCATTCTGGCTATTAGGTCTTCAATCAGACCAATAGGGCGTGACAGATAAACTTGGGCATCATCAGCGTAAAGGTGAAAAGTAACATTTGAACATACACTAGGTAAATCATTGATGAATAAACTAAATAGTATAGGTCCCAATATAGACCCTTGAGGTACGCCAGCTTTTAAAGCCAAGGATTCAGAGCATTTCTCATCGTGTATAACTCTTTGAAATCGATTTTTTAGGTAATTACAAATGAGGTACGACGATCTCTCGCTAAAACCAAAATAGAGTCTTAGCTTCTGACACAGCACTCTATGATCCATTGAGTCAAAAGCCTTGGAGAAGTCAAGTAAGCAAAGTTCCGTTAACTGATCCATATCATATTTTATTCTGATGTCATCAAACATTTTAATCACAGCGGTAGAGCAACTGTACCCTTTTCTAAAACCAGATTGAACTCGAGAAAGTAAGTTATGCTCACTCAAATAATTTGAGATTTGATCTGCAAGGATCTTTTCCAAGGCTTTAGAAAGGCATGGTAAAATGCTAATTGGACGGAAGTCAGTTGTTTGAGTCGGTTGAGGCTTTTTAGGCACAGGAATAACAGTAGCTAACTTCCAGTTATCAGGAAAAGTTGAAGAAGCAATACAAAAATTGAAAATGTGTGTAAGACTAGTTATGATATGGGTTAAAACCATTTTAACAAACCGAAGAGGTACACCATCCTGACCTATGGCATTCGATTTTAGCGAACGAATGACATTGATAACGTCCACTTCAGATACGACTTCAAATCAAAATCGGATATAGAGACCAACTTTTCATCTCTAGTAAAACAAGTATTGTTAGAGGCAGCAGCTATAAAAGCATTATTAAGAATGTTCAAATCAGGAACGCTATCCACAGTAGTCTTTTTTCCCACACCTATTGATCGTAAGTTGCTCCAAAGCTTTTTTGACGGCAGATCAGTGCTGAGTTTAGAACAAAAATATCTTTTTTTAGCTCTACGTGTGACGAATGTAGAGTAATTACGTGCACGACAAAAAACTTCCCAATTGGAACTTGTTGGACGCTGTTATCACTTCGAGTGCAGTTTATTACGTAATTTTATGGCAGCTGTGTGTCCAAAGTCTGTTCACCTCACTTCTGATCACGATGCTTGTAACGTCGGGAAAGGAAGAAGGAGATGGTTTTAGCGAAAGATGAGAAGACTTGAATCAAACATCCACGTAAATTACAAATTTCAATCGAATCGAGTATCAGAACAGGGCTGATAGTTTCTTTTGCGAATTTCGATACTAACGATTAATGACAGCTTTAATCATTAAAAGTCTTAGGGTAATATGGCACCACGGAAGATTTGCCATCTTTAAATACTTTCCTCAACGACTTATTTAAAAAAAAACTCATAATATTCAGCCCTATCACAGTTTCCATCGTAATCGAAAAAAGTCTAGTTTCCCGATGTAGCTATCACATAATCCATTCGGAGTTAAACGAATTTCGAAGTGCGTAGATTTGGTATCATCAAATCCGAGTGGAATATAAATTCTTCGTCTTAATATACGAAAGAAGTTGTGTTTTGCAGAAAAATGTGAATGATCTTGCACATTTGGCGTAAAATAGCTAATTTCGAAAACCAGCATGGCGGTATTTAGTGTTGCAACTGGAAATGCTTTCTTCGATTCCATTCGGATTTTGTGACCACAAATTTTCGTAGTTCGTAACTTAGCTTTCCGTGTGGAAGTTTTCTACGATGGAATCTGTGATAGGGCTGATTATTATAGGCCAAGAACTGGAAGCAAAATTTTGGAGTGGAGTGTTAACAAAAATCATGCACATGAATGTGTACTGTGTAGATATACGCACCATTATATCAAATTCAACCGTTTGGCAGGTTTTTTTTCAGCAGGAGGCGGGGGTGGGCGTTCCAAAATGGTAATTTTTCAGATTTTGAGGTCGAGGTAATAACCACATAAAAATAATACGTCAAAAAATCAGAAAAATTCCCCTGATTACAAAAAGTGTGTCCCAGACGATTTGATTTCAGCCTTTTGCTTGTCAGATGCATTTTAACATTTTTCAAGTGCACTTTTCAGCTTAAAGCAGTGATAACTTTTTTCCCAGACGATTTGGTTTCAGCCTTATCCTTGCCAGACGCATTTCAACTTTAGCATATTTATTAAATTGAATTTAAATCAACAATTTTATTTAAATGAAATGCTACAAGCAATTATTCATCGCCAGATTCATCGGATGAAAAATTCGATGTCTCGTAGTCTTCTTCACTTTCACTATCATCTTGGTTTTCAAATAATTGTTCAATAGTTCCTGGGGTCGCAACTCCGTTAAACCATTTTAGTTTGACCATCATGTCCTCCATTTTCAGCCACAGTGAAATGGCGAAAGCTTTATGCCTGTTTTTATTACCGCATTTTTCCAAATATGGCAACGCAGTTAGGAAAAAAAAAGAATCCTTCCCATTAAATTCTTTTCCCTTTTGATTTCTTTAATTTTTCCGCATGCAACAGTCTTTGTAACTATGTATTCTGAAGCAAAATTATGAATTTTCGTTTTTGAAATTTTGTTTTCAAATTTTTTGGGATCGACTTTGCACTCATTGAAAAACGTTTCGCGAGAAAAAAAATTCTCCTAACTGCGCCCACCCAAAAAACACCTAACGAAAATTTGCACCCAACTCTTAGACTACTACGTTGTCTCAGGTTAGTTCTCGATGCTTTGTTACCAATCGAAACGACAAATTTACAAAGTAACTTAAAAGAGTTTTGGTTGGTTTTTTAAAAAATAAAGTGAATAAGGAAAGTGAAACTACAAAAATATTCGCTGGCTTCGTTGTTAAAAATCTTCGAATCAGAAATGACAAAGACGTCCTCAACATTGTTATAAATAAATAAAAACTCACCTGTTTTTGGATAGAATCAGTTCACTGATTCCGCTTCCAGAAATAGCTTCGCTTTCGATTGTTCCGATCTCTGCTCCAGTGATCGCAAGATGTTTGCTGTAAAGCTGTTAACAAAACACATGTTTAATGTAAATCCTATTTCTTAAAATTATTGTGAATAAAATCAAACCTTTTCTGTGACAGCTCTTGATCTGATCACACCAATCTTGCATTCTTCGAACTTGATCGAATCAATAGAAATTACATCAAAGGTTCCGCTATTCACTGTTCCAATGGTGCAGTTGTAGAAACGAATCTCTCTCAATGAAGCCTCAAACCTGTACAAATTGTCCACATTCGATGAGATTATGTTAAGCTGCAATGAAAAGAATTTATTAAAATGCCTTCTCGACAGGTGGAAATCAGATTCAAGTATACTCACTCTAGCTTTAGCTTTATTAAACGCCTGCTCCTCAATCCTCAAGTCGTCAATTCCACTAAACGTTCCCTTCACCATTGTGTCCTCAAAGGCATTGCCATAGATAATCACATCGTTACTTCTTAGTATGCTGAATTTCAATTCACCTGCTAAGCAACACATTAGTAAGGTTTGAATCATTGATGCTTTATGCTACTTTTGTATAGATAAAATCTTACCCGAGAAAGCACTCGATCGTAAAACCACCGAATGACAGTTTACAATTTCTATCTCAGGAAACGGCCCACGGTTTCCTTCAAAAGCACCCGAATTGATCTCAACCTGTTCTCCATCGATCATATTTCCCTCGATCAGCAGTCGATTGATCATACTGTTTTGGAAAAATCCTTTGTCTATGCGCAGGTTTGTATCGGATGCAAGTTTAATAACTAACGATGTTGCCATCGGTGGTATGAGAAAATTTTGTCCGAATATTGCATTTAACTGAGAAAGAGAAAGAAGGGAAAACACACACACACTACCATTTAAAAGCAATCAAAACAATTTGGATGGATTTTATGTCGTTAGAGTCTCCCGGTACCCGCATAAGTAATGTGCTGGGCTCTCTATTAACATAATTGTGTCGGTAGGTCTATAACCCCTTAAAATGAAACGTTTATGAAGTGATTACGTCGGGATTTTTGGTGACGCGATTTGGTTGTTGTTGACAATGTATAGGAACTTAATTAATTCTGTTTAGCCTTATTTATTTATGTATGAAGTCAGAAAGGAGATTTGAATGGGTGTAATAGGGGCTATTTAATCGTGTTTCGTATGGGGGATTAATATTCAAATAATGTATTGGGGGGCACTATTGTTCTTTGCTTTGGTTTAAGGGCACAAACCAGTTAAGGAATTTTAAATTAGAAAAAAGACGGAATGAATGATGGTTTGAAGTAACAATTTGAAATTTATGGCAAGATCGTATGGATTCTTAGCATTTTTAATTAAGGTTTTTATTCTGTAAAATTTAACGTTACACGTTGGGTAGAGAATCAACATGGAGAGATTTTCTTGTTGAATCGTTTTAGATCAAAGTAGAAAGTAGTTTTTAGTAGAAAATCATACACTACTGATTAAGCTTGATGGTAGCTCGAAAAATGAACCTGGGAAAGAACATACACTCCAGCTGTTGCGGACCAAATTGTGGCAAAATTTCGAACCACTACATTGAACTGAGCAGATATAACAGCCATCGAAGAAGTTCGATGTAATGAGCTTTACATAATAACGATAGCGACTGCTATGGACAATATAAGTGAGGCTTTTGTGGGTGTATATTTTTCGTCGCATTCTGGCTAAATTCTTCAACATAAACCTGATATCTGCCCAACAGAAGAGAATAAGTTGTTTCTATACGAGCTACCCAAAAGCATAGAAGAGACGTGAAAATCATTTTAAGCGATTTTAGCACGAAACAGGAAAGGAGAACACCTTAAACACTATCGGCAAACACAGCCTATATGACAAAACTTTCGAAAACGAACTCTTGTCTAATCGGTTTTGCTGCGGAGCTAAATCTAGTTTTTATTAGGTCAAGCTTCTCTCATATCAAGATTCATAAAAATACATGACGATTCGAAAATTAAACAAATTAATCATTTTGAGATCACAGCGAAGCACTTTTCTATACTTTTTTAAGTTATGGCGGTCTTAGTTGAACAGGTCTTAATAATGGGTCATTGCGGTGACCACTGTTACTCAAAAACCGCTCGATAGATTTGAATGAAACTTATACAATTTTTAGAAAACATCGATCGAAGCTTTTTTATTTTATCAAAATTAACAAAATTGCGGCCTTCAGGAATTTTTTTCCGATTTTTGAGAAAAAACCAACAATTACTTGTTTATAAAAATCGAATTTAAAAAAAAAAAATCCTTCGATCAGGCACTAGCTTTTCATGTTTTCCAAAAGCGGTATAAGTTTCATTCAAATCTATCGAGCGGTTTTTGAGTTACAATGGTCACCTGTTCAAAAAACATAGTTTTGAGAAAAACGCATTTAAAGTTTTACAGTCCATACTAGACCGCGCTGAAAAACTCAAAAGATATTTGTCGGATTCACTTCAAACTTTCAGGGAATATTTTTAAGATACTATACTTTAAGAAAATGCAGCCTTTGAAGTTCTGGTTTTAATTAAGTGGGACAGAACAAGGTATTCTCAAAACGAAAAGAAAGCAGAATGAGAAACACTCGTTTCTAGGAAATTTCGAAATGCGACGTGAAAGTTTTATTAAAAGTTAAAAAGATATAGTCAGATTGACAAAGCTCGAACTCAAGCCAGTAAAGGCCAACAGGGATACCTTCTGATAAAATCGCAGTCGTGACTAAGGATCTCTAAGAGCACCTCTACAGACTAGGCTTATTGCTGTCAGGCAGTATGCCTCATTCAACTTGGAAGATGATCAAAAATGATGTTTTATCGACTTTAAAATTAAGCTTTAAATATGTAAGCTTAAATCTAATGAAGCAGCATGGGCCTGACTATGGAATTCAAAGCGAATCGTTTTGGATTCGATATCTTCTCGATCCGCCCCAATTTTCCCAGTTATCAAAGTCTAGGACAGTCGAAAATAATTCTTTTCATGCTTCCAGCCATTTGATAGCTTAATATTTTTTTATTGAGTTATAATTTAATAATAATTTCTATTGAATAATACAACTTACATGGTTTCAGTTGATAAAAGCAATACAGTTTCTTTTCGCCTATCGAAAACACAATCCGACAAAATATACTAGTCGAAAGTCATCCGCGAAATGACATTTCAATCCGCCATCGAATTCGATAACTAGGTTAAAATAAAACTAACGAAAAAAATAATACCAAATCTCAATTTCGCCACCAAAAACGATTCGCCTTGAAGTCAACTATTGAACCTAGGTGCATATGGCTTTGATGATGAGCTTTTTAATAGTTGGAGATCAGTTGGAAAGGTCTATGTACCAGCTGCCCTCCATAATATTGTCGAAAGAGAATATGAGAACCTCAGTATTGTTTATTCGATCCTAAAAAAGGAAGTTCGTCACAACTGCGCCAAAATTGGGGAAAAATCTTCCTTAACGACGCATATGTTAAGATGATGTTGTCTGTAGTAATACGCCGTGAACGTCTCAAACCCCACGTCAACAATTTGGGGTCCTTATGAACGCGCTTTTAGACCAGAAAAGTCTATTAAATTTTCACATAACGGCATATCTTGGAAGAAACCGGAGAATATGCATACATAGGCATACACATAATTATAACTTTCTCAAGAAATCGAAGGACAGTACACACAGCAATGAGCTGGACAGAGTTATATCTAGTTTCCACCCAAACTTGTTCTACTCTGGATATTGAGTTTGGAGAGACTACGCCGCAAATGCGCATAATAAGCTAAAACAGTGCAGCAAAAAAGCGCCAAAAACAAAGACTATATTATAAGTATATAGAATACCGTAAAAGAAAACAAAATACTTCCTGCAATACAAAGACAATTTGCTTCAACTGGTTCGTCATAACTTTTTTCTCGTTTAATGCTATGTCCGCACCTGAAGTTAACCTGGGTTTCGTTCCAGTATGGTTTGAGTTAACCAAGTAGTGTCCGCATATGCAGAAAAATTTTGAGTTTATCTTTTTGTCTTAAGTTAAAAAAAGACAGACATACAAGTGTGAGCAGAACGTCAACGACGTGTGAGAGAATTCATTCTCTCTCCACTCACTTCCACTCTCTTAAATGTCAAATTCAATGGAATATTGGAAATAGTGCATTCAGCGCCTTTGGTTTCGAGTAGGTTATCTCGAAACCCAGTGACTAAAAAGGTTTCATTTTGTATGGCAAACCACTTGGTTATCATGTTGGTTTGGGATTGTTTTGAGTTAAACAAGTTTAACTCTCAGGTGCGGACATAGCATAAAGCTTTTATTAAACACGATAAAAAATATTGCTCATATTTTTCTAGAAAGTTACAAATTCATAAGAATCTGAAGTAAAAATTTGGTTTAAAATCAAAATGTATATTCGTTCTGCGGGATTTTTGTGTTTTTGGTACGATATGATCAAATTTTTAATTGCAAATAATACACACAACAGTCAGTATATCCACTCCAGTCGACCCCACCCCTGGTCAGATGCGACCCAGAAAACATCGCATGATGACTGAATTGCATTTGCATCAAAATAGAAAATAAATAGGGTGGCGTATAACAGAGCGAGGAACCCCAAGGCCTAGCGTATTTCGTACAACCATGCCTTGTGATGGAATGGAGGGAGCCTACAATTTTTCTGCCGATTCTGAACGGCTAATCGAGAAAACGCTTTTCATGGCAATGAATTTACTAACGGAGAACTTGCCAATTCCTCGCGAAAGGCGATACCCGTGGAAAAACATTGTTGCCTCTGTTGAGATTCGAACCATGAACCTCTGGGTTAACAGGCGGACATGGGTTAATAGACGGATGCGCCACGGGTAACAAATTGCATCACCGCTCGAATATTTTACTAAGAAAATTACTAAAAGAGGTGTCAGAAGCTTGTCAAATGACTCGCCAAAAGCGATGTCAGAAGTTCATCAAAGAATATTCACGATTATTCTGGTTTCTTCAAAAGTAAAGTCTTCAATTACTTGCGTATTCTCACAAATTATATTTTCTGCACAAAATGATAAACCGAATTTTCACTTGTGACCTACCAGTTTAGCCTTAGAACCGTAATCACAACCTTTTGAAAAACGAATAAGGCCCAGTTTCAGTGCCTTTAAGCCATATTCCATCCATTGCTGCTATAATCGAAGTATAGTAGTTTTTCGTGACTTAAAAAAAGCCACATCGATTAAAAACTCTCAACTCCAAAAGCAGCGTTAAGGAACCTTTTCCAATAAAATTAGCAACATAATGTATATATGTTATTGAAAAGAGTCGACAGTTGAATAATTGCACGTCAGCTTAGCCTGACAAATCGTTTAACTCAGGCTAGGCTACGACAATTACACAAAACATTTTTTTTCTTTCACAATAGCATGTCTATCTTCTTTTACACGCTCGCAAATAAGATGGATCAAGATCAGCCACAAGTTTTCAATTAAAATGCACGCGAGCATAATCTGTCATGCGCATTCACACAGCGCGCAGTGACACATTAAGCTGCACTTCAACAATTTGTCAGCTTTTAAGCTCATAAATCCATTACTTTGTTACATTCAAATTGTTGCAATGAAAACACATATTTCGCAACAGTAGGTAGCTCCTTCCTGTCATCAAACCTGTCAAAGTCATTATTCACATTCGCGTCACTATATTTATAGAAGCATGACATGTCACGTTTCCCATCAAAATATACAATTTTCCTCTGTCATTTGTAACTAGTATCTAACTTCCCCCAGCTGAATTCAATTTCTTTGTGTAATTTTCGCAATGACACACAACGCAACAAGACATACTTATAAATACATACATGCTCAAAAAAAAAAACAATCAAATAAGTCATAAGAAGCTCACAAGATTTCCCTTTTGGCCTTTGTTCGCACCCTACTATATCCACAATGTGACAGCGTGACTTTTAACTTAATATCCATTTTGCATTTGTTTGACATGTCTGTCCGATTCTATGGCTAATACTTTAACCCCGAATGTAAATAATGAATATTTTGTGAAAATAATCTTTTATAAATTAGTTCGAGTGGGTGTTCCAGGTTACAACAAAAGTGACAGGCGCGAACAGCTTCCTATGATAAATATCAATTTTGATTGCATCAACCATTAAAAACGATATACTCAAATCAAAGTTGGGAAAGTTTTATCTAAATCAAACGAATGCTCACGAATTCGAATGGAACAGAAATTTCGAAATTTTGACATTTACAAGATATTTTACAAGCCATTACTACTGACTGCAGGGAGAAAGGTGTTTATTTGAATTCTTCATCAATGTATTTTCTTTTATTTTTGTTCGAAAATACCTTTGGCTTTGGATTCAAAGTTCTTCTCTTTTGCCACATCTCTGTGGATGTGGAGTGGACCTGTGGGGGCGGCACGCGGTTGTGAAAAATTTTCAGATAGCTTGTTGTTTAATCGCATTCGATCAAGGTCGCCAAACGGGTACGCAGTATGCACGATATACGATTACGTAAATCTTCGCAGCAATTTACTGTCTAAATAATAGCTTTCCCACATAATCAATCACTGAGCCGAAACAAATTTCGATATTCTTTGCTAGCGCTCTTGTTTCTGACTTCAATTGACTTTATAAATAAACTGCTATCAACTCAAAGGCCCTCTGACTGAATCATTCGGTGATTGTTTTGCAAGATCACTGTTTACCACTGCCGCCTTTGGAGATACAGGCATTGAAAGGCGGTGGTATTTTTGACACTAGAGAGTGTGATCACAAAGAAAGAAAAAAAAAACAAAAAGACTGGAGTATTTGTCACTCGAAAACAGAGACTAAACCCACCCATTGGGCGTCGAGCGCTTCTCCTAGGTAGTCTTTGTCTCCTCTCGCACATCGTTTGTACGATTATCTGTATCTGGACAACGCGCACTGTGCGACAATGAGGTTTCGTTGGATTTCAAACCCACCATATGTGGCTACGCACGCACACATACGGTCTTGTTGATAGTTTATTTTTCCTATTCTCGTCTTGACTCGCATAAATATCTTTCCCCGTCAAATAAAAAAACAAGAAACGAGATTTCAAGAATTCAAAATGGAATAAAGAAGACACTTCACTGACTTCAGCTGCTTGAAGATGTGTCGCTCATGTAGTTGTTGTTATTCCGGGTTTGTCTGGTCTGGGGGCTTTGCCGACTTCCAGAACAAACTGCTCGACGTTCAACGACAACGACAACGCGCGGCAGCACACACAAAACGGATACGTCTCGAATGCCCGTCTGAAATTCTAATTTTGGACATCATCATCATAATCAGAGATGGAAAAATTAACCAAAAACAAAAAAAAAAAAATTGTAATGGAAGATCAGTGTGGGGCGGGGATTACAGACCGTAAAGAGCTAGAGACGAAAAGTGGATAAACTTCTCATATCACTCACCTTCTCACCTTTTATTTTATAAATAAAAAGAAAAAAGCATTAGTGTTTCCGGCTAAGATTTAGGTATGTTTTTGGAATCCTATTTCATTTAATCACCAGCGTGAGATGCTTCAAATAAATAGAAATGTTATTGGAGAAAAATAATTCCAACATAAATCTTGTAAAGAAAACATAATAAAAACAAACGAAGTGCCGTCACTTTGCGTGGGGAATCTTCCACTCAAAATTCGAACACAAAAGATAAGTGGATACTAAATCGAATTAAAAATATATTAAAATATATTTGATTATGTTGGAAATATGCTATAAAACAAGTGATGTTCACTGCTGATAACTGAAAGGTATTTAGTCATCATGAGAAGCTCATAAAATGAGATTTTTGACTGAAGGGAGGTAAAAAATATATAAATTTTTACTATTTTTATCATTTTGTTAATCTAAAAATAAATTCAGCGTTTTTTTTATGGGTTTTTATGTTGACAGTTCCTTGAACTACAAGTTGAAAACAATATAAACATTCGGGGATTATTAAACAATTCAGAAAGACTTTTATTGATTTTTGAAACAATTTTTTTTTTCTATATCATTTAGCTTTAGTCAAAATTGAATACAAAAAATTTAAATTGAGTAAAGATTATTATTTTTGTTAATTTATTTTAATTTTGAAACATTGTCAATTGCTGTGTTAAAGATATTTCCAATGAGGTCAAGTTTATTTTGTTTCTTATAATATTTGCTACTTATGTTGTATACACGACCGATACTTTGATTGAAACAATTTTTTTTCTGCGTGTGAAAAACTTTGTCAAGTGAAAGCAAAATGAGCATCATTAAAGTAAAAAACTATACGGAAACGCATTTTGCAAAATAGTCTTCGATAGAAGGTAAGTAACCGTGATTGCTCACAGTTAGACTTATTTTAAAACCTTCGTAACTATCGCCTGGCTAAAATAGCTTGTTAGTCAGTACATTGACATGAGCTCTAGTTTGTAGCTTTGGTAGATTAGATAATAATTCAGTTTGGATTTAGTCGATTATGAACCAAGACCAAATGTTCACGTTTATGTTTTTCACTTGAATATCTTTTCAAGCTTCCTTCCAAATCTGGAATATTTCCAACTCTCTGGAAAAAATCTTTTATATAAAAAGCTTTTTGATCAAGCAGTCTGCAAAAGCTTATCCTTCTTTGCAAGGAATGTTATCTGCCATCAGCAGTACGGATTTATGCAAAGAAGATCGACGGCTACCAACTATAAATAAATGTTCCAACGCTCTTGAATGTGGAAACGAGCTTGACTGCATTTACACTGACTTCTCTAAGGCGTTTGAACAACTGTCACATTATATTTTACTATATAAACTAAAAGCATTTGGATTTCCCCCATTATTTATTGTTTGGATAAGCTCCTATACCTAAAAAATCGGTCTTATGAAGTCAAATTTCGTAACGTTTTATCTAAACCTTTCAAAGCTTTGTTTGGTGTGCCACAAGGAAGTCATCTTGGTCCCTTGCTTTTCATTGTAATGATGTAATTTCTTGCATCTCCTACAGTGACATTTTAATCTTTGCTGATGATATGAAGATTTTTAAAATCATCAAAAATTCTTCAGATCTTTACTTCTATCAAAAAGATATCGACAGTTTTGTTCTATGGTGTTCTAAGAACAGCCTTAGTTTGAACGCTTCCAAGTGCCAAAGTATGACTTTCTCCCGCAAAAGATCGCCTAGAATTGGAGAATATTCAATATCACAACAATCCTTATCTCAAGTTTCTAGATTCCGTGACCTCGGTGTTCTATTTAGTACCAACTTTGAGTTTAATGAACACATCAACCTCATTATTAACAAATCAAATCAATGCTTGGCTTTATTAAGCGATGGGCAAAAGAATTTAACGACCCCTGGGTCAATCTCTTTATTCAACTGTTATGTTCGTCCTCATCTAGAATATGCGTCTTAGGTGTGGTTACCATTTTATGATATTCATAAATTTCGAATCGAAGCAATACAGCACAGATTCATACGATTCGCTCTCAAAGGTCTTCCTTGGGAAGATCCTTTCAATCTCCCGTTTTATGAAAATTGTATTCGCTTATTAAATCTTCAAACCCTCTCACAGAGACGAATCAACAATGATTTAGTATTTTTAATAGCCGGTTCAACTGATGCCCTCGACTTGCTCTCCCACATTAGTTTCAACTTTCGTGGAGGATCTCACCAACTACGTAATTTACAGTTTTTACATTGCTCCCACCACAGAACTAACTGCGTGAGCCTTTAGCCCGCATGAGTTCGTTATCTAAAGGCCCCAGCCCATAGAACGCGTTGCGTGCGATAGAAGCGGCGCGGCAACTGATGCGGTGGGTTTTGCCGCGCGCAACTGATGGGGGTGACCCATAGAATCCGTTGCGGTGTTTTGACAGATAAATTTAGTCAAAATGGGGGCGTTCAAGAATTGTATCCGGATAGCTTGTTGTTGTTGTTTACGTGTGGGAAATCGAAAAAAATAAGTTATAATCGTCTAGCAATGATATTTTGAATGTTTTTCTGTTTTCAAAAGTCGAATTTTAATATTTCACAGCTGTTGTCTGTTGTCGATCGTTCAAAAAGGTATCTAAGATACGGCTATCCGAGATAGGCTATCCGATAGGTTCTTGAACGCGCCCATTGTCACTTTTCCATATAAGAGAAAACTTCAAATTGGTTGTGACTGCGCATGTCTCTCTTCTGTCACCGCGTGAGAGCCGCGGCAAAGTAGAAAGTTGGGCTACTCGTCGGTCGTCGCGTTCGGCGCGTTACTCGCGGTGCTTATGGGTCACCTCTCATAAGAACGTGTGTATTTAATCGAGCTGTCAGTTGGAAGCGGTGCCGCACGCGCGCAACGCGTTCTATGGGCTGGGGCCTTAACTCTTATCCTTTTATTTCCGACTTCAACCTAAGTAAAAATACTTTTAAACTAAAACTAAGAACCAGCATGACTAATATTTGGTATTTTATTATTGTAATTTAATTTCTATTCTTATTTATAGTTTTTGTTTAATAATGTTTCCCTAGTTTATTGTGTTCTATTAATGTCCTTTTTTTTTGTTAATAAATTGTAACGTCTTTTTTTCCTCGAATACGTTGTCTTTGTGCTTGTGTTGGCGTTATTTACTAACCACTAACACTTGCATTCATGATGAAGAGCGTGGATAAGTGTGTAAAAATGAGCTTGCTCTAACCTCAGTACCGCTTAAGTCTTTGAGATAAAAAAAAAACAAAGTCCCAAATGAAGCACACACCGCACCTGCTGACGTAAGCTTGTGCAAAAAGTTCGTGATTCTGGCATATTAGTAGAAAGCACTCAAGATCCCTATCTTCAAAGTGTAAAATACAATCCGCTTCAACGCGTTGGTCAACCATTTGAATGACGTTTTGTTTCATAATCCAGTGATTGTTTGCTTTTACTACTAGATCCATAGTACCTACATGAAAAAAAAATTATATTCAATTCGTTTTATTGCGTTTCTAACTTGTATTTGAACCACTGTAAAGACACCCAAGAACAACATAAGCTTTCGTAAAATTCCTACGAAATAGTTTCGTAAACCTTTATTTTATTTACTAAATTTTGTAAACAGAACGAATATTTCGTAAGCAATATTTATTTATACAACAGTTGGTAGAAGAACAATTATGAATGTTTCTCATCGGGTTTGTTTAGTAAAGTGAACGAAACTATTTTGAATTTGATTTTACGAATGTTTTGTAAAATGTACTAAAGTTTTCGTTCATTGTGCTAAACATGTTTCATCGCTTTCTACGCTTTTGTGTATTTTTTGTGTGTGTACAGGATGTACACGTGAAGAGCTCTAGTTCTTATTCGTTATACCCATACTATAACTAGCATGTCTACCTGTTACGTGAGATATCGAGCTTCGAATTCCAAAACACCAAGAGATTTTTTTACGGAAGTTGCCTTTAGCGAGGAATTGGCAAGTCCACCGAGAGTAATTACTAATTACACTGTCTTGAAAAACGCTCTCTCACTTGGCCCTTCGGAATTGGTTCAAAATTGTTGGTCGCTGAAATACGTAAGTCCTCGAAGCTGCACAAGTTTTGTTGCGCCACCTTATTTATTTATGGATGGAGTCATTAAAAAAAGAGAACCATCTTGCATATTTGACTAAGTTTGATGTTCAATTGGGTTTTTCTTTAGAATAAAATATTAAGACTCAGTTCCCTTTTCAGTGGAAAAATTTATAATTAAAAAATTTCAAGATTAAATTTACTCACGAGTTCCTACTTGACATATTTATGAGTACAATCATTTATTTGATTATATGTATAAAAAGGTCTTTTATGTTGAGTTTTTTTATTGCGAAATAAACTGATGGATGTTCTCCTATCCATCTGTCATTCAAATGACATTTTTTTTTATTTTGATAAATAAACTGAAAATTTGTTTTTATATCGTTCATGATTGTCGTCAAAGGAAAAAGAAATATTTAAAAATTAATGAGTAAGTATCTATCCATCACACAGTCAGTCATATGAGTGAATCTTTTTTGGATGGGAAAAGAGTGACTCACACCTGTATAAATCAAAAATTACAATAAACAAACAACCGTGTGATGTTTGCATTTTTATGAGAAGCTGTCGCCTGTCATTTTTAAGATATTTTTTTTTAAAGTACATTTTATTAGACTTTCAGGGCAGACTCATCAGCTAAATAATTTGGTAAAAACAAATCAAAACAGTCCCAATTTATTTGAATGATCTAAATTACAATAAATGTGAACATTTCTTGTGAAACAACTGTAGGTGTTTTATTTATTCAATAGATATCTTCACTCCGTACTTTTACCTTAAAAAAATTTACATCAAGTGTGTTTTTTTAGAAGTTTACATTTTTGGTTGGCAGCACTGTTTTTTTTTTTCCAAATTACCAAGTGCTATCGTCTGTTTAGTTTGCTATTTTATAGTGATTAGACTAATGCCACATTCGACGTGTTGTTAGTAAAAAACGATGTGAAAATTGGAGATCTAGATTCTGCCATCTTAGCATCAGTCGAAACACGAAACAGTCACATGGCGGAAATCATGTTTAAAAATTAGCTTCATATAATCTTTCCAATAAAGTCGTTTGTATTGTTAGGAAGTGAACTTCTTAAAAACACCCTCAGTTTTTTTTTTTTTTTTTTGTTTTATCTTAAAACGAGAAACACCACCTATTTACAAAATTGACACACAAAAACTTTGACATTTATCATTTTTCAACCACCTTTGGGTACGTATCACTCATTGGGTTACTCACGAAAAGAGGAGTTCACACTGTACAATTAGTAGAAAAGTTTTGAACGACCAGTGTTGGATAATGTGAACCCTCCGACGCGACGCGACGACCGCTTGTCCAACTTGTTGGATGGTTTTCAATTATTTTTAAAAACTTTGAAGTTACACGGAGCGGAGGAATATATGACTTAAAGCTGGACGACAAGTTTGATATGTCTGAACGCAAACTACATCCGACCATCCAACATCCATCAAACGAAGTCTGTCCAACTAATTGTACAGTGTGAACTCCGCTAAAAACACTTGTTATCGTTAAGTTGGGATTATGTTTGACGATACTCGCTGACATTTACGACTGCTTTTGGCGGCCATTTTGTAATCGGTTGGACATTTCTATAGATCCATTCTCGTTATTCATAATTGGTTTATGCCGCGGTAATTGTTGTTTGTGGTTTAGTTTTTTTGCTTTGCGTTTAGTAATTTCCAATAAGGTCCTGGCTTGAAACACATTGGGACAGCAACATATTCTTCGACGTCAAACATTAATTCTCAGATAGAGAATAAGTTGCCAAGAAGCAATAAATTTTGTAAGAAAATAAGTTCCTTGTCCTGTTTGTTTATTTATTTATTTGTTTGGGTCAAATTGATTTAAAACTTGGTGCACACCTTTAGTTTTGATGACAATAAATTTTAATGCATTCAGTATCATTGTAAATCTATGATGGCCGCCGTTACAAAATGGCGGAAAAAATATTTTTCTACTGCTTACTCAATATGGGTATCAAATGAAAGGGCTTTATTAGCAGAACAGAGTTCTATGTAAATCCAATATGGCTGCCATTGAAATGGTAGGCACATTTCTTACCTTCAATATTATTATCAAATAAAAGGTCTGGGGCCCTACTCTGTATTTCGTTTCGAAAGGCAATTCTATTCGAAAATGATTTTCGATCCGTTTAAAAATTACTTGTTTATATTTTCATTTATGGAATAGATTTGTTGAGTATAGGAATATTTCTCAAGAGATCTGTCAAAAATCAAGCAAAAAAATAATATCAAAGCAAATCCCAAACAAGTTAAGCAATAAATAAACGAAATAAAAAAAATTTCATTTCGGATTTGACTTTCCGAAAGTAGTGTATTCGAATCCGCTTTAGAAATATAGAGTACAAAATATTCGTTTTCGGAAATTTTTCCTTTCGAAACGAATTACAGAGTAGGGCCCCTGGACTAGTAGAATAGGTAGCACTATGAAAAAGAGTTGAGTTAAACGGTTTTATGAAAGATAAAGACTCAAATGATTTAGACAATGTACTAAAAGATAAACAATTCGGTCATTACACAACTAAAATTTGTTAGTGGAATGTAGGTAATTGCTGTAAACACTGCAATCGAGAAGTTAAGCGAACAGAAGAAGAACACTTTGATGACTTCGTTAAATTTGGAAATAAACAGCGCCAGCCATTCCGTAACTTTTAAAACGACTATCGTCTAAATCCTAGATACCTACTTAAAAACGTGTTTAAAAACCTGCAAAAATTAGCAACATTTATAGGACGATAGTGAAATAGGTACCCTTTAATCGCTAAAAGCGAAATAACATGAATCAACTTTTGACGATACAATCGAAATTGACTCACCTAATTTATAGATCTAAGATCTAAATAAATAATACATTTAGACAGAACTTATACCACAAGAAATGTATTCGTTACGAATTTATTCGTTTTCCATGCAATATGGTCATTATCAATTATAAGAAAATGTAAACTTCGTTCATTGGCTTTATTTGATTTGATTCCATCAGCGTCACTGTGTATGTAAAATAATGAGTAAACACCAAAGCAAGTGTTAAATATCTTAATTTTTTTTCTCGCTGAACTTCACTTTGTCACTTTGTGAAACTATTTGTTCTTACGGCATAATCCGTGTGAAATGTAGAAACAAAAGTTTTGACACTCAATTAGTGGTGTAAAAACACTTTTTTATTTGAATCTTTGTCTGTACGAGTGTTCCATGCCTCAAGCACATCACACAACCTGATGTAACAAACACACTACTATCCCAGTCAAGCTAGTCATTATCGATACAACAGGTGGGCAATTTGAGAGAATAAAACTTTGCATGTCATGAATTCTGCATAAATTAAATATGGAGTTGATCAGAATTCTTAATTAAAAAACATATACCCAATGCCAAACCACTTATTGTTAGTTTCGATTGAAAGTTTTACACACAGCAAAACAAAAGCATTCATTGTAATTAAGACGGTGATGGTGAAATATTTTTTTTTTCGTCTTCCATTTCGTTCTCAAAAAAGGTGACTTATGAATCCCACAATCCACAAATGATTCTTCAAATTAAGTTCAACGCATTTGATTTAATTCGTAATATCTTTGATCCCCCTATAATCGCTTTAATTGGTTCCATACGCAACGAAGGGTACAAATGTTAAACATCCGCTGTGCGATCAAACTAATAAATTCATTAATCCTTTGCTTTATTGAATGGGATGTTGCATTTATTTGACTCTTGGGGAACAACGAACGTCTCAGATGCATCTGAAAATAGCCATCAATTCATGTTTTTTTTTTTTTTGGAAAATTTTCTTTTCGATGGACCCCATCTGGCATGTTCTAGGAGATTAGATCGGATGATGTGCTTTATTTCCAGCAAACAAACAAAATAACTTTTTCCATCATTCTATTTGATCTTGACCCATTTTGTGATCGGACGAGATTTGTAATGCCATTGGAGTACTTTCAATCAGTTTGAAATCTCGGTTCTCACGACGGATGTGAATAAACATTTAATATGACACGCTTGATTGGATCAGTTGAAGAGATTTGGATATTCTACGCTTCGAAGTTACTCACAATTACAATCACAATTAATTTCCAATTTGCTTCAAAAAATGTAAATTTGTGTAAATGCTCAAAGTGGGTTTTTGGTAAGTCTTTGTCATCTTCTAAATATAGAACTTAAATTTTGCCACGAAAATTGTTCATCTTTATCTTCAGAAAATTATTCTTTTTTTTGAAGGATGAATTTTTAAATTTCACTGTTGTTATCGGCTGCAATCTGGAAAATAATATCTGAATCTTTCAAAAAGATATTTAGGATAGGGGTATCCGAGATAGCTTATCCGAAAGGTTCTTCAATTGGCTTATTTGCTCCCTGCTTAAATCGATCGTCTTTTTGTTAACTCCCTCTATTTCTATGCGCACTTTGTCTTTAATTCATATAATAACTTCACTAATAGAATACAAGTTTTCCTTTGCTATAGTGAAGTATGTACAACACTTTAACTAAGTTTGAACACAAAGTTCATATGAATGGACTGGTTTCATTTAGTGGAAATGGAAGTTTTAAAAATAAACTATAAGCTATTACTGAGAATCGTGGAGAAAATCATAACATTTTAGAGATTTTTCGTCTAATGATGACGAAAGCCGAGTATCCAATTCACGCAACACAGAGAACAAAGTCCCTGTGAACAGAAACCACAGGAACACAGTTTTGAAAAGTGAAGTCAGTACCCATGTATGGTCACAGTTGTCCCCGCCATGTCCACTGTTTTATATAAACTTCGTTTTAAATTAGAAAGTTGAACCTACTTTTAGCTGCAAGATGATACCGAACTGTTTAAGGCAGTCGGAGTTCACCTAGAATGCAAAGGTGCATGTACCAGCTAAAATAAATAAGGACCGATAAAGCTCCGGCAGCTTCGAAACCTAACCTATTTCAGGAACCTACAATATTTTGAATTTTATTACTCTCGGATTCAATTACTCGCGGTCGGCGAAACCCTTGGAAAAACAATTTAAAGTTTCTTTTTTTTTTATAAATGAACATTTCAAAAACTAAGATTTTTCAAACTTCTTAGTATCAAAGATCAAATCGTATAAGCTATTAATAAAAAAGTTACTTTAAAAAAAACGCTGCTATAGGACTAACCGTTTGAAGACTTTTTCCATAAATACACGTACCGTTATTTAAATACGTGAAAACCCATTCCCGAAAACATTTCTTATGAGTGCCCTCAGACCCTATCTTCGAGTTTGAAAGAAAATGCGTAGGTTCAGGCTGTAGATTCATATACGGCCAGACATACCGACCCACTTTTTTCGTATTCTCTATCATCGCAATCGCACTGTCGCTTTTCATTGTCATCTCATTTTTTTTTTTTCAAAGCTTTTCTCCTAATCGGCCCTATTGAGGTAACCGTCGGAGCGGAGTTTTTTCCGCAACGCATCCTTTTTCGGAGATTCAATTTTGCTTCGAATTAGGTGTCAACGTAAGAAATTTTTTTAAGCATTTAAGCATTGAAGACCAGTGGCAGCAATGCCAAGAAGCCATCAGAACCGCTGCCTCTGAGGTTCTGGGTTTCACTCGGCCACCAAAACGAGACCCATGGTTCGATGAAGAATGCAGGCAGGCAAATGCAGCCAAACAAAAAGCACGACAAATGCTGATGCAAAAACGAACAAGGGCTGCTTACGATCAGTTTAACGAGATCTACAAGGAGAAAAGAAGGGAAGAACACCGACTTCTCAAAAAGAAAAAGAAGCAGCACGAGAAGCACTCGTTTGAGGAAATAGAGAGGTGCCATGACAGGAACGAGATTCGGAAGTTTTACGAAAAGGTAAAAAGATTCTGCCAGGGTGGCAAACCCCAAACTCAAGCCTGTAAAGACCAGCAGGGAAACATAGTTATAGAGTCACAGTCGCTACTGAGGATCTGGAAAGATCATTTCTGCAGACTGCTTAACGGCGATGAGGACACAAATTCCGCTGTCAGGCAGATTGCCCCATTCAGCTTGGACGATGATCAAGAATGCCGTCCTCCCGACCTAGAAGAGGTTAAGCTTGCCATATGCAAACTTAAATCAAATAAGACTGCAGGTGCAGATGGTCTTGATGCCGAACTTTTCAAGGCAGCTGGAGATCAGTTGGAAAGGAGCATGCACCAGCTGATCTGCATGATATGGTCGGAAGAAAGCATGCCCGATGAATGGAACCTCAGTATCGTATGCCCGATCCTAAAGAAAGGAGACCCTCACAATTGCGCCAATTATAGAGGGATAAGCCTCCTTAACGTCGCTTATAAGATCTTGTCTGCTGTAATATGTGAACGTCTGAAACCCCACGTCAACAACTTGACAAGTCCTTATCAATTATGGTTTTAGACCAGAGAAGTCCACAATAGACCAAATTTTCCCATTACGACAGATCTTGGAAAAAACCCGAGAACGTAATATCGATATTCACCATCTTTTTATCGATTTCAAGGCCGCGTATGACAGCATTTACAGAGACGAGCTGTACAGAGCCATGTCTAGTTTCGGCATCCCTGCAAAACTCGTACGACTATGCAGGATGACTTTGGAGAATTCACGCTGCTCCGTCAAGGTCGGTAAAGAACTCACCGAGACCTTTGATGTCGAAACGGGTTTTAGGCAAGGCGACAAGCTGTCATGCGATTTCTTCAACATCATACTTGAACAGATTGTAAGAAACTCAAACGTCAACACCAGAGGAACAATCTTTCAAAAGTCTGTACAATTACTCGCCTATGCAGACGATATTGACGTAATGGGAAGAAAAAAGGGTGATGTCATAGGTGCTTTTGCGAGTATTGAAACAGAAGCGGCAAAAATGGGTTTGATGGTTAATGAGGGCAAAACCAAGTATATGTTGTCATCAAACAAGGACACAGAACATCGAAGAATTGGACAATACGTCACAATAGACAGACATAACTTCGAGGTAGTACAGGACTTCGTCTACCTAGGATCAGCTGTAGACACGGACAACAACATCAGTGCGGAGATCAAACGGAGAATAACTCTTGCCAACCGTTGCTTCTTTGGGTTAAGAAGGCAATTGAGAAACAAAACCCTCTCTAGAAAAATCAAGGTGACCTTGTATAAGACCTTGATCATCCCAGTCCTGCTTTACGGCGCGGAAGCATGGACTTTATCGAAAGCGGATGAGGAAACCCTTGGTCGTTTCGAAAGAAAAATTCTCCGAATGATCATTGGTCCCGTATGCGAAGACAATGTGTGGAGAAGAAGATACAACAACGAGCTGTATGAGCTGTACCGCGACATGGGCATAGCCAGAAGAGTACGCATCGCGAGGCTACGATGGTTGGGCCATGTAGAGCGGATGGAACCAAACGCTCCGGCTCGTCGGGTGTTCGAAAGCACATTGCATGGAAATCGCGGAAGGGGAAGACCTCGTCTTAGGTAGCGCAATCAAGTGGATGAAGACCTCAACCAACTTGGAGTGCAAAACTGGAGAGAGCTCGCCCGAAATCGAAGTCGTTATAGAAGGATGTTGGTTGAGGCCCAGGTTCACCCCGAACTGTAATGCCCACCTAAGTAATTAAGTAAGTAAGAAATTTATCACAAATGCGACAACGCATTGCATCGGCACATAAACGGCAAACGTTGTATTTTGTCGGAGAGAATGTCCGATCGACTGATCGGAGAACTACCACAAAGCAAAAAGAGAAGAAGAGGGTCGCACGAACTTGCGATTGTGTTCTAAGAACAATATAAAAGTCTTTGGGGCTGAGTAAAACGTTTTTGTATTCGCTCTAAATATATTTAATGGTACAGGATGCCAACTACAATTTTATTATGAAAATTAAATTAAAGCAAAATATTGAAAATAATTAAATTAAATATTCCTAAGGTTTGAAGGGAAACTCTAAAAACCCCACTTTTTTGCAGAAATAGTACTTATAAACGTTGAAAATTTAACCAAAATCGTTGGAGCCGTTTTTTTAAAACTGTTTTTTAATTTTTCATTTTTTTAATAATAAAGTTTTTTAAAAGTTGGTTATGCAAGTTTTAAGATCTTGCCAGAAAATGTGTTAACAAAAAATTTGAAATAATTATTATATTAGTATAAAAAAGTATGTTTTGGTATGAGTAAAAGATTAAGTGATCCATTCCGAATCAAATTTGTCGTTGGTTTTATCAACTAAAGCCCACATCTTCCCACAAAACATGCTGATATTAACTTTTCGCTAATGAGTCAAGCACTGACGATCACATCTTTGTGTCCACTTCATTTGATCACATATCATTTGAATGTCTCTGAGGTCAAAAGTTCAAAGTCTTAGCATATACCAATTGTATAAGCACTTAAAAAGTCACTGCCTTGTTATAATTACATTTCATCATTCCTCCGAGTGCGTTTCGTTCATCTCAAAACGTATGTATTCATATTCACCCAACGCTAGTTCACACACGCTTAGCGAATGTTGAATTTAATGCAAATCACTTTAAGCGGTTTTCATATGCTCTCAGCTTCTCCAGGACAAAAATAGAAAGAATGCACCACTAACATGTTGATATACAAATACATATTCCTAATAGCCGGCTGTTTTATAAATAAACTTTTCGCTTTACAATTTGTGATCCTACATATGTGAGACAACGAGTCTTGGCACAGAATTCACTTAAGTTTTCGATTGTTTCACGAGCTCGTTACCCAAGGCCATGATAATAATTATTTGAAATAAAGAATATTTCAATAAACGAAAAAGCCAAACTAAAAGCAAAAAAAAAAAACACAAAAAGCATCGTATGGGCTCCCTGAATTGAGAACAACACCGCAATGACGAGATGAAGCGCCATGCCGCTGTGGGGTCGTCCGTTCATTCATTGTGTACAATCAATAATGTGATCACGTTTAGGAAATGAGGCACGAACCATTTGTCCATTTAACTAATGATTATTGTTTAAGAACGTAAGCGATAAAAGCAAGGGTTAGTGAGTTAGACATGGGCTTTTTGGGAATATGGAAATATTTGTGCATTCTCAAAACTATAGCCCTAAAGAATCTGTAATCTAAACGGGAGCTGTGTGACAAATTGGGGGGAAGCTATTATTTATATTTTAATTGACCCACAGTTCCTTGTTTTTATTGTTTTGATAACACACGTTTTATGTTTTAATAAATGGCAAGCAGAGTTTGAAACACCACAGTTTTTGTAAGTATCGTTCTAGATGTGAGATTAACAAACTTTTATTACAAAATCTCATAAACTTCTCTCGCATTTTTTTAAACTAAAGTTCTGATCTATGTGAGTGTAATCATCGATATGTACATACATATGCGTATATGCATTCAAAAGTAGTATTTTTCAAATTTTAAGATAAAAAAAGAACCTTCAACTAACTGTTCAATTACCAAAGCATTAATCACCTAAAATAAGATGTCCTTCCACATATGCTACCAATCGAATCTCAGACCCTTTTGTCCATGTAAACTCCTATAGGGCCAATTATGGTTTCAGTGAATCCTTCACCCGCATAACTCGTCAAATTAATGGAAACTGAGATTCATTAATCATTGGCATGGTCGCACATGGCACTTACTCAGTTCGTTTGCATTTACTCACTTTTGAATTATTTTATTTCAGTTTTGAAATGTCTTTTTTTTATTTTTAGATTCTGACACATCGTTCTATGTTCTGTTAGTTGATTCGGAAACGCAAATCGTGTATTCATATCTCCTTACAGACCCGCGTCGACATGCTTCATTGTCTGACTAGCAATCAGTTCAGTATAGGGTGAGAGTCCGGTACTGATCAGTGATCAGGATTATCTAAAGACCAATCAAGGATAAAATAAGGCTTTCTGATCTGGATATGACTAAAAATCGTAAAGATATACTGATATGATCGACGAACGATCCAGTCAACTGCTCCCTTCCGCATTAGTTTCAAAAATCCATGCTTCTTTCATTCACCGATCCGACTGAGAGATCAGCATCGAAACTGTTCAAAGGATCAGAATTAATTTTGTTTTTACACATCAATTTAATGATATTAGAGAATGAAATAAATATTTACATTTTATTAAAGATTTTGAGTACGCAGTGGAGGATGAACCACGTTTACTTTTGTGAATTCTCATCTATTATCGAGAACACTTTACGTTACAGATCAATTGAACTGTTGTTGCACTGAGACCCTTTCTATAATATCGTGTTCTGGATTCAAAAAGACAAAATCTTGATTGAAACAACAAGTACCGAACATCTTCTAAGATTTTTAGTTTTAGATTCTGAATAGGAACCGATTAGATGACTTGATCAAAGGAATAGTACTGTTCTCTGATGCTTATCAGTTCCTGACTAGATCAAGTGTCACAGTATTCTACTTAGCCCGATCCTTCGAAAGGGTACTGTACACTGATCAGGTATCCATCAGATGACAAGATCAGGAAATGAAGTACTGTACTCTGGTCGATTACTGTTCAGATCTATTGCTCCTTCATGTCTTTTTAAACTTTTTTTTTAATAGGAAACCAATCGACTCCGAGTTTCTCTTTTTTGCTAATCTAAAGTATTGCGGAAAATCTGATCCGAATCTGATCAAAATCCGGGTTCCCCAAATTCGGGTGTATGGAATTCGAAGCGAACCTAAAAATATGCTTTAAAGTTGCTTCTATGTAAAAGTCAACTGGTTTAAAGGGATTATTCATCTGTATCTTAATTTACTTCTTATTTCGTAAAACACTGTTTGTCACGCCTTCTGTCAGGTAAATTATTTGAATAACGAAAACAAAATCACTCGTCAAAACTCAAAAACACTTACATAATTTAAGCGAAACGTCGTTTCATATTTGCTTTAAATAATTCTTGTATAAAACAAAAGAGACGAAAAATAAAGCAGGAACACCAACCCTCAATATCGTTAACAAAAACGATATTTCTCGTATTCCTGCAATTGAATTGTTATTTAAAACATTGTAATCCACTTTCATGAACTTGACGAATGCAATTTAATATAATTTGAGTGAAAGAAGTTCAGACTATTCAGCTAAAAACTAAAAAACTGGTAGCAGTACTGTTTTTGTAATGGTAAATCTTTTATTTAATTTGTATACATTACCAAACATTAACAAATCAATGATTTATAAAAAAATCTCTAGAAATTTATCTAGTGTTGCCAAGTTTTTGATGTTATATGAATAAATCGCATTTTGAGTGTCATTTTCAGAGTTTCAGAAAGAATATGCTTTCACCTGAAATCACTGCTTGGTTGCAATAACTTAAAAGCTCTTCGGAATCTTATTAACCTTCCGAAGGTAGATGGAATGCCCTAAGATTCATGATTCCTTGAAATCACAATGTTGCAACATCAAAGAAATTATCTAAAGAAATTTTTACTTACGTCAAAAGTGTACCGTAATGGAAGGGAGGTCGTGGTTTGATCATCTAAGCAGTTTCTTAAATGTTCTTGCTAGATTTTCAGGCGTCAGAAGGGATTAGATAATTCTCTGAAAGTAATACTAGTTTCGTATCTAAACTTTGCAGAGGGTTTTCGATTTAAAAAAAAAAAAGAAAACTTAACCACGAAATCACCAGAAATACCTGTCATTTGAAGGAAATGGATTTCCATTTGGCTTTCCTATTCGTTACCTAAATTCGCCCCAGTAAAAGTCGAGTGCTACTCTAAAGCGAGTTGTTGGCAACACAGGTAAAACAAGAGGTATGTCTTTGCTGGCACCCGTGACGTGATGGTTAGCAGGTCAGTCTGTTAACCGGGAGATTTGTATTTCGAATCTCCCAACAGAATCAGAAATGTTTTTGACGTGTGTCGCCCTCGCGAGTAATTGGCAAGTTCTCCGATAGTTTGCCATGAAAAGCGCTTTCTCGATTGGTCTTTCGGAATCGGCAGAAAATTGAAGGTCACTTCCATTCCCTCACAAGGCATTGTTGTGAGAAATGCACTAGGCCTGAGACTCCGCGCCCTGTTAGGCCACCATATTTATTTTCATGTCTATTGTTATATTAATGGCATGGACTAATCCACTAAGTCATAATCGAAGAGATTGCTATCCTAATCGATAACTTTTTACTCAGATGAGGCAGATCATCGCACTGAGTTGCAAAGTGGTAAATTTGAAACAAAATTGACAGCATTGCCGCTCAGCATTTTAATTTTATTCTGCCGTGGTCGTGCGCTAAAGAATGGAGAGAGATTAGAATCTTTTGAGCGCGGTTACATTTTGGTTACATTTTATGGTCTCTGTCTCTACTTAACAGAAGACAAAAACAAAAACATCAAATCAGAACTTCTGTTTTCAGATGGAACCACTACTATGTTAATTGAAACCATTCTGGAATGGAACCTAGTTTCACTTCTGATGGAATCATAGTATTGGGTTAAATCTACCTACCCGCAACTTGTTCTTACAATTTGAGAAAGCTTTTATCTTTGCTAAAAAGATAGGCCTAATTTCTAATTAAAAGGCACAAGGAGTATATTTTGTAAAGCAAAACACTTAACATAAGGTTGTCCAAAAAGTATTCGACAACTTTGAGTTTAATTTGTGAACGCATTCTTTCACTAATCATCGATCTGTCATTTAATATTTAATAAGTAAACTCAACACTTTCATCATCGTAAAGTGCACGAACGATTATCTGCAAATTAAAAAAAATTTCTACCGAAGTACGGATTCGGAGTCGGTGACCGAAACGTTATGAATGTTAACCTCAAGTTTGGGTCGTAATTCTCACCCTAGTAGAAAAGCCATAACAAGTAGTGCAAAAATTTGAGTCTACAAAGTATTCGTTGTATGATGTTTCCATGTCAGTGAGACAACTGGTTAGGCGGTTGGTCGACGTGCCGAAAATATCGTTGCCCTACAACCCCCTAGCAAACTACTCAAATCAATCAATTAAATTTTGGATTGGGTACAAGAATCGATCGCTGCTCGCGGTGTCCATAGGGGTTTTTCTTTTTTAATTCCGAACAGTGAAGTGAACTGAGAACGAACAGCGTGAACGTGTTCTGAACTGAGCGTGTTCAGTGAGCTGCGCTCAGGCTCTTGCTCTAGATGCCCCGTCATTTTATTTGGAGCACGTAGAGTGCGCTCACGTAGTGTTCTGAACAAAAAAGAAAAACATTTTGAGCGTTCAGGTTTTGCTGAATTGAAAAAGAAATACTCTTACGTTTTTGACGTTTCACTTTTCTGTTCAGAACTAAAAAAGAAAAACCCCTCATATGAACAAAGCCGAGTTCCATTCTTAAATGTTTTGATTGTTCTTCTAACCGATCATAAACTTTTTGAAATATCTCAAATCGTTTGCGTTCAAAAAAAAAGTTTTTAAGTTTTTATTGAAAAAACCGATAAAACAGCTTTAAGAATGTGTGCCCTCTTTTTTAAAAATCGACAAGACACCATGATTGTGTTCAATTGAACTGAATTGTGTTTGTTTATTACAACATACTTGCTACTAAATAAAAATGACTACAAAACTCTTTGGAATCCTTTAGAATTCTCATTACTCTTGATTGTAGTTCCAACAAAACCTTGCTTCGTTTCTGCTGTTCGTAGACAGTGATTGTGCAACGATATTTTGTCTCTGCATCAAGTTTTGCTCAATATTTTCCATTTGCAAATGCTATTTCGTTTTTAGTTTTAAATACAGTGGATGGCCAAATTATTGGGGACAGTGTTAATTTTTATGTAATTTATAGTTAATTTAATTTAATTTATAGTCATTCTTATTTTGACATTCTATTCGAATGAAAGTTTAGTCGAATTCGAAAGAAGTGCAAGTGAAAAATGCACTTCTTTCGAATTCGACTAAACTTTCATTCGAATAGAATGTCAAAATAAGCATGAGTATAGGTTAATGAGTGGTTTTATGCATGACTCTGCACCATGCCACAAAGCCAGAAGTGCTACTGCGTTCTTGGCTGAAAAAAATTTCACTGTTTTGCCTTGACCAGGGAATTCACCAGACATGAACCCCATCGAAAACATGTGGGAGCTCACCAAACGGGCGATGGCAAAAGAACTGATTACAACCAAGCGCCAGTTGATTGAAACTCTCATCAGAGAATGGAACCACAACTCCACACTCCAAAAAAATGCAAAAACATGTATTGAGAGTATAGAAGCTCTAATTGCAGCAAAGGGAGGAATAACTGAATATTGAATTTTAAAAATAATTTTTACTAATAAGATTAGATTAGATTAGGATTTTTATTATATAGACAACTTCCGTTACAGTTTTATGTGTTTTTGTTAAATAAAAATAAATTTTTACATAATAAAAATAAAAGGCAATGGCGTTGCCGTCTGCCTGTTTTTGACTCTATATAAAATTATTTTAAGTAAAATTTTTCTTTTATATTCCATTATTAACTAAAAACATGATATTTAAATTTAATTTTCAATGTTCGCTCTTTAGCAGGTATCATTAATCATATTCGTTAATTATAATATACCGGTAACTTTTTGCGGTTTTTAAATATTTGTAAAGGCTCGTCCAGTTTGCGCCATTTAAAATTATCTTTTTTTGATCTAGAGTAAGAGTAGCACAACCAAAATGGATCAATCTAAGCTCTCTGAATACAGGACATATGGCTAGGAAATGGAAGCAGTCTTCCTTTGCTTTGAGATTGCACAAACTACAAAGAACTGTGGTGGCGTTATTGTAGGGTGTACCATTTAGATTTAGGAGATCACCCCTTGCTCTGCAAATCAAGGATATCGCTTCCACACTTAATTCGTCATTAAAATAATTATTGCACATCAGATTATAGTTCAGTTCCGGGTATATCACCCTATTTATAGAGGATATTGCCTGCTGAGTGAATTCGTTGCGCTAGGTGATGTCCAAGACCTCAATTACATTGTATAACTGACTTTTTAATATATTGATATCAGACCACTGAATGTTTAACTCAACGCTACACTTTTGTGCCATTATTTCTCAGTCGGCGATCCAGTCTATTTTTTTTTTCGAAAATGTATCTTGTAAGAATTAGAGGAATTCTATTTGGGCTATAATTCAGCACTTTTAAAACATAATCAAAGTGCAACTTTAAGGTGTATATGAAAAGTGTGGGTAACCCTGTTTCTAAATTGAGCACGTAGTTTGGTGTGTTTAAAGGTAATTTAAATGTCTTTTTTAGAAAAAAACGTTGAAGTTTTTCTACTTCCTTAAATGGCTTAAAGCCCCAGGTTTGGCAACTGTAGCACATGACCGATCGCAAGACTGTTTCGTATACGTTATATTTGGCAGACGATGGAACATCATTATTGTTAAAAATCTTCTGCCATGAGGCAATGATTAAGCTTTTGGCAGAAGACAGTTTTTTTTCTAGGTGAGACTCCATTTTCATGTTAGGCTTCAGCAGTACCCCAAGATATTTATATTCCAACACTGTCTCTAACACCCGCCCGTCGAAATACCATTTTTCATTTTTCAGCAGTTTGCTTTGCCTCTTTAATATAAGATTTTTCTAAATTCACAGTGAGGTTCCAAATTTTACAATAATTGTTAAGTTTGTTTATCATTGACTGTAAACTTTGTGGAGATTCGGCAAATAAAACAATATCGTCTGCAAAAAGAAGCACCTTGATGGTGAGCCCAGCAATCTGGATTCCTGCAGGTAAGTTAGAAGTTATGTCGTCTAAGAAAATTGCGAAAAGAGTGGTACTCAGAACACAACCTTGCCGCACTCCCGATAGCGTCTCAAACCATTCAGAGAAATCTACGCCATCCCACACCCTCTGGCGCGTGTTAGTGTACATACTTTTCAACACTTTAAGAATTTTGGTCGACATTCCATTCTGCGAAAGTTTAAAAAAAAGGGCATTTCTATCTATAGAATCAAACGCAGCTTTAAAATCGACAAAGAACAAGTATAGCTTACGGCAATTTCTTAAGTAGTAGTTCGATATTGTAGTTAGTGTAAATACTATATTATCTACAGTTGAGAATCCTCTTCGAAAACCTGCCTGAAATTCACTTAAAATGTTTTTTCTTTCAACCCAAGAGTTAACACGTGTCAAAAGAATGTTTGCAAATAGTTTAGCGATTGAATTCATTAAGGAAATTCCTCTGTAATTATTTGGGATGCTTACATCGCCTTTTTTAAAAATGGAAAAGATAATTGCATCTTTGAAGTGTTGCGGAATAATTCCAGTTTCAAAAATTTTATTAAACAAAGCGAGCATATGTTTTTTGAATTCAATTTTAATTCAATTTTTACCAATAATATTTATATTACTCATAACAAAAATATAAAATAGTTTTGTAATATTTTTCGTAGTTTTTATGAACCCAATAGAATGCAGATAAAAATAAAAAGGGACTTACAAACCGATAACTTTAAAAAAATCCAATTATGTAGACTAGAAAATTCTAAAATCACAGTACTGTCCCTAATAATTTGGCCACCTACTGTAATGTAAAAAATGTTTGACTCAGCTTAAGTCTAGCGAAATTTTTTTTTTTTTTTTTTTGATTTTTTACTTTTTCTCAGCTTGTAACACAAAATTTGTTAAAAACTAGAAAAGAATACTAAAAAGTGAAACCCGCTAAAATGGGAGAAGTTTAAGTATTTTAAAATCTATACATCTTTTGGAGACTTTTCTAAATGAGTTTATATCACCAGCTTTGAAAGAAGAGGTATGGGCAATGATTCGATAGATTGTTATACAAAAATGCTATTTTGGAAACATTCCAACGATGTTAGTTTGTTCAAAGAGGCAATTCCAAGCTGTGCCGAAATCATTGCAAAAAAAAAAAAACAACGAGAAAACCTCCTTATCTGCAATGTTACAGCATTAATCGAAACGCAAACAATGCGGACAAGCCTAGCTTGTTAATTTCTTCATACAACATCAGTATATCGTATCGCACATGCACACACTTATTCAAACAACATTTCGCACATTTTTTCCGTTTCTGTGATAAGCATTCATTTCCGTTCCTCAAATAAAACAGCAAACAAAACCCAACTCAGTTGGATATTTATTGAAACCTAACTACTTGGCATTCAAAAATAAATCCAAGCAGAGACAAGCGATAGACGAAGACGACCAAGACCATCAACTGTCGATCCGGTAGATAAGCAAGAATTTCTCTTCATAAGGACACGCACGTGACGATAACATAGACATATAATACATACGTACATGTTTTCCCAAGAATTTTCCCCGATCATCCGATCTGGCCGTGGCCATATGGGAAGCATATTAGCTACGCACAACTCAAATACATTTTTCCTTACTTCACAACAACACTTTAAGGTGTCTCGAAACGTGACTTCACGAAATAGAAATAGAGAATAAGTTATAAAACTACATGTGCCTCATAATGGTTAACCAATATAATAAAAAATGATATCCCTAAGTACGTGACATGATCATAAAAGAAGCGATTACGTGTTGCTTCCTCTTTGCCAACATCACTCTCCCATGAAGAAAATCTTCTTCTTCAGATAACTCACCTTTTTATTGGCACTAAAATCACAGTTAATTGTTATGAACTTGTTGTCCTTAGAGCATTTACAATTCGATTCGCAGATATCCTGTCTTTCTTGAGAGTTAACAACAATTAAATTGAAACTCTGTAGCCCTGCCGGCAAAGGGGCTCTGCCCATCGACGTCAAGAGTTCCTCCTTTTCTACTGCTGATCGTGCATTTCGTTGTGCGAGGTAAGAGGGGAGCTCATGTTTTGTGGTTGGACGGTTCCACATACTTTCAAGTGTGGATACAGAAGAACCTGCTGCTGCAACAATGGGCTCCGCAGCTGGAACGGTTGCACTTGTAGCCGAATCACAATAAACAAACTGAACAATTGATGTAAAGTATAACCATGCTATGGTCCAAATGCAATACATCACCACGGGTGAGTTCGTCGTTGTATGATAGTAGCACTTCGACGACGACGACGATGAAGATGACGACGCCATGGTTTTTGAATGAAACAAACCAAATTAAAAAAAAAGAAGAGAGAAATACGGTTTCCGGTTTCACATTTGTGTATCTTTCACTTTTTATTTCAATGGAGGGGGGAGACGCTCGTTGCTCCAAAATCCATTGCCCCGTGCAATACTAGCTGCTAGTCGTAGATACACAATCTATTTCGTCAAAACGATCAAAACCTGTGGGTACTCTGTGTGGCTAACAAAAACATGTGACTCACACTCGTTTAGAAAACGCACTCAGTCTCAGATAAGTGCATACATCACATAGCACAGAGTAATTATAATGCGAACAGTGTCTGCAGAGTGTAGAGTAGTAGATAGACAGAGACACCCCCCGTCCCGGATTCTTTTATTCCTTGTTTATTAAATTTTTTTTATTGGAGTGGCTTATCGTGGTTACCATTCGTATTCCCTATCGCTCTTTCTTTTTACTGGGAAAATATTAAAGATTTTCTTATTATGGTCTGTGCACATATGGGATGGAGGATAAGCTGTTTTTATTGTTGCTATTCCTCGTAAATGGACGAAGAAAGATATAGATACATCGGTTGTAGCGACTCACGACGGCTACGATGAACCCGTCAGGTTACGTGCTTTTTACGCAAAGAAAACGATTTTTTTCAACAACAAATTAAATTAATTAACAATTATGTATATGTGTTCGTCTGGCCGAGTGATGTTTTGTGTTGTGGTTTTGTATTGTTATCTTGACGACTGATTCGTTCGTTGGCTTCTCTGTTGTTCCTTTAACTTTTGAAATTGTATTATCATTTGCATGAATTAAAAATATTATTGAATCACAATTTGCATTCACTGATCTTTTTTCTTATTTCGTTTGCTAGATCACTTGACTTTTTATAATTTTTCTTCTAATAAAAGATCAATATTTATTAATTACTCCACTTAAGCATTCAATATGAGACACTTAATTGAGCCACATTCACATGAGATACACAACAACCCGTTGGGTAGGTTTTATTCATTCAAGATTTTTTGTCGAAGTACTCGTATATTTTTTTTAACACTTGTCAGTGAGATTTTTGAAGTAATTTATCAAAACCACGAACGAGGTTGGTTATAAGAGGAAACATAAGGTAACACAAGAATATTTTTTTTAACTTTTCAAGTACATGTACAATACACGCCCGTTTATCATGACTTTACTACTTTCATCTCATCGGACTCGCACACACGCACTGCGAAAGATACTTTTGTCGTTGACTTTACAGAACGACGACAGAAAATAAACTGAAATGTTCGGAGCGACTGAGCTAAGGAAAAAAATATACTCGATCCGTGACATGGGGGCGATCTTTTACTCATGTTCGCTCTTGTCTTTCGGTCACCAGTCACCATCGCCACAAGAAAACACAAGCATTTGTTTCTATTTTAATGAGAGAAGGGTGCAATGCGATTGAGTGGAGTGTAAGACGATTGAGTGGGTTTTCGTTTTAATTATTTTTCTACAAATGAAACATTATAATGGCAAAAGAGAGTTGCCAGTTTATGGATTGTAAATTGGAAGATGTCATTATTTTTCGTATCATTTTTTTTCATATTGAGTAATTGAAGTGGGGCTCATGTTGGGCGCCAATTGAATACAATCTTGTGACCGTAGTGTATTGTGAGGAGCTAAGATTTTATAGGTTAGGTTAGGTTGAATGGGGGGTGCAGCCACAAGTGGCAACACCTCACTCGGATCTCAAGGATCCATTGTGCTCCCCGGGAAAACAGAGGATGAGGAAATGGGAGGATTGGAAAGGTAGATGGTTATTGTGGTAGGGAACTCCCAATGAACCATTTGGAGCCCTGAGTAAATATCAGGACGTTGCTCAGTGGGAGACTTGATATGTCGCCCAGTTCGTGGAAAAGTATTCTCCGAGGGTTTTTTTCCGAGTGTGGGCCAAGCTAGGACACTCACAGAGGAAGTGGAATGATCCCTCCTCTGCCTCCTCATCTTGACATCCTCTGCATAAATCGGATGTGCTAATGCCTATTCTCATCATGTGGGTACCCAACGAGTTGTGTCCCGTGAGAATGCCAATCAACAGAGAGAGCCGAGGTCTCCTTAGCTGGAGTAGAAATTCTGTTTTTTTTTTCTTGGAAATATCTGGCCAAAGGTTTCTAGAAACTCGGCATGTTTCTAACGATGACCACCTGTCATTGGCGGTTTTTAGAAAATTGTGTTTGATTCTGTTTTTTTCTTGCTCAAGTGGCCTTAGAACTGAGGTGCTCGTTTCGCTGGATTCGAGTGCTGACCCGATTTTAGCCAGCTTATCTGCCATTTCATTACCAATTATGTCACGATGTCCTGGAACCCAGGTTAAACTAACTGTGTTTGTTTCGCTGAGTAGTCTTAGGTTACTGCGACAGCTGTCTACTAGTCTGGATTTTGTGATAATGGATGAGATAGCTTTAATGGCCGCTTGACTGTCTATAAAGAAGTCAATATTTTTGTTGATCAGGTTTTGCGTAGCTAGGTGCTTCGCGGCTTCGCACACTGCAAGTACTTCTGCCTGAAAGACACTGCAGAAGTCGGGAAGCTTTATTGATCTATTCATGGTGGGGTAGTCTGAGAAGATACCTGACCCTACCCCTTCGTCCATTTTGGAACCATCTGTGAAGACGGAAATGTGATTTCCTTTTATAACCCTGTTTTCCTCCAAGCTTTCTCTTGTCGGAAAGACTGTTAGGGCCACTGGATTGAAGTCAATATGCGGGGGTGGGGCGGGTATAGTCTGTTTGAATGTCTATATCTGTATGATTCATGATGGTTCTATGGCCTGATATGCCTGTTTTCCAATTGTTGCATTGTTTGAGTCGCAGTGCGCTTTTGGCCGCCATCTCCTTAGTAAAAAGATCTAGGATGGCTAGCGACAGGAAGGTTTCCAGAGCTGCAGTTGGTGTTGTTCTCATGGCACTAGTTGAGCCAATGCATGCAAGCCTTTGGATTTTGGTCATGGTCTTAAGGTTTGAAGCCTTCTCTAATGATGGCCACCAGACTAGACAGGCATATGTGAGGATTGGTCTTATTATGGATGTATACATCCAGTGAATGGTTCTGAGCTCAGATTTTATACATGTAAGTTCAAATGAAATGTAAAGTGTAGGTCTATCCAATCTACGTTATAATTCTGAAAAAGGGCAATAGGTACGTTTCATGCGAAATTAAACGAAAATAAATTCACATCAAGCAAATAGCCCTTAATGACACATAAGCTAGCCAAACTTGCATGTTTTCCTTATCGCCTAAACGGCGAAAACATTTGTCGAAGACTCACTCCTATTGATTCTTTAAAGCATAAGTATGTGGGCTAAAGAAGGGCGAGTAGTTGCGCTTATGGAAGTTTTATGGCAAAAAAAAAAAACAGATTTGCTTGCAAGTATGGCCCTACATGGACAACATCAAAGTAGATAATCAAAACTGCTTGCCAATGGCGACAGCTGGCTCTTCGCAAACCTGGCTCTGCACCAGAAAAACAAAGCGAGCGATAACAATTTAGGCGATCGTACTCGTTTAGGGCTAGCTTATGTTCATGCGTAAGTTCAAATCGAATGTGTCTCTACCACTAACTGACAGCAAACATAATTCAGCTTTCTTATCAAGATGAGTTAATGTGTCTACATTTATGAACATGCTCTATCAACTGCGGTTGTTTTGACAGATTGGCTTAAGAACTGGCCGCACAGGAGAAGCTTTTCAGTGAAAAATGGTACCGGCCTCTGGTTACTTCCGTTTTCATATAAATTTTATAGCCGAATAAAACAATTTTCCTGGGTAGGACTTAACAGTTTGTATCATCAATTATGACAAACTGCTCAGTATCGTTCAGTGTACCTGTACCTACCTGAATTCGCAGCTCTGGTAAATAAAACAAAAGTGAATATGATTTGTTTTATAAATTGTTGGTGGAAAATGTATTTTCCCTCGGCTTTTTTGGTCACTTTAATTGTAGCAAAGAAACAAAACAAAAAAGATCTTTTGCTTTTTCTCGACGTTTCGGCAAGGGTTGTTGCCTTCTTCAGGGGAAATTCTAAAAGAGATTTTTAATAAAAAACATTTCATGTTTCTCTGTGTCACACAGAGAAGTGTAGTTAAAGCTTTAAAATATTTTTTTTTGTCAAACTTTGTTTGTTTATTTGAAATGTTTTAAAAATCTCTTTTGAGAATTTCCCCTGAAGAAGGCAACAACTCTTGCCGAAACGTCGAGAAAAAGCAAAAGATCTTTTTTGTTGACCAAAAAAAGCCGAAGGAAAAAAAATTTCGATCAACAATTAACAAATCAAATTGGTCAATACATTACTAAAATGATTTGTTTTAGTGCATTGTGGTGGGTAACATGTCTACCTGAAGTCTTGAAAAGAAATTATTCGTTGAGTAATGACATGTATAGTTTCTTGTACGTTCCTGGCTATCAATTGTAGTAGATCAGCTCCTGGAAGACCTCAATAAGTGAGGCCTTGACACACAAGGCTACGCTGATGACCTGGTCATCTCTATTCAAGGCAATCAAAAAGCACAGGTCACAATCCGAATGTAAAGTGCCCTGAACACCACCCTTTTGAAGTAATCTTTCCTAACAGCTCAGTATGGAAGAACCCTGTAATTCTTACAAGTAACTTCCATACATTTGGTACAGTTACGGTTCAAAAACTAGCAACAGTGCAGGTGCAGGGATTTTCGGTTCCTACTTCAAATCATCTATATCCCTTGGTAGCACAACAACTATCTTTCAAGCAGAGGTAACAGCTATGATAGCTATTCTGTGTTAAGGAATGCATTAGAAGAAACTTCAAACCCAAAGCCCTGTCCTCAATCAAAATCGAATCCAAACCAGATTGGAACTGCCTGGCATGTCTATCTCAGTTAGCCACCCACAATAACATCACTCTTTCCTGGGTGCCTAACGAAGAGGCTGCTTGCCTAGCTAGACTTGGCGCTCAATCCCAATCCAAGGACTCGGAACCCTAATGCAGTCTCCCAATCAGTAGCATTAAACACGAACTGGTTACTTGGGAGCGGCAGAACATGATCCACACCTGAAACAACTCTAATGGCCAGACAAAGCTATTCAAGAAAGACATTCTTGACATGAGGAAACGTGACGCAAAGTGACTTACGGACTTCCTCACTGGACACTGCCCTCTCAGATATCATCTTAGAAACATGATGGGCATCAGCGAGGATGACACCAGACGTATCTTTCCCGAAGACACAGAATGCTGAACACATTGGCCCCTATCACAAGGCCCGTCGTAGCGATTTCGGACTACGAATACCAAAATGGACGCATCACAGACGACCATGTAATGTAGTGAATGTTTTGCCACAAAATTTGTTACTATTGATAAAGTTATTAACAAGTTATAAATATCTGTTGCCAAGAGTTCATTACGATGATGTTTTTAGTCATTTCTATTTGACATTCGGAGTCCGAAATTGCTACGACGGGCCTTGTGATAGGGGTGATTTTATGTGAATGCCCTGCCATAGCAAGATCCAGGCTGAAATTATTCAATAAAGGATTTATTAGGCCCCTTGATATTGGAAACACCCCTTCTTCGAAAATTCTTAGGTTCTTACATGACCTCAACTCAAAAAAGTAGGTACTTCCAGTAAGTAGAAAACGTCTCATTCACTTTCATTCACCGTTCTTTGGAGCCGTATTGAATAAAATAAGCAACTGTTCAGTTTCACATTCGCGTATCGTACCTCATAAAAAAACCAGTGCCAACTTCAAAGCAAAAACTTATTACTTGACAAAGGTACTTGACCTCTAAAGGGTCTTTAGAGGTATACAAATTCAAAATATTAAGTTTCAGTATCATGGTATTGGTTTTGATTAAAAGATACATATTCTTAAGTCATTACTGCTTAAAGACTTTAGTCATATGGGCTCCACTGCTGGCTCAATTGAAGCGTAATCGCAAAGTTAAATTTTCAACCACTTTTCGAACAACTGGGGCCGTATATCGGCAATAAGAAATTGCGAGAGTTCCTCTGAAGTAAGTCCATTTATTGTGAAATGGCAAAACGTAAAAGAATAAATATATAGCATGGCGCAACAGAGCTAGAAACCAAGGGCCTAGCGTATTTCTTACAACCATTGCCTTTGTGAGGGAATGAAGGGGACCTACAATTTTCTACCGGTTCCGAACAGCTAATCGATAAAGCGCTTTTCATGGCAATGAATTTAGTAACAGAGGACTTGTCAATTCCTCGCGAAAGGTGATACCCGTGAAAAAACATTTTTGGCTCTGTTAAGATTTGAACCACGAACCTTTGGGTTAACAGGCAGACATGCTAACCATCACGCCACATACTAGCGCAAATTTATAGTCATTTAAAATCGTTTTAAAATCAGCCTTAGTGCCACACTAGCTTTAAAAGCAGACAACCCTCATTTTAAATACTTAAAACCTTGCTCTAACTCATCTGACGTTTCTCATTTGCTTGACATTTTGTGTGATTTATTTCCGAACTAATATTTTTTTTGAATCAAGAATTTCTAGACAAAAACAAACTTTTCATTCCAAATTTTCGTTTGAGTTTTTTTTTTGCTTTTTGGGTCTGTTACTTCACTTCATTTGCCTGAACTGTCAAAATGTTGGTACTGTTCACTTTTAACCAAGTCCATTTGTGACTAGTTAGTGTGGTGCTTATAAATCGTTAGTATAATGACCCCATTTTAAAGTTGGAATGATCAACTAGAACCGACTCTTTTCTTAAAAACACGCTGACTATAAATTTGCACTACTGACTACAGATAATATACACCGCCAATTGTCAAATCAAAAATGGCAACAGTGTTGCCAAGTGAATGACCAAACCTCATAAAACACACCCTGCTAAAAAAATGTTCTGTTTCTTAAAACACATTAACATTGGCAACACCATTTTCAGTACTTCGATTGTTGTAGGAACATTTAATATGAAAGCGTATGGTCGTATTGATCGCACGTTATAAAAAGCAACAGGTTCAGCATTCAATAAATTAAATCAACTCAAAGCTAAAACTTCCGAGTGAAAACTACAGATTACAAAATACAGGCTCAAATCGGTTCATTAAGTCAGAAAAATAAAAAAAAAGAACAGAATTTCTCTTTCAATTCTATCTTCTCGTTACCATCACCATCCAGAAAAAATTATAATTAGATAACATTGTGAGTACTGAAGATTTGTTTATTATTATTTGATTGTGGTTTCTTTGGTGGATGTTTGGTTGACTCATTTTGAATTAAACGTACATAAATTCTAGCTACCTAGACAATTTCAAATGAAAACGAAGCAATTATCAGCTCTCGGTTCGGGTGTATATTTTCAATGTTCTGTTTGAATAAGCTTAGTCATGTTCGTTATTTGTTTTGTTCTTGTTTTTCGCCATGATGACCGGTGATTATCTATAAAAAAAATTGAAATGATAAATGTTTGCAAATATGTTTTTATGTCTTCTCTTTTCAGAGTAATTCTTTGGAAAGTAAGTTTTACGAGTTCTTTTTAAACGGTTATGGTCAACATAATGGTATAGGCCACCATGCTTAAAAAGCTTTTCTGACAAATTAATTTCATGATGGTTAATGCTTATGTTTCAATGTGTAAGGTTTTTTTTTGGAAAGTTTGATTAGAAGTGAAGTAGTAGACAAACATGATATGATTGAGTGCACTTGATAATATCTAATCAACTTCCGGGTGCTTCGGTTGTCAGTTCGTTGACCCTTGTTTCACTTCATGAGAAATGTGTTGTGTTCTATGTAAGCCTAGAAAATGTACCTGTGAGCTGACGACGGATCTTTAATCTTTATCTTAATCTTTAAATCAGAGACACAACCCCCAAATAAGAGGGTCGGGCTATTGATTCTAGTGTTTGGAAAAAACCAAAAAGAATGTGATATCTACTTTTCAGTATAAAGTGGGAAGAGTTTCTGAGAATGTCACAACTTCATTCAGAAAAGTACAGCCGCAAAATAAAAACCGCCTGTGAAAAATGTGATTTTGAAGACATTGACTGCCATCCAAAATATAAGGATCATAATGGAAAAATATCATGATGCCTTTTTTTGCTTTTTGAAATGGTTGACTTCGTAGAAGGCATTCGATCGATAACCGCGAGATGTAATGTAAATGGCTCTTGAGCAACGAGAAGGTGCAGAAGGCTAGGTGCTGATGATTGAGAATATGGGTGAGGGAGAAGTCACGTAGTCAGCTAGTCACCGAAGCATTTGAAGTTACAGTAGTTGAACACGATGGACGCCTCTTGAGCACGGTTTCCACGGTTTGGTCATTTATGTCCAAATCTGGTCATTATATTTCCACTTGGTCACATGGTCACTTTTTATTCCATTTGGTCATTTTTTCAATGAACTGAAATAAGAGAAACCCTTCAGTTTATAGGTCCTTAATATTGAAATGTATACGTAAGGCAGTTTTCTTATCGAATTAGTTATAAGTTTGTTCGTCCAAGCTCAACGATTGTTCTGAGGTAGCCGCAAGGAGTTCTCTTAAAAAAACTCAGTTTACCCTCACCAAGATAGGTGTTTTTTGAGTTCTGAGCTCGCCCTGAAGTAGAACTAGGATTTTGCCAGGGAGAATTCAGGTAGCAAACGCTGATATCAAATGACACGTGCTTTTCTTCAAATGTCCGGCATGTGTGGTGACTTCGTGAGTAAACAATAAAAAACAAAGACAAGACATCACATCTGACGTTAAGGAGGAGTATTCCTCTATAATTGGTGCAATTGTAAGATTTTCCATTCATTGAACATGCTTTATCCCGACTAAATCATGCAGCTGGTGCACTCTCCTTTCAAGCTAATTTCTAGCTTCCTTGAAAATTTCGGCGAGACCGTCTGGAAATCCAGTTTTATTTGATTTAAGCTTACATACGAGTTTGCAACCCTAACTTCTTCTGATCTAGATCAGTCTGATCTGATCGTCTCGTTGAGTCTGCATAATTAACTTTTCAAGATCCTCAGAGATGAATGCGGTTCTACAGGCTACAGCTATGTTTGCTTGGTGGTCTTTACGTGCTCGGTTCTTAGTTTTCCACCCTGGTATGATTTTTTAACTTTTGGTGCAAACTTCTCTTCTCATGCTGCTTTTTCTGTTTGAGAACTTGGTGTTCTTTTGGTCATTTCAAGCTACGTTTGGTAATTTTTATTTTCATTTTTGGACACATATTTTTTTGGCAAGTGGCAACCGTGCTCTTGAGTCGTCTGCTCTTTATTACAGTTCTTATGAGTATCAGCTAGAAAATAAAGTACAGAACACCAAAGTATGTACATCACTTATTCTTTGCTAACTATGGAGTCATCATAAATGAGGATCTTACATCCCTGCAAGAAGCTCTTAGTGCATGAAGCATGGTTAAAAATTTTAGGAGGTAGTGGGTACCTTATTAGTTCAAAAAAAGGCTAAGTACTTGTATTGCCCACTTTATTTGATTGGATAATGGATATGTCCCTCTTAAGTGTGAGATGTTTAAATATCTGGGATCTATGATCAAGAGCAAAGCAACTTGTCATGACGACATCGATCGTAGTGTAAGCTTAGGATGGAGAAAACTGTGCCATCTTCTTTAATAGAAAAATGCCCCCTTAACTGAAGTGAAGATTCCACACAGCGGTTGTGCGTCCACTACTCACCTACGCTACGGTTCACAATGTTGGACAATGTACAAAAAGTGTTATATAGCAAGATGCTCCGGAAACTAAGATGCAGATGCTCCGTATTACATCAGGAGTAACAAAGTTTGATCGTTTTAGAAGTACGAAGATCCCTGGAAGCCTTCATTGGCTTTTCTTTGGATCTTTGGAAGTCCTAGTGGCATTTATTGATACCCACTTTCCAGTTTGAGGTATAGACTTTGGTTCATCCCAAGCAGGCTTATATAATTTTTTGCTCACCTTTTTTATATTTGATTAAATATTTGTAAGTAAAGGCAACGGAGAAATTCCGAACTACCAACGTACTTCTTATTTTTTTACTGCAAAATTATTCTTCAAATTAAATAACATTTTTATTCTCAAATTTTATTTTCATAATCATCTGCTCTCAGTCAGTATCCCGTTTCTGGTGTGAACTAAGTGTTATAACTTTTTTACATAAAAAAAACTACAAATGATAGGTGGTAGATCGTAGATCACAAAGAAATAGAAAACTGCAATTTGTAGGTACTTGTTTATAAAGAGAATTTCTGACCTGGTACTGGATTACCAGTCATATTCCTATTTTTCTATGCTAACTCAAAGAGTAGTAAATAAAACATAATACCTAATAAGCATTTTATATAGAATAAGCCTAATTGAAATAAAAAGGGGACTCACCTTTTAACTGAAATGAGTCCCAGCCCAAAGGTAAAGAGCCCGACCCATAGAATCCGTTGCGTCCGTTCGCTGCCGGATTCAACTGACAGCAGTGAGTTTTACCGGACACAACGGATTGGGGTGACCATACCAATAGAATCCGTTGCGGTGTGAAGAGAAAAGTTCAAATTGGTTTTGACTTGCGCATGCCATCAGTTCTGCCGGACGCAAAAGTTAAAAGTTGGGCTACTTTTTGCGTTGCGTCCGTTGCATCCGATGCTTATGAGTCACCTCTCATAAGATCGTGTGTATTTAATCGAGCTGTCAGTTGAATCCGGCAGCGAGCGGACGCAACGGATTCTATGGGTCTGGCTCTTAACTCTGCGTGGTTACTGTAATTCGTAAATCGTTATGTTAAACGTGAAAAATACTGGCATGTGGCATACCTACCTTTCGCTGTAGTCAAACATGAAATGATCAAGTGGTGCAGCCATTACAGTTGCAATTTTGAGTGTTTTCCAGTCAGATCTGACTGGCTTTCTTCTCCAGTCAAAAATTTTTTACTTAAAAGAAAAGAAAAAATTGTCGTTGTTATTGCTGGAGTCGGTAAATTGACTAATTATAAAGAAAAACCGTGGAGTGCTTATGAATTAGAGGGTGTAAATGGAAAATATGGATGGAAATCCAAACTTATCATTTGACAATTTTTTTTTTTGTTTTAGGTTTTTAACATAGCTGGGGCACTCAGTCCTAAACACCCTTCCATTCTTCTGTACGTTACCAATTCTCATCGTGTCTGCTGGACATTCACAGAGGAAGTGCTCCGCGGTGTCAAAATAACAAAACTGATGCATTTTTCTTATTAACTTTGGGGAGCATATGTTTGGTTAGTCTACATCGAATGCGGAGGCGGTCCATCTACGGTTGTGCTCTTGACAGATCGAATTGTTGATTGAAGCCGTCACCCCTAACTGCGGACACTAACAAACCAAGCGACGGTACGGCGATTCAATATCCAGATATGCCGCGATAGCCTGGAACCCAAACGAGACTCAAAGAATTTAATCTTCCTATCGCATTCAAAAAGATCTTTTATTCCTGGATCACTTTCGAAGTAGTTAGAGGGTTGAGAAGGGCACAGCATGGCTGTCGCTGCGAGTACAGATACTTCTCACAGATGTGTATAAGCCTAAAGAGGCGTGCAGTCGTATGTCATCGCTCTTCACAAAGGCACCAGCACCAAACCCATCATTGTTTTCGGAACTGTCTAAGAAGATTCGAAAATAGTTCTTTCCAGATTCAGATTCTAGAGAGTCCTGGACCGAAAGAAATTTGACTGTTTATTTTTGACGCAATTTGAGCTTTGGGATCATGGTGTTCGACGGCATATACATTAGACATGAGTCAAAATACATGCTTCTTGCGAGTTCCTCAAAGCTCCAGTTCTAATTGTGCCAGAGGCCACATCTCTTTAAACGAGAAATGGTCTTGAGAGTACTTACTATTTGTGGTACCCGTGGCGTGATGGTAAGTATGTTCTCGATTAGCCTTTGGGAACCGGCAGAAAATTGTAGATCCCCTCCATTCCCTTACAAGGCATGGTTGTGGGAAATGCGATAGGCCCTGGGGCTCCACACTTTCTTGTGCCACCCTATTTATTTATTTTAGTATACCTATGACATAATCAATAGTCTTTAATTAAAGTGCTCATTGGAGAGATGTATGATCCTCAATTATAATCGTCACGTAGAGAGTGTTTTTCAAAGTCATAGAAGTTCAAAATTAAATAAAACCACCTGACGCTTTCACTTGAAACACTTGTAGGTAGGAGGTACCTATTGTTTTTGAATTAAAGATATTCGTATGCCATAAGTACTTTGAACGACTACAGTCATATTGGCAATGGGCCCGCTGCGCTTTCATTTTCGGACACTCTTTCAAGCAACTTGTGACCTATATCGGCAATAAAAAATTTCAAGCTTTGTTGTGAGTCTACTCAATGTGAAATTTCAAAACGTACTGATCAGTGATCACATAGAATATACCGCCATGTGTCAAATTTACAATCACTAGAAACAGTGTTACCAATTTAAAAACCAAACCTCTAAAAAACCATTTACCTTTGTTTTGTGTGTTTTGATTTCATGATAGTGTAGGGTTCACGAAACCCTTAAAAGTATTACAGAACGTAGTAAGAAGTTTAATAAGAAACTAATGCCTCAAGACGCTTCCTACTTAATTTTTTCTGACTTGACATTCTCCAGTAACTTCAGCACCTATGAACCTATTCTTTCGAAATCTTTCCATTTCGGATCTTGTGGTTCTTGATCAAATACTACTTGTAATTGTTAATGAAGTAATTACTTCTCTACTTTCCTATAGACAGTTCTAAAATAAGTTCTTAAAATAAAGTCCCGTTCCACTCGATCCATACGAAATATTCCCAATGTTTTGTGAACATAAACCCCTTTTTTTAAATAAATCTTGAATTTTTTATTCAGTTTTTGTAAGGTTGAGGTTAGGTAATATAAGATCACTTTTAACTGAGAAAACATTTTTTGAGCTTAGTTATAAAAATTTTAATTTTTCTTATATTATTTAAGATCACAATCAAACGAGCGACAATTCTTGAAAGACTTCATAAGTGGAGCACCTGGTTCGTCTGGAGCACGTCTGGCAACGTGGTTGCAACCAGAATCGCGCCTCGATCCAAACAAGTAAGTATTTGCTTTTATTTAAACTATACATTAACATTTGATTGACTTCTTTTTTAAAATTAGATGTGAACTCAGCACAATTGATGAAGCTCTTCGTTATGGTTGGCCTACACAAATAACAGTTAAAATTAAGGACCAATACGGCGATGCAGTTCTCGTTCCAGAATTAAAGGTTTCATTTCTCCATTTTTTTTCCTCAATTTTCTAATTGCAATGTATTGACATTTTCCTAGGTCGAAATCAAAGCTATTCCAAGTGGAAGTGGAAGCATCAATGGAAACATTAAAATGCGACGAGTTTCAAGCACCGATACTACATCATTTGGTGGAATACAACCTCCTCCTAGGCTTAACTATGAACCAACAATCAAGGAAAAAATGTGTTTCAAAGCAATCACATTCATGAAACCCTACAACAATTACTCATTCGAAGAGCTTAGATTTTGTAGTCCAGTACAGACACGAATTACTGAGACGTTGTATGCTCAGGATATGGAAGATGGGACTTTTAGCGTTCATTGGACTCCGAACTCGGTTGGGAGTTATTGCTTAACGGTCGCCATCGATGGTATTCTCTTGGAAGAGGTGTATCGTGTTGAGGTAAAGGAGGGTGGAATGCCGCCTCCGTCACACAAACACACGCTAAAAAAACCACAACCGCCTAACAAGTTGCGAAAGTTTATTGCGAAAAACTCAGCTGGACTGAGAATTCGTTCGCATCCTACCTTACAGTCGGAGCAGGTTGGAGTCATTAAGTTGAATGGGATCATCTCTTTCATCGATGAAGTGAGTAGTATAAGGATTGTTCCGACTAAGTAGTGACTTCACAAGCGTTCTGCATTTCTAGATTGAAAATGACGACGGAATCTGGCTTCGACTATCGACTGAGTCTATTCGACAGCACTGCAACATCGGATGGTATCCAACAGAGGCTTGGTGCTTGCAATACAATCAACACAACGGCAAGACTTTGCTATATCCCGTGACGGACTCAACGACTACCACTACCAACGTGGCTACTTCTACTCCCAAGTCGAATTCAAAACCAAAGCATAAAAGGTATTTTTTGGCCTTAGACATTCATTAAGAGTTATTCTAACCTATAGTTTTAGTTTACTAGAAAGCGTAGGCTCCCCATTGGCTATTCCTCCGGATACTCCTTCAAAACCCAAGTCTGCGTCGCAAAGCAACAAAGCGTTTGATTTTTCACAGTCAAGGGTAAGTGCGTTGATTTTTTTTTTTTTGTTTTTATGTCGGACGCACTAAAAAGGCTTTAAAAGCCTTTAATATATTTTAACACAGTACGAATAGAAGGATAGAATAGGACTGTTTGATTTTTGTATCCAAAGTCATATTAACTTTTTTTTAATCAGCAGTTTACACCTCCAAAGAGCTCAATGGTTGATAACATTTTGTCTTCAACGAATCCTTTTGCACTTTCATTCATGAGTAGTACATCTGAACGATCCGATGAAATGGGCAGTGATAGTGACCAACCAAATAAAGCTTATGAAACTCAGGTGTCTTCCTCATCAAATGATTCTCACAACCAACAAGAAGAATCCATGGCTACTTCGCACTCATCTAGTCCATCAAATATTGGCTCAGCAATAGCTGGTGTGGTTGGTGGTGGAGCTAGTAAGTTGCAGGCTCTGCAGAAGTGGTTTAAAGGCGACAACATTGAAGGAAGAGACTCACCGCGTAAGAGAAGGTAAGGTTTTTTGTCTTTTAGTATGTTTTGTTCCTCAACTATTATAATAATGTGCTACCCGTGGAGTGATAGTAGCATGTCTGCAGTTAACCCAGAATTTCGTAGTTCGTGGTTCGAATCTTAACAGAGGCGGATATATTTTTCCACGGGTATCGCCTTTCGCGAGGAATTGGCAAGTCCTCCGTTAGTAAATTCGTTGCCATGAATAGAGCTTTCTCGATTAGCCGTTCGGAACCGGCAGAAAATTGTAGGTCCCCTCCATTTCCTGACAAGGCATGGTTGTGAGAAATGCGCTAGGCTCTGGGTCTATTCGCTCTGTCCTCACATTTCCGCTTGTCGTTAAAATATTTGCTCTGATTGCACATGTTTTTCTAAAAAAGTAGTTGTTGGGCACAACCTTTCCGGCAAAGCCAGTTCCGATCTTCCTTTTTTTCGATCAATAAGAATATTGCTATGTAATTCTTCTTGGGTGGGCTTGAGTGCGAGTTTTCCATTAATCTGAGTGTTGTATTAACTCAAGTGCTGACTGCAAACTTATAATTTGATTCATTGGGCTTATATCACTTTCCAATCATCAACGTTCCGTTGGTGCATAAAATCACTTCTACGTGATTACGACAGTTCGGTAACGATTACGAAATATTTTTTCGAGCTTTCGACAAACTCTGTTTGGTAACACAATGAAAACTCATCCCTTTAAAGAAGTTAATCTTTTCGTAAACATAGTAATTCTTTTCTGTAGTGAAAAATGTTATAAGTATCCGATATATCTGTTTGAAACCTGTTTCTGCCGACGCCCAATAAGCTTTAGCAGGCAACATCTTTTACTTATTTTTTTAGTTTTATTCAGCAATTTTCAATACTCGAACTCAGTTACCATAAACACAAACGTTGCAGAAAAGCAAAAAAAGTATCCTTTAAATACCTTTACCTTCTAAGATCGTGGAACTTACTAGTTTTTGGAAAATTATATGCAGATGCGAATAGGAATTTCAAACGATTATGCTTTTCCATGGAGGTGTCCTTTGATAACTTAAATATAAATATTATAAATAACGCACGCTCAGGGCTTTCATGCATCTAATCTCAGAAATCATTTCATCAGCCTACTCAATATCCCATCAAGTGGACCTGTGGTACAACATGAAGCCCCTTCAATTCAATATTATTCCTTAGATGCCCCTTTTTCAATCCAAGAAGTGAAAAAAGTTGTCGCTAATGCAAAATTAAACAAAGCCCCAGGGGATGACCGTATCTCCTTCGAGTTCTTCAAGCACGCAACGGAAAAATTTATCTATTTACTCACATCTGAATTTAACCGAAGCATTTCAAAAATCAATTATCTTCCCGCTACACAAAAAGGGTAACTACGAGGACTTAGCAAACTACAGTGGGATCTATTTTCTTAACACCTGCGCTAATCTACTTGCGGGACTCATTCAAATTCAATTTCAAACCAGACAAATTCGGAATTCCTGGCTGGTTTCAGGAAAGGTTACTCAACGATAAACCATATTTTTTCACTATGTAACATTGCTGATCTTTATAAAAGGAAACAGAAGAAACTATCAACTATACCATTGACTTCCATGCAGCTTTTGACTCTGTTGATCCTGAAACTCTCTTTTACAAGCTCTGTGTGATAGGAGTGTCGAGCAAAGCTATAAGCAGGCTAAGGGCGATGTACGACAACAACGTAGCTTACGTTTGGGATGGCGAGTCTATATCCGAGGAGTTTACAACAGCCACTGGTCTCAAGCAAAGCTGTATCCTGAGTGCCCTGCTATTTATAATTTTCATAAATGATCTTACTGATGAAGTGGGAAAGTATGTGGAAGGATTGACTGTTCCAGCCCTTATATGTATGCAGATAAATGGCCTTGGGGTATACATATTGCAATCGATGGAATCTTAAAATTAACCTGCAAAAATCGAAAATGACCAATTTTTAGAGGTGGAGTTGGCAGGTATTCAAGAAATGAAAAATGGAAGTATAATGGCCAAGCAGTCCAAATTGGCGGCGAATATAAATATCTAGGAGTTTTGATAACCTCAAATCTGAACATGAACAAGCACCTGGAGGGAAAATTGACTGACGCTAAACACGCAATTTCGTCGTTATGGGAAAAATGCATCAAGAACAAATACATTGAGCACAGTGCAAGGCAAAAGTTATTCCGATCTACAGCATTGTCAATCTTGTTCTATGAGGATGAGGAATGGAACCTGTGAAAAAATTTCTAAGATATTTTGTTAAAAGGATATTTCGATTACCAGTGAACACTCCAAACAAAACAGGAACACCTCCTTTTATTATAGACACCCTTGCCATGCACTTTAACTACGTTTTAAATGTAAATGAAATGGAAGATAATCGGATAATACGAAAAGTCTTAAAAGCAGTTATCAAAATAAAAAGAAAAGTGTTCGAAGAATGGACTAGCCTTGCTGCAACTTGTATCATCACCATAAACATAACTACCAACCATCCATGTAAAGAAGAAAGTTCAAGGAAAACCTGGAAAAGTTTGGAAACATCCTTTTTCAAGTTATGTTTTAGAAAAGCCAGCTCTTCTCTGCTTAGATGTTACTACAGTCGTGTAAGCTTCAACCTCCAGCAGAACTCGTACCTTTTAAATAGGAACTCATTGAATAAAAAAATTGCTTAATCTTAACTTTGTACCACATCGACCGGTGTAATCTTTTATTTTAAAAACTAGTCAAAATACATTTCATTTTATTGAGATATGCCCAATCCTGACAGAATTCCGGTTGAGATATTTCAGCAAACGTAGACGGCCACAGGGGCCATACTAATTAGGCTTAAGATTTTATTTTTTTTTTCTCAATTACAAAATTGTGGTTATGCAAAGAAATGAAGGAGTCATTACAACTAACAACTAACTAACTTATAGGGAGAAGTAATTCCTTAATGCATTGCAACGTATCAACCTCTTATCTAGTAAATGAAATCTCGGAACAAATATTTTAATATAGTCGTTATCTCCTCCTTCTGTTATGAACTACCACTAGGTTTTTGAAAAAGGTTAAAGAACTAACGCTCCTCTTCCTGTGGATAATCGTAGCTCTCTATCACTGTTCAAATAATGATGATTAACTTGTGTATGTCAGCGCAGAATGCATTATTGTTATTCCATGTCGATGCTTACTCAAAGTCTATTTTCAAATCAAAAAAAAGAAAATTGTTATCTTATCGCTAATCCCATTTGGTTTTTGGTTTGTTTGCTATTTGTTCGGATGGCGATTAGTGGCCCTCAGGTTATTTTGATTTTATTTGGTATGTCTGTCTTCTATTCCTCTGGCTGAACAAATATTTAAAGAAGCTCCTTTGTTTGCTTGTTAGTCTTATAATACAACGCCATATGGAAACAGATTTTCCTTAGACTACGGTGATAACAATTTGGGTGCAAATGAGTTGTCATTTGAGTCACTGAACTCTATTTATTGAGTAATACAAAACTCGCAACGCTCATGAATTCTCCCAATGCTGCAAAAGTCTCTCAATTTTACAGCAAGGGAACTACGTAGTACATACATGCGAGGTTTATTTAAAAAAAATTTTTTGGTTTTTGATGCCAAACAACGCATTTCTTCATATTTTCAGCGATTGTGGTGACATTGCGCCAATTTCAGCCCGGGACCTTATTCGCGCCATCGGTGTCCAAGAACCGAAAGGCAATGGAAACACTAGTTCTGGAATCCCATCGAGTCAGAGTTCGAGTCCATTACAAATTCCCAAATGTAAATATTTCAAAAATTATTTGTGCGTTAACTCTCATTGATTTATTTAGCTCTTGATGCCCCATCGAGAAATTTAAGTAAATCGGCGGAGACATCTGATCATTCGGAATTTCCAGATAAATCTGCATCGCCCTCTTCAACTTTTGCAGTAAATAAAAATTATGAAAAGTATGTTTTGAAAAGTATCTTATTGAGATCCATCTTCTAGGAAGACCAATCTAATGGAAAGCTTAGCAATAACCCTGGAGAAGCTGCGGCCAACGGGAGCGATGATGACAACCTTGGTTTGACAAGCAACGCTCTTCCGACTCCTAAACATGTTGCACGGAGAGGCCCAAAGAGTAAGAACATTTTTGGTTTTAATTCTAATTTGACACTTATCCCTTCAGGAGACCTTCAAGACTTGCGAACGAATTCTAATCTCCCTAACTTAGACATTAAAGTGGCGGATCAGATGGGTTTACTTAACTTAGGAGGCGATGATAATCTTTTCTCAGCAAAATTGTCTACTGCTGAAACAGATACCTCTAGTCCACCCTTGTGGCCCCCGGCTTCGGGACAAGAAACTTTTGCCGATCTGAAGACAAAGGCACGAGAAACGGTTAACATGTGTCCACTTAAACGAGCCATGCCACCATCTTTGGCGGAGAGCCTTCGGGCTGTTTTCGCAGCATTTTTGTGGCATGAAGGGATTGTTCATGATGCTATGGCATGTGCGTCATTTTTAAAGTTTCATCCTTCTCTACCAAAAGAGGGAGCTGCAGTTATGACTCGACGGGAGACGGGAGAGAACAAAATAACTTTATCCAGAGAACAGAAGGCTCAACAGCGACACTCCGTAGAAGTAGCGAATGCGGGAAACTATTTGAACATTAGACCATCTACCTTAGAAGCCTTAACCAAATGCGGCAACTCATGCTTGAACAACCGAAAGTATAGAAAGAGCAATGGAGAGGTATGTCTTTCTGGTAAACAGAATCACTGTACACTAGTATACAATCGTTTGATTATAGGGAAATGATAGTTCCGAGTCGAAGGCTAAACTACACTCGTTGCCGGAAATTGTGACGGTACTACCTCCTGCCTTGAGATGCCTGGTTTATTTATGGGAGCAAGTGTGTCGTAATTGCATTCAAATAGTGCAGTCGAACACTTTGGAGCGACAGAAGAGGTGAGCTTTCCGAAAATGAATACACACCAGTCTAATTGTGATTTTTATTTAGCTCCTCTCCAACCCGTGAATCGCTGAGTGGAAAAGAAAAGGTCGAAGTAACTGAAAAGGAGGACAAAAAATCCAAGAAAAAGAAGAAAGGTACATATGAACCGCCTTTCCCTACCAACCAAACTTTTTACGCCTTTTACTTTTTTAGACGACGGATATTGGTGTGAGCTCTGCGACATATTCCTTCCAATTCCAGTGACTTATCACATGCGAACCATACATCCTGGTTGTGGGAAATCTGCAAAAGGAAAGGGTTATAACTCGGTGGGGATTTTTTGCGAAGGCTGGGCTGGGAATTGTGGTGAAGGTGGGAAGGGAGCTTCTAGCTGGTTTCTTATGTGTGATGCATGTAGGGAAAAGTAAGAACTGTTCATCGAATAGTAACTAACTTGAAGTCAATAATGATGTGTCTTTTCTTTTATTTCAGGTACGTTTCATCGAACAAAAACATAAACAACATCAACAACTCCCCAAATGCCGTGCATTTGCCGGAAATGAATATTTTCGGAGTAAAGACTACGACCCTTTTAGCTAATTCGGAAATATACACAACCATGAAAGAAAATGCGATATTTCTCTTGGAACTGTCCACGAACAACACTAATATGCCACCAACAGCGTCATCAAAACGATCGCCTCAGCAAATGCCAGTTGTTGCAGAACATCAGTTGAATAATTTTTCAGACCTTAATCTAAAGCCAAGTACAAGTCGTGGCGACTCTGGACCGAATTACAATTTCAATCGACACAGTCGAGTTGGTTTGAGAATCACTGGAAAGTTCTTTGGGCGTAAGGAAATGTGTTCAATTTATTCTTGGAGTTTTGAATAAATTGTTTATGTTTTTTTAAGAAACAACTCCAAGTCGGAAGAGTTATACTGGGTGTATATCGCCTGACTTTATTTGGATGGCTCCAGAGGCGTTTGCTTGCTTAGAATCCCTTGGAGCTACAGTTGGAGATGATATGCCTTATGAGATATTCGGAGCTAATGCCGCGGATTGTTACGAAAGAGTAAATTTTAGTTTGATAAAATACTGGTTTACTAATGCTCATCTTTTTATAGCCTCTTTCGGAAATATCTTTCGAATCCTGTGACCCCAATAACTTTGATGCTATGACTGCGTCTGGAACGGCCCATGGAAGTGGTACCCTGTCGAAATTCCATAGGAGTTTCTCGATGGGCCAAGGATGGTCGAATCAGCAGTCGTTTAATATTCGAACTGTGGTTAATAATATTGTTGACGAAGGACAGCAACCAAAAGTTGTTTTTCGCAGAAGAAACAACTCAACTAATCAAGGAGGTTATTAACATTGTAGCTAAACACCCCTGACATTTTGTTTAAAATTGTGTTATTTTCAGAGGGTTCCTTGCTTATATGCTATCCATCAGAAAATCTTCGGAAGCTTGTTCCTGATAATCTGCTTAACACTTCCATTGCAGCCCTTAGTTCAACAGTCCCGAACGTTGAACCTACAGGGGAACAAGTGGCTCAAAACAAACTGAACAACGCCAACAGTTTTCAAGGAAATGATATCAGACTTGAGACGTCTGGTTCTGGTTGTAAGGATTACTTGCTTGGGAGCTCTTACGAACAACAGCCAGCTTCTGACCATGCCAGTGTTATGGAACTGGTTGATGCTAACGTGAATGGATTGATAAATCGACCAGCAATATCGTTTATCACCCAGAAGCACGATCTGGAGAAGCTTCGATATGCCATGAAGAGGAGTCTAAGAATTGCCACGTGCAGGATTTATTCACTGCAGGCATTAAATTGGCTCATCCGATCGGTGACGCAGAGTGTGTGTCTGCATGATCTGATGTGGTGGTTTGTTGCTTCGTTAAGTCCCACGATGGACTCTACTGAAATTGCAAAACTTGAAGATGGGGTTAGTTACATTCCTTAACGTTTCTTCCAGTTGATCATTTATTCTTTCTTTAACAGGAATTCTCTTTGGAGCATCCCGTCTCCTTTACGCAGATAAGTGGAGGATTTTGCCACATAATAACTCAAAGCTTGCATGTGTTTCTACAATCCGTAGCCGACTTGACTCTTTACCTGCCAGCTGGGTCACCACTGCAGAGGATAGCTATTCAAAGTTTCGGCATCAAATTTCGTCAAACCGACCATCAATTTCTACATAGTTCACATGTTTTTGGAAATATTTCCAAGATTTTGTCAAAATCTGATGAGCAGAATGAGGCAATGGGCTTGTCTTCGATGACAATGGGAGAGTCGAATATTCACGATGCTGTGGGCGATCATAGTTTTGTGCGAGGATCGGGGGCCAAGTCGTTGAACTACACAGATTTGAATGGGATGTTCGAGGTAGGCCTTAGATGGGAATCAATCATTTTTTTCAAGAGTTTGTTCTATTTATTTGCAGATCACTGTTTCATCTCGTCAAGCCATGGCCGAATCACTCACGGACAACTCAACAGAAACATTTTGGGAAAGTGACGAGGAGGATCGCAATAAGTGCAAAATAATCGAAGTGTCTATGAGCAAGCTAAACTACACTTGCAAAACAATTTTAGTTCACATTGACAACAGCCGGGACATCCAGGTAAAGTTTTCGAATTTCACCATCAAATGGCTTCTAATGTTTCCACCTCACCAATCCAGAACAAGGTTGCAAACGTAGTATTCTATGCGGGGCAGTCTCTTGGGGACACAACTCTTATCAAATCCGTTGATATTGACCCAAAGGCATGTTCCTGGTCTTCTGTTAAAATACCCGACGATACTTACACTCATTTCCGTCTGGAATTTCGTGGACCGGAGAATACACTTCGGGTGCGACAGATTAAACTTCTTGGACTTCCCAACAATCTCGATGAACTCACTCATGGAGCAGCAAGGGCAAATTTAAAGCTTACGAATGCAACTCGCATTCAACAGCAAATTTGTGAAGCTGAAACATTGAGAGTATTCCGATTGATAACAGCGCAGGTCTTTGGAAAACTCATAGCCACCGGAGAGAACAATCGGAAGCATTCAACTTTGGAGTCAAGTAGCGTCAATTCGTTATTGGCAGATTCCTTAGATCTTCGTGAGCATATGGTTGGAATCCTTTTCAGCCGCAGCAAGCTTAGTCACCTACAAAAGCAGGTTATCGTACATATTGTCCATGCGATCAAAAAAGAAGCTCAACGGGCCAAGGAAGAGTGGGAAATGGCGAATGTGGCCAACAATACAATCTTTAAAGATGCCCATACATCTGCAATTGATCACAAGAGTGAGTCAAGTTCCAGTGAGCGCGAGAGATTCCGTGCTCCGGACACTTATTGCTTCGAAATGCTTAGCATGGTTTTGGCTTTGTCGGGAAGTGCAGTCGGTCGTTCATATCTATCTCATCAACATGGACTACTAAAAGATCTTCTGAGTCTTTTGCACACAGGAAGTGACCGGGTTCAGCGGCAAGTAACCGCACTTCTGAGAAGGATCCTTCCTGAAATCAGCCCAGAGGTCTTTTCAGATCTTCTCTGTGTTCAGAAGATGCCGCCATTCGACTTTAATATCGTTAACCAGAACCCCGAAGATTTCGATATGAACCGTTTGGGAATCTTAGACATTTTCTTGGCGGTAATCGCAAAATCGTTGCAGCTGCAAGTCAAGGTGAAGACCAACAACATAACTTCCAAGGGACATGTTGAAAAAAATCCATCGTTTGTCAGGCTTTGCAATTCCTTGGATTTGTCCGTTCATCAATTTAGGACAACAGTTGTAAAACCGCTGGTTGAGCAAGATGATGTTGATATGGGAGTTGTGTGCATGTCGCCATTTGCAGCGTCTGGGAAGAATCAATCCGACTTTTCAGACATGGTATCTTCAAAGAAAAAACCAAAAGATAACACGAAAAACATCAACCAACGGTGGTTTTTGAAATCTGGAGTGATTTCGATGAAACAAGCAGAAAGTATCATCAACCTTATTAAAGATATGGCAAGTGTAAGTACGATGTCTTTGGCTTGGATTTGATATGAGTAAAATTCATTGAACTTCTTTTTTTTCAGGGAAAACTTTCTGACAAATGGTCTCGGGTTACAAAGGCTGCCATTGCCGAGTCGGTGTTGAACCTTACCCGTTTAGAAGAAATCTTTCGAAGTCCAGAGAATTGCATCAAAACTGCCACACTTTGGTTAGCATTGGCTAGCTTGTGTGTTCTTGACAAAGAGCATGTCGAGAAGCTTTCGTCTGGGCAGTGGTCTAAAGTCTCCGACAGCCGCCCAATGTGTACGAATCACGATGACGGAGAGACTGCTGCAATAATTCAATGTGAAACATGCGGTTCCCTCTGTGGAGACTGCGATAGATTTTTGCATTTGAATCGAAAAACGCGCAACCATAAACGAACAGTGTGCAAGGAAGAAGAAGAAGCCATTCGAGTTGAATTACATGAAAGTTGCGGTCGAACCAAACTTTTCTGGCTGTTGGCTCTGGCCGATTCAAAAACTTTGAAAGGAATGGTAGAGTTCCGAGACGGAAGTCACACTATTATTTCAGGCCCTCTAGAGGCAGTGGGGCGATGTAGATTCTGTGGAGTAACCGGCAACTCTGGATTGCTGGAGATCGGAAATGTATGCTCTGATGTTCAATGCCAGGAGTACAATGCGAATTCTTGCTTGAAAACGAAACCCTGCGGACATGTATGCGGCGGAGTGGCCAATGAAAAGAAGTGTCTGCCTTGTCTGCAACATGTTTGCCACACGAAGGAAAACGAACTGGCCGAAGAGCTCAAGAAACCAAGGCTCACTCAAGATGCGGATGATATGTGCATGATTTGCTTCATTGAAGCTCTATCGTGTGCGCCATCGATTCATGTGAGTTTAAAGTTTCAGTATTTTTGATTGTTAATCTAATAATTTTTATTTTGGCAGCTGGATTGTGGCCATGTATTCCATTATCACTGCTGCAAAACAGTTTTGGAGAAACGATGGATCGGCCCGAGAATAACATTTGGCTTTTCTCTTTGTCCGATTTGCAAGACGGACATTCAGCACGACTTGTTGCAAGATACCTTGGAACCAATAAACTCTCTGAAACAAGATGTTAAGCGTAAAGCTTTAATGAGGTAAGGCTCCTCCAACTTTTTTTTTTGAAAAATATGTTAATGTTTATGTTTGTAGAATTAAATATGAAGGGATCGTGAAGACAACAGAGCCGAAGGACCTAACAGCCATGGCAATGGATCGTTACGCTTACTATGTCTGCTTTAAATGCAAGAAGGTACTGGCAGATGACATTTTCGTAGTTTTATATTTATCGACTTCCATTTTCAGGCCTACTATGGCGGTGAAGCCCGCTGTGATGCTGAGGGAGGAGAAGCTTTCAACCCAGAGGAATTGGTGTGCGGCGCTTGCTCTGATGTAGCACGAGCACAAATGTGCCCCAAGCATGGTACTGATTTCTTGGAATACAAATGCCGATATTGCTGCTCTGTAGCGGTCTTCTTCTGCTTTGGAACAACACATTTTTGTGATACGTGTCATGATGATTTCCAGCGATTAACAAACATTCCAAAAAATAAATTACCACAATGTCCAGCTGGTCCAAAGGCCAAGCAACTTTTGGGAGACGAATGTCCATTGCACGTTATCCATCCACCAACAGGAGAAGAGTTTGCTTTAGGATGCGGAATATGTCGCAATGCTCAGACTTTTTGAAGTTAACCTATGAGCTTATTTTTATTAAAAGAATAAAATGCATGATCTCACTTTATTTATTATACAAGAAAAATTAAAGAACTGTAGTTTACTGACGACACTATTTACTATGACAAAATGCAATGCGAATTATTAAAATTATATATATGTAGCCTTTACAAATAACTCTTTGGTTCCTATTACGAGGAGCAAATCAAACGTTTGACTCGAAGCAAATGTTTTTGCAAGCTTCGTTTGAAAATTTTAAATTTTAGAAAGAAAATCTTTGTAAAAATCGGAACGTTTGATTCACTTCTCATATTGGGGGCCTTAATTGTTTTGATTTTTTATTTATAAGGAATTAGGGGAATCGATTGCGTTGGTGTTTGTTTTATGAGAAGTATCCTAAGACATCATAAAACTGATGCGCGCATTGTTTTAAGTAGCCAGCAAGAAATTAAATTGAATTTATTAAATTCTTTATTCTTATACTGTGGCGTATACGTAATATTTTTATTCGCTCTCTTTGTTCTACTTAATTCAAAATTAACAAAAGATCATATCAAATAGCTTTTTTTGAAATCACTTCAATTTCGCCGTTCCTTACACAAAACAATCGCCAACTCAGTTCTCAAATCTCAAAACAAAACCTGCGAAAGGATATGGCGTGCAAAAGCATTTTCCCGGAAATGCATCCCACCTTAAAATGATTGTTATTTTAAAGGAACTAATAAGTGCTTCTGTGGCTTTATGGCTCAAGTTAAGAGTTTCGTTTTTAGTGATCATGAACGCCCATCTTAATTCCACGCGACTCAAAACATTTGTGTATTTAAAACCTGATTAAGTAAGGGTGGATGTGCAATTACAGTAAGGTTTTCAAACAATCCCAAAACTACCGGTTCTTGTTACATTAGTCGTTTTATTAAAACTAATATTTGGTAACTGCCAAAGTGCCAAGTACAACTGACATGAGATCAAAGAAGCTATCGCCATAGAGAATAAATCACCTTTAGCTGTTGGGCTTCAAGTGAGAATTTTCTTATTTGGAAAATATGGCCGGATGAAAGTATACCCGTCTAATGAAAGTCAATCTGCCCTATCGAGGTAACCGTCGGAGCGGAGATTTCTCCGCAACGCATCCTTTTTCAGAGATTCAATTTTGCTGCGAAGTATTTGTCATCGTAAAAATTTTTTCACAAATGCTGCAACTCATAGCATTCCCAAAACTAAAACTTTCCGCAACAAAAACTTGTCGGAGGACGTCGGAGCGACCGATTGGAGAACTACCACGAAGCGAAATGTCTCCGAATCGGAGAGAATTCCGCTCCGACGGTTACCTCGATAGAGCCGATAATGCCATCTGAACGATACCCAAAAAAGAAGATTTCTTATTCTACAACAACAAACGTTCGTAGTGGCTTTGAATCTGGAGAAGTTCCAAGAATTCATCTTTGCATCCACAACCTGTTCTTCAATTGAAAATAGATCGGTTAAAGAAAGAACACATTGGATACGTTCAAGAACCTATCGGATAGGCTATTCCGGATACCTGTAGCTTAGATACCTTCTTAAACGATTCAGATATCTTTTTTTTGATTGCTGTCGACAAAAGCTGTGAAATATTAAAATTCAACTTTTGAAAACCAAAATATTCAAGTGTTCAGCTGATATTTACATTTGTTTCTTTTCCTGTTGGCTTTTTATTTCCGAAATTTCAATATCAGAGTCATTTACCACTTCCATATTTTGAATGTTGAATTTTTATAAATGTTTCATAGTTGTTGTGTGGAAAAAGATACCAAAATCGTTCAAAAGGTATCTAAGATGCGGTTATCTGGAAGAGTATGCGCTTTTTTTTATTTTTATTTTTTATTTTTTTATTTTTATTTTTATGCTTTATTTCAATCGTTGATGGAAGCCTTTCTCATGCATAGCTGATCTGATTTCTGACCGGATTTATAAAAGCATTGTTCTCAATTCAATTATCATAAAAAGTGTATACGATTTTAGTACATGATAATAATGTTAATATAGCTTACAATTTTTCATGCGTAGCAATAAATAGTGCCACATATTTAAACGTTAAACCGTCTTGAGAGTACATCCCGTGATGATGACCTGCTGCTGCCATTTTTAATGGGTAATTCAGAGGACAGGATAAAGCTAAGAAGATATATAGCTGCGTAGCATGTTGATTTTGGTGCTGCTGCAAACCAGGGGTCGAACTACTCCATCAGTGATCGAGTGAGTAGGTATTATTTTTTCTTTTCTATATTACACAACATCAGTCTACTGTTTATTTATCGACTTCAATTCGTTCAAATTTTAATGAAAAAATGTCAAATTGTGGTATTAAAGTGCTCGAAAACGCGAGAAGTAATGCCAAAATCACATAATTCAGTCACGTATTAGGTACTCGATTGTGCGGTAACTCGGCCCCTGGTTTTGGGTGCTAACATTGCAGCACATAATCAGCCCTATCATCGTAAAAGATCGGAGAAACATACGATCGTAGAGAAGTTCCGATCGTAACATTTGTTTTGTTTATGGTATCCATTCGTAAAGGAAACACTGACGCGTAAGGACGTTTGTCTCCACAGGAGGCCGGTTAGTGAAATTTCTGACAATATGGGTTTTGGTTTGCATTAACTCGACCAACCTTTGATATTGCACTGAGTTTTTTTTGTTTTTTTTTCTGAAAGAAATAATTACAGAAAAAAATGAATGAAAATGTTTACATTGTTCTGTTTCTGTCCCCTCCTCATAATTCATGTTTTTTTTTTTTTTTTTTTGTTTACGTACAACTCTTCCGCGACTACTGTGCTGTCGGAGACATCGAGTAGAACAGAAAGCCAAGAAATCGGCATGCATCACATGAATTCCGAATGCGTTCCAACCATTTTCACATTTAATCGCCATGCATCGCATGAAATCTAAACGCGTTGCTGTAAGTTTGACATTTTCATCGCATTGTTTCGTTCTTTTCGGATGTATGTCCGATTAAGAAATTGAAAATGTTATTATAATACAAATAGCTTACGTTTCGTACAAATCGGAAAGAATTTCGTTCCGATCTTTTACCATAATAGGGCTAATTAAGTCCTAACTGTCTACTGTCACAAAACTCCAGCAGTACCACAAACTCTGCAGTACAGTCGGAAGAATAAAGTTCCAGGTTAAGGAGATGACAAAACGACAAAAGTTTTCCACTAACTGCTAAATTAAAAACAACAAAATTAATAAAATTAAGTTGTTCGAATGCAACTCGATATGATATGACAAGTCTGAACAAGAAGAGAACGTGATCTTTTTATACATATGGCTCCTGGGGCATGGCGTTATAAATAAGGATAGAAGATAAAGGTGTTTAGTGACAATTTATAGACATCGTTGTTTTGGGTTTTAATTTTTTGCCTCACGTTTCATAATTCGTATTACGGGCCCTTGATGTAAACAAAGTGCAACTAGGGCCCTCATTCCGTAACTTTTCAGACGATTATCGTTCAATCGTCTATCGTAGATTGCGTCGGCAAAAGATTGTTTCATATAATCTTGCTTTCAGTGGTTGGTGGAAAGCTGTTTTTCTATCGTTTTGCAAATTTTGGCAACTTTTTCAGGGTCTTTAACACGATAGTCGTCTAAAACGTTACAGAATCCGATCCTAGGATACAAACGGTGATCTGGGGGTCATTCCGTAACTTTCACAGGCGGTCATAGTTCGTTCGTCTATCGTCGACGATAACGCCCAAACGGTGCTTTCCGTAACTTTACTTTCCTGTCGCTCTATGGTCTCGTCTATGGTTAAAAATACGTCATCAAAGTTTTTTAACGAAACTTATTGTATCATCAAAGATGGCACCAAAGATGACATTTCTGTCTAAAAATGGCAAATTCCAATTGGATCTATGTATTTTCAAAATGCAAAGAGAATTTTTTTTCCGGTAAAGTAAGCTTAAAATTTAAATAAACTACTTACTATAGGTCAGTAACGCCAAAGCGTCTAATGAATTTTGTGGGGAGCACCCAGACATGGCGAGGTATTGCATTCATTTTTTCACTAGTTACAAAACATACATACAAATGAATTCATGCATTTGTTAGTATTTTGTGCTGTCAAAAATGCGACTTTAATCATCAGGTTTGTTAGTTGAAGCCCTAGGGTTGACCAAGGTTTTCCCTCAACTCGTCCTTGATTTTTGCTGTGGCGAGTTGAGGGCTGTCGAATGGCATGTATTTTTTTTTTAATGACAGGGATGTGTGGTGATTTGTGGTTTAGCGTTTTTTGAGGACTGGAAAACCCAGATTTTTTTGACAACTCATGGGGTTGTCAAGAAAACCTGAGTCAACCCTGGGGAAAGTTCAACGAACGGACCTATCATGTCATAAATAATAATCATATAAAATCGTTAATTCTTTTTTTCTTGCTTCGTAATTTCCATTTTGATGACAAACGCAATAATTTAATTCTAAACGTTGATTTTTCGACAAAGAAATGTATTAGACGATATCAAAATAGCTATCGCCTTCGTCCTATCGCCACAATTTGACGGTTAAACATGTTGCGGAAAACATGGGTTCAGTCGTATATCGACTATCGTCTACGACGACAGCGTTTTTATATGTTACGGATAACAGTACTATCGTCAAAACGATTTGGTCTTACTATCGACTGCTTACGGAATGACCCCTCTGAAAGGTCATTCAAAAATTTAGTGAGTGTGACCTAAGTCACCAAAGAACCAGCAACAGTAACTTGTTAATGAAATAAAAACATAAAACACCTTTTAATGTTAAAGAATAAACTTTATACAGTAGAAACAAAGAATAACAACGAAGTAATTAATTTTTTTTTTTCGTTTAAGTTTGTATTTTTTACATCTGTATTACAATATCTTTTCCATGATTTTTCTGCGTGTTTGTGTGTGACATCTTTTGTATTTTTTTTTTCTTTTAGATTTGGATTGTGTTACTTGTGTGTTAAAATTAAAAAAAAAACAATTTACATGTTGTAGGAAAGAAAATTATTTTAAAAAATATATTTGTATATATTCTTATAATTATAATTAGGCGGGAGCACGCTTAGGCTTCAACCTCAACTTCTTCCTTAGCCTTAGCATCACCGGGTTTACCCTTGGACCAGTCGGGTTTTTTCTGCAAAAATTCAAATAAAAAACAAAACGAAATGGAAATTAATTTTCAAATATTGATACCCAACATCAGATGCTTACAAAGGTGACTACAAATTGTACAACTATTAGGTTTCATTAAACATTTTTTTTTTTGCACAATGTATTTGCTACTATACGAATGCTTTTTGTTTAAAAATTTTTGAATGTAGATAATGTCAAATAAAGCAGCAAATTCATTGTGTGTTCATAGAAAGATACAAAAACTAAACAGCATGCTTCTAACATTGATGTATACAAACAAAGGAAACAAGATTTGCATTGGAAAATCTTGCAAAAAAAATTATAAAAAAAAGAAACTACATAGGCTAGAACAAAAAAAAATGAGAGTAACAAGAATCAAAATGAGTTTTGTATTATTGACAAATCAAAAATTACAAAAACAGTCAGTTCACATTGTACTGGTGTAAACAGTGAATTACAGTTTAATTTTGCAATTTTTGCACATTTAAGTTCTTACACTTTTTAGCAGCTCCTACTTTTAGATCTTTAACTTTAGCTTTCTACAGTTGAAAAAGAGTTGGTTAGTAAAATTGCAGTTGTTTTTTTGTTTTCAAATAAAAATAAAAAGTATTAATAGAATATTTTTTTTTTTTTTGTAAAATGAATCTGCGAAAGAATTGACATAGCCAGCCCAACGAAACATCAAATAAAATTTCAAAGAAACGGGGTCTGTGTTGACCTCGACGGTCATGTAAAGTATTGACATTCAAGCCGCACTTTTACAACCCGAACAAATTTTGAGCAAATGACACCCAACATTATTGGACTAGCAGACAGAACCAATTTAGTTTTAATCGGATTTCACTGGCAATGTCAATTTTAATGCTTATGTTTTGTTAAATAAGAAATTTAAATATACCAAAAGCGATAGATAAAGAAAAGTTTTTACAATAGATGTGATGGCAATAGATAGAGTTGTTTGTCTAAATATTGTCAACAGCCAGTTGATTCTTTTTTGGAAGAAGTTTTCATATTGGTAGTGGAACTTTTACTTTTGGCAAAGTGAACTTGATCTTTGTTTAAGCAAATATAAAGTTAATTTTATTATATTCCGCTTTACGATGGCTACGAAAAGTTACACCATGCATCGTGGCATCATTCATCGAGACTTTTCAATTTGAAAAGGAGAACCGAATCTTGACAGCTTGACTATGCGTGCATACAACCATACCTCTGGAGGAATGGAAGGGGCCAATATTTTTTGCCAGTTCCGAACTGGTGAGTCAGAAAGTGATTTTCATGGCAAAGTGTTTAGAAATACTATTGGAGAACATTGCCAAGACCCCTCGCGAAAGGTGATCTCATGAAAAAATGAAATGAACATTTCTCTCGTGGAATCAGACCACAAACTTCCACTTAAAACAGGAATGCTGTACAAGGGCACCATTACTTGGCCATATCCATAAATTATTACTTTTTAAAAGTCCGATTAATCCAACTTTGAGTATTGATGTAACTTTTCGATTGAAATGAATTGCTTAAGATATCTAAAAACCTTACCTCCTTCTCTTCTTCTTCCAATGTGAATTCCTTCTTCTTAACGACCTTAAGTTGATTACGGAAGTTGAACTCTGCTGCCTTCTTTTGCAACTTGGCAAATTTGTTCTCGTATTTGGACACCTTCTTCAAAGCTGGTTTCACGCTTTAAAGTATTATAAGAAAAACATTGTTAGTTTTATGATAAAATAATTGTTAGAGGTGGTTAATCAATGAGCAGATAAAAAATGTCATCATCTTATTCAATTTTTAGTTCACAGTCTTGAGAAAACTGTAAGACTTGGGCTCCAAAAATGTCCAAATTGATGTTGTAAATAAACAAATAGGTAGTCTATTTAGCAATATGTAATTCTAATTGTAGACTTTTTCTATGAGTTTTTTACAACTAAGTATATTTAATATTTTATTTACTGTATCGCAAGAAGTTTGACATTTTTTAGTTTCACTAATAGACTTATTATGAACAGCGAATAGAATGTAAACATTTTTGCCATCGACTCTTCAGTATTATAATTTGGTATTCTAAAAAGAGTTCACGCAGACCAGGCAGACTACATGAAAAATACCATGAACATGGTACTGTACAGTAAGGGATATTGTTTCAACCAAAAGTATGAACAACACGTGTATACTTGTGGCCAGGTTCGAATAAAATAATGAAACTCTTTGATTTTTTGTACATTAGGTTTGTTCGTTGTAGCCTAGGTCACCCTGGGGTCGCCCTGGGGTCGGTCGCCACAAAGCTTTTTTTTGAGAAACCTAAAATTGCCCTGATTGTCAAATTGAGTGTTTTTTGAGCCCTAAGGTTGACATAGGTTTTCCCTCAACTCGCCCTATGTTTTTGCTGTGGTGAGTTGAGGGCTGTCAAATGGCATGTATTTTTTTTTAATGACAGGGATGTGTGGTGATTTGTGGTTTAGCGTTTTTTGAGGACTGGAAAACCCATGTTTTTTTGACAACTCATAGGGTTGTTAAGAAAACCAGGGTCAACCCTGGGGAAAGTTCAACGAACAGACCTATTGAGTCTGATATCCGTGCACATATTTGTAGAGTGTTTTTTGGGAACTCTTGAAAGCTGAATAGATAATTTATGTTTGGTAGCTCAGTTGATTCTTTATTTGATACAAACCTTGTATTCAGATGTGCATCAAGATTTTTTGCTAAAAAAAATAAGTGAATACTTTAGAAATTTCTGTCTCCTCTTCTTTTCAAAAATGAAAACTTTTCAAACAAAACTATCACCCATATTACGATAGTCAATTTAGTAAAACGCCAGAGCGCGGATTACGCAAATCGCTATGTTGCAACTATGTAGTCGTTATATGTTGCAATAAACTTTCACGATACTCGATGTAATTTTGGACTGCTTTTGGAGATCGTTTTGCAATCGTTCTGATATTTTCATGGATCCATTCTCGTAATTCATATAGATTTACATACAAATGTCGTTTCTATGCTTGTTTCGGGTTTGGTTTTATTTGCCTCGCCCCTCGTAATTCATCATACGGGGCCAATTAAATGACATAGTTCTAAGTGCTACAATTGGTGCTTAGATAAAATATCTTTCGAAATAATGGTAAGGACAATGGACAATGATGAACAGAGAAAAGCCAAACTTCAATTGTTATTAAAACACAAACAGTCACGCCTGGAAGCTCTTTCATTTTCTTGGTGTTGAAGTGAAACGCTATTATAACAGTTTTCGAAGAGTTGCCCTGGGCCCCTACTCTGTAATTCGTTTCGAAAGCAAAAATTTCCGAAAACGAATATTTTGTACTCTTTATTTCTAAAGAGCATTCGAGTCTACTACTTTCGGAAAAGCAAATCCGAAAACGATTTTTTTATTTCTCAACTTGTTTGCAATTTGCTTTGATATTATTTTTGTTGCTTGATCTGACAGATCTCTTGAGAAATGTTTCGAGAGACGACAAATCTATTCCGTGAATGAAAATATTAACAAGTACTTTTTTCCGATTCAAAAATTTTACAGAGTACGAATTCATAAACGCATCGAAAATCACTTTCGAATAGACTTCCCTTTCGAAACGAAATACAGATTAGAACTTCTGGCATTAAAAACATTCTGTTTTGGAAAAATAAGAAAAAACTGGATTTTGGCACAGGGCTTCCTCTGTATTTTTAAGAAACAGTCGAAAGAGCCCATCGATATAAGAGTCGCTAACGAGTTACCACAAAAGCATGATATTTTGACAAACTGTCAAATACACGACCAAACTTAACGAAATTACACAAAGTTTCTTTCAGCCTAAAGGTTTTCAAAAACCAAAGCGATGTTGTAGTTGTGACAGTGGTAGAAACGCAGTTGACATTATTTCTGTCATCGCAACAAAATGCGGTTTCGTTCCTGTGGGGGGTACATAAAATTTGTCAACTCAATTTGACGTTGCCGTAACTATTGAATCGCTTTGATTTGGGCGATCTTTGAAACGTATTCACAGAAAAACTTTGTCTTACAAAAGCAGCAATGTAGATATTCAAACATTATAAAAACTAGCAATGTGACATGGATCTCCCTACCACAAACACACACACGAAACATTGCGCTGCTGCTGTTTTTCTGATGACTTGATTTATACAATAAGTGGTGAAGATACAAATATTTGTGAATAATTTCGCGATTTGTTAAAAAAAATATATCGAACACGATATTGTCAGTAATTTGGTTCGCGTAACTCGACGACTTTGTCTTTAGCTGATGCAAAGTCAAATGGATAGCAACCTATATTCAATAATTGAACTCGTTGGCCAAATATGTTAGTTGTGGTAAGTGTAATCTGAGCAAAGTAGCGTTCACTTTAGCTCTCATCATCATTTTAACTATCTTTTATCTACATTACAAAAAAATGAATACCTACATATATCCCTTGGTCACGCCATCTCACGTAAACGGCTGGATCGATTTCACTATTTTTGTTGTTGTGTGTGTTATTGTCAGTAGAAGGTTTTGTTCATCCCTATAATTCCAAGGGAACAGAAACGGGAACGAGAACGGGAATATTCACCCTTATTATGGTAGGCGTTTTGCTTGAACGACAACTTTCATTTAGGGAAATCGGTATTATGAAAGTCACTATGTAGTCGTTTAACCTAGCGTTACGCCATTTGACATTTAACGTTCAGTGGAATGTAATTTTTTTGAACGACACCCTTCGATATTGCAGCTGTCGTTTTATTTCAGTTAAACGACTAGTAAAACGCTATTTTTTGGCGACCTTAAATTTGCAAACGCCAAGATTGTTTTACTTGAATAAAAATGTAAGTTGTAGTTGGTTTCTTCTTTTTTCTTAATAACTTTCATTTTGACTGAATTTAGGGTGAAAAAAATCAAATCAGGAGCATATCAAAACATTAATCGATCTGATGGAGCAAAATCCTCAACTTGCAACAAATTTTCGACGGGGTGTCTCCCAAACGGAGGACAAAAAAAAGAATGGATAGCAGTTTAGCGGTTAGAACTGAAAAAGAATGGCAAAAGTTAAAATAATTGAGAAACGAAATCTTTTCATGTCGTATTTTTCATGTGTGTATATTTTTAAAGGTTTGGTTCGATGCAAAATTTTAAGTTAAACAGATTTAACTGATTCTGTTCAATAAATAGCAAATGGAAGTCACTGTAGTTGTAGTTGTAAACGATTCTTTTTCTCTTATCAGTTTTTTTTTTTTTGTTTCTAATATCTTCTGCCCTTCGTTGTCCTCGCTTTCACCACTATTTCTCATTGCAATTAACAGAGGAAAACTATTCATTTTCGTTTGTTATTCAAAAACAATTTAAATTTCAAGGCAAAACCAGAATTTCTATTCAAATCCCAATCTGTCATCATCAGCTGTTCATGTGGATGGCGTTTGGATTGTATGTAAGTGGCGTTCAAGGCACGTAATACCGATACTTAAACGCCTAAAAAGTGACTCGACAAATAAAGTGACTATTGTCACTCAAGTGTTACGCCTTTCATAATAAGGGTGATTAAAGTTACTTGACCGATTTCAAAAATTCTTTCAACTCTAGGATGTTACATTATCCCTCAGTAAAAAAGATTGTATTTCATCCACATATTCCCACGGAAGCGGAAGAACGAGAACGGGAACCTTAAAACTACTGACCCCAGCAACGCCGGGCGGCACAGCTAGTTCTACATATAATGCGGCATAACAATGCTTTTCAAAATCGTTTAATCTAATCAGCCCTATCACAGATTCCATCGTAATCGAAAAAACTCTAAGTTTCCCGATGTGACTATCACATAATCCATTCGGAGTGGAACGAATTTCGAAATTCGTAGATTCGGTATCACCAAATCCAAGTGGAATGTAAAATCGTCGTCTTTATATACGAAAGAAGTTGTGTTTTGCAGAAAAATGTGAATGATCTTGCACATTTGGCGTAAAACAGCTTATTTCGATAACCAGCATGGCGGTATTCAGTGTGGCAATTGGAAATGTGGAAGTTTTCTACGATGGAATCTGTGATAGGGCTGAATAGTTTTTTTCGTTGAAATTCGAAAGATTTATGGCCCTATCGTGGTAACCGTCGGAGCGGAGTTTTCTCCGCAACACATCTTTTTCGGAGATTAAATTTTGCTTCGAAGTAGTTGTCGTCGTAAGAAATTTTTCACAAATGCGGCAATGCATTGCATTCCCAAAACTAAAATCTGCGCAACAAAAACTTATCGGAGAACGTCGGATCGTCCGATCGGAGAACTACCACGAAGCAAAATGTCTCCGATCGGAGAGAATTCCGCTCCGACGGTTACCACGATAGGGCCGATTAGTAATATTGGTGGTAAGGTTGGAGTTCACAAAAGAGCATTTCATTTTTTGTAATCTGTTTTGTCCATATTAAGGAACTCTATTTTTTTTGTTTTTTTTGCAAAATCAATAAACAGGGCGACAAAGCAGAGTTTGGGAGCACCGGGATCTAGCGCATTTCTCTAAACCTTTCCTTGTTGACCATTTCAAACGTTCGCGGGTCAACTTTCGAAGCGATCGAGTGACAAACACAATATTTTTCAGTTCGACAAACTTTCTATCGATTCCAAAAACAAGGGTGACTGTCGATTTGCATGATCAAACAACTAAACAGAGCGACGAGCCCAGGGGCCTAGCGCAACCAATGCCTTTATGATGGAATAGAGGGGACCTTCAAGTTCCTGCTGATTCCGAATGACTAATCGAGAAAGCGTTATTTATGGCAATGAATTTAGTAACGGAGGATTCCTCGTCAATTCCTCGCGAAAGCCGATACCCGCGAAAAACATTTTTACTTCTGCTAGGATTTGAACCACGAATCTCTCGGTTCACAGGCAGACATTCTAACGCTACGGGCTCCACATTTTACTCCGGGGTAGCATGAACTATATTTAATCACCATATTTGGGAACGGGAACGAGAAGTCTAAAAACCACTGAATCGATTTCAAATCCTTTTAACCTTACAATGCGGTGTTTTCCCCATTTTCTCAAAGGAACGGGAATGTAAAGTGGAACATATAAACTGCTGAACAGATTTCCAATTTTTTAACTCCTAAGTAACATAACGTCGTCGTTTGACAAGTAACAATGACTAAGTGCATTTAAGAAAATTTGGAGATAAGTACTCCCATGATCTTTTCCTGCCGTAAAAATTGGACCAATTAGACTTGTATTAAGGATCGTTTGATGGATATGATGAATTTTTACAGCAATAGAAAAAAACAGTAGTACAGTAGATGAAAGATATTAAGTCGTTTTTGATCAGATGTGGACTTAATGAGTTTTACCTGTCAACCGACGAACATAGATTTTACTTCATATAAGTATTGTAGAGTCGATCCTATACACTAGTTCACCGTAAAACATGAGCTACGCTGCCGCCCCTGGGCTGGTAAGCTAGTTAATCATAAAGTGAAAATGAGTCCGAAAGTTTCGATAATTCGCAAAAGCTTTCCCAACCAGAAACCGAGTGTTCTATTCGCTGTTCATAATTTGTCCTTTGATATTTTTTTTTTTTGATACTTACAATTTGCCGCGAAGATCGTTAACCTGGGCATTGAGATCGGAGATCTGTTCGGTGCATGGAAAAATAATACATTAGAAAAGAAATATTCACTTGAAGACATTACATTGTGTCTCGACAAAAATAAATAAAAATAAAATCAAAAAGAGTTTACATCCACAAAACAAGCAAATTTGTTTTAGTATTTATACACACAAACACTACAAGACACGAATTTATTAGATTAGATTGTGTGAGTCAGAGAGTTTAGAGTTTAGCTGCTCAAAGCATGATCTATAACATTCACATACATTTATTTATTTGTTTTTGGCAGCCTTGGTCTATGGTAGGACTGTTTTTTCTTCTTTTTTTGAAAATTAGTAAAAGCCGCATAAATAGAGAGAGTTAAATTATATGCAATTATTTGATAGAGTCTTAGATAGAGAAAAAGTACTGCTACCCTAAAGGAAACACATACAGTAATTTGTTACATAAATTTTTAAGCACGAACATCATAACATCCAAATGTAGAAATTTAGAATAATCTTTCCGATTTATTTTTAGATTATTGTTTAAATTATATTTAATTTAAAATTTTATTTTTATTCCTTCGATGTTTGATTGAAAATATCTTCAAAAATTCTTCAATTACGCAAAAATGACATAGGAAATAGTAAAATTTCTCGACACTGCACCAGGAATCTGTAAAAATTATGTTTTTAAAAATAAAAGAGACAACCCTTTGGCAGGTTCACTTTCAAAGATGGCAACTGAATTGGAAGAATATATTCTTTAAAAACAAAACTAAATTTTTTGAGGTAGGTACTGCACAGTATGGCACATTGGCAATAAACTAAATGTTTGTGTTTTTTATTTGTTCTTTTTTTAATTTAATATTTGACTATAAAACAACATTCTTTGGAGTTTTCGCATTAGGAGGACACTATTTTAATATAATAACAAAGTGTGTTAACGTGGAAGCTAGAAACTAAAAAGAATAGGTAAGACTAGGTGACTAGGCTGTACGTTAAGAAGCTACAATAAGCAAGCAACGTTAACTATACGTTTTTTTAATAAGGAGTACTATCGCATTTTTCAAGTTGTTTAAGTTTAATTTTACTTATTCTTTTTCTTTTACCTGCTGCTTTTAAATATTAAAACGGTTTAGATACGTTTTCATTGGCTATCAAAAATTTTCTTATTCTGGAGTTTGAATGTATTTATGCTGAATTATCAGAAGTATAATGAACAGTCATTGTATTCATGAAAAAACAACAATAATAACTGCAGGAAGGATATATGCTCCAATCGCAAAACTACTCTACTAGGCACACATAGAAAGGGACGCTTCTTCTGATATAACTTCAAGCAGCAGTTTTCTGATCAAGGGAAAACAAACACCGAAACTCTCCAAAGAATTTTAATAAAATATTTAATTTTTTATTCATAACGTGTGCCATACAAGTGCTCGCTGGTAGTTGAATTAACAAATTATCTTTACGAACAAACTGCGCTGCATACGAATTATTTTTACTGTTTCTTTTCCTCTTCTCTTTTTTTTTCATGTTTTATTATTCTACATTTGCATCAAACACTGTCTAACTTTTCAAAACTTTAACTCAAAATTCATGCTGGGCTTTAAGTTCTACTAATAACAGAAAACTTAAGCAAATAACACTTTAAGTTAAAATAAATAAAAATAAATAAATAAAACACAAAGCATTATAAAAATTATGCATTGCTAAGTAGAAAAATGGAACCAGTCATTTTTGTTTTTGCAAAGACATTCGTATTAGGAAATTGATGAATCAGAAATCATTAAGTGAAAAACAAAGGTGTGGTTTATTTTATAAGATTTGTGTCATTTCGGGTACTTTTATTTTTTCATACCAAATAAAAAAAAAAAAATCTAAAATGATATGCGCTACGAGAGGGGAATTAAAAAAAAAAATGAAAGGTTATTTGTCACATCCGATATATAACAAATTTAACAAAAAACATATTTTTATTTATTTAAAATCAATGCTAAACTCCAAAAAAATGTTTTGATTGTAATTCAATAAATGTAAAACAATATTCAAATTAAAGAGAACCTTAAAAAGTAAATATGGGTTTTCAAAAATGGCAAGTAAAAAACACAAAACATTCTTAACAAAATATATTATAACTAAACAAAAATTGTTGTTCATCTACTTTTGAAAATATCTAAATGTTTCGGCTAAGACTTTTTGTGTAGACAATTCTTCTGACAATACTAAAATAATTCGAGGATGGTTTGGGCTTCAACTTAGGCAAATAAAGAGGCGGGCACAACAAGCTCGGGGAGGGTCGAGGCCTAGGCATTTCTCTCAAGCATATTTGTTGAAGAATTGACAATTTCTTGCTGATTCCAAACGGTTAAGTCAGAAAGATTTTTCTTGGCAGTGTGATTACTCAAGGAGGACTTGGCAACTCAGTTCGAGTGGAAAAAAAACTGATGGATGTTTCTGCGATTCAAACTTTGAAACCCCACGATACAAGCAGTTTTTATTTATTTAAATTTTTTAATATGCTGTTTTTGAAGAGTATATTGCCGCAGATCGCGTAGATGTGTCCATAATATATCATGTGTTTCATTTTGACAGCAATAAGATCGCAGGTGCAGGCTACTCTGGTTCGCACTAGGCTTTAAGTAAGATATTGTTGACAATATCGATTAAAAAACACTTCTTTTGCATAAAACTGCAGGTTCTATGTAAAGTTTTTACGTCTGACTCTAATAAAATTCGAACTTTCTCAAGTTGTTTTGAACTTTCATTATATTCATGGCACAAATTGTGCATGTTAACTAATTTAGAAAAAATAACATGGGTAAGCATTATGAAATTCCAAAAAACAAAAACAACATTCCCAATCCAATAGGAACTAGTTTTTTTGGGATAAGTTACATTATATAGCATTAGTATTCTTTTTGCAAACGAGGTTAAGAGAACCCCTTTGCTAGCAAGTCGATCGCAAGATCTTTTAAATTTACTCGTAATGTATAAAAACGAGTGAAAATCACTAGAGAACTTAAGGACGTCCAACACTGGTGCATTTGATATCAAATGAGCTTGCGAACTTTCTTATTGATTTTGGATTGTTCTATTCCAGGTGCCTAGTAAATATACATTACACATTAGCAACAAATCTGGCTCAAACGTAGAGTAATCCAAAACCAGGAGAATTGTCGAAGTTTTATAAGGTAAACTTCGAGCACAGATAAGTAGGAGAGCTATGATTTCTTCGAGATAACTACACTGACATTAATTTTTTTATGTTTTACCGTTTTTGAGTGTTCAAAACAAGGCCGACAAGTCGCAGATTGACTTTTGTCAGTATCTAAAAAGTGAGCATTTTTAAATCAATGATCAGTGAAGAAATCTGTGACTAACTTAAGGCCTTGTTTGCTCATGTCATGACAGCATGTAACGATTTTTAAATGGTGACCATGATTGGAGTTCCAATTTTAGTTGTGGCCGCATGGTCGTTCCCATAATAGGTCTGTTCGTTGAACTTTCCCCAGGGTTGACCCAGGTTTTCTTGACAACCCTATGAGTTGTCAAAAAAACCTGGGTTTTCTAGTCCTGAAAAAAACGCAAAACCACAAATCACCAAACATCCCTGTCATTAAAAAAAAAATACATGCCATTTGACAGCTCTCAACTCGCCACAGCAAAAAGCTAGGGCGAGTTTATGGAAAACATATGTCAACCCTAGGGCACAAAAAACACTCAATTTGACATTCAGGGCGACTTTGGGTTTCTCAAAAAACGCTTTATGGCGACCCCAGGGCGACCCTAGGGCTTCAACGAACAAACCTAATATCTGTGCATTGGTCCGCTTTTCATTACCATGAAGAATGTAAATTTTTGTTTTTTCTGACAATGTACATTCTACGTACTAAATTAGTGGACACGACACTGAACATCAGCTTTGCACTGCAGGACACCGTGTGCCACCAGCCTTAGAATTAAGCTGAATTTAAAGTTGTGATATGTTTATAAAAATAGGCTTCTGGTGAGATGCCGTTGCGTTATTTACCCCTGGTCTCCACATGCTTTAAATCTATCGCAGCTATTACAGCAGCCTTTGAATATCGCAAGTGGAGACCATTATAGCAGCTTTATTTTCATAGCCTGCGATAGATAGCATACTTTTATCGCAGGGTTTATCTGCATAGGTTTTTCCACCATTTTGTTACTTCGTTGTTATGTTTGGTATGAAAAGTATGCTATACAAAATGCCCACAACACAAAATTTGTCAGTTGCTATGCTTTCTTGTGTCTGTCATATTCCTGCTATCTGCTATGAATTTAAAGCAAGTGGAGACACAGCGTTACGATTAAGGTTTTATTTCTTATTATAGTTTCTCAATTACGCCTCATTAAAAATGCCGCTTTAGCTTCGGTTTAGCCTGACGTTTATGAGTTCAATCATAAGTGCATCCTTTCACAATGAAGCTTTAAATTTAATGTTACGTTGGTTTGTGTAAGAGACTTAAAGCAAAAAGTTCTGTTTGGTTGAACTTTTGCTCGCTTCAGCAACAAAATCATATTGTCAATTCAAAGCGAATACCAAGCACTTACGTAACGTAACGGAGTCGAAGCGGAAGCCGAAGGGTGATAATGTTTCTGGAACTACCAACTTAAGAGTTTTTACTTTAGATTCATTCGTTCATTGAACTCTACCCAGGTTTGAACCTGTGTCGAGATTTAGCTAATTTCACTTTCCCTAGAATAAGTGAAGTGACAAGTGAGTCACTTTCCATTGAAAATCGATTTAGCTAAAAGAATTCAGTGAGTAAAGTGAGCAATGCAATTGGCTGTCAGATTACTAACCTAGCACTTCAGCAGTGACCAGGGACGGCAGAAGGTATGGGGTGAGTGGGGCACCTAACTTTTCTGAGCATGGGGTGCACTCCACCTTCTGGCCTTGGAAATATACCAATTTTTTTTAGTTAAATGAGGCAAAAAAAAAATTTTATGAAATTATGAATATTGTAACAATAATTTTTGCTTGATTGACTGAGACTGACCAAGTGATTTGAATCATTTATTTATCGGTCACAGACTCAACATAATGAATTATTTCTTATCCTTTTCTTCTCCTTGATTTTAATCATTCTTTTTTAAAACTAAAATAAAACTACCATACCTCATTTTATTCTACCATGCTCCCCACCTAGAAAAATAGTGTTCTGCCGCCCCTGGCCAGTGACTCTACTCACCCACTCCTTGAAAAGTGAAACTAGCTAGATCTCGGCACTGGTCTCCTTAACATTGTGAGTTATAAAAGAAGCGGGGTCTCTCCGTTTAGAAAAAGTCGATTAATCACCAAATGCTTTCGTCACGCCAGTAAAAACCTAGTGCAACTTAAAGACAAGCTGAGAGTAAACTCAGAGCTCAAAAACTAGTAGGGGCACATACCCACATATAATAAACAACGATACTCGCAAAAATCCCCCGTTATCGTTACGTTACATTTACGTTCTCCGATACTCGCTGTCATTTAGAACTGCTTTTGGCGGTCCATTTCTTATATTTTTGACATTTTCATGTCGTTTCGTAATTCGTGACTTGTAATACGGCACTAATTTGTCATTCAAGCGAGTTGAAGTTTTTCAAAAGTCGTTTTCTAGGTTTTTACGCGCTAACCTTGAAATTGAAATGAATCGTTTGCATTTGACAAACGCTATCGTGGCAACTAATTAACGTTTGATAATTTTTCATTGCACTTTCAAGTTCGCCTTCCTCCCTAAAACCATCCACATATTGTCAAAGATTTGTCACACTTTTACTTCAAAAAATCTATTAAAAGTCTTAATGCATATATTATGTGTTTTGGATAATGTCATCACAAAAATGCTCCATTTATCAAAAAATTATGTATGTGGATGACAAAACACGAACATATCTGTATTTGCCAACAAAAAAATGTTTCAAAAATATATATAAATAAAAAAGAACAAATATAATTCATGGGATTTATGAACGTGCATAGGATTATGCAAAAATATAAAATAAATTGACACTTGTGACATATACGAAAAGTATGTATTCTGAATACATACACATGTAAAGGACAGGGATGATATTTAATCATAAATGATTTTACACAAAATGTAATATTTTTATATGAAAATGTTTTACACAAAATCGTCAAAATCCTACACAAAATTTCTTGATTATGTACTTTAAAAATTAAAAAAAAATAATTGATGTGTGTTTTTGTGTACATAAATTGTTTGTTTTTTTTTTTTTTTAATTTGCAGTACCTCCCAGTCTTTTTTCCTGACTTCGTATTCCAGATCCCATTTCTGACCTTCACAAATATACATACGCTCGTAATACTCTTCACAAATCTCTTGTAATTCGCCTGGAAATATTTGTGATTTTGTTTATGATATTTTTTTTTCTTTGTCTTTTCTTAGAATTTTATAAAAACCAATAAATAAATACTTTTTTTTTTTTGAATAAATTTCTCCAAAATGTTATGTGTTCTCAGTGTAAGTTGCAAAACATTAAATCATTCATACATAAATGGGTGTAGTTTTCTTTCTAATTTTTTTTTTTTTTTTTTTCATCATTTTTTTTCTTCTTCATGTTCAAGAGAAATGTTATTTATATGTTCATATTGAAAGAAAGAAAAACAGCTAAGCATTTTATCACATGGGTTTCATCTTTTTGTTTGCAGATCTTTACTCTTAATAGTTTCTTTTAAATAATTATATTTTATGTTTAAAGGAAAAAAGTAAAAATTATAGTTTCTCATAATTAAATGGTCAGCTGTCAGCAAAAATTAAAGAAAAACTATTAATCAGAAATCAACTAAACTAAGAATCATATCAAACAAGATTATAGTTTGAAATTCCAAAATACAAAAATAGGAACAAAGTGTAGATATACAAAACGAAAGTAGTTATGTTATGTTTTTCTAATTTTTTTTTTTTTTAATCATGACCGTTATCAGTTCAATAATATGTATAGTAAAAAGTCTTTGTTTCATTAAAAATTTTCGAAACAAATTTTTAAAAAAGTCAAAATAAAAATAAAAGTAGAAAACGTACAAAAATCTGTTTTAGACTTTTTCTTTGCATAAAAAGGTACAAAGTTTTAATATAATAATATTTATAGCATTTTCAGTTTTTAAGAAAAACTCATATTTATATATTTAAATAAAAATGTAAAAATGCATATAATATATTTTCATGGTATGTATAGGTTGAGAGGAAGACTTTACCTCAAACGCCTTCATTTTTTGGATATGCTCTAAATCAAATTTGTCACCCTCCAAGGCATAAGCGCGTTGCCAATATTGCTTACATAATGTCTGAAGTTCGGCTAAATTATTGAGTTTTGATTTTTTTAATTCAATTTGGTTTGGTTAATTTGTTTGTTTTTCTAAATTTTTGTATTTGTTTTTCTTATAAATATTAAATGAATATTGTTTTGTCTTTTTGTAAATATATTTTAAATGAAAACCTTTTTTCCTATCTACGGTGTGACGACTACAAGTATTAGGTTGGATGTTTGTGATAGAATGTGAGTAGTAAAAGCTTCAAAAATCAAAAATATTATTTGAGAAAAAATAAATGTGTGTATGTTTTTTTTAGGTTTGCTTTTACATGTTTCATAGTTTTTTGTTGTGTTAAAATAAGTGTTTGAGTGCGCTAAGCGTTTTACTACGAATAGAAGAGTTCCTTAGTTTTTTATTTTAGTTTGTTTCGTTTAGATTTATATTTGAATTGCTCGTTTAGGGTGGAGGTGCGACTTTTTAGAAGAAAAAATAAGCTTTTGTGATAGAAGTGTTAGCGAATAAGAAAAGAAGCTGCAAGAACATATTTTAGATTGAAACTCTTTTTGTAAAGGATTAAAAGTACATATCCATATACTCAAATACTTCAGACGAAAAATCTTCCAAATCAAACTATCGTTACTACTTGAGAAATCTTTTGTTGCAGCTATGGATTAGCCAGTAACCTTAGTAAATCATCGAAGTAAGTTCTCACCTACAGTTCTTAGTGGTAGCTGGTAGGCAACACACGTGAAAAGACTGTTTTGATTTTATTGGGGTTCGAAGCTCAGACTCTTCTGTGATTTTCCAAACCTCTAGCTAGTTTGAAATAGGTACAACTCTTCCGAAGTAAGTTAGGGTGTACGTAAAATTACTTGAAACAGCTTGAAATTATTAAGCTAAAGATATTTCGAAAAACTCAGTTATGTTATACTATTTTTGAATTAATTCATGTAAAGTTTTCAGAATAACTCTCGGTTGAGAAATAGATTCTCGCAGAATGGGGACGTATCTATATGCACCCAACACGACGAGTTTACACCAGTCATTTTAGAGTTAAGAACAGTTCTTTCGCTTAAAACGACATTTTTGATTACTTTGAGGCTAAAAACTGAATTATGTGGTTCGTGTTGGTTCGTTTAAAACGAATCCACTTAGTAATTTCTAATGAAAAAAATAAATGCGTTTTTTATGGGTCAATCTAAAATGAGGTCGTTGCAGTCGTTTGAGTTGAAAATCTCATGGTACTGCCAGAACCACTTAGCGACCCACATCGTGAATGGGATAGAACGGCCAAACGGCTCTCTCAGACTGAATCGTAGTTTTTCGAGATAGTAACTTTTTGAATATCGCTACCTTCGTTAGCCACAACTTATATTGGTTGCAACTTAAAAGACCAAAAGAGAGATTAACATTTAGTTAATCTGAGGAAGTATCGGGTGTTTGTTTTTAGAAGTTGATTTTTCGAATAGGGATAAAACTGACATCTTGTGATCAAATCAGTCAGCTCTAATGTTATTTATGTTAAGTTTGGTTTCCCATTTTATCATGAACAGGTTGACAAAAGAACAACACTTGCAAATCGTGCCAATTTATTTCGAAAATAATGGTTCAGCGTTCAGCTCGCGAAGTTTACCGCAAGCTCCGTCCATTTTATGGTCGACATAATCGTCCATCAGAGCAATTAATTCGGTTAATCATGGATCGTTTTCGTTGCACTACGTTTACTTTATGTGATAATACGCATCCGCAGAGACGTCGAATAGTGCGCACCGAAGAAACAATTATCGCTGTAGAGCAAAGTGTTCAAGAGTACCCGAATGAATCGATTCGCCACCGTGCATAGCAACTGGAGCTTTGTCCATCAACTTTATGGAAGATTTTTTGCAAAAATCTTGACTTACGACCTTACAAGATCCAGCTTGTGCAAGAATTAAGACCGCGAGACCAAGCAATGCGTCGTGATTTTGATGTATGGGCCGAGAATTAGATTGATCTTGATGCAGATTTTCATCGCAAAATTTTGTTCAGTGATGAGGCTCATTTTTTGTTGAATGGTTACGTCAACAAGCAAAATTGCCGTATTTGGAGTGAAGAGAATCCTCATGTGTACCATGCGACGCCATTAGATCCGCAAAAACTGACTGTTTGGTATGCTCTATGGGCTGGTGGAGCCATTGGAGAATACTTCTTCCGAAATGATACTGGCGAGCCAGTTATTGTTAATGGCGACCGGTATAGAGCCATGATAACCTACTATTTTGTTCCCGAATTGGATTGCATGAATGTGGATGAGATGTAGTTCCAACAAGACGGCCGGCGGCGCGGTGCTACATGCCACACAGCGCACTCACAATCGATTTATTGAAGGAAACATTCTATGAGTGCATAATTTCGCGGAATGGACCTGTCAATTGGCCACCAAGATCGTGTGATTGATGACACCATTATTTTTTTTGGGGATATGTAAAGTGGCTCGTCTACATCAGTAAACCAGAAGCGTTAGGCGGCTTGGAAGAAAACATTCGTGGCGTTATTGGCGACATATGCTCGAAAAAGTGGTTGAAAATTGGACTTCTAGACTTGGCTTTATTTGAGCAGCCGCGGAATCCATATTTAAACATTAAAATAAATAAATAGGGTGGCGCAACAGAGCGAGGAGCCCCTGGGCCTAGCGCATTTCTCACAACCATCCCTTGTGAGGGAATGGAGGGGACCTACAATTTTCTGCCGGTTCCGAACGGCTAATCGAGAAAGCGCTTTTCATGGCAATGAATACTAACGGAGGACTTGCCAGTTCCTCGCGATATTTAAACATTGATGGGATAAAATTATCCTTTCAATAAAGCCAAATTGATGGATATTAAATTATTTCTTGTGTATTGTTTCAATTTTAAATTCAATACCTCTAAAAAACACACCCTTTAATAGATAAAATGATATGTGACGTTTAATACCAGAAAGACCTTATTAATTTTGAAATTAGTTCGTGCATTCGTACTAACGTTATTCAGAATTTGAAGCTTAAGTCCGCTGAATGCAACGCGACGATTGTACTTATTATTTGGTGTTCCGGATAAAAACTCAATAGCCTTTTAGCCCTAAAGGTTGGCAAGTGCGCATTGCACCGGTTATACCTCCTGTTGACCAACATCAACAAGAAAATCCGCAAAGAGATTAACAGGGATTACCAAAGCTCTCAAATAATTCCTGCTACCAAAAGTCACAGTAATAGAAACTCATCAATGAGTGGCCATTCAACTAGGATAACTGGTGTTAAGAATGATATCTCATTATAAACATTTGAATGCTTCTTGAATGGATTCTCACTTCCGATTGAGATACTAAATGATAAATGATAAGCTGGACGCTTCCGAAAGTTTCCAAAGCCGAAAGTTCTGTTTCATGCTGTGGAGCAAACAATTCAAAAATTTTTTTTTTTAATGAAAAAGTATTCTTTTTTTCAAGAAGCCCAAAGCTTTTTCTGACTGACTTTGGGTTAGGGGTTTGGTTTGCCTGATCTTGGCTTAGATTATGGCTAAAACCACGTCATAAAGTAAAAAAATAAACAGTATGATACAAACTCACAGTTTGGTTTCAATAATTTATCCTCTAATGTAATGTGAGCCTATGAAATCTAAGATATGTTCAAGAGCATTTTCATTACTAAGGCGAGATTTGTCTTGGAAAAAAGACAACAATAGTTTTGCTTATTTTAGTTCAAAAAAGCATTGTACTCCTGTCCCTAAGGTCGCATATTTTTATTAAGCTGCCAAAAAAATGTTAGCGATATAAAAAAAGGACAAAAAACTACCTAATCATTGCGACCCTAAGCACAGACAAGTGTCAAACCCTAACCACCCTTCACAAGCAAAACAAATATTAGAAAATAAGTAGCGAGAATTTAGTGTTTACAACAAAAATAATTAAAAAAACGTTCGCACATCTATATTATTATTATTATTTTTAATTTAAAAAAAAAAATCTGCCCAAAAATCTACCGAATTAATTTTAGGAATTCTTTTGGCAGCAGCAGCATTGTTTGCTTTCCACAAAAATTATTTATCTCGTTTTTTTTTATATTGTTTTTTTTTTCATGTCTTAAAGTGGTGAAAAAGTACTGCTTTAAGTATTTTAAGTTTCATCGAGATAATTTCAAAAAAAAAAAAAAGAAAATAATAATATAAAAAAAAATAAAAAACAACAAAAAATAAAATCTTGCCTCAAAGTCCTTCATAACCACGATATACTCAAGATCGTATTTTTCCGATTCCAATTTCGAGATTTTATCGTGATACTCTTTTGCGACTTTCCTAACGATGTCTAAAAGTATTTTATTGTATACAAAACATAAGTTCGTTGTTTGTTATTGTGGTGTGTGTTTTTCTTTTTTGAGTGAATGAGAGTGAACTTAAAAATATAACATTTTTACCATAACCCAAAAAAAAATCTAACAGTAGGTACTAATTGCATAAATAATAAAGTCGACAAGTCTTGCATAAGCAAAGTTTGGTGTCTGTGGTGAGATTAAAAAAAAATATATATGGACAAACAAATAAATATTACAAGTATTTTACTTGGTGGTGTGTTTTATACTTTGGACATCCACTGAAGCCGCTTCAAATGAAATCATTTTATTTGCAGTTTATTGAGAGACACTACACATAAATGCTTAGTGGTGTTAATTTTGTTTTATTGTTTTTTCTTATTAATTTATTTATATTGCAAAATAACTGAAATGTCAAAAAATAGCAAAAATCCAAAAATCAAAAATTATTTACAAAAAAATCCATTTCATTTATTTCTACAATCGCGTGTGAAGCAAAAAATTATTTTTCTTTATTTTTGGTTTTGTTGATTTGTTGTATTATTATTTTGATTATTTCTTTTATTTTTGTGAAAAAGTCTTACTGCAGTTCGCGGGATTTAAATTTTGATTAAAAATTAAGTAGAAAAAAAAAATATTAAGTACATAAAAAAGGAAGTGTGTGTGAAATGAAAAAATAGTTCGGTAGATTCAGAGTGTTAAGCTTGTTTTGCTTTAATTTTTTTTTTTTTTGTTTTGTGTTGTGTTGCCTCTTATACATTCCTTATGGTTGGCTTACATTGTTTTTCATAGAAAATATTTAAAAAGAAACATCAAAAGCGTCACTGATTACAAGTGCGGCAGCGAAAATAATGACAAAGTCGAGTAAAATAGTACAAATACGAGTGTTGGGGGAAAAAATAGTAGTAGATCATTTTTATGAAGAACAATGTAATAGCCAGTCTAAGGTGTATGGTTACGTTGTGAAGTAATAAGAGAAAAAAATAATCATGTGCAAGCTTTTTAGGGCTTTTTCGGGTAGTTTTTGTTTGTGTACCTCACAATCCTTTCGCTTAACAACATATTCAAGATCATATTTCTCGTCCTCCAATTTATTAATCCTTTCGTGATGTTGGCGGCAAAGTGATTTAAGTGTGTCTGAAGATATTGTGTTTTTTGTACAATTTTGTATAAAAAAAATTGGTTTAAATATCTTTAAAAAAAAAAGGATTATAAATGCCCAAAAAAATTGTCATGACATTTGACACGACACTGAACCTGTTGACCTTAAAATCTTACTTTAGAAATTACTACTGAAATGTAATTTTGTTTGTCTTTTTTTTAAATTTAAGTTAAATTTAAAGTAATGTGTTTTTAATTAGTTTGAATGAATGTTAATTGAGAAAAGGAATATTTTTTAAATTACCTTCGCTGGCATCGCTAAGGTTCCTAGGGCTGCCGCATCTTTCCTCAATGATACGCCTACGTTCGGCTGCCTTACGTTCTTGTTCTTTCTTCAATTCCTCAGCGGCTTTTTTACGGAGCAACAACTGTTGGTGATATTTTAAAATGAATTGAATGTTAAATAGCCAATGAGGGCTCTTCCCCTTACCCTGAGTTTCTTCTTCCTTTCTGGGGTCATGAAACCCTTCTTGGCCTTCTTTGCCTTTGAAGCCTCTTCCATACGCTTGCGCACTTCAGCACGCTTGCGCTCAATTTCGGCCTGTTTTGCCTTCTTTGCCTGTTAATATCGAGGAAAATAGTTGCGTGTTAAGATATAAGTTTGAATTTTTTTTTGTAACACAATCGATCCAGGAGGTAGACACGAGACATGAGGAAGACACGAAAACATTTAACGAATCCGTTTCTTATACCTCCTCAGCCTTGACTTTCGGATCATTGGGATCTTTTGGCTTAGCTGCTGGTGCCCCATTTTTGGCTGGAGCAGCTGCTGGTGCACCATTTTTGGCTGGAGCAGCTGCTGGTGCGGCTCCAGCAGCTGGCGCCGCTCCTGCAGCAGGAGCTGCTGCTGGTGCTGCTCCTGCTGCTGGGGCAGGTGCTGCCGCTGCTGGAGCTGCTGCCGGTGCTGCTGCTGGTGCTGGTGCTGCAGCCGCAGGTGCCGGTGCTGCAGCTGCTGGTGCCGCAGGTGCCGGTGCTGCAGCTGCTGGTGCTGCCTTCTTCTGAAAAACACGACAAAAAAAAATTAGCATTAACTTATAACGTTCAAAACTCGGTTGATTTGCATTTCTATAAGCTCGTGCGGAGTCAATCAATTATTTTGAAATTTTTAGCTGGAGTTACAAGTTTCAGAGAAATATTTTAAACAGAAAATGACATGTGTACTCAAGAAAATAACTTATCTGTAGCAACAACCACAATTGACTTTTGGATTTGATGGAAGATTTGGCTAGTACTTTGGTGCCTCAGAAGATCGTACGCACCTTCACTACCTACGTTCTTTCCAATGATGAGTCTTTTTGAACTAAATAATTGATTCTGATCGTTTCTTTCAACATCTACAACTACTCGAGGCATCATTTGAAATCATTTGGACTTTGTTTTGACTTGAATGAGTCGTATAAATAATTAGAACCAAAATGACTTGAAATAAAAAGGCGAAAATAAAATGCAAAACTTTCTTTGTGTAACACTTTTCAATTGTAATTCTTGTATATAATTTTACACAGAAAATCTTTGATCTGACCTCTAATCTAATACATATGTAGTTACATTAATTTCTTCTCAAATATTCTATGTTTTTGTTTATGTTATTGACATTGACATTTCTTGTGGAAGCTAAGTTTAAGTATTGTTCCATTAATTATTTTATTTGAACATTCAATATACTTCAGTGTACTTTCGTACAGACTTTAAATTTATTGTATTGTTGACAAATTAAAAAAAAATAACACAAAATATGCTTTATTTGTTGCATACTTTGCGTCGTCGTGTATATCAAGTGCAGTCATACAGATTTTTAATGAATAAATTGGTCGTGATTCGAAAATTCTGCTTCTATGTTCTAATATCAAACAGTCTCCCATATTTTGTCTTATATTTTTTTTTTTCCTTGCCAACCATTTACACTCGAAGTTCAGCTAAGCTCAATCGAATACTCGATTTCAATGCTCATTCCTTTCGAATTCAAGAAATTTGACAGATTGAATTATTTATTGGTAATCGATTACGTTAGTCGTAATTCTGAAATTCTGCTTCCAATATCGAGAAATTTTTTTAATTTTGTCCTATTTTTTCATCTTCGCCAAACATTCACACTCGAAGTTCGCCATAAATGCCTCGAATTCTCGTTTTCAATGCTCCTTTCTTTCGAGTATTCGAAAATCGATCGTTCGAATTATTTTATTAGTTTAAATCAATTGCATCAAGTTAAACAGGAGTGTGTTACCTATGTGTTGTGTGGGCGTGCGTACATTCCAGCTAAGCTGTTGTTGAAATCAGAGCACTTGATGTACGACTTCTTTTTGTTAGTTTGGCATACTTCGAATAAAACTAAAATAAATAAATGGGGTGAAGCATACAACAAAGCTCGGGGCCTAAAGCAGTTCAGGGATGTACATTTTTTTTTGACTCCGAACACTAAAGAAAGCGTTTTTCATTAAATCGTAATTACTTTTTGAGGACTTGTCAATTCCTTGCGAATACCAGTGAAAAAAACTGTGTGTTTTTGAAATTCACACCGTGAATGATCATTCAATTTTAAAAATTACTCCAGTAATGTCTTGGTTCTTAAAGGCGACTCTAAACCATTACTCAGACCAAAAATATGGTAATCCTTCTATCTGTGGTATTTCTTCTTTCTGTGACTGCAAAGATACAGGGCATAGTTTTTATTTGATAAGCTGGAAGTTATTGAGTCTTCAACCATCTTAATTCCATCTATTGCGGGCAAGGTAAGACCGGTAAAATTGGTCTCAGTGGTGCAGCATTGCTTAGCCTCAATTAGGAAACTAATAGTATTTTGGCGTTCATTTAAAACCCCATTTTCTAGCAAATTCTAATATAAATTCATTCTACACTGGCTCTGGAATGCTTGTTACACGATTAATGTCGAATTCGATTCCTGTAAAAAGATCTTTGTTTCCTCGGAAGTTATATACCCCTTTCCTAAGGTTGTTAAGTCTTCGAGGCAGACAGACTCTTGTAAATATTCTTAATTATTAATTTGACATGAAGTAGTTCTGAGAGACTGGTAAATCGTTTGCGCAGTTAGAAAACAGTGCCAGCCAAAACTTTATTTAAAAAACACCATTAAAACCGAAATTGTGTTCTTACGATAATCTTTTGGCAGAAATAGAAAGAAGACGAGAAATCCGCTGTATGTTCTAGCATCTGACTATAATCATTCATAAATGTACGTGCTGAGCAATTTGAATTGAAAGTATTTAATTTAAATAAGCCCTGTTAGCCTAAGAAACCATAATATTCAAGAAACTTTTGTTCAAATTTTGTTAAAAAAAACAACTTAAAGGTACTCGATTTTATGAGAATCAACAAGAACAGTTTGTTTTAAATACCCTCGTCTTTCAAGTCAGCATTGATAGAGCTCTACGCTTAAACAAAGGTTGTTGTCACATAGTGAAAATTGCTATTAATGAGCAGGAACTCTTTGAGTGATCAATATCCCCATCCGCATCTATATGCCATCAGCTAAAAGTCTGATCATGTGATTTGTTGGCGTTAATTTAGTGTCACACCATCTCGCAACCTCACAATGTTTTCTTTTTATGCATATTTATTAAGAGTCACATTTGTTTTCTGTCAAAAATACTTCTGACACTTGTATCCCATCAACGCGATAGCTTATTTTACAAAGACATAATTTCGTAACAATTTCAAAATAAATGACTTTTGGCAGGGAAAAATTAAAGAAAGGAAAAAATTATTGCAAAAGCATTTCATTAAAGTTGAATAGCCATGACACTCAGGAACAATTTATATATTGTCTTATATATCTCTGGCACATCTGCATCTATAAATAAGCGCATAAGAAAGCATTAAGAGATAAAACATTGTGCAGGCAAAAGCATAAGAAGAACCTTGCGTCAGAGCAATTGACCTTACCTTTTAAAATATTTAATTAATCTTGTCAAACTACATGGTCCAAGATGAATAATTTTCAAAATTTTGTGTATGAAATTAAAGAAGAAATAAATAAGAATAAGTATTTGTTCAGTCAGGTTTTGATTATGTTTGTTTTGCGATACGTACCTCACCTCATCATCAGCCATTTTTATGTGTTGTTGTTTAGTACTGAAAATGCAAGTGTTGAAAAATGTTATTTGGAAAATCTTTTAATTAATTATAAGTTAACTAATAATTTAGTGAATAATCGCTTTTGAAACGACACGCATACGCGTTTTTTTCTGTATATGCTAACGCAAAACGAAAATAGATCTTCTTCTAAGTATGCTGCGTCCGTATATGGGCGCCAGATATTTATTTTTTTCACACATTTGAAAGCACATTCATGCGCACTAAGAATACTCTTCAAAATCGGGTATCTAATTTCATACAACAACAAAATAAATCGTCCGTTCTTTTCTTCAAATTGTTAAAAAGACATTCGAAATCTCAAAAACTATCTCAAAGAGTTTGAATATCACTTAACATATACCGTCATTTTATAGTGAACGTTTTTAAAAGCATTTACATATTTTCAAAGTGAATTTGGTTGAGTCACAGCTTGTGAAATGTGCGTGGGTGAGGTCAGAAACGGTTGTAGAATATCCAAATATATCTGCATTTTTCGCTGAGATCCTTGAGCAGATGAGGTAAACTAATTAATCATTTGACCTTGGTCAAAGTCCTCTCGCTGCATATCCTGACGCAAACATATTCGACAGAAATTTTTCAAATGTTCAGCTGAGTTTTCTAAAAATAGTTCACATTGTTTTTGGTATAACACACTGTATAGACAAGACATTCAAGTAGGTTTTTTTTTCCACAATAGTATTGCGTCAGAGCACTAGCTTGCACTTGATTTAGGGGCACATGCCATAATTGTCACCAGTTTCAACCAAAAAACAGTCAATAAAAATTTTTTTAAAAGAACTTAGGACCGATTTTCACTTGAATCCGATTTGATTTATTCAATCGCTTAGTAATTAATTTTGTGGAGTTATATTGTGCATATATTTGTAATTATTTTTTTATTATTAATTTCGGACACTAAAAATAGTTCTTTTTACACATTTTTTGATCCAGGAACTCACCTTTAAGGAGAACAAAAAGGAAGTGAGAGAGTGTCGCGATCAAAGAAACTTTTCGGAATTTCTAAACTGAACGGTCCGACAACCAACGGCAGACTATATGCTTTCACAGAATTAGTAAAGATCGTTTTCTGAATTCGGACGCAAGCGCTTTTTCGTCTCAAAATGTATCTCTGGGCAGAGCCACAACACCGTGTAGAACAAAGTAAAAATAGAATCGCACCGAAATAGATATCGCTGTTGCAAGCATTTGAAAGCAGAGACGATATTCTTCTACTTTTCTTTTTTTCTGGTTTTCTTCAAAAACTTCTTTGGAACGGATTTGATTCAACAAAAGGAAAAACTGGTATTTTGAAAATATTTCTTCGGGCAACTATGTATCCACATACAAACATACAAATGTACCGACTAATGAAAATATTTTAATTTAAATTTTTGTTTTCATTTTTGCTTTAAGCCAATTTTTTCTTATAGCCTCTGTAAAAGCCATTTTGCTTGGAAAACTCATCTCATTTCCAAAGTTTTTCAGAGAGTGCCAACAAGCAGGTTGAATTTTTTTTTTGTTTTTCTCAACATCCCACGTTTATGCCTCTCGTCTTGTTGGATTTTAGGTTGGCTGAAATTTATTAGTGATGACTTGAGAAATTAATGTAGGAGATAGAAATCGAAAATAGACAGTGAAACTCTATGCTTCCAACCTGCTTGTTATGTCTTTGAGAAATTTCTTCTGTTCTCACTTTGGGTCCTGAATTATTTTTGTGATGATAAATAATTAAAGTGTTACATTTTTATCACACATCAGTTGAAGTACAGACATCGATGGGCTTGTCGTTTATAAATAAATAATCTTTACTTTACATCATAAAAATTGCACGTGCAAACACTGGCCACACCATTTTATGAAAAGGCATCTGAACTTAACTGATATTCAGATCTCAGCACTAACAACCAGTGGCTGACTAGAAGGTGGAGTTTCTCTCTCACCACTCATCTGGTGAATCGTAGTACACAGCCTACTAAGATTACTTGCAACCCAAGGCATTAATGCAGTGGACTTTGCAGATTATCTAGCAATTGATATACAAGGCTCATCAGAAATACTAATATCAAGAAGACTTCAGTCAGCTCTGAGCACAGTACATAGCTTGTGGTCAGATTAAGCACTCTACGTCAACCCCCATAAGACAGTGATTGTCCCATTCATAAATAGAAGAGACCTAGATCTTCTAATACCCCCTCTCTCTCTATGGGGAAACAATACCATTCTCAAAAGAACAAAAATACTTTGGGATCATCCTAGACAGCAGATTGTCATGGAACCCATAAGTAGAGCGCATTTCGAACAGAGCAAACAAGTCCTAATGGACTTGCCGCAACATATGCTGGGAAAACTGGAGTCTAACACTAAAATAATACACGACCTATATACGTGGGTACTCTGACCAACAATAACGTACACCGCTGAAGTATAGTGGTCAAAGTCAAATGAAGAAACGGCAATCGAAAAGATAGAAAAGCTTCAAAGAGTGCATTACTGGATGCATGCGAACAGCTCTTAGATTCTAATCGTCATTGTAGGACTTCCACCAATTCACCTCTTTATAAAAATGGAAGCAAGACTGGCGACCCACCGCCTCCTCTATCAAGGACACATCACATCGTCGATAATGGACAGTTTGGCAGAACCTCAATACCTTTAGTATGTGCTTGGATGCTGCTATTCCCATGTACAACTTCAAACTCAACTCCTTCATTGTCATCCCCTCTAGGGAAGACTGGGAGAACACAAAGCCTCACTCTTTAAGGCAAGATATGGTCTGGTATACTAACGGCTCAAAAATGGAATCTGGTAAAGCGACTCTCCTAAAACGAACTGTTCAGTAAGTCTTGATATTTACTCGTCCATTTTCCAAGCTGAACTCTACGCCATTAACCAATGTTCGAGAAAAATACGTTCATCAAACACGAAAAACAAAACCTTATTCATTTTCTCAGACAGTCGTGCTGTCTAGAGACAATTATGTCACTGTCTGAACTAGCAAGGAAAAAACTCAGTCTTCCTCCACTGGATCCCAGCACACAAAGGCTATTATGGTAACGAAAAGGCAGACATCTTAGCTAAGGATGGCGCATCTAAGCCGTTTGTCGGTCCCTTCTGCGGTGTAAATAAAAGCACCTTCAAAAACACAGCCAAGAATATCCTACGAAAGAATAAAATAACTCATCTGGTCATGACAAATTTGCACTGTTGTTTAAAGAAACACCTTCACCAAATGAGGTTAGTACCGGACCCCATCTGCTGAAGTGCAGGCAATGACTCAAAAATGAAGAAACATCTCTGCACAATATTACAGAAAGCACAAGAATTTTCCGCCTTGGGAAGCAAATACTTTACTATAAGATCATCCCCCTAGATAAATTCGAACTCATCCACCTATAGAAGAATGTCAAGTTCTGGTTGAACTAGGGAGCAGGAGAACTGCTCTGAAACTTCACATGGGTTGGTCCAATAAACCGCAGTCCCAGAGCTGCGTAAGCTCAACCCACCATATCATCTAATCTAGTCTAATCTGATTTGAAAAACAAAAACAGAGAGAAAAAATGAATAAGTGCTTGTTTTCAGAAGCGTAAAGGTAAGTCCACACCAAAGAAACATTTTTGAAACATTTCAAAAACATTTCAGAAACATTTCAGAAATAAAAAAACTTTTCTGAAATGTTTTAGAAATGTTTCTATAAAGTTGTTTTGGTCTGGACGCTTAGTGAAACATTTCTGAAATGTTTTTTGTGTCCCATTCTGAATGGAAAACTTTCTTTGTTATTCTGAAACATTTTCACAACACGAAGGTTTTAAAAATAAAAACAAAAGAGCCGATGCTTTAAGTGAAATTTGTGGAAGCCTAAATTGTAAAAAAGATGAAATAGAAAAAAATTCCAAAATTTTTTTTAATATGTTTCTTTGTCACTGTCTTAATTTTTTTTTTTTTTTCATGATTATAAAACACGACGCTATAATTGCTACTTCTTTACAATCCATATTCAAGCATTAAACTAAACTCGAGAAACAAAAAAAGTTCTCATTAAAAATGGGAAACAAAAAACATCTCAGAAACATTTCAGAAATGTTTCAGAAACATTTCTGAAAAGTTTCTGAAATGTTTCAGAAATGTTTTTTATACAAATGGGAAACATTTTAGAAACGTTTTTAAAACAATGTTTCCTGAAATGTTTCTCTGGTGTGGACACACCTTAAGAAAAACAACTTTCTTTTACAAGCATCGTGATCTGGCAGGGATTACAGCTCTCCCACTTAACTGTTTCATACAAGTGATCCCCTCCTGGAGTTACGTGTTGAGCTCAGAGTTTTGTCGACAACGCATTCCTTGCAATGTAACCTCAATTTGATTAATTTGTTGGAAATCGACTGCCACTCTTTGTGCAATGGATATTTTTAACCAAAAATAGAATAGGTATGCTTCTGTTGATTTTATAATATTTTTTCTTAAGTGCAAATAAGATCTCGATAAAAGTTAGCATTCTTTTCTTCTGCTTGGGCTTCGTTTGCCCTCGTCTAAACTCAAGTGAACCCACAAGTCTATTAACATCAGATATTTCGCTTTAATTGCAGTGATTCATATTTCCAACAAGCACTCCATATAGAAAAATAGTATCATATCCCCGCTCATAAAAACATTTGAGCCTTAAGGCAACGATAACTAAAATCGATATCGATTTCTTAATGCGTGTAAGTGTTTCCAATTAACAGTCACTTGATGTGTGATTCGATGTTTGTAAGTAAACTTGCTGCAGGGCTTGACAGAGCAGCGGGAAAGCTTCCTGCAAGTGATTAGCTTAACTGTGATTTTGTATAGACATCTTTAGTAGTCTTCCAGTACCAGTACTTACCGTAAGTTGTCCTGAACTCAATCCGAATGAAATGGATCTGACTGATGCTAGACCTGGAGTGGACGCGCACATAGCACGTTCCAGTTTTCCCTGTCATCAACATTTTTAAATTCCTCTTCAGGCAGAATGTCCCATTTCAATTTGCATGTTGATCCATAATGCCGTTTTCCCGACCTAGAAGAAGTTGAGCTTGGCACATGCAAACTTAAATCAAATAAGACTACAAGTGCAGATAGCCTTGATGCTGAACTTTTTAAGGCAGCTGGAGATCAGTTGGAAAGAGACATGCACCAGCTGGTTTACATTACATGATTACAAGAAAGCATGGCCGATGAATGGAACCTCAGATCGTTGATGCCCGATCCTAAAAACCCAAACAAATACTCACAATTGCGCCAATTAAAGAGGAATAAGTCTCTTTAACGTTACGTATAAGATCATGTCTGCAGTAATATGTGAACGTCGGAAACCCCACGATAACAATTTAATAGATTACTAAAAATATCATTTTGGACAGAAAAGTCCACTATCGATCAGGTTTTCACATTACGTCAGATCGATGTACGCCATCACGGCCGCGTATGTCAGTATTTAAACGAGACGAACTGTACAGAGCCATGTCTAGCTTCGGCATCCCTGCAAAACTCGTACGACTGTGCAGGATGACTTAGAAGAATTCTCGGTGCTCTCTCAAGGCCAGTAAAGATCTCTCCGAGACCTATGATGTCAAAAAAGGCTTTCGGTAAGGCGAAAAACTGTCATGCGATTTCTTTAACATCCATACTTGAGAAGATTTTACAAAACTCAAACGTCAACACCAGAGGAACAATCTTTCAAAAGTTTGTACTACAATTACTCACAATATTGACGCAATGGGAAGAAGCAAGCGACGAAGTGGACTAAACGTCACAATAGACAGACATATTTTCGAAATAGAATAGAACTTCGTCTACCTAGGATCTGTTATAGACACTGAAATGAACATCAGTCCGGAGATCAAACGGAGTATAACTTTTGCCAACCGCTACACTGCTTCTTTCAGTTGAGAAGGCAATTGAAAAACAATACCCTCTCGACAACGGCCTTGTCAACCGAAAACAGTCGGTTCCCATTAGAACACCGTAGTTAAATCGGAATGAGCGCTGTTAGTGACAAGATGGGGGACCGTTCTGTTCTACTGGGTGCTGTTGTCATGTGTTATTTGTTCTATGTATTTGTGTAGTTAGTCTTGTGGTGTATCAGCCAAATGGTCTTTGTCGCCCGACTGCAACCCCCCTACTCCACAGATTTATGTGTGGAGTAGGTTTCATGTAAATGTAAATGTAATGTAAACAATACCCTCTCTAGAAAAACCAAGGTAATTCTGTATAAAACCTTAATTATCCCAGTCCTGCTTTACGGTGCGGAGTGATGAAAATTATCTAAAGCGTATGAGGAGATCTTTGGTCGCCTCGAAAGATCCCGAGTGATCTTTGGCCCCGTATGTGAAGACAATGTGTAGAGAAGGACATTTGTATGTATGTTCTTAGAACGGATGGACATCAACTCTCCGGTTCGACGGGTTTTCGAAAACACAATGCAGAGAAATCACGTAAGTGGAAGAAGATCTCAATCGACTTAGAGCGCAATACTGGAGAGAGCTCGCCCGAAATGGAAGTCCTTATCAAAGGATGTTGGTTGAAGCCCAGGTTCACCCCAAACAGTAATGCCTACCTAGACAAGTAAGTAAGTATTCTTGTTGATCTCCCCGGGCATTTTAGGTGGACAATTTATTGCTTAAAAGCCTCGCCATAACGTCGCTTTAGAGATCAGCTCAGAGATTCATGTATTCAAACTACAAGCGCTTACCTATACGAAAACAAACTCTAAGGGTTCGTACAGAAAATCAGCGTAACATCACAGTTAACTGAAAAATGACGATTTCTCTTTGAAAAGATGTCTAACTAAATCTATTATTGCATAAAACCAAAGTGAGATGTCAGCTGTCGTTTTACTTTGTCGCTGAGGGAGCGGTGTCGCGTTTGATTTTTCAACGAACGAAGTAACTTATTTTCCGATAGTGTGGTCAGAATCATGCAACAAAAAATAGAATTTTTCAATAGTTCATTGTGTTTGAAGTATGAATACGTTCTTTTTCGGGCCTGTTATTGGAATATTTATAAAATCAATAGTCGATTACAAGTACTTAAAAAAACTTTTGAACATCTGTGATTGACCGAAACACAACTTGTTTCTTTAAGCTAGTAAATATCACAAACTGTTCTAACAATACTCACACTCTGATACAAATCAATCATCTTGAACTCCTAAGTCTACAACTCAAACAAATTTACTTTTATTGAAGCATCCCGAAAATATTCAAGGGCAAAATTAAATTTGAGCAACTTTGTTAAATGCTTGACTTTATTTTGTGCACGCATAGATTTTTTTTTTTATTCCATTAATATACTTCATTCATCTATGGTAAGTGCAACTCTTCATTCAAAACCATAGGGGTGATGAAATCACACAGATTGACGACAGAGCAATGACGTCATCACGTTCAACTTGCAACTGTATTGATTTCCCCAAGGTCTGTGTCCCGTAATTCCTGATATACTCATTGCAGGACTTATCTAATATCTTGTTTTTATCAAAACCAACTATAGGTAAGTAACACATTCAAGATATAAGGTCTTAGCTTACTTTGCAGATCGGACATTAAGATGTTTTGCGAAACTACATATTTTGTGTATAATTGAGTGTAATGCGTCATCCTTGATAAAGCAGTAAAAAGTAGCAACAGAAGCATCAGATGTGTGCATCTGAATGAAAATGTATCCTGAGTTTTATCACTGACGTCATATCCGAGTGCCTTGCACCAACCCCGACCTCATCAATTTTCTACTTAGCCGGCCTGCAAAGGCCCTTGCGGAAAATCTCTCGACTCTCATCAATCCGAGTGGCCTAGTTTTGTTTTTTACTTTTATTTTTTGTTTTCACTTTATATATATGTACATAGTGCACAACACATAATATGTGCCGCCGAGTCGTTTTCGTTTCATATATTTGCACCCAGTACCGCCTCATGTCCTATACTGTGCAGTGTGCAGCGAACGCATTCTATGTGCAGCAATAGCGATTCTTGAATGAAAATTCTTTGCAGATACTTTCAAGTTTATTAACCGGCAGGTACATAGAACAGGGGAACTCTGTACATAGAGATGCATTTATACAAGGCGGTATGCGAGGGAGGCTACTATATCTATGAACATTAAATAGCGGACATTCTATTTTTGGCCCTATTCCCAGCGATAAAGTTCTGAATGTAGAGCATCAATGACGCAAGACGATATACATATATAGACATACCGCCAATACATCGTCGCCCCGCACGGAATATGTTTCTTTTTTTTTTTGTGATAGTAAATTTAAAGTTGGTATATTCGCACTTCGAATTAAAGAGTTTAGTTTAGAAACTTGAAAGTGTAATATGTAATTTAAATTTACTCGTTTACCTTCTTCAAGCATTTCCGTATGTTTAAAATGCTTTAGTATGACGTTTTGAAAAACTTCAGTGAAGCATCCCAACTGCCAAATATTTTCTCATATTTTTGTCAGTCAGGTGTTCTAAGAAATAGTTTGGACTTCCGAAATGTAAAAGTAGTAACATGAATTGATAAATTCGTTTATTTTGTTATTATCGTGTCATTTTTTTAAAAGTAACTCTTATGAACAGCTCCAAAAAAGGTTTGTTATCGAATGTGTTCTTCATGAAATAATTTTCCGAGGTTGACTTGTTACGAACTTGCATTAAACACTTGATCAAGTTTGAGTAAACTAGACGAATCGATATTGGACGAATGGGTTCGACTAACTAAAGTAAAAAAGTAAATCCATAGTTTTGCTTTTTAGACATTTCAGCTCTGTAAATGAGTGTTCACGAAGGGTGTGGATAGAGAGTTAGAAAGCAGAAATTATGACTTCGAAACTTTGTTTCCACTTAAAGTCATCTGGGAGGTGAAGCTGTGAACTTAAAATATAGGGTTTTGATGACCTCAAAATTGGAGCTGTGGGGGTGTAAATTAAATTGTTTCAAAACTATGAGCGTGAGCCCTTTTAGCCGTTACAGGGGTTAACACACCTGAACCCCAAACACCGGGATTAAATTCGTTTTTTAGAAAAGAAGCCCACAGTTAAAGTCACCAAAATTAAGTGAAATGGATTCACGATTGTTAGTTACGAGTATTTCAAAGTAAAATTCGAAATCGGTTTAATTGATAAGCAAAATACTTTGCACACCCCACCCAATAAATGGTTTCGGTTTCATTTTGAGCAAAAGTGAAATGCAGAATCTGCTTCCTCCTTTCTTTTCGAAAAGCACAACTTTGCTGCCACATTCCCCGAACTACAACATCCGTTCACAGAAACTCTTTAGTTAAATTTTGCTGTCAATAACACACTCTGTTACAATGATTTGTTTATGTTGCTTCTGCCTTTAGTTTATCTTTGCATTTATTTATTGAATTTATTGTTATACCGAGAAAAATATTCTTAAAATAGCACAGGAGGTATTAGAAATTAAACAAAAGATAAAAGTTTAAAAGCAAAATGAAGGTTCAATTGTGACTCAATTTATTTATGCAAATGCAACTGTCTATTTATACTAGATCACTATTATAATATATATATACTGTACTATACTGACAACACAATATTTAAAAAAAAACTCTTTGAAATTATTACCAATCGACTTTATTGTTCTATTTCGGACACAATAACTGTTTGAGATGCACCTGAGCAAACGGGGGAATCACACTCTAGATTAAGATGGATGTAGGCTTCATAAATTATGAAAGAGACAAAAATAATAAAACGAAATGTAATAATTGTTTAAGGGGAGTGTTTTTGCTTAGGAGTCGAGTAAGTCTGTGCAGACTTACAGCAAAGACCAAAAGTCTGAGGGAAGTTCGAAGTCTGGGCATACAAAGGTGTGTTGTGTCTGTGTGTACCCAAGTAACAATTTTAGTTCTATTTTAGCTCTTACAGTGCTTAAAAAGCTGGATTAACTGGCTGAATTAGATTCATGTTGCTCTGTAAGCGCTTATAAAGCTGAATAACACTTATTAAGAGCATTTTTTTCGACTTTGAGAGCTAGAATCAACTCCATATCATTTCTTGTTTAGCGATTGTAGTCTGCAGCAGCATTAGTGCAAGCGTTATCATCATTTTATTGCTGGTTAAAAGCTACTCTCGTGATATTAAAAAGCACGAATAGGGCTCTAAATATGATGCTAGAATGCCTGCATGTTCTACAATAGAAACAAAATGACATTAGCGTTTTGATTTAGAGCACTTTCTGCTCTATTAAAGAATATCAAAAGCTAGTTGTGTCACATTTTTCAAGGCAGCTGGAGCCCAGTTGGAAAGGAGCATGCACCAGCTAATCTGAATGATATGGTCGGAAGAAAGCATATGCCCGATGAATGGAACCTCAGTATCGTATGCCCGATCCTAAAGAAGGGAGACCCTCACAATTGCGCCAATTATAGAGGGATAAGCCTCCTTAACGTCAATTATAAGATCTTGTCTGTTGTAATATTATGTGAACGTCTGAAACCCCACGTCAACAACTTGATAGGTCCTTATCAATGTGGTTTTAGACCGGAGAAGTCCCCAATAGACCAAATTTTCAAATTACGGCAGATCTTGGAAAAAACCCGAGAACGTAATATCGATATTCACCATCTTTTTATCGATTTCAAGGCCGCGTATGACAGTATCTACAGAGACGAGCTGTACAGAGCCATGTCTAGTTTCGGCATCCCTGCAAAACTCGTACGACTATGCAGGATGACTTTGGAGAATTCACGGTCGGTAAAGAACTCACCGAGACCTTTGGTGTCGAAAAAGGCTTTAGGCAAGGCGACAAGCTGTCATGCGATTTCTTCAACATCACACTTGAACAGATTGTAAGAAACTCAAACGTCAACACCAGAAGAACAATCTTTGAAAAGTCTGTGCAATTACTTGCCTATGCAGACGATATTGACGTAATGGGAAGAAAAAAGCGTGATGTCATAGGTGCTTTTGCGAGTACTGAAATAGAAGCGGCAAAAATGGGTTTGATGGTTAATGAGGGCAAAACTATATGTTGTCATCAAACAGGGACACAGAACATCGACGAATTGGACAAAACTTCACAATAAACAGACATGACTTCGAGGTAATACAGGACTTCGTCTACCTAGGATCCGTTATAGACACGGACAACAACATCAGTGCGGACTGCGGAGATCAAACGGAGAATAACTCTTGCCAACCGTTGCTTCTTTAGGTTAAGAAGGCAATTGAGAAACAAAACCCTCTCCAGAAAAACCAAGGTAACCTTGTATAAGACCTTAATCATCCCAGTCCTGCTTTACGGCGCGGAAGCATGGACCTTATCGAAAGCGGATGAGGAAACTCTTGGTCGTTTCGAAAGAAAAATTCTCCGAATGATCTTTGGTCCCGTATGCGAAGACAATGTGTGGAGAAGAAGATACAACAACGAGCTGTATGAGCTGTACCGCGACATGGGCATAGCCAGAAGAGTAAGCATCGCGAAGCTACGATGGTTGGGCCATGTAGAGCGGATGGACCCAAACGCTCCGGCTCGTCGGGTGTTTGAAAGCACATTGCAGGGAAATCGCGGAAGGGGAAGACCTCATCTTAGGTAGCGCAATCAAGCAGATGAAGACCTCAACCGACTTGGAGTGCAAAACTGGAGAGAGCTCGCCCGAAATCGAAGTCGTTACAGAAGGATGTTGGTTGAGGCCCAGGTTTACCCCGAACTGTAATGCCCATCGAAGTAATTAAGTAAGTTGTATCACATTTTGCTGTAAAATGGAAATATAAAAATGGTTTACTTAAGTGTGAGTGAAAAAATAATAATACTAATAAAAACAATGAAAATTGTTGGCTTGTATTAGAACTTTAAAATAAGTAACTTTTCAAACATATACTCATAAATCTTGAGAGAGAAAATTATCGATACAAATGAATAGAAAAAACTACGAAACATATTATCGTGACGGTGAAATATTAAATAACACGATTAAGACAATGTTGAGTAATGATTTCATGTGCCAATCTATTTTCATCACAAACATAGATGTTGCACTTCCAAAATTTACAACGCGCCTTAGAAATATTTATGTTTTAGTAATAAATAAAAACAAAATAAAAAAATTTTATGGAGAAATTGGTATGAAAATTGGTAGTCTCTACCAAAACCACCATTTTAATGACGCAACAAAAACATCTCCTTTAGGGCTACTTTACATCCCATGGTGCTAAAAGCGTTAAGCTCCCGATTAGCACTTAGTACATCTTTCAAGCAGATATAATGCCTTTGTAAAGCAAAGACATTTAAAATGAGTTAGTCTCGTGGAGTATTGCGGTAAAAGTTTTAATAAAGCATATTTATAGAGCAACTAGCCTTATAAGGTTTAAGAGCTTGGAGATGTTTAGATGTTTAGAGTTGTTTAGAGTCGCGAGTTGGAACGTTGGAAGTATGACTGGTAGAAGTCTTGAACTCGAAGAGATGATGAGAAGGATGCGAGTGGACATCTTGTGTGTTCAGGAAACGAAATGGCGAAACACAGCAAACAAAGCCCGTTTCTTAGATGTAAAAACCAAGGCTTACAAGATGTTCTACTATGGAACAGAACAAGGTAGGAACGGAGTCGGTATCATCCTTGACCAAAGTTTATATAACAGCGTGTTGACCATTTTGAAGTCCAGTGACCGTTTGATGTCTCTTAAATTGGTGATGGAAGGAAAGGTCTGGAATATCATCAGTGCATATGCTCCCCAAATAGGGTGTGAGCAGGAGGAAAAAGATGCATTCTGGCTTGATTTTCATAACCTACTTAAGAACATCCCAAAAGAAGAGTATTTGTTTGTTGGAGGAGATTTGAATGGACATGTCGGGAAGACAAACGAGGATTATGAAGACTGCCATGGAGGTTTTGGATTCGGCACCAGGAACACTCCTGGTGAAGATATTCTAAATATGTGCAAGTCATACGGTCTAATCCTACTAAATACCATGTTCATCAAACAAGACCGACACCTTATCACTTACAGCAGTGGAGGAAATGAAACCCAGATTGATTACCATTTGGTAACCAATTACATGAAATCTCGGGTGAAAGACTGCAAAGTGATACTAGGAGAAGCTGCCGCTCAACAACACCGTCTTCTTTTAACAGAATTTTTTACGGATGCGGTGAAGGTAGTCAAACAAACAAAGGCTCCTAGGAGAATCAAGTGGTACAATCTGGAGAAAACCAAAGGACAGCAATTCATTTCGTATATGCGAAGTCAGCTGTGTAATACCATCGACGCAGTTTCAAATACAATGACGGCACAAAATATGTGGGATCGCCTACAACGAACCTGCTTAGAGAGAGCCAAATCACTGTTAGGAGTCTCAAAAGGACACCACCAACAAGCTAAAGAGACCTGGTGGTGGGATGATGAAGCTAAAGCAGTGATTAGAAAGAAGAAAGCAGCTTTCCAAGCTTGGTCGAAGTGCCCCTCAAGAAATACAAATGAAAAAGCGCGTCTCAAAATGGAATACAAGAGCTGCAGAAAAGAAGCGAAGAAAAAGTGCGCCCAACTTCAAGCAAAAAGCACGGAGGGCCTGTATCGAGAGCTGGAAGAGATTTCTGCCCCAGCTGCTGAAGCAAATCAGGCAATCCAAGAGCTAAGACAAAGCAACTTGAATAAGGGAGCAACCATTTTCAAAATAGCCGCTCAGAGAAGGAGAAATGCGCAGGAGATTCGTTCGCCAAAGTTCATAAATGATGCTCAAGGACTGCTACTTGTGGATGACGACAAAATTCTTCACAGGTGGCGACAGTATTGTGATGATCTTTTGAATGAACAGTTTCCTCGGCGCCACTTTCCAACAGCTGCACCTAACTTTAAGGAAGTATCCGACGTCACAGTCGAAGAAGTTAGGGAGGCAGTTAAGAACTCTAAAAAAGGCAAAGCGATTGGGCCAGACGAGGTACCATATGAGTTTTGGAAAAATATGGGAGACATCGGGTTGAGATGGCTCAGATGGTTTTCTTCTTCCAATGTACAACGGAAAGGGAGATACCAGAAGCTGTGACAACTATCGTTCGATCAAGTTGATGTCCCACACTATGAAGATCGTTGAGCGGGTTTTGGATAGCCGACTGCGGAAAAAAATAAGGCTTTCTGATGACCAATGCAGGTTTGTCGCGGGTAAGTCAACTACAGACGCAATCCAAAGTATAAGGATCATTATGGAAAAACACCGAGATGCCTTAGAGGATTTGCATATTGTGTTGGTTGACTTCGAAAAAGCATTCGATCGACAACCACGAGATTTAATATGGGTGGCCCTCAGACACCGAGGAGTTCCTGAAGCCTATGTGCGAATAATTATGGACATGTACGAGGGAGCAGTTACAAAAGTGAGATGCCCAGCTGGAGTCACCGAAGAATTCCAAATAACAGTAGGTGTACATCAGGGAAGTGTCTTGAGTCCACTGCTCTTTATTGCTGTTCTGGATTATTTGCTCGAAGGAAAAGTAACGGACAATAAAGTAAAACAATTATTCTTTGCTGACGATGGAGCCATCATAAGCGAGGATCCTACATCCCTGCAACGAGCACTTGACGTTTGGATTGATGTTCTGGAAGGAAATGGGTACCGTATTAGCGCTAAAAAGACTGAATACCTGTGCTGCCCTTTTTCTGATCCAGACAAGCCTATTCCAGACATTTATTTGAATGGAAATGTGCTTCCCAAGTGTGAAAAGTTTAAATATCTGGGATCTATGATCAATAGTGAAGCAACTTGTGATGACGACATCAATCATCGAGTAAGCGTAGGGTGGATGAAGTGGCGAGAAAACTCCGCTATCTTCTGTGATCGAAAAATGCCCCCTAAGCTGAAGGGAAGACTCTACACAGCAGTTGTCCGTCCAGCTCTGACATACGGTTCACAATGTTGGACAATGTACAAAAAGTATGAGAGCAAATTGACGGCAGCCGAAATGAAGATGCTTCGGATGACAGCAGGAGTAACAAAGCTTGATCGAATTAGAAGTACTAAGATCCGTGGAAGCCTTCATGTCAAAAGTACCATCTTGGACAAAATTCAGCACGACCGGCTCAGTTGGTATTGTCATGTTCAAAGGAGAGATCCGCAGAACCCCGTCCAAAAGGCAATATCGTACAACGTTTCAACAAATTCGCGACGAAAAAGAAAAGGCAGGCCAAAACACTCCTGGTACAAGCAAATGCAAAAACAGCAGCATTTGGTTGGCCTCAGACATGGAACAATCCAAAACCGGGAGGCTTGCCGACGCTTTCTGAGGTCAACGCGGCGTACCCCACAGGCGGATCACTAGTGTGAAGCAGAAAAGTGGGAGAGTTGTGATCGCTTCAAGATCACTACTCGTAACGCCGGAAATGGAAAGAAGAAGAAGAGCTTGGAGATGTTGTAAGGCACACATTTAGAGCATTAAATAAACTAAAAATTGCCAGAAGCTGTAACAAAGTTCAAAATTGAGCAGTAGCCACAGACTTCACTATTTTAAAGCTTTTCTAAAGCATATTTAAAACTTGCAGCTCCAAAAATTATACTTGCGTATCGTGTGAAAGCATCTATACAGTAGTCGCACCTAACAATAAGGCCTTGTTAAGGGACAATCGCAGGCGGTTGTTGCCTAAAAAATTTTTATATTTAATTTTTTTTAATGATTTATTTTGCCTTTTTTAAATTTTGAGATCCACAAAATCCATTGTCTAGTAAAAATGTTATAGGATTTTCCTGGTTAACTTAATAGCGATGCTTTGCTTTTCTATCCGAGCCTTCAGACTAGGCATGTCAAAAAAATATCGATATTTTTTTTCGATATATCGATAAGATAAACCAATTTCATTGAAAAGAAAATATTTCAATGTACGAGATATGGTAGTCATCCTTACACCGTTCAAGGAAGCAAGGTAAGAAATAGGTTTCTTGCTAGCTTAGCAATAACCATTGCAAACTTAATCCAAAGAGGGATTAGGCAAATGAAACTAAGGTAGGAGTTGCTATTGAGGACAGTTTACGTGTTGCAATCGTTGACAGACTTGAGCCTCTAAAAAAAAATATGCATCTCGCTATGGCAACGATACTGGACCCATAGTTGGAACCCAGACAGAGAGACCAGCGTATCCCGAGCTTAGAATTAACACCATTATCACAGTTTCGGAAAACGCTACATTGTCTTTGTGGTCTGCAAATTGCTACAGACATTGCAAGCACCAATTCCGTCAACTTGTTGTGGCATGGCCAGCGAATTGAAGCAGTAAATTGATCTGTCCAACATATCTAGAGAGGAAAATCCAACGAAATTCTGATATAACTCTTGCAATTGCACTCTTGTTCTGTAGTACTTGACACCAGCTACGTCTTCTATTTCATCAGAAAGAGTTTTATCTGATAAATGATATTTACATAAAAGCTCATTTTTTATATTTGACAGTTATTATGTAACATTTTATTCAGTTTTAAAGGTAGCAAAATTTAGTTTGAAAATATATTTTATCTAGTTCGATATATCAATATAGATATTTTTGATATGTGTATCGATAAGATCTATATCGATTTACTTTTCCATCTCCGACATCCCTACTTCAGACGGTAAGTTTTTCGGCAGATGTGCACCAGATTTTGAGAATTTTTTTTCAAACGCCACAGGCAATACAAATTTGTTGAATTCTTATTGATTTTGTTATAAGAAGTACCAATTAATCTGTATATATCATTTACTGGTTGTAACATTACTCTTGTCTGATGGTGGCTCTATAGAATTAAAGAAAGATTTTAATTGGGAACCTGATACAGAATTGAGAACCTAAAGTTTGCTTTTTTACATCTTTATGCTGACGATTGAAGATCTTATATCAAGAGTCAATGAAGGCCTATCTACAATTTACAGCTTGTCGGTTTGCAACGGCCTTAATTTAAACCCAAACCAGTCTTAGCTAATATGTTTTTCTTGGAAACTATAAACACTGATGAAATCCCACCTGTAGTCTTAAACAATTTGCAATAAAAATTTTCGCACACAATAAATAACCTTGGTTTTAAACTTAATCGCTCATTTCCTGGAACTGATCAAATCAATTTTGTTATAGGTCGGATTTATGGTGGGCTGCGGGAAATTTAGTTTTTCATCCAACTTTACTCCTGTAGCTACGAAACTAAAATCTATGTATGCCTATTTTAGATTACTCTTCAGTTGTGTACTGTAAACTCGACTCTCACTCCCACCATAAGCTACTGGTCGAGCTCAATGATATGATTAAGTATGTGTGTGCAGTGCTGCCGTTTCTACTGTCATGACAGTAGACTACTGTTTTTTCACTCTAAAAAAGTCCAATCTCCTGTCTCCTGTTACCAAGTAATTTTTTTCAAAATTCTACTGTTTTTCTGACTTTTCTAACTATTACATTGAGTAACTCAGTAGTCAAACATTTTATTACTTTTTACAAATATTTATCATAAGTTCATAAGAATTTTTTTTATCCTCGTACCACAATATTCTTCATCTTCAAGAAAAGATATTATAAAAGAACATACCTTTTCAAGTTCTACCTCGAGTTCTGTTGGTATTTCAGATGCTGATAATTATAAAAACTTGTCTCAGATTTATTTGGGGGCCGAATGTGAGGAATTTTTAAGAAAATCAGTTTTTTGATTGAAGATGTTGAAAATATTCGGGAAAATGCTTTAAATTTCTACATTAAAGGATGCAGTGAAATAAAAATCGTTTTCCAATAGATACATAGTTTACTTTTTCAACAGTTTCAATTTGTAGATCCTTGTATAGCTCTTAATTCAAACAGAACACAAAACTTGAATTCTTTGCAAATACTTTGTAATCATTTTTCAAAATTGATAAATACAGTTGATCTTTTAAACGAGTGGCATAGTTTGCCTACGTACTTTAAAGAAGAAGAAAGACAAAAAGTAAAAGACGCAGGTATTGAAGAATTTTGGAACATGATTGCAGGTGTCAAAGATGACAACGATGAGCTAATTTTTAAAAATATCTTTAAATTGGCTGAGATTGTTTTAAGTTTGCCACACTCAAATGCAGAATGTGAGCGAATTTTCAGCATTGTTACCGATGCAAAAACAAAAAAAAACCCAAATGTTTAGGGAATAAGACTCTCAATGCAATTGCTGTCATAAGATCGCACTTAAAAGAAGATGATTTGAATTGTACGGCATTCCAAATTACGGAAACACATTTGAATTTAATGAAAAATCAATGAGAAAATATTTGATTATATTTTAAATAATAATTTCAACTAAAAGACTGATATATTGTCCTATTTTATTTTAGTTTTTAATTCTGTTTTGATTAGTAAGCCATACATTTAAAAATATGTAATTGTGAACATGAAATTTTTTTGTATAGTTTTTGGATAATTTTATAAGTTACATATTTATTTTGTTTGCTTTGAATAATAATTAAGTTTTGTTTTGAAAAAATAAATAAAAAATAAATAAATGAATTTCCAGTTTAGTTTGGTGAGACCAAACCGAAACCTTAGAATTTTTTTCATTTTGTAAGGTTGATGTATCGAGTTTTCAACTCTCTGCATAGCATTCTTATACAATTTAGAAGAAACATTGCTGAATCTTTATTTGGCTTAAGGTGATGCCAGCACGTTATTGATAAATACCGACGTAAGCGAGGTTCACTAACACATTCGAGTCCAGTTGGACGTTCTATTCGAAAAAAAAAATCTCCTGTTTTTTCAACCCGTTGAACAGTTTTTGTCAATTCATCGAACGGCAGCACTGTGTGTGTGTGCTTCGCCGATCTGAACATATATCGCATTATCATAAATTGGTCCTCGGATGCACTTTTCAACAATTTCTTGACACAAAGTGCTTCCTCTTTATACATAAAATCATTATGCACAAGACCCCAATATATTTATATGAAGAACTTCAATTCGCTCAATCAAGCCGAACTTTAAGTCTTAATAAACCCCTACTTTGCTTATTTACACGCCTCTCGCTTTTTCTATGTTCATGTGACCAAATCCCCTCCTCAGGGTGATAAAAAATATAGTTGGTGATAGTAAATTCAAAACTGCAGCATTGGTACATTTTTCATCTCTATAATGATAAAATTCTCTTGGTTTATAAAACAAAAATCAATGTCTTGTAGCTTGCTTGGGTCCGTATTTTGTTTTCTTTTTTCTCATTTCACTTTTCTGTCAATCAGTCGTCTTTCTATATCTACTTCTTAGCATACACGTCTACTTTTTTTTTTTTAATTTTTTTTTTCTAAACTGTTTTCTTATACGTACTATAAAAGACTCTGTCTTATTTGTACAATTGAATTTAAATAAACTAAACTGAACTGATAATACTTTGCGTATTTAAAAAAATTTAATTGATTGAATCTTTGGTCAGAGAGCATTGCTGCAAGTGATTTTAGTGTCGGCATCAGAGTTACCACCATTCCCTCAAAAGGCATGGTTGAGAGAAATGTGCTAGGCCCAGGGACTACTCGCCCTGTTGCGCCACCCTATTTATTATTATTTTATCAGAGTTACCGCTGGGACTCATTTGATTCAATAGGCCCTAATTTTTTTTACTTTACTCAGGGACTCATTCTATTTCAATTTGGCTAGTTTTTGTTTTTCAATAACAATTCTACATAAAATGCTAAGTTAAATTATGTTTCCACCCAGCACTTAGTCTAAATTAAAACAAAAAATAATCAAATCCAACTAAAATCTGATTGATTTGTCTTACAAAATGAGACTTCACTTTGTTTGTATATGTACAATGTACATGTACACTTTGATATTATTTAGACCAATTTTTTTGTGGGACTCATTTATTTTCAAAACGGCTCACTTTTCAGCGGTGGGACTCATATTAAATTTAACCAGCGGGGGAACACTTGTCAAAACACTTGTCGTCATCTATTTTGGCAATTTAACATATCTGCTTTCACAGCATGATCCAAACGGTTCATGTTGATACTGCAATTTATTTTTTATTGCCACATTGACTTGTTCATTTTTGATTGCCTTCATTGCATACTTACAGGCAGTACGGATACTAATAGTTAGGTAACTTCTTTTTTTTGCTGCTTTGCATTCTAGTTTTTAAACACCAATAGTTCCAAATAAAGGCTTTAGATGGATTTCCTGCGGGTGTGCTTATTTTGAAATGCAGAAAACATTGCACAGAAACTTTACTTTTATGTGTCCTTTATTCTATTTTGTAAAAGCTATAAGCAAAAGAAGTTTAAAATAGAAAAACAATTTCAAAACTAGAAATTAACAACCTGATTAAATAAATTTTACACAGAGGACTCCTTTTGATTTCTGTTTTTCTTAAAAAGTAACACACAGCCTTGTCCTCCAAGGACATACAAAAAAGAATTACATTATTTCTTCTACCATACATTCTTGCTCCCCTTGTATCTTATTATACTTCATTGTTCATGCACGTATCATTTATTTCAACTCATATTAAATCATCCTCTTGGATTCTAAAAATAGAATCGCTCATACAAAGCTGAATTTAACGAAAAAACGCACACAACAACCACCGTGCTGTGCTTTACACCACCACACCATGAGTCCCCCCACCCAGGTCCTAGAAATTGGCTATACACCTCCCGCACATAGCCTCACTATACACAATGCGCTTCAAATAACACGTCGTCGACGGCAACGCTTCTCTCTGTAGGTACCTACCTACCTTCCTCGACGGATACACGTCACAAATTTGGTTTATCGACCTTCCTTCATCAGGTTGATGAACTTTTGACCCAACTTTTGTGCCAGTAGGACTGTGCTTTGTAGAGAGATGCAAAAGGGAAATAAAGTGAAAATATAAGTTCTCACTGCTAGGCTACCGCATTTTTATCTATCCCGAGCTTTTTCTCAATGAAAACTGAAAAGTCCACCGACACAAACAAAAAGCTCCACAATTTTGTTTATCTAGTACTGACGTCATCACTTTATGCAGCATAAACTGTAAGATTACGTTATTCGGACCATACTGTATGAGTGTTTGGTAATAGATTCTCCAAGGCTTTATAAATTTAGTCGTCCGCACAACAGTCCGCATGAGAATGTTATTTTTCTCGCTATTTTTCTCTCGCCAAACTATTTTTGAAGTGAGTACATACGAGTCTCCCATGGCATGAATGAGGAAAACTATTGTAATAAACAGAAATATTTAGACGTAACCCGTTTTTAGCATTTAAACGCAACCCTGACTAGCCAAGAACATTGAAGTTTCTATGGTTGTTTTTTTATTTTTTTAGAAAATACTTGTGGAATGTGGAGAGAAAAAAAAATTGTATCAAATCTCCCGGCCAAAGTTTGCTTCAGCCCGCTCTCAATTGACGCCCCTTTTTTCCAACTCTTTCCTCACTCTCGCCCAGCAAAAATTTTCAATTCAAATTCAGAATATCAACGTCATCAAAAATAGCCGTGAATGAGAGTTAAAAGAGTAAACGCATGAAGGGAACGGGAGTAAAATATTTGCGTCTGCTTTTGGTAACCCAATTTTAGCATCCCCATCTCACCACTACACCACCGCTATATAACTACTTGTCTTTTCATCTCTTTTTCTCTTGGATGCTGTGAATTGTTTTGTTTTAGCTTATTCAGATTTTGCCTACTAACACACTGACCCAATGCCGATGTGACCTACATACACAGGGGGACCGTTTGAAAGGATACCTCTAAATTTTGCTTGTAAAGGACGACATCACAGGGTGATGACGTCTCTATGTACAGCTGGATATGTATGCTCTGCTAAGTTGTTGCAGAGCAAGTGTGAAGCAACAGTATAAGCAGGGTTGCCATTGTTATATTTCTTTGGAAAAGCTTTATATTTTGTTAAACACTGATGAAAAGTATTTATTTCTTGAGACTTACTGCAAAGATTATTTAATAGAGAAGGTTCATAGAAGGTCCCTGTGAACTGAAACCAAAAATTCTCTTCTTGTATGTAACAGTGAAAATGAATAGCTTTTATTTTTAGTTTGACTAAAAAGTGAATGATTCCGATGATTTTCATCATAATAGGCCTGTTTTTTTGGGAAGATGTCCGGTACCTTGTATTGTAAATACACGTAAAGCAAAAACAACAAAAGATACAGGGGATAAAAGGATGAGTAAATCTTACAAGGGATAGATTTTTCGATATCGAATAAGTTTTTCGATGTTTCATTTTTAAATGTTGGTGCGACTAGAGACTTTCATGTATCTCGAACAACAGAAAAAGGGGGTGTTCTCAAGTGAATGGAAATGAATTTTGTACAAGAATAGAATAGAATAGAAAAGAATTTTGGTAACGATTTTTGAATTTGTAGAAATTTATTGATTTTGATTATTTAATTTGCAGGTTCATAGGTATATAATAATATATCGTAAAAGAAACGAAAAAAGCTCTGTTAAACTATTTTTTTGTTCCTTTTTGCATAGTTCCTTAACACATTTTTCGGTGAATGTTGACATTTTTTTCCAATAGCATTTACTACGTCTTATCTTAAAATAGATTTATTTATTGATTACTAGCAGACCCGGATACGCGTTGCTCTTGACCATCTGTGAGGTGCAAGGGACAATGTTTTACAGTTCTCTGTAAAGAAATTCGCTTAAGGTGTCATCTGTTCCAGATTTATGCAATCTATGATTAATAACAACAAAAGCGCCATCTGTTCCAGAATTATTTAATCTACAATTAATAACCATTGTATATACAAGGAATAGTAAACTCGATTTCGTTTTTAGCGTGTAGCGCCACCATACGACATCGGTCACAGCTCAAATGTGCTTTTACATTTATAAGGAAGTGACCATTGCGCCTCCCCGTGGCCTCGGTCCAAAGAATTAGTAAATGGGAAATCGAGTTTACTATTCTTTATACATATATACCATGAAGCGGAAGTTGATTCTTATACAGATAAGTATCCGCTTGTGTCTAGTTTCTTAAGACACTTTTAAAATATAAGTATTGAACTTTTAAACTTCTAAGTAATGTATTTTAGCGGATTACCGACATTTGAAAGTTTTTCGCACTTGTTCTCATTCACTCTCAAGTGAACTGAACCCAAGCGTGTAAACAGAGAAAAAAAACCACAAGAAAATACTTTCATACTTTTGTGAACACCGCTATTTTGTTTGTTTATGTTTGACAACTCGTCACGGATACCAACCACATAACATAACCACAACCAAACATAAAACGCGAACCGTTTTTTTGGATTTACAATACAAGGTACCGGACAGCCTCCCAAAAAAACAGCCCTAATGACTCAAAGAGATGTCTCAGAAAAAAAGGACCCGGCGCAAAATTGGTGTTTATGAAGCATTGTCATCGCGCATATCGGCATAAAACATTTTGCAAATAATCATTTCAAAAACTGAAATTCAATCATCATACGTCCCCAAAAGTCATAAATTACAATGTTGTGACTTGCAGAAAGACATACCACAATTTGAAAGATGTTGACGACCATGCTACAGTTCTGAAAATTTTCTAAGCATAGTTGCTGAAATCAAGCATGGTGTTGTTTAAGCAAGAAAACAAATCATTGATAAATATTTGCAGTACACGCCTTACAGCCCGATTAACCCCAAACAGCAGAAGTAATATTTTTTTAAGTAAGATCACAAAATTTCAATACTCAAATTCATTATGTATGTAGTTCTTAGCATGTCATAACTGTGGGACTTGTAAATCACAATTTCAAACTTGTAATGCAGTTTTTGGTTTTACCAACTGCAAGTGTTGAATTTACAAACTTGTAATCAAGACAGAAAAAATTGTAGAAAAAATTATATATCTCAAGAGTTCAAAATGCTTCAAAAAGCACCGGAATTGAGAATAACTTATTATATGCAACTATTTTTGCACAATGTTTTTGAACGCTCAATCAATGTGAGCAAGAAAACTTTGGTAAAATGTTATCATTTTGGCTGCCATCGCTGTTCCTATGCCGTCTTTGCAAAGACAAACTTTTGTTGTAGAATTCAAGAAGAAACAAACTTGTAGGAAAAATCACACGTAAAAGTTTACCTGTTGAATATTCTTACAAACTAAAGAAATTTTTTTAATTTTTTTTCTTTGGTCAAATGGAAACTCATAAATTCGTTTTGTTTAACAAGCTTGTTACTCCAACTTTAATTTTGTATTAGTGAAAAAGAAACTCGTAAGACACAAGTGAAAAACTGTAAACGACAACGTTTGGTGAAACAGCATCAATTGGAAAAACACAAACCCAGTTAGAAAGCGATTGTAAATGAAAGTTTGTAAATTGATGAAATAAGCCACAGGCAGTAAACTATCAAAGAGCGAGTCGTAGGCGATGAAGAAATCAGTTATACTAAAAATTGTTAAACAATTGAAATGTAGGCAGTGAAACTATTGGATAGAACATTCATTATTTCGATCATTTTTTTTGTTATTATTTGATTTCGTTAGAATTAAATAATAAATGCCATACCAACCGATGATAAATAACCCAGAAAAATTATTTTTTTCCAAGAAAATGTTGAATTGTACTCATATTTTCTGTTAAAATCTGGTGTGATTTCTTTTAGCGTGTCAGCTGAATGAAATTTGAGCTAAAATGGAACAAATCGTTCCAATTATTTATGTCACTTTCCATTGAACGAAAAGAAGCGTTCAGGAGCGTCCAGAAGCATTCTCAAACCGTTCCATTGGTGCAAAATGATGGCTTCTGATGATTCTGAGGAGTGACAGCCGCTTCTCGATTTGAAGTGAGAATCTACTCAAGAAGCACTATCACATGTTACTCAAATGTCAAAAAGAAAATTCTTCAAGGAATATTTTTTAAGAGCCATAGGTGTTTCACTCACACAAAGGCAATTACGTTAAACTGAACAATAAACAATTTGGGTGTTCCATATTGGTTTTTAAAATGAGTGCTTCCCCGAGTGAAACCAATGGAAAGCGATATTAGATTCCTTTTTCCATATTCCACTGACAGACTCACAATGGATTTTTTTTTTCGTGTGCATTGCGTAAGGATAACGAGTTGCTGGTTTGTGGCTGCGAAAAGTTGAGACTTGAGGGCCAGGCAACTGACATATTTCTACTGTTTAAACGCTCACCACGAAAAAATTGGCACCTAATGTAGTTAAAACATTTTGACGATTCAAAAAATTTCACATTTGATTTCATTTCACATGTTGGTCCTATCTTGTTCCTAGCTAGTGGTGTAACTAAATATTACTTTCGATGCACAGGTAGCTGTTGAGATCATTATTTAATCCAATGCAAAAAAAATCTAGCTGATGAAACACACATTCAATATCGATGAGGGTTGAGCGGGTGTTGGGTAGCCGACTTCGAAGAATTAAAGCTGTCTGATAACCAATACGGGCTTTCCACAGGTAAGTCAACAACAGATGCAATCCAAGGTATAAGAATTCTAATAGAAAAACATCGAAGGACCACAAACAGCGGGGAGTTAGCGAATGGTTGTCCAACTGAAGCACCAACGCGACAGCGACTTCTCCAAAGTTACTCTTGGTGCACACCAAGGGAGCGTCTGGAGTCCTCTGTGTCTAGAGTCTTTTGCTTTTTACAGTAATTTACTACCTGCCAGAAGACATGGAGCACAACAACAAATGCATTAACTATTCTTTACTGACGATGGAGCCATCATAAGTGAGGATTCTATACTCCCGCAAAGAGCCCTTGATTTTTTTGGAACGAAGTTCCTTATCGCGCGTTGTGAAAGGGGGCTAGACGGAAAAAATTCTTACGAAAAGTTGTCACGACACTTTTTGCTATAGTAAGCTATTGTAAGCTGTGCGACGTCGCATGTTTCTCTGTCTGTCTGTCTGTCTCTCTCTCTCTCTCTCTCTCTCTCTCTCTTATAGAAAGCAAGCCAGATATTTTCATTTCTATTTCGCATTGAACAGTGTGGTGTCGCGACGATTATTTTTGTTGAGTGTATACAGGTTTTTTGTAAATAATAAATAATAAAAAATAATTAATCGAAAGGAATTTCGTTCCATCCGGGTGTCCCTTGACAGCTCTCAAGTTTTTTTTAAAAACATTTTAGAACGAAGTGGATATTGTATTAGTTCTAAATGGAGGAGAATAACTGTACTGCTGTTTTCTGATCCAACCATTCATTTGTTTGGAAATGTGTATTCTCAAGTGTGAAAAGTTTAAATATCTGAGATCTAAGATCAATAGAGAATAAACTTTGGCCTGAAGGGATCAATCATCAGGTAGGGTTGATGTATAGTTGCAGGAAAACCAATTCATCTTTTGTCATAGAAAAATGTATTTTAAACAGAAGAGAAGACTCGGGAATGGTTGTTCGTCCAGTTTTCTTACATAGTTCACAATGTTGAACAATGTACAAAAAGTATAAAATAAGCTGACTGCAGCTGATGTACGGATATTATATATCCGCAGGAGTACCAAAGCTTGATCATACTGTTAGTACCAGGATCCATGAAAGTTTTGGCTTCAAAAACATCACTTAGCAGAAAATAGGGCACAACCGCCTCAGCTGATATTGGTCATGTTCAAAGGAGATTTTCTGAGAACTCATTATCATACAAAGTTCAGACAGGTACACGACGGCAAACATGAAAGAAAAAAGGCTGTCGAAAAAACTCATGCTACACAAAAATGCGTGAATATGGCAACACTTAAAGGTGAACCCAGACATTCAATTACTTAAAATCGGATGGCTGCCGCCGTAGTAAATGGTTCGAACTTCTTGGTCTGAAGAACACAAGTAGGAAAGTAGCGATCCTTTCGACATTTTCTTTATTTTCTTTTCACGCTGCTCCGTCAAGGTCGGTAAAGAACTCACCGAGACCTTTGATGTCGAAAAAGGCTTTAGGCAAGGCGACAAGCTGTCATGCGATTTCTTCAACATCACACTTGAACAGATTGTAAGAAACTCAAACGTCAACACCAGAGGAACAATCTTTCAAAAGTCTGCAAAATTACTCGCCTATGCAGACGATATTGACGTAATGGGAAGAAAAAAGCGTGATGTCATAGGTGCTTTTGCGAGTACTGAAATAGAAGCGGCAAAAATGGGTTTGATGGTTAATGAGGGCAAAACTATGTGTTGTCATCAAACAGGGACACAGAACATCGACGAATTGGACAAAACTTCACAATAGACAGACATAACTTCGAGGTAGTACAGGACTTCGTCTACCTAGGATCCGTTATAGACACGGACAGCAACATCAGTGCGGACTGCGGAGATCAAACGGAGAATAACTCTTGCCAACCGTTGCTTCTTTAGGTTAAGAAGGCAATTGAGAAACAAAACCCTCTCCAGAAAAACCAAGGTAACCTTGTATAAGACCTTAATCATCCCAGTCCAGCTTTACGGCGCGGAAGCATGGACCTTATCAAAAGCGGATGATTAAACTCTTGGTCGTTTCGAAAGAAAAATTCTCCGAATGATCTTTGGTCCCGTATGCGAAGACAATGTGTGGAGAAGAAGATACAACAACGAGCTGTATGAGCTGTACCACGACATGGGCATAGCCAGAAGAGTACGCATCGCGAGGCTACGATGGTTGGGCCATGTAGAGCGGATGGACCCAAACGCTCCGGCTCGTCGGGTGTTCGAAAGCACATTGCAGGCAAATCGCGGAAGGGGAAGACCTCGTCTTAGGTGGCGCAATCAAGCAGATGAAGACCTCAACCGACTTGGAGTGCAAAACTGGAGAGAGCTCGCCCGAAATCAAAGTCGAAGGATGTTGGTTGAGGCCCAGGTTCACCCCGAACTCTAATGCCCACCTAAGTAGTTAAGTAAGTAAGTAAGTGCTGGTTATTTGGAACTAGGTGTTTCATCGTGCGAGCATCCCTAAAAATTTTTATCTCTAAGCTCCAATCTGTAAAATTAAAATGCTTAAAAAGTAAGAAACAAGTACTTTGGCGGCATCTGAACTGAGTTTCTTTATCTTAGCACTTCCCAATCGTGACGTTTGGACTAAGTTCCCTGGTGCATGCAGTTTGTATTGTCTCCTGTGATTTAAAGTAATAAGTGAATAAAAGGTTTTTCAACAGTGACTTCTGAACTTTGACAGTTTATAACAGCCATCTTCTTGAAGCATCATCTGTCAAATAAGCTGTCATTTATTCAGTCTGTTTTGCCAAATTACCATTTACGGATATAGTATTCAACAACCCGTGTATACATATAAAAAGACTGTTCTAACAAAATGGGTGTACTGATAAGTGGTAACGTACAGCAAACTTCGCCCATTTTACGGTTGTCATAATTATCCTATCGAGAGGACAATTCACAATGTGGAAGACTGCGATTTAAGTCCGCTGGTTCAGTAAACGATCGACCAAAACCTGTACGTTGACGAAACGCAAGATAAGGAGGCGCTTAACGAGAGACCTCGCAAATAAAGTACCCCTACTGAACGATTACTCTCAGTTTACAACACATTAACGGTATTCAGTCTTCTTTGAGCGCTCTATTTCGAACGTAAAAGAAAAACACCTACAAAGTCTTTGGTATTTCTAAGGTCTTGAGAGGAACGGAATGGTCTGAAGTTGTTTTCTTAAGTGTGAATGTACTTACTCGCTTTCTGAATGAGAATGACTGACTTTTCTTCATGTTATGACTATGTGGATGATATTCAAACAACCAAAAACAGTTTTTTTACTTGAATCGGTACAATTATGTTGTTTATGCCTTAGAGCGTCCTTAGAACTATTATCTATGGCGCTGGAAAGGACTAAATGGTTCTCACATATCTCATATTTCAAAATTTATCGGTCTGGAATTGAAAATAGGAAACTTCTTTAAAAGCATGGTCCTCATCACATATCAACTGTTTGGTGAAAAATGAATACACTGTGGACCATCTTCTTCCTTCAATAAATGTATGTAATTGTTTTCTACAATTATGGATTTTCATGCAATTGAAGCATACACAAAAAAATCAAAAAATAATAACGTTTTCAAATGTTATTTAAGTATAGCTATAGGCAATCTTATAGTTTGGTTAGAAACACATATGTATATGTACGTGATGTCTTTTGAAAACAGCAAACAAAAATAAAAATCAAGTCCACTTTAAATCTTTTTATTCAAGGTTAGAAACAACATCGTTTTGTTCATTAAAGCCAGCAAAAAGCTTTATCCGTGACACACATTTGTCCTTAAAAGCAATAGAGAGAAGAAGAAGAAGAAGAGGAAAAAAACGTTACATTCATAATAATTCCGAAAGCTTTCACTCATGCTGCTTCAATGAAAACTGCCTTCCTTTCGTTATGACGTCACTCGTTAAAATATCGGTCAAATACATAAGCTCTATGTTTCATTGACAAAATGTACGTCTGCACAAACAAAAAGACCTATGTAGACTCTCGTATAAAGGACCATCGTGCTATAGGATTCGTTTTTAAGTAGGTATACATTGGGAAAGGCATAGAAACACAGAAAATATAAAGTTTATGTCCTCTTGTGTGACGGTTCTATTTAGGTGACTTCCGTTCGATGCGAATCCTCTGCGTTTTTTGTTTTACTGATTCTAGAGCGATTCAGAAGTATATCAGAGAGTGCTGGTCCTTGTCGTGTTGTGCGCCATACTCAACCTCGGAATATACGCGGTACATGCACATTTCATTCAAAAAGATTTTGAAGCTGTGTCGAAGGTTCCGCTCAGGCCTTGTGGTTTGTTACACTTTTTTTTTTCTTCTACTTTTTTTTTCAAAAAACATTCATTGTGTATCCGCTCTGCAAATTCTCTGCTGTATATACTCACGTTGTACATAAGTTTGTCGAAAATTGTCTGCAAAGGACAACAAACTGCTGGTTTGGAAAGGCACCTCGCATTCGGAAACAGGCAATGGCGGAGCAGTTCAAAGCAGCATTTTGAAGAGAGAGTTAAAGGAGTTTAGTGTTGTGCCAGTTCGTGTTGAAATGATATCGGTTATCTAGAAAAATGTCGCAGTCCTTAGTACAAATTTTATTTCGACACTATAGCGTACATCCGTGTGTCGTCGTTGTCGTTGTGTTATGTTTAAAACAAGAAATCGATTCACTTATGATGAAATAAATATTTATCTAAAGAAAAAATAATAATGAAATAGAAGTGGTAAAGTGAACAGTGTGTCGAACCTATTAACAATATAGACGTTTGACTAAGAAGTGCAAAGTGAATAAGAACGTTAATATTCGAAAAGGCAGTTGAAGGCGCAGAACAAAGGCAAAATTGGTATATATAGCAGGACATAGCAGGCAGTAAGGTATGTAGTGTAGATATTTGAATATTTGACGACAATGTTTGCCTCAGAAACAGTATATGCATTCAAAAAAGTAGGTACACTGAGTCTATTTAGTTAAAGAATTTTAAACGTTTTGAATAAGTGAAAAGACTTTTGATTGTTTTGCAATAATGTGTATCTGCCTTTAGCTTTTGGAGAGCTGTAGCTTCAAGTAACCCTTCTAGCCACTGTATTGTGGTTTTAGAAATTAATAAAATTTAATCACGGCAGCAAAGTCGTGAGATATGTGAAAAAATTCAGCTGCTTCTATTCCTTGAACAGTGATAGACAGTTTTGTGGTTTTTTTCTCGTTTATAAAATGGAAAACAATAGGTTTTCGAATAACTTCAAGTGCCTCCATCATAAATGAGTGTTATGTTAATTATGGAGAAAAAAGTCTCTTTCTCAATAAACAATTCACCTTTGAAAATATTTTACTTCTGAACCCTTGTTGTGTATATGTGTACAGATAAAATGATTATTGCTCACAACTTCAGGGGATCTCAACAGCTGTAGTTAGCAGACTGACTGAGAAGCACACGAACTTTTGACGAGACTGATCTGAAAGTACTTTTTTGTTAGAACATTGTTCGTTGAGTTTGTAAATCCGTAATGCACTTTGGACAAAAATGCTTAAAAGGAAACCAAACAATAACTTTCGCAAAAATAAAGCATTCGATTTAAGACCTTGACAAAAAAAAGTGGGTTTATGTTTGTGATTGACAAACAAGGGTACAGAAATATCTAAGTGATGAGCCTGACTGGACGAAAAGCATATTGGAGTCAAGGTCACCTGCATTTTTACTTTGGTTATGAAATTAGGTAAAGCTATTAAATTAAAGGAAAATCTAGCGCTCTGGATTTAGGAAAAATACCAACAGTTTTACATTTACAGAGAATGATTCAAAAATTATATCGGACAACGATACGAACGAACGCAAAGTCCATGATAAGAAAGTACCTACTTATTAAAGAATGAAGTATATCAGAAAATAATGGATAAGATAACGAAACTACACACTGTGCTATACAAATGCACTTCAGCATCGATTCGAAGCTGCATCAACACATCTGCGGAGCTTGAAGAATGTTTTAAAAGTGGTTGAAATTATTTACGTCTTGCCAATCACATTTGAACATTAAGATCAAGCGGTACTCTCTTGACGAAGAATAAATGCAAAGTTTTAAAAAATTAGCAGCTTCGCATGTAAGGACAGCAAAAGAATTTCATTACGTAATTCAAGTAAGTACGCAATGAAAGCCTTTCTTTGCTCATCTTATACTGATCAAATTATGTTATAGTGCCATTTACTATTTACATATCTCATTTCTGGCGATAAAAGGCTATACCACCTATTGTAGCCCATTGCTTTTTAGTTTTTGCTGAGGTACTCCACAAAGAATACTTTATGACAACAAGAATTTTACTGAATCATTTTGCACATTTTTATATTTTTAGTCTTTTTACACACATCAACCAGCGTTTTTCGCCAACAATTCCTAAGTATGGGCTAGTCTTACGAGGGTTTTTTTTATCATATTGATTTCGGGTGAGCTTTCTCCAGTGATGCACTCTTAATTGATTGAGGTCTTCTTCGACTTGATTGCGCCTTCCCTTCCACGATCTGCTCCATTGTAATCTCGCACGATGCGTATTATCTTCTAGCTGTTTCATAGTCACGGTACAGCTCATAGTATAACAATGAATACTATGAGCTGAAATCTTCTTCTCTACAAATTTTCTTCACATACGAGACCTAAGATCATTCGGGATATTTTTCAATTGAAACAGTCAAGATTTTCCTCATCAGCTTTAGATAAGGTCCATGCTTTCATGCTGTAGAGCAGTTTTGGGGTGATAAAGGGTTACCTAGGTTTCTCTACGGAGAGTTTTTTCTCAATTACCGTTTTAGCCAAAAATAGCACCGTTTTAGCCAAAAATAGTTCCGATTAAAATCAAAGTACACCTTAAATAGTAAAAATCAAAGGCCTCACTTCGAAAACGATAACAGAAGCTGTAAGAAAGAACAGAACAAAAAAGAAGTGCACCCAATTCCTAGCAACGAGCACGAACAGCATGTTTCGAGAGCTGGAAAAAAATTCTGACAAATCTGACGACAATGCTTGTGGGCAACCAATCTTCAAACTAGTAGCTCAAGGAAGGAGAAAAGCTCAGGAGAAGTCTATTAACGATGCTCAGAGACTACTTCTTTTGATGGACTACAAAACTCTGCATATGCGCAGGCGGCGGCGGTAGCATTGTGATGGCCTATTGGACGAGCAGTTTCTTTGTTTTAGAAGTTGAACCTAACTTAATAGAAAAACCTGTTATCACAGTTAAAAAAGCTTGTGAGACTGTTAAGAACTCCAACAGTGTTTCTATCACTGTTACAACTAGAAAGCCTTAAAAATCCTAATGGGAAACTATCGAGGTTCCCTAGAGAGTTCGAATTCGAAGGTATTCAATTGGCCTGCCTGAGAAGCTTCATGTAGACTTTAATTAAAAATCTAAAAAGTAATAAATTTCTTATTAGAAAAGTTGTTTGATCGTGAAGATCGCCTCAACTCCTTTTTGGGTTTCGCCCAGGTACGGCAATGGGCTCATCAGTTAGATGTCGCCGTACCCTTCTAAGACGCAAATTATGTTCGATGTTAATTCATGTAGACGATCAAGGATATATTTGAAGGAGGAGTGACAAAGATTAGATGTGTCTAGTCGGACTCACCGAAACATTCCAAATAATGGTAGGTGTACCCCAAGGCAGTGTCTAGAGTCCTTTGCTCTTAATTACAGTCTTTGACTTCCTGCTTGAGGGTAAAGTACCGAAGGTTGTAAATACATCATCAAATCAATTCTTCTTTGCTAACAATGGAACCATCATAAATAAAGATTCTTCACCTTGGCAACGAGCAGTTTATGCATGAGTAGACATTTTGGAAGGAGAAGGCTACCGCACTAATCCCAAAAAGACTGAGTACTTGTGTTACCCGTTTTCTAATCCCAGACATGCCCATTAGGAACACTCATTTGTATACAAATGTTCTTCGTAAGGAGCTATCAAAGCTAAAATAACTTTTGGATGACATCAATCAAGTTTGGGTGGATGAGGAGTGGCGAGAATACTCCGCCATCTTCTATAATGGAAAAATGCCATCTATGATAAAGGGAAGATTCTACACAGCGGTTTTGCGTTCAGCACTAACATAATTCCGAATGTGATTTTTCTTAAGTTTTTTATATTTGCAAATATTTCATTCGTTATCAGAAACTTGAAATCAGTTTCTCTAAACAGTCTCGATTCAGCATTCATTTAATCAACACAGCAATGCACTTTAACTCTGAACACAAGACAAACCAATATACTGAGCTAAAAGTGTTAAAAGCTTTTATCTATAACTTTATTTAGATAAGCATCCGACTTTGATGAATGTGTGTAAGTAAAATATTGTCGTACTATGTTCAAAAAAATTAAACTTTTGAGATATGGTTCTAAGCATTACAAATAGTTCACCAAGGCTTGGATCGGGTTTTAATAGAAGTTGAAGTGTTGCAGTTTCACCTTCACTGGATGAACTCTTTTCTCACTGGCCTTAGAAATGCTATAACGGCGTGTAATAATGGTTCTATGAGGCTTATTAGCAGTGGGCTGCTCCAACTGTTGAGCAGAAGCATCTAGATGTAGGGGCATTTCACATTTTTCGATCAGGATGTCGAAGAAGTGTGGTGACTGGTGAGTCAACTCATGATACTGCGTTTTACAGTTTTCTTATCAGTACTGTTATTTTCCACTGCTGACTTCTTCCCTTTTAAGGACAACTAAACGTCGGGAGTCACGACTTGGAACTTATACGAAACTTCTTGATAATGGTTGAACTTGAAACTCGATGAAACGAAAATGCGTCACCATAATGAAACAAACCTTTGAATGTTCATTATTAAGACAGAGAAAGAAAATACATTACACATCGCTTTATATTCTTTGTGCGATGCTTTTTAGCGTCCAAACTGCAGTCTACTAGGCTTTATCCGTTAAAGTGTTAGGTTAGGTTAGGTTAGGTTAAAGTGGCTTTGTCCATTAGTATGCGCATTCTGTAGTGGAATAGTGGGTTTATCTATATCTACAACCGATAGTTTCTCTATCAAACTATGGAAGGGTCTTGTTTAAAGAAAAGGTAGCAAAATGTTTATGTGTAAAGGATGTCAGAAGCTACAGCGATTTTGGAGTCGCGGTAGCGGCAGAAACGATGTTGATTGAATTTTTGTCGTTGCGTTATTGTGGATATGCTTGTACATCGCTTTATAAACAAAATTTGACACCTGAATTCGCCGCTGCCGCTACTACAAAAACGCTTTGGTTTGGAAGAGCCTTTGCCTTTAAAAGCTTTAGTATATAAATCAAGAGTTTTGTATTATTAAAGGGAAACTTCTTTAGCACCATGTGATTTAAAAATTTGACAATATACGAATAAGTAACACAAAAAAAAACAAAAATTTTCATAAAAAAGCTCAGCCTGTTAGAGGATATGTAAGAATGCAGATATTTTCTACAATCTTCGCCTGCACTTTGTTCGGGCTATCGTAGTCGCCTTGTCTTTTCCGAAGTTTCACTTCTAACGTGTACCTTATTTTCAAGCTTTTCCCACCATTGTCAAGATTTGAATTCAGCATGGCAACGTTTCAGCCATTTATAAAGTTCCTGAAGAATCAAGTCAAGAATTGATAGTAAAATCGATACTCAAATCAAGTGAGTATAAGCATGTTATTAAACCAACAAAGTCGTCAGCTGAACTGATTCCAAAAATGAACTTCAAAAATATCTGGCAGCTAGCAACAACGAAGAAATGGTTGTTCAAAAAATCACCACAGTGATAGGCTTTGGTGTAGAGACAGTTATGGTGGTTGTAAATTTTTTTTTTTTTTAAGTAAATGGAATTTTAAATTTTCTATATTCATATTACATTTTTTTGAGTAATACTTTCCCGCCTTAGACCTACCAATGCTCAAGCTCAATTCCATGCAAAGTAAATTACAACAATCCTTCGTTGAATTAAAATCGAGTTCTCGTTCATAACCTCCTCGTACATTGCTGTCATACACCCACACACAAACAAACAACAACACATACACATGCACACACATTAAGTTGTATCTATTTTTAGAATGAGGGTAAAATATTTTTATCGTGTCATCTATAATTAAACTGGAGGACGTTTACCCACCTGACGTCATAGTTTTGCAATTCCTGTACCACTAACCCAATATTTTGGTATACATACCGTGCCCAGTTCCAGCCTGCGCCAAAAGGAACTACCACCCATTTTTGGCACAGAGAGAAGATTCTATACATCGTACCGTTATGTAGCTACATATATCGAATTTATACAAAGTATTCGAGAGTATGCGCTAAAATTTCAAAAAAATAATTATATTTTTATAAGAAACAAATTCCTAGAAAAGAAATAAAACACATTAGATTACTTTACCCTTTTATTAATAGAAACTCGAAGTTATCTATCGAAAATAAAATTACTATACAAAAAGTTATCTTCCAAGCGTTGTTACTGTATGGGTGTCCGGTTTGGGGACATTGTGCTAAATGTCACATAAAAAAACTTCAAATATCTCAAAATAAAATACTCAAAATGATGTTTAATCTTCCGTGGCATTATTCCACCCTAGATCTTCACAGAAGAGCTAATGTTGAATTGATTTCTGACCGAATAGAAAAGCTAAAAATTAAATTCAGGAACAGTTGTGATTGTGTTGATAATCCGTTGATTAATCAACTATATTCTAATCTGTGATAAGCGTACACATCTTTTTATGTTTCTGGCTTTTATGCAAATAATATGTGAAATTCTGTGATATACAAATGTTTGTTAAAACTAATTATTAAATCAAATATAAGACTGTTTAGGTATTTATTCAATTATAATTATTTGTTTATTTATTACTGATTATTTTATATACTTATTTATTTATTTATTTATTTATTTATTTATTATTAATTCACTTTTCCTATTTTGTTAACTTATTTATTTATGTTTATGTTTACATATTTGTTTATATTGTTTATTATTTATTTACTTATTTATTTATTTAATTTACCTACTTATTTATTTATTAATTTGTTAATTATGTATTAATTTATTATTGATTTATATATTTTTTTTATTTATTTATTTATTTATTTATTTATTTATTTATTCATTTATTTAATTATTGCATACTCAATGCAAATAAAAATAAAAATTATATACATGGCTACTATTGCCATAACGTGCGTATACGTAACGCTATATGCTTTTTTTGTCAGATAGGGGGTTTTACTCGTCTTTCCTCCTAAATTAAAATAATGTATAAAATAAAAATTCTTAAAAAAAATTAGATAATGTTATAGCTGAAAGGTATATTATACCAAATCTCTGAAAATGTAAAATGTGCGATGACAAACTATTATGAAAATATTTGACGAAATAAAAATAACTATAACTATAACATTCATTGAAAATTTTGCCACCAAAAAGAAAAGTATTGAGTTGGTAGTTGTTTGCTTAGAAAATTCACTTTTTTGTGGTAGAAAATTGCATCAATGTCATTGTTGTTGGGCGCCACATAACTTGAACGAAAAAAAAAATTCATTCATTGAGTAAGGACAATGATGACGTATTTTGATTCACGTACTCCACCTCGGCTCGACATTAAGTAGGTCACGAAACCTTCTACAGAAAAATCGGAAAGGGCTGGGGTGGTATACATAATTTTCCAACAATCATGCTGTTGTCGGGTGGGATATACACATACACATACATATTTTTCTCATCATTCTTGTTTTTCTTTGGTATTGTGTACTTGAGAGGGAAAATAGAGTTTTTTCATATCATTTCTTCTTGGAACACTCTTTTGGACACTTAAAGCAAAACATAGTTCGACACGAAAACTGAGAAGTCGAATATTGATAAAAAAAACTATGTTAAAACTATCGATGTCTATAATTTTACAAAAAAGAAACAACATCTTAGCACTAATATAAAGAGGCAAGATTTTTTTGATTGTTTGCATTGAATGGGATCCAATACTACTGGGCCGATTTGAATGAAATTTGGAAAAGAGATGACCAAGAACATGAACAATTACGTAAGCTATACTTCCTCCCCATGTTTCCTCTGCAATGGAAACAGGAACGGGAACATAACCGGGAAATTAGAAAATACTGAATTGATTTAAAAAATTCTTTTGCCGTTTTAGTGTTTCAATGTCCCTGAGCAACTTGAACTCCATTTCATACCCATACGGGAACGGGAACTTAAAATCTGCTTTACTTAACTTACTCAATAGACCCGAACTACGCCGGGCGGGTAAGCTAGTACTCTTATTACTCAAAGTTGTATGTATACATGTGCAGCGTGTCTACAATCATTCGATGGGAGCTGTGATCTATCTAGTCGAGTTACTATGTTAAAATTAAGATAAAAGTTTAAACTATCAAAAACACTTGACTTATAGTGTTCAACAGTGATAGGGCTGTGACATAGAATCCGCCTCATCCGTTGCGTCAACTTATTTGCCCGAAGTAAAGTCCTCTTTTATTTGCAGAATTTCAACAGATAACAATGTATATTATGAAACCAAATCTATCTGACACATCCATCATATCCCCAATCCCTATTGCTAACCTTCCGAATCGCGAGCGTATTCTACGAATCTGAAGCAACAATCTTCGCCTTGGTCTGAGTCACCCGATTCATTTTGATTATGTCGTCTGATAGTAGTGATAGAAAAAGATCACACTTCATTTTAAAACAAAATTAAAAATTAAAAACAACTACGAAAATCCTTACTCTATTATAAATGCGAATTTTTTTATAATTAGCGCACACATCAAGGGTTTATGACTATCCTTATAATGTTATAGAACACAGTGCGAGCATTTAGGAAAATAGAAGAGAATTTGAAAGGAGACACCGATGCACGATGCTTTTGAACATTTGTGAATCGTAATGCAGGGGAAAAACAGGGTCAGGTAGAGCATTCCACATTCGAGTGGTGCGACTAAAATATGAATCTCTATACTTGACTGTACGCCCGAAGTTGGGCTCAAGGTAAAACTGATGAGCATTCCTAGCGAGGCGGGTGTTGCGGCTAAATTGTTTCAGGGGAGGAATGCAACTGGCTATTTGAATGTGGTTTGCTACGCTTTCACTACTTTAATATGCTTTTGCGAAATCAGAAGCTTTTTTATCACAGAGTAACATAGGTCTTATTTCGTCACTGCCTTCCCACGGGAACGAAAAATATAGCCGTGTTTTATTGGGAGTTTATACTCACTTACGTTTGCTAAACATCGCAAAACATCGCACATGGGAAAACAATAACGATTAGTGAACAACGATTAGTGAACAGTGATTAGTTAACAAAAATAAGTCAGTTTTCATAAGTGAACAACAGGGATGGCTGGTAAATGGAGTTTATGGAATAAAGCTGCATGAGTGAGTACAGCGTTTTATTGAGACTCGTTACTGAAGATGACTATAAAATTCTTAATAAAACACGGCTCACAAATAACAAATAAAGATAAATTTTTAAAAAAAAAGGGTTTACGAGTGCAGATTATGTTTTTTACTATATTTTTACTAATTCGCTTTCTCGTATGTCTTCCTGGTGGAAGTTTATAATTGATTTCAAACTTACTTCCCATTATTAGAGACTTGTAATTTGAACCATTGCATTGCTTGGAAAAGTATATTGGCAGTGCATGAAAATGTGAAAAAATAAGAAGAAAAAAGAAAAAAAAGGAAAGCTGAAGAAAACTAAAACAACGCAAACAAAAAATACTATACGAAACTGCAACCTCCCGATGAGTTAGAGACTTAAAATCTAAACGATAGCTCAAAGGTGAATGCCAATGTATGAAAATGTGAAAAAAGAAGAAGAAGATAACGAAAACGAATAAGGGGAGAGAAATTTGAGACTCATCGGGGGCGTTCAATAATCGTATCCGGATAGCTTTTCGTTGTTGTTTACGTGTTAAAACGTTTAGCAGAGTCACAAACCCATTTCTACTAAAAAGCTACCTAAAGGTATCCGAGTATTTTTGGTATACCTTTCTATTCAAGTGATAAGCTGATAGAAAATTAATTTTCATTTCTATTCGTTTTGTTTTTTTTTTTTATTTTGGTGTGCATTAGTATTGCAGTCTCTTAAAATGCACGGAAAGTCGAAAGTAAATTAGTTCTAGTCGTTTAGCAACGATTTTTTGAATGTTTTTCTGTTTTTAAAAGTCGAATTTTAATATTACACACCTGTGGTCTGCAGCAATCTGGAAAAAGATATCTGAATCGTTCAAAAAGGTATCTAAGATACGGGCATCCGAGATAGCCTATCCGATAGGTTCTTGAACGTGCCCATTTGCTTGTTTGTATATCCCGGTGGATTTGGTTTTAAACTAACTTTCCGATAAACTAGAAATTTTAAATTTGGACCACAGAACGGAAGTGGATGACAATGCATGAAAATGTGAAAAAGGAAAACAACGAAAAGGAGGAGGAAACGATAAAACTCGCTTTTTTGAATGTCTGTTTGGGTGGAATTTTAAAAGACGAAAACAAAAAACATTTAATAATTTAACCGTGCAGTGAAAATGGAATAAACGTGCATAATATGCAACCAACTGACGTATGCGTTGTAAAAATTGTAGTCAGGGCCACATACCAACATACAGTTAATGGAATGCTTTCCATGATTACCAACATGAGTAGATACAAACTCTTTGCGGGAATCTATGTTAATCAAAGTTCCGTCTATGCAGTCGTAAGCACATGACATACATTAGAAAACATAAGCGTTAGGCCAACATACATAACGTTTTCGAACATTAAATTCAGGACTGTAGATCAAAGTAACTACTTGCACGCATCTACGAATTGTTATGACATCCCATGGATGTCTGCAACTGCATGGTATTTCAAATATTTTAGAAACACAGTTTTTTCAATCGAGTTACTTTTATTAATTACTTTCTTTGACTTGCATCAACTGAAACGTGTCCGATAGACTTTTTTAATTCAAAAATCATCGCTTCGGCTCTTATGGCTGTTGTTATGCCTATCGTCGTAAAGACATTTCTGTTACAAGATTAAAGAAGAAGCAAACTTACAAGAAAAAGTTCACCTGTAGAATATTCTTAAAAACTTAACCAATTTTTTGGTGAGAGAGAAGAGTTTTTTACTAGTTAATTACAACTTTAATTTTATATAGAAAAGAAAATTTTCTCAAAAATTAAAAAAACTAAAGGTGGCGTAACGAAACTCAAGGCCCTTGCCCCTTGGAGTTAGTGCATTTGAATTTTTTTATAATTTTATGATGAACTCGAACTGTGTGAGAACTTAGTGAGATGTTGCTTTTCATGGCAGAGTTATTCCCTTGATTTTCCAGTTCGTCGTGAAAGCCGATGCTTGAATGGTTTCTAAATTGTTGGTTCAACATCGGTCCTATACAGGTCCGAAGCCACCAAGTGTCACCGCCAAGATAGCTGATAACACGATTTGGCAACTTAGACTATATATAAAATTGATTGTGGCATGGCACGCTATCCAGCATGAACCAGAGATCACCTAGGTCCTTGTCATCAATATCATTAAAATAAAGTTTGTTAACATTTGCAACGCCCACTGATAACCGAAATGTAGAAACGTGCTTGAGTCTCACACTCTCTACAGCAGCCATATTCTAGTCTGTACTACACGACGCGCGCCGACGCTGACTGGGACTTTTGAAATGGCCCACTAGTATCACTTTTTAACTTGCTTACAGCTACGCGATTATTTAGGACAAAGCTTCTTTCAAAAGACTTCCCAAGCATTTGTATCACTCATTTCAAAATGTTTCAATTGACGAATATCATTGCTAAAAAAATTTCATATTTTATGATGAAATTGAAGACTATTCGTCAAAGTTCTGCAGCTGCAGCGAAGAAATTTTTAAAGCTGCATTTAATAAAAACGAAAACGTCTAACAGATTAGATATGGAAGCGATTGAGGCAATCGTGGATTTTATCTAAAAATAATTATACGGGAAAGGTTTGAACCACACATTGGATTCGTAAACTTTTTTCAGTTGGTTTTTTGAAAGCAGTGCAAATATAAGTAATAAATTTTTGTTATTTAGGTTTTGTTCAATTAAGTTGTTTGTTATGTTTCAGAGTAAGAAAACAACTTTTTTGCAATTTTTTTTCAAGTATGGATTGATTATTTTTATCCGTACCTTTTGTACAATATTTGGGACACTTTAAACTTCGTTGTATAATTTTATCATACAGAAATATAGAGGCATACGCGGCCGCACCGGTACAGAGCTGCCCCAGAGCGCCTTGGGGAAAAATATTTTGTGGTATTATGTGAAATGAAAAACCATTAAAATTTAGTTTACTTATTGTCAAATCTTTAACCTAAGTTCTCTGATAATTTTTGTTTTTCATTTTGAAACTGTTGGTAACCATATTTAGCTTAAACTGTTATGTTCCATCAACAATTCCGCCATTCCGCCATTGGAAACACCCTTAGTGTAAAAAAAATAACAGCTAAACTTAGCGTTGAGGTATTTCCCATATAAAAATCATTACAAAGTTTAAAATACATAAATCGATGAATTAGTTTTTAAATAACAGTGAACACGGACTTTGAAAAAGTATTTTTGATAAAAACGTGTTTAAAGTTTAACGCTAGAAGCTGTAAAAGTTTAAGGAAGGAGATTAGCAAGACAATAACTTCAAGTATTTGGCTTATATCGTCTTAAAATTCCAGGGACATATTCTAGAAATGTTAACCAATAAGACTAGACAAAACAAAATGTGATTTTTCGAAAGTAAAAACCCGAACACCCCCCTTATGTTTTGTTGTAAAAAGCGAAGTATCGAATTTGTTTTAAGTTTTTTTTTAACATTTTCAAGTGGGCTCTTTTATTTTTAAAAGGACTCCTTTTTCATTCAAATATACTCACGAAAAATGTTATTTTCGCGGCAACACTGGTCTGGAGTATTTTAAGCAAAGCACAAATACTTCAATCTAGCTTCTTGTTCTTCTTCATTCACTTATCTGATTCACTTTAGTGAACAGCCCTCGTCGGTCGTCGGGCGTGGGCAAGTCTCCCGGATTGCTATTTTTCTGATACCAAACAAATACTGATGTCGGTTCACTTGTTTGTAGCAGGAGTATTTTGGTCTGCCATCTGCCTTTCTTTTAACTTTTGAGTTCCACGCAATGGTGATTGAACAATAATTAACAGAGCTTTGTTTAACTTTACTTCCATTTGCTCAGGAGTTCTATCACCTCTAAAACTGTCACGTATTTGTTAACTTCTTCCACTGTGCTCTCGGAGAAACTTTTATTCCACATTGCCAACTATGCAGAATTTTTTGTTCATCCAAGCTATCCTTTTGAGCATCGTTAATTAATCACATTGCCAACTATGCAGAATTTTTTGTTCATCCAAGCTATCCTTTTGAGCATCGTTAATTAACCTATAGGCGAACGCGTCTCCTGAGCATTCCTCTACATTTGAGCGGCTATTTTGTAGGAAACCATTTCTCGAGGGTACGTTACAAATTTGAAGATGGTTGTTCAGCAGATACGCTTGGAATTAGGCCATTGGGACGCACTCTTTCCTCGGTTCTTCCATCATGCAACTTCTGTGTTTACTTTCTGACCACTTCGCCCTTTATTGATTTGTTCTGAAATTAAATACTTGTAATGCAAACCGATGTGATTTCATTTTAAAATTAGTGGAATTCTATTTTTAATTTACAAAATCAGGTAGAATATCATCGAGATAGTGTAGTTATGTATAAATTCAAAAATTACTGAGACCCAAATACAAAAAGTTGTAGTACTTCTTTATTAATTATTGGACCATAAATGATTTTATAAAAATGAAAATTTTAACACACATCTATATTTATAAACAGAGTTGGGAATACAACATACACGCGGAAGCCCTTAGTGCAAAAGCAATACGATCCAGGTTACCGCTTTAAGCTGGTGCCGATTGTAGCTACTTACCTTCATTTGTATGCATATGCACAGTGCACTATGCAGTGCAACCATAACGCAGCCCTGCTTTCATCATTTCTATGGCATCCACAATTCTTCTTCCTTTTTTTACTTTTTGCCTCTTACAAGTAGGTATCTGCTTGTATGTACGTATATTTCTGAAGTTTGAATGGCATTTTTCCAATTCAACTTGCAAAGTGTCATTTCGTTGTGCTATAGCAAATTTTAGTTTTTGTCTGGACATAATGAACAAAAAAATGCCGAAAAAAAATCATCAAACAGCAGGACATTCAACTCTTCATACTGATATCAGAAACCTTTGCTTCGCAAGGAATTAGCGCCCCTAAATCTATACCATTGATTGAAATAATTTGTTTGAAAGTATTGCCAGAAAAGGTAAAGGGGCGCTAGTTTCTTTAATTAAATTATACTTTACCTAGTTTAAATGCATGCTTATGTTTCATATGTGGCGCTTAAATATTGTTCCGAAGAAACACAAGTTAAGTTGGTTAATTCGGTCGTATGGTTACGCACATATTAGTTTTTCAGAGCATATAAAATAAAAATAAATAGGGTGGCGCAGCAGAGCGAGAAACCGCAAGGCCTTACGCATTTCTCACAACCATGCCTTGTGAGGGAATGGAGGGGACCTACAACTTTCTGCCGGTTCCGAACGGCTAATCGAGAAAGCGCTTTTCATGGCAATAAATTTACTAACGGAGGACTTGCCAATTCCTCACGAAAGGCGATGCCCGTGGAACAACATTTAAATGTTCTGTTGAGAATCGAACCACGAACCTCTGGGTTAACAGACAGACATGCTAACCATCACGCCACGGGTACCACAGAGCAAATACTTACCCAAAAGCAACTGATACATGCATACATCACAGGCTGGGGCAACAGAGCGGGAAGCCCCTGTACCTAGCGCATTTTATCACAACTATGCGCCTTGTAAGGGAATGAAGGCGACCTACAATTTTCTACCAGTTCCGAATCGCTAATCGAGAAAGCGCTTTCGTGGCAATGAATTTACTATCGGAGGACCGGCCAATTCCTCGCGTAAAGTGATACCAGTGGAATAGCATTTTTGGTTTCTCTTTGGATTCGAAACACGAATCTCTCACGTAGCAGGCAGTTATGGCATACCATTACGCCACGGGCACCACAACAAAAACAACTGATAATAAAATTAAATTGCATTTATAAAGTAAAGGGTAATTTTTTTAGAGTTAAGCTTTTCAGGTTGGTTCCACTGTTGGTTTGTAATGGCATCCAAAAGTCATTTTTTAAAGTGAGAAGTTTTCAGTACACTCTGGACTCTGCCATTTCATCATGGAAAGACTTACAAACGCAATGATTGCAAATTATTGAAATTTATTGTCGAACTTCGTGCTCTGTGAAACATGTACATCGTTTGCTACGACCATGTGACGACCTGGTGAATCAACAATTCGTGCTGTTATCACCAATTTTCGCACCAAATTTACTTTGTGGACCATTAAACCATCGACTTACATGCGTACAATGCGTTTCGAAGAGAATATTGCAGTCGTAGCTTGCAGAGTTAATGAGAACCGTGAAATGTCAATTCGTCGCCGTTCTCAGCTATTGGGCATGTGTTATTCAACCACATGGAAAATTTTACTTGTCGATTTGGGTTCGAAAGCCTATAAAATTCAACTTCTGCAAGAAATGAAGCGAAATGATTTACAGCTTCTAATTTTTTGTTAAGCTAGCTGAGCCGCCCGGCTTTGCTCGGGTCTGTAGTTTTAAGGTTCCTGTTTTCGTTTTTCCTCTTCCGTGGGAATTCGGGGATGAAATATAATCTTTCTTACTGTGGGACTAATGTGGCATCCTAATGCTGAAAGTAGTTCCTAAGTTTCCGTTTCCAACCCATTTTTGTTGGAGTCTTCCGTTTCCGTGGAAATATGTGAATGAAATATAAGTCTATGTCACTGAGGGATAGTGTTACATCCTAGAGTTGAAAGAAATTTTGAGATCGGTCAAGTAACTTTAATGATCCCGTTCCTGTTTCTGATCCTGTCGGATTATAGGGATGAAAAAATAATGCCTAAGTTACGGGCAAAGAGTAAAGGGGGATAATGTAGCACCCCTAATGTCAGAAGAGTTTTTGAAATCTATCCAGTAGTTTTTAAGTTTCCGTTCCCAAACCCGTTCCTGTGGGAATCTTCTGTTCCCATGAAAATATGTGAATGAAATGTAAGCCTAGAGTTGAAAGAATTTTTGAAATCGGTCAAGTAACTGTAATGTTCCCATTCTAGTTCCCGTTTCTGTTCTCGTGGGATTATAGGGATGAATTATTGCCTAAGTTACTGATGGAGGCGGATAATGTAGCACCCCTAATGCTAAAAGAGTTTTGTAATATGTTCCGTAGATTCTAAGTTTCAGTTCCCAAACCCGTTCCTGTGGGAATATGGGGATCAAACCTTGACAGGAACCATCTCTGGACTAAAGTATGTCTACCCTGAAAATTTCATACCAATCCGTTGGGTGGTTTAGGAGTATACCCCGGACATACATACATACATACATACATACATCCTATTTTATGTTTATATAAATATAAATAGATAGATAGATAGATAGATAGATGTATCTTAGAACAGCTATATGAAAATCCGCTGTTCTATCGAAAATTGTGTTCAGCGATGAGGCTCATTTCTGGCTTAAAATGACAGTTTGGTGTGCTTTATTGGCTTTTGGCAATATCGGTTCATTTTTCTTCAATGATGACCGTGAAAGAAACTTTACCGTCAACGGCGATGTCGAGCCATTATACACGGCTTATTTTTTTATCAAGACGGTTCCAATAGACATGTTTAAAGATGAATTTGGTGAGCTTATCTCTCGAAATTACCATGTCAGTTGGCCGCCAAGATCATGCGATTTAACGCCTCTTGATTATTTCTTGTGGGGTTATGTCCAGTCGTTAGGTTATGTTGACAAGCCGAACACGTTTGAAGTCTTACACGACAAGGACAACATAACATTTGTGGAACAGAGCCAGAAATGCTCGAAAAAGTGAAGCAAAATTGGACATTCCGAATGGACTATTTGAAACGGAGCCGCGGAAAACATTTACATGAAGTAATCCGTGAAAAGCCAATTTATCGGTTCAAGAAGAAGAAGAAATTTGGGACGTACGTTATCAGCCTTTACAACCAAACATACAATTTTTAATTTTAAAACACGTTATCTTTCCTGATAGAAGATGATAATAAAAAGTCTTTTGCGCCAAACAAATACATGGCCTTAAAAATAAATAAAAATAAAACTGCAAAAGAAAAAGAATCCAATTTAATAGGGGTTGTCATGTCAATTGTGATGGAACGTGCAGCCGCGCAAACACAATGGAAATATAGGTACAATTCTCGGTAACGTAAAGAGCTTCACTTGTTTATTGCCTATCCGTATATGCCATGCATGTTCCTTTTTTTTTTTTAAATACACATTCATATACTCTAAATTCTTGACAGCGTAGGGCTTCAATATCAAATTTAAATCTGATTTAGGTGGGTAAGGCACTAGACACTATAGTGTCTTTTATTTATGTCCAGTTTGAATATGTACGAATGGAAGGTACATTCACATTATAGCACCCTCTTTGCATTTTACAAGCAACTGGGTAAATTTTTTTACATTCTGTATTTTTTCTTTAAAAATATGTACCTACGTCTTTCTAGGTAATTTGCAAGTAGGAAATGCTTCTTTTTTGTAAATGTAACTGATGCAACGAACAGAAGATCTCCAAACAATACTTAGACCAATCGAATGGTTTGGGCTTGTGGACGCGGTTAAAAAGCTGTGTTCCCTGCAGTATTTCACTGTTTTTGTTAACAGTCTATGACTAGTTAGTAGGTGAATCTACAGTTTTTTCTGATTTTCTAATGCATTATTGCAAAGCCTATCATAAAAGACACAACCTTTTTCTTACAAAGTAAATGGCCTTTGGAAAGGTGATTACCACCTGTCCCTATCGATAAGTTTTTTGCTATGTCTAACAACTCAATGAGTTTTGATTGTTCAGACCAGTGACAGTAGTACAGATTGGGAAATATTAAGAACTTTCTGAGGTGTCAACATTGATTAAATACAACAACCAGCTGTATCAACTGTGCTGCGACATGGGCATAGCTATACTCTTCTATACACTCTGAGGCTACTATGGCTGGGCCATATAGAGCCAATTTACATCAACGCTCCGGTTCGGTGGGTTTTCTACTCCATTTCTTTTGCAACTCTAGGTCATAACGTAAGCCACATGTGTACAAAACCCTACGTCAAAATCGGTTTTGTACAAAAGAATTTTTATTTTCCCTGACAAGCTCTTAGAATTAAGCAGAAATTTAGCGATCCTACAACCATCTTTGACTTATTAAGCACAGTCCTAGAATGTTTGTTAAACAAGCATCGGTTAATTAATTTTTTAAGATAAAGACTTGCTTTCTTTTACCACAAGGTGATATGAATGTCCCGTTGCCACTGGCGTTTCTAAAACAAAATTAGTCCATATTTTCCTGTTTTAATTTTCAATCTCCACTTTTTGAAATATTTTTCTACGAGAGGAAGCCCTTGCTTAATTTTGCTAAAGGCTATAGTTGGTTGGGTAATGGAAATAATAGCCAATATGAGTATCGTCCACATCAGGATTTCCCAAACTATTTCGAGCAACAGACCCCTTTTCCAAACTGAACTGATACCGTAGACCCCCAAGGCCAAATTACTATAAAAATCCTGTCTCAAGCTTTTTACTTACTTTTATAGGTACCTAGTACGTAAGCAAGTTTTGCAGTAGTGCAGAAAGAACATTTTTTGATAACAATAAAATATCAATAAACATGAGGTGTAATTCATAATTTAGGTTTTTAGAAATCATTCTCTTAATTGAGAACAAATAATAAACTCATGATTTGAAAAATTAATGCGATGGATGAATTTGGTGACTTTCTACCAATCTAGCTAGATCTGGTTTAATATTGGTAAGTTGCAGCCTTAAGTCTCCGCGTTCGTTGACTTTCAAACGGTTTCTTTTTTTCGTCAAAATTTTTGCAACCACACTGAAGCCTTTTTCAACTAAATATGATGACGGAAAAGCGATGAGATATTTTTCAGCAATGTTCCACAATGCAGTATATTGAGTTTCAATGCTGCGCTGCAACCAGAACTTCTGATAGCCTTCGTTGAACTTTAGCTTAAGCTCTTCGTCGTTTTGAATGGTGATCAACTTTTCTTGCATTATCACATTGGCTTCTTCCATGGCTGTTATACTGTACGAATTTATTACCCGCTCAGGAATTTGTAAGTTCAAAAGATCCTCAAACCTTTTGGTAAAATCTTTGTGAAGCGCGTCCAAGTGAGCGACATTTGATAAAATAACATCGTCTTGAAGGATTTCTGTTGATTTCAACAAATGCGAAAACTGAAAGTATTCTTTTCTGCTTAAATTTTGCTTATAAAGAATAAGTTTTCCCACAAACGCCGCTATAATTGATTTTGTTTTGATCTAGTTGAGATCGGTCATGTAATAAATATCCGTCATAGAATTATTCAGATTTTCTTCCAAATTCGGATCTTTTTCATTTAGAAACTCCAACACAGACCCAAAAATAGCTAAAAATCTTGCTAAGCAAGCTCCTCTTGAAATCCAGCGAACTTCAGTCTGCAAAAGTAACTTAGCAAAGACTTCGTCGTTATCCTCACAAAACTGAGCAAATAACCGAGAGTTCAATGAATTGCTTCGAATCTTGTTGACAACGTATTGCAAATACTGGTGCAATCTAGGACTCAGATTTTTTGCTACTAAATGTTGTATGTGAATCACGCAGTGAATCACCAGTAGATCAGGCAATTGCCGCTTTATAAGTGAGCTATAAAACCACGATGACGACCAACCATAGATGGTGCTCCATCAGTCGCAACAGAAATAATGTTTCTCCATGGAATAGCTTTGTCGGTAAAAAAAAAAACGTTCCGGTGCCAGAAAAATGGATTCTCCTCTAGTATCAGTTTCCAAATATATGGTAGAAAGCAGCTCTCGGCACATATTTTCATCTATGATATATCGAACGTATCCTAACAACAGAGCTTTATTGCCGGGTAATGTAGACTCGTCTAACTGGAGAGAGAATCTCTTGGTCTGTAATAAATTGCATAAAATGTTTATCCACTTCGTGACCCACCTCGTCTATTCGTCTCTGAACGTTGTTATTGCTCAAGGATATTCTTTTTATAATATCTCGAGCGGGCTTATGCAATACATTGTTGAGGACCTCTGCAATGGCCTCAGGCTTCCCCGACTTCGCTATTAGCAGAGATATATTGTAGGACGCTCGCATGCCATCAAAGTCTTGCATAGGACCGTGATAAGTGGTCCTACATTTTTGAAGGCTTGATGGCATCGTTACTAAATACTTTTTCACATATGAGACACATCGGCAACTGACAAGTGTTGATTTGATTGAGATGAAATAAATCCAAACTTTAGGTAGTCCAAACTCTACTGTCTACATTTTTTTTTCGTGTCTGCGATCACACCGCCAATCTTAAGCAAAAAATGTTTAAAACTATACTACTTATAATATCACAATTATACAATACTATGTAAATTTTTTTATACACATGTTTAAAATGATTCATTAAACTTTTCATTTTTAGAATGGCAAAAGTAACGCAACACTATCTTTGAGGTTAAAGGGGTCGATATCGACCACTTTGGGAATCACTGGTCTACATAATGAATCGAACCTAGTTCATTTGTCATTGGGTCAGAGGGCAGAAAATTTTGAAAAAAAAAATATTGAAGATGAATGGCCCCAATATCGATCCCTGTGGATGACAGGATAAAATTCTGAATGTTCAGCTCTAATAAATATCGAATTCGACCTGTTTGACAAAAAAAACTGAGTATGGTTGTACTCAACCAAAGTGAAAAGAATAAGTCGAATAAAGAGTTTTTCAAAACGGACGCTACAAAAGTAGAGCGACAGGGACAGCAAACGACGCCATATTTCTTGCCGCTCTTTTGACATTTTTCTTCAGGTTTGCCATTCCATGATGGAAAATATACGAGTCGAAATCATTAAAATTTACTACCGAAATTCGGAGTCGGTAGCCTCAACGTTAAGAGCTCTACGTCCAATTTATGGTCGTCATAATCGTCCTAGCATATCAACAATTGAGCCTTTAGTGGAAAAATTTGAATCCATACCACAGGCACAGTAAAAAATGTTCCCGTGCCAGTGAGACAAAGAAGTGCCCGTAGTGTCTCGAGAATATTGCTGCCGCTAAGGTTTTAGTTGCAGAAAACCCAAATGTGAAATATCGAACGTGAAATTGCAGCAGTATCAGCCGATTTATGATTGAAAACCGTCGAAAATTGGGTTCAGCGTCTCGACTTCTGCAAGCGTGCAAAAGAAATCGAGTTCCATACATAATAGTACTTTCACAGAAATAAAGAATTTCATTGATACCTAAAACCGTTTTTGTTTTATTTAAAAAAAAAAAAAAATTTTGTAGCGCTTTTGTTGGAAACCCCGATATAATACTCTGATGCCAAGCATAATCAAGTGCTTCTTCACGATCAATGTCCAAGCTCACTGTGCATTTTTATTTTTTAGACTTTGCATTAATTTCTCTTGAAACAAGAGCAATGCATTTTTTGTAGAGTTCCCTTTTTTAAACCCAAATTGATTTCTTGGGATTATCTCTTCATCATCACAGAAAGTGTTTAAAGGATTTGTTAAAATCTTTTCGAATATTTTGACAATATTTAAAAGTGCTAACAGTAAAATCTTACCCATTTTCCAAGTAGTTGGGAAAAACCCATTATTAAGACATTGATTAAATACTAGTGACAGAACGCAATCCAAAAAACGGACATTTCTTCAGAACAAAATTTGAAATTTGATCTATCCCAGATGATTTTTTATTATTGGGCGAGGTTCTAGAAATATTTATACTGTTGGGTGAAGTAAACGGGACTCTTTTAGGGTCAAACGCAAAACAATCTGGCGAAAAGGTTAAAAGTTTTTTAAGAGTAGAAGACTCTTTGAAACGGTTTACTGTCGAAATAACTTCATTTTCGAAAGTTTGATAATATGTTCCAATTTCAGATGGAGATGTCGATTAAAAGTCTTTAAAAGCATTTAATTTTGATTGTACATCTATAAGCTCTGGTCCATGCCTCCGCGCCGTAAAGCAGGACTGGGATGTTCAAGGTCTTATACAAGGTTACTTTGGTTTTTTTTGGAGAGGGTTTTGTTTCTCAATTGCCTTCTTAACCCAAAGAAGCAATGGTTGGCAAGAGTTATCCTCCGTTTGATCTTCGCACTGATATTGTTTTCCGTGTCTACAGCGGATTCTAGGTAGACGAAGCCCTGTACTACCTCGAAGTTAAGTCTGTCTATTGTGACGTTTTGTCCAATTCGTCGATGTTCTGTGTCCTTGTTTGATGACAACATATACTTCGTTTTACTCTCTTTAACCATTAACCCCTTTTTGCCGCTTCTGTTTCAATGATCGCAAAAGCACCTATGACATCACGCTTTTTTCTTCCCATTACGTCAATATGGTCTGCGTAGGCGAGTAATTGTACAGACTTTTGAAAGATTGTTCCTCTGATGTTGACGTTTGAGTTTTGTACAATCTTTTCAAGTATGAGGTTGAAGAAATAGCATTCCTAAAGCCTTTTTCAACACCAAAGGTCTCGGTGAGTTCTTTACCGATCTTAACGAAGCAGCGTGAATTCTCCAAAGTCATCCTGCACAGTCGTAAGAGTTTTGCAGGAATGCCGAAACTAGCCACGGCTCTGTACAGCTCGTCTCTGTAAATACTGACATACGCGGCATTGAAATCGATAAAAAGATGATGTACACTTTTCTAGTCTTGGACTTTTCTGGTCTGAAACCACATTGATAAGAAGCTATCAAGTTGTTGACGTGGAGTTTCAGATATTCACATATTACAGCAGACAAGATCTTATATGCGACGTTAAGCAGGCTTATTCCTGTATAATTTGCGCAATTTTGAGGGTCTCCCTTTTTCATGATCGGGCATACGATACTGAGATTCTATTCATCGGGCATGTTTTCTTCCGACCATATCATTCAGATCAGCTGGTGCATGCTTCTTTCCAACTGAGCTCCTGTTGCCTTGAAAAGTTCAGCATCAAGACCATCTGCACCTGCCGTCTTATTAGATTTAAGTTTGCATATTGCAACCTTAACTTCTTCTAGGTCGGGAGGATGGCATTCTCGATCGTCGTCCAAGTTCAATGAAGGAATCAGTGGAATTTGTGTCTTCATCGCTTTTAAGCAATCTGCAGAAGTGATCTTTCCAGATTCTCAATAGCGACTGTGACTCAACTACTATGTTTCCCTGCTGGTCTTTACAAGCTTTGCCACCCTGGCAAGATCTTTTTACCTTTTGGCATAACTTCTGAATCTTGTTCCAGTCATGGCACCTCTCAATTTCCTCAAACGAGCGCTTCTCATGCTGCTTCTTTTTCTTTTTTAGAATGCGGTGTCTCCCTCCTTTTCTCCTTGTAGATCTCGTTATACTGATCGTAAGTAGCCCTTCTTCGCTTTTGCTGATTGAAACCCAGAACCTCAGAAGCAGCGGTTCTGATAGCTTCTTGGTATTGCTGCCACTGTTCTTCAATGCTTGATGCTGCCGGCATAAGATTCAAGGATAATTGGAGGGGCACTCGATTGGAGAAGGCAATCTCTTGCGATTGTAGCTTTCCGACGTCATATCTCATTACATCGTTGGTTCGCACGAACCGTGAACAGAATAACTTCATTCATACGAAGGAGCGTTTTTATATTCGCGGAATGAGGGGGTTAGATGGGGTGACTATGCTCATTATAGTCGTGTTCAGCTTCTCATAATTAGTATAAATACGAGGTCTCATTGTTCTTAGACAATTTGTCTATGAGCTATCGTCAACCAAGCAACATAATCGGGAGTAAAAAGTGAAATATGGAGAAAAACAACAGCGCGCGTAGAGTGTTCACGTGCATTTTTGGACCTCTGCAATGAAGACAAGGATCGTGTATTGAGCCGAATTGTTACTGGAGACGAAACTTGGGTTCATCATTATGAGCCTGAGTCTAAACAAGACTCCATCCAGTGGCACAAAATAGGCACAGCACCTCCCAAATAGTTTAAGGTGTCACAGTCAGCGGGAAAACTCATGGCAACGGTCTTTTGGGACTCGGAAGGAATATTACTAATCGATTATAAAGATAAAGGTGTTTCTTAAACCGGAGAATACTACGCTTCAATATTAGAGATTAAAAAGCCATTTAAAAGAAAAGACGGGAGAAATAGACGAGAGGTGTACTGCTTTTGCACGACAACGCGCCCGTGCACAAGAGCCGCATTGTGGCTGCCCTGCATAAGTGGGCTTCGATATTTTGGATCACCCACCCTACACTCCAGACCTGGCCCCGAGTGATTATTATCTGTTCCCAAAAATGAAAAAAGAGCTTCGGGGTAAGAAGTTTACCAATGATGATGAAGTCAAAGAGGCAGTTTCGGAGGGGGAGTTTAAATAGACCCCTCCCTCCCATACCATTTTTTTCTATCCAACCTATCCGTCCTGGGCATCTTATCCGTCACATCTTATGTAAAATATTTTATTAATCTTATTTAGAGATCCTTTCAATATTTTTCTTAAATCTTAATAGGTTTTTCTTGTGAATCTGATTTTTCTTCTTTTTCATCCTGACTTCGACAAAAATGTTTCACATTATTCGTTTTGTCCAAAAATCGAGTCTCTAACACATAAAATTAATAAATTAAATATAGTTGGCAGAAGTTTGTTGTAAAATTTTTAGTTTTTATCAATCCGTGGGTCAAAAATAGATCTTGACGTAAAAATCATTTTCAAAAAACAATGCCATCGACAGCTCCCGATATTGGAAAACTGAAAAGAGCGATGATTTATGGGGTTATCGTTTAAAGCTTGTGGAAAAATATAAATCCCTTTTACTTTCCCCAATATTTCAAAAATTTGAGAGAGAAACTCATTGGTTGGGGTCTTACACACATTGATCATCATGTTTACCAATATAATTTTAATTGTGTAAAACTTCTAAATTTTGGTTCTAAATATCTTCTAAGACACAAACAGAGTTGTAATATTTTTTTTCTCATACTTGACAACAGCGATTGATTTAGACACATTTTTCTTTTCAGGCTCGTCATAAGGTTTATTAAATGATGAAGAAAATTACACCAATGCCTGGAAGAAAAGCAAGGTACCTAAAAGCTGTGCACCTCTGGCAAAACGTTAGTCATAAAACACCACCTGACACTAGATGATCTATGTTCAATCCCTACAAGAGCTTAAATGTTTGTAACAATAAGTCATCTTCGTCTAAGGAGACCAAGAACTTTTTTTCTAAAGGTTGAAGGTCGGTCCACAACACTAACTGTAATAATCATTTGAATTAATTCATTTCTTTCTGTCTTTTTCATTTCTAGCATTATTATAATTCGATTGCACCCTTCCATAAGACTTAAAATACGATCGAGTTAAGAAAGAAGGGCCGTTTGGGAAATCTGAGCTCCAACACAAAATAGGTGTGTCTTCGTCAATGTGTTTCAACCTCCTATAGCATTGGCTTCCCACCCTCACACGATACAATACAACAAAGGCTAGCTGTCCTAAGTTCGATTGCAGGGGAAAATAAAGAAAAAAAGTTACGTATATGGGCAGCAATAAGCCTAAATAGTGTCATTTCACCTGGGGGTAGTTAGTGCGGTGATATTTATGCTTCATACATGCACTTTATGTTCTTCACACTTCCACATACCTATGATATCCAATGACCGCGTATATGCTAAGTGGCTAACGTCACCCACACCAACAAGTTCCGAAATGGACACATCAATCAGCTATAAAAGTAAGAAGTTTCTTGTTAAAATAGTTCACTCATATATTGTTTGTTTAATTGTAAAGAACGTGCGCTCCAAACCAACATCAAGTCTTTAATAATAAAAAAAAAACTAACCAAAGAAGTCTAAGGACTATGCTAAAAGGTTTCATTCTGCACTAAAGGATACTAAATCAATTTTGGATACCAAAACCACCGAACGAAGGACATTTTATGTGAAAACGCTAGACCAGCATTACTGCGAGTGTGCACGTGTGTGGAACTAAGCAGAAGCCCTAGCAATGATACACTCCCGAAGAAAGAGAAGAAGCCACCTACCAGCTTATTGTCTTACCGACCCTAAAAGAAGCAAAGCATATACAACCTGAACTGTTAGATATTTCCCGACATTATTCTTTTAGAAAATATATCAACTCAGTCGAAGCTATCTCTTTGCACGCAGACAGTGTATTCGGTTTTGGACTCTGTCGATGATGGTAAGTTAGACGAACAACACTAGTGATTAGTTTTAAAATAAAATTAATAATGCAAAGTGTCAATAGCATGCTTTGTTTGACTTGTGGCAATTGATTTGGGTCATTTTAAAATATGAGAAACTAAAACACATGCTGGGGCGCACGGGCTTGAATAATTAATTCACAAGAGCCTTGCCTGGCAAAATGATGTGTGTCCTTTTGAATTGTTTTATATTTCAGACAAAAAAGTGAAGTGATTAGATGGAGTGCAGTGTGTGTAAAGAAGGTTCTTATTGCAGCTGCTGGCCACTGCACAAGATTAGATTATGACTCTTGTGCGTGTGACAGCGGCTATTGTGAGATACCATTGTCAACAGTAACTGTCATTTAAAATTCAAAAAATTCAGTTTGTATTTACAAAATTAAAAAAAAAAAACTTTAATCATTTAAGTTTCTTTCTAGAATTCCTGAAAACGGAAGCCTTTCAAGGTAAATAAGGCACCCAATAGTTGTGGAAGGTGTTGTGTAATGTGTAAGGGCTTAACTTAACGAACCAAACTGTTTAAACACTTGATGTGATTCGCACTCGTTGAAACAACATTCATGGCTTCCAGGATTAAGTCTGCTTGGGTTCACACAAAGACATTTGGAGCAAAAGCAATTACTAAAAAAGACGAAATCAATTTTGTCTGCCTAGCAACATAAACATTTTGCAAGTTGTCAAATTTAATTGCGAGAATGCAGAGCGTCCATCAGAGCCGCTGCTAGCAGTTTATGCAATAAATCCACAAATTCACCCGATGTAGGTAAGTACAACAATTGAGCTCGGAATTAGCGAATTAGTGGAACTGAAAGCTGGGTTCGTTCGAATTTTCTTCAAATCCGTGTATGAAATCTAATTCGCGTAAGGCTTCGGAAAGGTTGTATCTTTTAAAAGTTTATTTATTTTGAGTTGGTGTTGATGTTGTAATAAATAAATGTTCATATATTTTATATTTAAACAGCCTTAAAGAATTCTTTTAATTATAACACAGCTCACATATGGAAAGTCGCTGCTATTAGATTTTTGAATTTGTCTTAATAATTTATTATAAAAAATAAAAATAAATAGGGTGACGCAACAGAGCGAGGAGCCCCTGGGCCTAGCGCATTTCTCACAACCATCCCTTTTGAGGGAATGGAGGGGACCTACAAACGGCTTTTTGAGAAAGCGCTTTTCATGGCAATAATAATAATAATAATTTATTATATTCTCTCCAAATTATAGCTTTAGCCAGTCTATTCTGATACCTATACTGTTGATCTTAAATACGAGTAGTTTAAAAACGATCTAGTAAAACAAATGTAACTGGAGTGGTGCATTGTAAGTAAAGTTATTTCCTATGTCGTTGTGTTTAAAAAGGTTGAATCTAACACATTAGTAAAAAGATATTGCCTCAAAGTCTACATCATAAGCCTTGGTCTTCTGGAGAATGCAACTATAAGGCGCTAATTTTATTAAAAGAAAATTGTGGTATAAACACTAGAGTCGGATTTGAGTTTAAGATTTAAATCTATGCATTGCTTAATTGAGTTATCATTAGAATAATTAAACAAATTATTACTTAAAGCCAAATACGTCAGTAAGTGCTTTATTTATTTATTTTTTAAACATCCTCCTTAGCACAAGGTATGTGTCTTACCAATCGTGGGAAAGAAAAACAACTTTATGTTTGATCTTGGAACTAATACAAATTCATCAATTGGCTCATACCGAAATTTTATTGGTCTTCTTCTAGGACCAATCATGTTAACAGCTTCGGACAACAATAATGGCTCTACCGTTGACAATCCTTGCAAAACTAAAAAAGGACAAGGACCTACGGATCTGAACGTGGAACGTAAGATACCTTAGCGGACCAAGTGCATCCGGAGAATTAGCGGACGCCTTAGACTGCAACAAAGCAGACATAACTGCCACCCAAGAAGTGCGATGGAATGGGCCGGGCATAGAGAAAATTAAAAACATCGACATCTGCTATGGCGACTGCCAGAAACAACACTTATTTGGGTGCGGATTTGTTATTAGAAGTTACCAGCCAAAATCCGTTTAATGAGCATGTAACGGCCATCCGCATCAGGGCTAAATTCGCCAATATAAGCCTAATATGCACCCACGAGCTTATAAGAGAAAAACAAAAATTTCAAAGACTGTTTCTATAAGCTCTCTTCGAAGCACTGCCCTTCACATGACGCGAAAATCGTTCTGCGTGATTTTAACGCAAATCTAAGGAAGAAGGACCTCCGAAATCGATTTTGCTGTTAAGGTAGATCTTGTTGTCTGTAGCACACGCTTTCTGTATCTCAAATTCGTAAAAGTACAAGGTTATCTCCAGATATCAATCAACCGTCAACCAAATTGACCATATTGCGATTCACGCAAGACACTCTTCCAACATTATAGATGTTCGAACTTTTCGAGGAGCCAACTTTGACGCGGACCACTCCCTTTAGGTAGCCAAGGTATAGTACAAATGATAATTTTCAGGGCCAAATCAACTATATGAGCACATGAGCAGGATGTTCAGAGCTCCCAATTCTGGTTGGGCATTATTAAGAGTAAGAAAAGTAAGTAAATAAGCCATCAGAATAAAGATAAAATAAGTTTTATCTTGTGAGGGCAAATACTAATGAAATTTACATTTTAAACAAAATATAACTACATTGATCACAACTGTGCAACTTATGGTTTTCATATTGGTTCACATTACTTGCAGTGTTTACAATCAAATAGAATCTATCACAAAATATCTTAAAATGAAATAGCCGACTATTGAATTAGAAAAAGCACTAAACCAGAAAAGGAAAAGATTCTGTAAATCTTTCACTGGGCGTTAGTTTATAGCTGTGGCCGCCCATGATGGTATCGCCTTGACGACTCGCACGAACTAACGCTGTGTAACGAAATGACAGCGCCTTTCCCAATCAAGTTTCCCTCCAACTATCCTTGAATTTTCTCCAACTAGCATTTAGAGAGACTATTTTTCTGCAGACTGCTTAGCGGCGATGATGTCGACGACGAACTTTTCAAGGCAGCTGGAGATCAGTTGGAAAGAAGCATGCATCAGCTGAGTTGCATGATATGGTCCGAGGAAAACATGCCCGATGAATGTAACCTCAATATCGTATGCCCGATCCTAAAAAAGGGAGACCCTCACAACTGTCCCAATTAATGAGAAATAATCCTCCTTAGTCGCGTATAAAATCTTGTATGCTGTAAGATGTGAACGTCTGAAACCCCATGTCAGCAACTTGATAGATCTTTATCAATGTGGTGTCAGACCAGAAAAGTCTGAATAATTTTCACCTTACGGCAGATCTTGGAAAGAACCCAAGAATAAAATATCGATAAACACCATATTTTTATCGACTTCGAGGCCGCGTATTCCCTGCAAGACTCGTACGACTATGCAAGATGACTTTGAAGAATTCACGATGCTCCGTCAAGGTCGGTAAAGAACTCGCCGAGACCTTTGATGTTGAAAAAGGCTTTAGGCGAGGCGACAAACTGTCATTTGATTTATTTAACATCATACTTGAAAAGATTGTGCAAAACTTAAACGTCAATACTAGAGACATCATTTTTCAAAAGCCTGTAGAATTACTTGAAACGTAGACGATAAATATTAGGTTTGCTCGTTGAAGCCCTGGAGTTGCCCTGTGTCCACCGAGAAGCGTTTTTTGATGAACCTTAGCTCGACTTGAATGTCAAACTGAGTGTTTTTTAGCCCTGGATTTGCCATCGACTCACCCTTAAGTTTTATTATGTTTTTACTGGTACAAAATCAGGTAACGATAGGGTAATGTGGTGATTTCATGGTAAAACATTTTTTCAGAACCGAAAAACCAGTCTTTTTTGTAGATTTATAGGGTTGTCAAGCAAGCCTGACCTATTGGGGTAATGGGAGGAAGTAAGTGTGATGTCAATGGAGCCATTGCGAGCAGTGAAACAGAACCGAAAACAAATACCTACAGACAAAAATTGGAGAAAACTTCACAAATAATAGAATTCAATTTGAGGTAGTGCAGGGCTTCGCCTATCTACGATCAACTTTCATCTATTATCTGTCATCTGTCATCACTCATTTATAACCTTTCAGTGTCAACTGTCATTTATTCTATGTGAGCTGTCATCTGGCTAATGCTTTAGGCCAAAGGCCAACAATGTTTTTTTTTACTTATGAGAACTCCTATTTGGTGTATTTTTTCCGTTCATTGTTGTTTAGAAACATAAAAATATATGTTGGGATATTTTGTGAATGAAATGTTCCTTTTCTCTTTAGAAGAATTTTGTTTTTGTTTTTATTTGTAATGGTTTTCTGCTTTTGTTTATACAGACACGAAACACATTGGATACATTCAAGAACTTGTCGAATAGGCTATCCCAGATACCAGTATCTTAAAAGAAACCTTTTTGAACGATTCGATTTCTTTCCAGGTTGCTGCTGACAACAGCTGTGGAATATAAAAATTCTACTTTCTATTATAATTCTACGATTGGAATTTGCTTTTTCGATTTCTCATGGAAACTAATAGCGTTTTTCATTGAAATTCGATACATTTACTCTCAAATCGAGAACTACTCCTTTCAATGGAAACATGTTTTTAGGGTTTTTGCAGGTATTGGAGGTTAAATTAATGTTCTCATATGAATTCATATTTTCATATTTTGTAACTTGTTTTCTTCAGCAAATTACTGAATTCTAACTTATTTTCTCGTGTCCTCGTAATTTATAGCAATTTTTTCAACCCAACGCTGCCACAACAAACTGAAAATAAACAAGTTATTTTCCATTTAAAGTTTGACAGAACAAATGTTTTTGCATCTGAGAGAGAGAGTAGATCTCCCAACTAAATGGGAGTAGATCTTTTGCGTTTAGAGTAACTCCGGATTTACTCCTTTTTTCAATGAAGTATGGAAAATCTTTTCGCAAAAGGAGTAACTCTTTTCGTCAATGAAAAACGATATAAGTGACTCTTAACTCTTAGGTATGCAGAAATAAATTGCTCCTCAAAATAAACCCAACATGAAAAATTATAAAATAAGTTTTCATTCTGCTGATTTGAATAGATATGTTTACCAACAATGCTCGGATACCATTAGATAGTTTTTTGGTGTAAATTGGTTTGTGCCTCTGCTAAATGTTTAACACGTAAACAACAATGGAAAGCTATCCGCATACGATTATTGATATGATGATATGATATGATAAGAAACTTCGATCCAATTCACATCCAGGCCATTTTGAAATGTTTTTTTCGTTTGGTTTTCTGTTTTTGTAGTAACCGTGGTGTGATGGTTAGCTTGTTTGCCTGTTAATCAGGAGGTTTGAATCTCAACAGCCTTTCGCGAGGAATTGGCAAGTCCACCGATAGAAAATTCATTGCCATCAAAAGTGCTTTCTCGTAATCAGCAGAAAATTGTAGGTCCCTCGATTCCCTCACAATGTTGTGAGAAATGCGCTAGGCCCACCCACTGCCAAACAAAGTAGTAGTCAAGTACCTCGGCATCTGGCTAGATCAGTATCTATATTTTAACAAACATATGGATGCGGCTCTGGCCGGGGCTAGAGGAGCTTTGCTCTGACCAGGCGACTGTTTCACAGCAGTCAACTTGATAGCAGAGTGAAGGTGATTTGCTACATGGCCCTCATAAGGCCAATGATTGTCTATGGGTGCCCTGTGTGGTTCAATGTTACAGCGTCTCAAATGGAAAAGATTCGGGTGTTTGAGAGACAGTGTCTGCGTACCTGTCTTGGATCGCACAGAACACCAGAGTCGGAGTACAGAAAATATTATCCTAATGGGGTCCTTTACAACGGGGCTCAAATAAACAGAATCGACAACTTCATGATAAAACTGACTCGGGGTCACACGGCCTGATATTTGGGGCTTACTACCCCAACATAGAATATATGGAGAGAACACGTTTCAGTGGAGTTGTCCCACCGGAGGCTTTCCTCTATTTTGTCATGATAAATTTGATACAGGACAGATTTGCGGTTCCGTTAATCTACCACGTCTGCCGTAAGTCCGTAGAACGACGCGACGGCTCCTTTATAGCCGGGACGTCGCCGCAGTAGGCGGAGATGTTGAAGAGCTCCTCCGGTTCAGTAGGGCGGTTTCAGATCGCGATCGACGGGACGTTATTTATTTATTTATTTATTTATTTATTTATTTCACCTACGAGCAATGAGCTCAACAGATTACACATTATTACAAAATAGGTTTCAATTTCTTAAAAATAAGTAGTACAATTTATTTCGAAATTTATCTCTAGAGAAGGCTAAATCAATGTGACCACAAATTTCATTAAATTCTCTAATTGATCTTGAAATTGGTTCACTCATGCCATAATTAGTCCTGTGCCTTGATTGAAAAAGAAGATTTCTATCCCTCAAAGGCCTCTCTGGAGCATAAATACAAATTAAGGACAACAAGGAAGGACACTTTATATGATAATGTAACGTGCGCTTAGTTCGCAAAATAAAACTTCACTTTTATTTATTTCTACTTTATTCAGTATCTATACTTTATTCGAACTCAACTCGACTATTGGACTATCACTGGTTAACAACATTTCACTCTTAACTTTATCACTCTATAATCAAAACTGACTGCTCGTTGCGTCAGCGGTCCTATTTATATAGAACAACACTCATCTAGAGCGTTCCAGTTTCTTCTCCATGGTTTCCACATTTGCTGTCAAAAATCTCTACACTCACACACACTGGCTTACAAGCAATGCCTGTCATTTTATACCATTCCATTATAGTGTTGCCAGTTGTGTTTTCGGTTGAACCTTTTCGATTAGGAAATTGGTATAAATGTTGGGTGTTCATTACACTGCCCCCTCCTTAAGATTGTTCGTCCCGAATAATTCCATCTGCAGCCTCGCCACTATATCGATGCAGCCGGTCACAATGAACTACTTTTAACTTGCCTCTTAATCCTCTTTGAATGCGGTAAACCACGTCGTTAATCCTCGTGACAACAGTATAAGGACCTTCCCAGTTCTGCTGAAGTTTCGGTGACAATCCCTTTTGACGATGAGGATTATAAAGCCACACACGATCTCCTGCTTGGAATCCTGCCTTTGTCGCTTTTGTGTCATACCGGGTCTTCATCCGGTCGCCATACACTGTGACCCATGTCCCTGTTCTATTAGGTCTATCTGTAAGCCTACCCACCTCTATGTTTGAATCACAGACATAACAATTTCGGAACCACTTCTCCACGTCACCTCTAACATGCAGCCAGTAAAAGCGTTTTCGCACGTTCTCCAGCGTCTTGTTGACTCCCAGGTGGCTTCCTGTAGGGCTTCTATGCATCTTTTGTAAAACCTCCTTGATTTTCGATTGAGGAACAATAAGCTGCATTACAAAAGATTTACCGTCAGGAGATTCCCATTTGCGCTGGAGTACTCCTTCTTGCACGCGAAGCGAATCCCACTGTGCCCAATAGGCTTTGACAACAGGGCTTTGGTCAGAAATGTCGTCCCAGTCAGGTTTCGTGTTGTTCTCTTTCCATTTGAGAATCGGTCCGATGTCTGGATCCTTCGTTTGAGCAGACCTCAATTCTTCCTTGTTCCATCCGAATATGGGTTCCATTCTCATCCGCTGAGTCTTGGTCTCTACTTTCCCCCAGCAATTCCATTGGGGGTTTTCTACCTGATGTCCAATTCGGTATTGATAAGTCTGCGGTCTTACTCTACAGCTCACGGATTGATTTTCTTGGACTTCACAACGTCGACAAGAAGTTTCAGTTTTAATTGGTGGAAACCGGCATTGTCGCTGTAAGTGCCCCGTCTTATTACAATTCCAACATCTGGCAAGTCCGTTCCGCTGGTTCCTTTGTAGCTTAACTCCTGGGCATGATCCAGCCTCGAATATGGCTTCTCTTTGACAATGTACCATTTGAGAAGCTTGCTCAGATGCTTCCATCATTAATGCAAACTCTAGAGTTTCAGAAAGAGTTCGTGTTCTAGCAGTTCGCACAGATCTCTGAAGATGTTTGTCAGAAATGGCACGGACGAAGGACTCAACAGCCAGATGGTTGATGATTTCTTCTCCAGCATCCGGGTATGCCAGGTGAACCAGTCTTTCGACGTCTGCTTGGAGCTGCTGTAGACTTTCACCCCTTTTCTGGACTCTGTTATTGAGTTGGACTCGGAAGACTTCTTTCAAGTGGCTATCACCAAAGCGTTTATCTATAGCTGCCACGAGAGAACTGAAATCGTTGCTCTTACCAGCTGGAACAGTTTGAAGTAATTCAGCTGCTGGTCCTCTAAGAGCAAGAGTCAGTGCTGTGTATTTGTCTTCGTCAACCCAGCCATTTGCTGTCGCAGCTGCCTCGAATTGTCTCCTGTAAACTGACCAAGACGACTGTCCATCGAATGTTGGAGGTTGTACTTCTCTTTGCTTTAGACAATCTCCACAAGTTTTCCGTAGCTCCATTTTCCGCATCTGGTCTAGTTCCTTAGCCATGTTTTCGATTCGTTTCTCCAAAGTGGCAAGCTGACTTTCGCATTGACTCTCAAGCTTGGAAAATCGTTTCTCAACACATTCAATGCGTTTTTCTAGGCCACAAACATTTTTCTCAATGTTACCCAATTTGCTTTCTAGAATGTTTTTCTGACCTTCCAAAACATTCTGTTGCGCCTCAAGTCTTTCGAGAATATTCTGTTGTTCCTTCTTTTGATCGTTTCTCTGCTCTTCCAGACGTCCGAGAATATTCTGCTGTTGCTCTTCACTCAGCTTCTTTTGTTGTACTTCGAGTCGTTCGAGAACATTCTGCTGTTCCTTCTTTTGCTCGTTTCGCTGTTCTAACAAAAGTTTCATCATACTAGAAAAATCTACACTTTCACTTACTTCCTCTTCTTCCACTTCTATTTCAAAAACAAAAGTGTTTACGTCTTCCCCTTGCTGTTCCAAATAGTTACGCAAGCGCAGGACGAGCTCATTTTTCGATCCCGCTCTAGAAAGATTTCGCTTACCTAACTCACTTTTAAGCTCAATGCAGTTGAGCTCTTCTAACAACTTACCCATTTTCACTGTATATAATTATTATTTTTCTTTTTACTTTTTTTTTTTTTTACACTTTATTAGTCAAATAAGTTTTATTTACACTTCTGACACCAATGTAACGTGCGCTTAGTTCGCAAAATAAAACTTCACTTTTATTTATTTCTACTTTATTCAGTATCTATACTTTATTCGAACTCAACTCGACTATTGGACTATCACTGGTTAACAACATTTCACTCTTAACTTTATCACTCTATAATCAAAACTGACTGCTCGTTGCGTCAGCGGTCCTATTTATATAGAACAACACTCATCTAGAGCGTTCCAGTTTCTTCTCCATGGTTTCCACATTTGCTGTCAAAAATCTCTACACTCACACACACTGGCTTACAAGCAATGCCTGTCATTTTATACCATTCCATTATAGTGTTGCCAGTTGTGTTTTCGGTTGAACCTTTTCGATTAGGAAATTGGTATAAATGTTGGGTGTTCATTACAATAACATAAAATGTCTCGCACAAAAACTATGTCATGACTAGTTCTACGTGATTTGAGCGACTGCAAACCTAGAAGACTCTGCCTAGCTGTGGAATTTGGATGAAAGTACCATCGCATTTTGTAAAATGCATACTTCGTAAACCTATTCTGAACTTTCTGAATCCGATCGGAAAGATATTGTTGGTGAGGGTTCCAGATGATGTCTGCATACTCTAGGTTGGGTCTTACAAGTGAGGTATAAAGAGACACAAGGGTGTAGGGGTTAGTAAAGTCTGTTGAATTTCTTTTGATGAATCCTAACATTGAGTTAGCTTTTGATACAATAGCTTCTATATGTGGTGTAAAAGTGAATTTGGAGTCAAAAAGTACGCCTAAATCCTTAAATTTTTCAGTTCTCTGAAGAGGGTTGCAATCAAGATAATATGAAAACTCTTGCATATGAATCTTTCTCGAGAGAGAAATCACAAAACATTTCTTGGCGTTAAGATTTAAGCGGTTTAACACACACCAGCGAGATAGATTATCAAGATCCAATTGGAGTTTTTGGCAATCACTAATAGAGGTTACTTTCAGAAAAAGTTTCAGATCGTCGGCGTATATGAGGCATTTGCTGAAGTTGACACAGTTAACAATATCATCAATAAATATGATAAAAAGTAGAGGACCAAGATGACTACCCTGTGGAACACCAGAGGTACAATTTATCTGCCTTGAGGTGAATTCGTCAATTTTGACTTTTTGAACCCTTTTTATGAGAAAGGAACAGATCCATTGAAGGAGGCTTGAGTGGAAACCAAATGATTCCAATTTTTGAAGCAGTATTTTGTGACAAACCGAATCAAACGCTTTGCTAAAATCGGTATAAATAACATCCACTTGGTCTTTATTTTCAATAGCGTCAACAACGAAAGAAGAGAAACATGTTAAATTGGTGATTGTTGATCTTCCTGAGATGAACCCATGTTGGGCATCACTTATATGTTCCTTCACTAGGAAATCAAGTTTTTTTTTGACAAGGCTTTCAAAAAACTTAGGAATTGCGGATAGTTTACAAATTCCTCTGTAATTCTCTACATTGTTTTTGGAACCCGATTTAAAAATTGGAATCAAGAAAGAGGATTTCCATTCATCTAAGAACAGTCCAGATGACAATGAAGAATTAAAAATGATTAGTAATGGAAGAGCCAGAGAACTGGAACATCTTTTCAAAATTATCGCAGGAATACCATCAACGCCAGGTTTAGCGTTTGGCTTAAGATCATGCAATCCTTCTAAGACATCTTTGAGATCTAACTGTAAGGACCCTATACTTACTTTAGGATTATAGCCAGAAAGGTGAACTAGATTTTCATGTGAGTTAGAATAGACCGATTCAAAAAATTGAGCAAATAGTTCAACCGTGTTTTCAATTTCATCAGACTCTTGATTTTTAAAAAACATAGAATTCGGAATCCCGAGCGATTTTCGTTTTGAGTTTATAAAAGACCAAAAACTTTTTGGGTCGTTTTTTAAATTGAATTCAACCTGCATAATATAATTTCTGTGCGAGAATTTGCTTAACACATTGAACTCCCTGCGAAGATTACAAAACTGTATTTGGTCAGCCAAATCATTTGATTTCTTAAACTTAGCGAAAGATTTGTTTTTTAAATTTTTAAGGTGTGTCAGCCTGTTATTATACCATGGAGGTTTGGAAATATTCTTTTTCTTTTTGTGTGGCACTAATTGATTGAAAGCATTATTTAAAATTTGCCAAAAGCGATCAAACATATTTTGTAAATCTAAGTTTAAAAATTCAGTTTTCCAGTCAATACTTTCAAGATAATTATCAAGTTCAATAAAATTTGCCTTTAAAAAGTTAAATGTTAATGAATTGTTACTATTAATTTTTAAATAAGTGTACAATTGAATTTCAATATACAGTTCCTTATGATTGATAGATTCATTTAATAATGAAAAAGGAAGCGTATCATACACAGAACCCTTGAATTCATCATGTGGTATGAAAACAAGATCAAGAATATTATTCAAACTATTGACAACGCTACTGATTTGACATAAGTTAAGAGCAAATAAATGGTCAACAAAAGTTATTTCGATAGCACTTTTTAAGTTACAGGGAATAAGCATATTTTCATTTGAAGAATAAGACCATTTCACATCAGTTAGATTAAAATCACCGATTACAAAAACCTTCTGCGGACAGTCATTCAAATTACTTACAAAATCAATGTAAATCATTTCTGCAGACTGCTTAACGGCGATGAAGACACAAATTCCGCTGTCAGGCAGGTTGCCCCATTCAGCTTGGACGATGATCAAGAATGCCGTCCTCCCGACCTAGAAGAGGTTAAGCTTGCCATATGCAAACTTAAATCAAATAAGACTGCAGGTGCAGATGGCCTTGATGCCGAACTTTTCAAGGCAGCTGGAGATCAGTTGGAAAGGAGCATGCACCAGCTGATCTGCATGATATGGTCGAAAGAAAGCATGCCCGATGAATGGAACCTCAGTATCGTATGCCCGATCCTAAAGAAGGGAGACCCTCACAATTGCGCCAATTATAGAGGGATAAGCCTCCTTAACGTCAATTATAAGATCTTGTCTGTTGTAATATGTGAACGTCTGAAACCCCACGTCAACAACTTGATAGGTCCTTATCAATGTGGTTTTAGACCAGAGAAGTCCCCAATAGACCAAATTTTCAAATTACGGCAGATCTTGGAAAAAACCCGAGAACGTAATATCGATATTCACCATCTTTTTATCGATTTCAAGGCCGCGTATGACAGCATTTACACAGACGAGCTGTACAGAGCCATGTCTAGTTTCGGCATCCCTGCAAAACTCGTACGACTATGCAGGATGACTTTGGAGAATTCACGCTGCTCCGTCATGGTCAGTAAAGAACTCACCGAGACCTTTGGTGTCGAAAAAGGCTTTAGGCACGGCGACAAGCTGTCATGCGATTTCTTCAACATCACACTTGAACAGATTGTAAGAAACTCAAACGTCAAAACCAGAGGAACAATCTTTCAAAAGTCTGTGCAATTACTTGCCTATGCAGACGATATTGACGTAATGGGAAGAAAAAAGCGTGATGTCATGGGTGCTTTTGCGAGTACTGAAATAGAAGCGGCAAAAATGGGTTTGATGGTTAATGAGGGCAAAACGAAGTATATGCTGTCATCAAACAAGGACACAGAACATCGACGAATTGGACAAAACGTCACAATAGACAGACATAACTTCGAGGTAGTACAGGACTTCGTCTACCTAGGATCCGCTCTAGACACGGACAACAACATCAGTGCGGAGATCAAACGGAGAATAACTCTTGCCAACCGTTGCTTCTTTGGGTTAAGAAGGCAATTGAGAAACAAAACCCTCTCTAGAAAACCAAGGTGACCTTGTATAAGACCTTGATCATCCCAGTCCTGCTGTACGGCGCGGAAGCATGGACTTTATCGAAAGCGGATGACGAAACCCTTGGTCGTTTCGAAAGAAAAATTCTCCGAATGATCTTTGGTCCCGTATACGAAAACAATGTGTGGAGAAGAAGATACAACAACGAGCTGTATGAGCTGTACCGCGACATGGGCATAGCCAGAAGAGTACGCATCGCGAGGCTACGATGGTTGGGCCATGTAGAGCGGATGGACCCAAACGCTCCGGCTCGTCGGGTGTTCGAAAGCACATTGCAGGGAAATCGCGGAAGGGGAAGACCTCGTCTTAGGTGGCGCAATCAAGTGGATGAAGACCTCAACCGACTTGGAGTGCAAAACTGGAGAGAGCTCGCCCGAAATCGAAGTCGTTACAGAAGGATGTTGGTTGAGGCCCAGGTTCAACTTGAACTGTAATGCCCACCTAAGTAAGTAAGTAAGTAAGACTAGGATTGATTAAAAGCATTGATGAAAAAAAAAAAAATGACCCATAAACTTAAAACTTTTTATTTGGAGAAAAAATTAGATGTTTTCTTAAATTAGGACTTTGAGACTGGATTGCTTAAAAACCATTCACTGAAATAACGACTTGAACGGAATATGTACATAAAAGAACAAAGTTTTTTTTGAAAATTAATCCATTTTTTGTAAAACTGCCCTTCCCGCCTAAACGGAAGGAGATAGGCTCCCATCACATACGATTTTTTTATTGTCTCGACCTAACTTATCCGTCCTAAGCTATTGTCGCGTGTTATGCAAAACACCTTGTAGAAGCTAGTTATTTACATTTTTGTTTGCGTGTAAGTAGGTAGATTTAAATAAATAGAAATAAAAATGAATTAGTTGCGAAAAAGTTAAAAGAAAAATAGAAAATGGGAAAGAGAATGGTACAAGATACTATTTTTGTAGGATTTAATTTTACATTTAACTAGCGCCTTCATAAACTATCTACGTTGCAAGGAGCAACTAGCACTCCGTGCAATATAACTCCCGGAAACGTAAATTCTTATCTGAACCTGAATACTATACCACGTTCCGCACTCGTATCTTTGCCATAGAAGTGGCATCTACAAGATGGAATGCATTTACTGGCCACTTTTTCTGAACAATAACTTTCCTACAATATAAAACTCGAAAAACATGTATAACGTTTAGGGCAAATGTTAGGAGCTTTACCAGATTCTCAAATGTCTTATAACTCTTATGGGACTAACTCTTCGCCGTGACTTACAAAAAATGTGATAGGGAATTTCATATATGTACCAAACGAATTTTAACGAATTTACAACGGATTTCAAGGCACCTATAGAAAGGGCACATTGCGCTGTTCTAACCAAAAAGTAGGGAATAAATTTAACACCACTATTTTAGCCTCTGCGAAATGTAGTTCTACTCTGGTTAAGCTCATGGTAAAAAGCTTCATGTACCTACTATTATTCAACTCAGAACTTTGTTCCAACTACGCAGTATCCACCTCAAAGGATTCTTGATTTTTTCATCTTATTTCTCGTATTCCTTTTCACTGTAGTTTGCATAGACACAACTGAAACGATATGTCAAAAAAAGGCGAATGTACATAAAAACATCATTGTTGTGGCAGTTGGCCAGTAAAATCTTACGTGAAAAGTGAGAGCTGAGAAGAAAATTAAAAGGATGCATTTGTTTTAAGAAAAAAATCCATTCAATTAACTTCAAAGAACCTCCAATAACAACATATTGACCCACATAGGGAAAAAGTTTTGATTCATATTATTATCTTTTTTTTTTTATGTAACATCAGTCAATGATTGAGAACGACCAGTAGCAAAAAGTAATCGAAAGTGCAAATGTCCTTCAATGAAGCTTTAAATAAAGTGTTAAGAGCTATCAAATATTTGCCAATAGTTTCAGTATTATGTGATTTTCTCTACAACTCTTTACATTATTAGTTTTCTTGATTTCTTATTGTTGATTTATCATTGATGTGTTATGTGTGTGTCGTCCAGTGCCTTTTTCAATGGAATTTATTAAAAAAAAGTTACCAATTTACATTCGGTTCAAGAAAATGTATACAAAAAGCTTACCTGAATGACCTATCACTATGAGTTTTATTTATGATTAAGCAATTAAATAAAACCAGGAAACCTCTGTAAGTAATTTACCTAGAGTTTTACTTTGCATCTACTTAAGCCCTCATCCACACCCCCAGCCCCTTAATTGTTCTTATAACATGTAATTTATCAAAGTGTGCGAAATCCCTATCATCACACATCAGACAATGTAACCTAATTTCTTTTTGAAAAATGTACTCGAGGGCCCATCCCTCTTGAGAAACTGCCTCTAAAGGTGTCTAGTAGCTTTTTGACCCCTCTTCTCAGTTTCACTTCCTTTTCATGCGATTGTAGCGTTTGTCAACTTTTGAAAAAAAAAAAAAAAAAAAAAAAAAAAAAAAAAAAAAGTTTTGTGTTCGTTTGCTACCTATAGGTAGAGGTACTGATGAGGTTCGAGCGACGCGACTTGCGACGTGCGAGAGGAAAAATCAAGAGGAACAGATTTCCCATGCATGTTCATGTTGACGGTATCAGTTTGTTTAATATCCCGCAAAATGTCATCGAAATCGAATGGCTGCTGACAGTGCCATAGAATGGCAATGGAGCTGCTCTGGGATGGTGGTACCTACTTTATTGACATTTCTTTTGATGCTTAAATGAGTGGGTGATAGCTGAGGTTTCATATTTCCTGTTTGAACTTGTTCTTTTTTTTTTTTCAATATTAAAAGAACGCATGGTTTTTATTTTTATTTTGAAAAGGAAATTCACAATGATGACAATATGTTGTATAGATTTCACTTTGGAGACGAACCATACTTTTGTGATTATTTTTAGTGAAATTTAATCAGAGAACTAATAAGTTTTCAGTTAACATTTGTGATTTGTTTTTCGAAACAAAAAGGAATCCACATTGTCAGAATTAAGAGAATGACATTCTTGACTTTTGCCCTCAATCAACCCCATTTAAAACCGCGCAATTACCGGGCTATGTGACCTGTAGGGCTGTAGGCACCATAAATAATCGATAAGAGTGGTGTAATAACTTTTGGCAAGCTGATTAAAATTTTCTGCCAACAAACACACTTCTCACACTCAAACTTCGCTTTTGGGGCCATGTGAGAAGGGTTTCCAGGAATGTTGTAGTAAAGCACAAATGGTAAATATAAATGGAAGTAATAAATTAGATTTGAAGTAATTCGTCCTTTGGAATATGAGTCAGTTCGTTTTTGCGTTTTTATTTTTCAGCTAAACAATTTTGGCGCAATCTTTATGCAGACCTTTTACGAATCAATTAAAAAAGCCTTGTATACAACGTGTAGAAAATGTTTTCAACGGCCTTAACGAAGCAATTATTGAAAGTAGGGATTGAAAAATGTCCGGTTGGTATAAATTTTATTTAAATTACTTCGCCTCTAACTCAATTATGGTTCCTTATAAAAGTTCTAGGAAAACATTGTGGGTGCCTGCGACGTAGTGGCTAGCTTGTCTGCCTGTTACGTGAGAGGTTCGAGATTCTAAACATCAAAGGAGACGGGTATCACCTTTCGCGAGAGGTTGACAATTTCTTCGATAGTAATTTCATAAATTCAAAAGTAAATTCATAATATCAAGCGCTTTCTCGATTAGCTTTTCAGAATCGACAAAAAACTGTAGATCCGTTCCATTATTCCTCACAAGCTTTAGTTGAGAAAAAAACACTAGCCCCCTGCTCTCTTGCACCACTTTATTAAGCACAGATGTCTTTCACACTATTAATAAGCACAGTTTTTGGCATGATGTCTTTTCGGACCTCGTTGTCACCAATTCAATGACCTTATTTCCAGGTTTCCTCGACAGCCAAGTGAGAAAAACATGGCTTGTCGATTTTCAAAAAACAGTCAATCACACAAGACGTACGTGGTTCTCATCTCTCATGAAGATAGATAGTAAACGCAATTTTGACAGTTTTACTATTACCTAATATCCTAAGGGATCATCTCAGTGTGACCGCCCGTAAAATCACTGATTTTCGCGATTTTTTTTCATGGTTAGGATATCCTAATCGGTCTGTGTTTTTTTTTTTTTTTTAAATTAAAGCAACTACGAAGAATACATAATGATTGTTGTTGCGGTGATTTTTTAGTTTTTTATTATTGTTATTAATTATCAAAAATGTTGTTAAAAAAAGAGTCCTAGTCGGTGTCCAATGCTCAGTTTTTTATCTGAAACGAAAACTTCAAAAATATTATTAATTTGTAGGAAAGCCGCTATAGTCCTATGGCGGCTTTTTAAATTTTTTTTTTTTTTACAAAATGGCGGCGTTTTGAACAAAAAGTAGTGAATTTCTCTACCTTTTTTTCGACAGTTTTTCTAGAAAAAAAAATAGGAAGTATTTAAAAAAAAAAGCTTCCATGGGAAGGAGGATGACAAGAAGAATGTTCTGTTAAAATTTGAAATCGATAGCTTGAAAACTCTCCCTTCGGCAGCGAACACTGTTTTGAAAAACACCATTCCGAGAAAAACGCGCTTAAACTTTGAGATACCCCTTAGTGGATGTCTAAAATAAATTTAAATGCTTGGCTTCCCAACGAACCAGTTTTATACCTTCAACGAATTTAAAGAACTGAATACCGATGGAAGGTCACGCGCAGGTAGGAGCACAACAAGAGGAATAACTGTTGAACGACCGGACGGCCCGAAACACCAGATGTGACATGTGACGCTCCGTTCCCCTTCTCTGAGAAATGCTGTAGTGACGAAAATAGTTCGAATTTCGATTTAAAAATTTAACAGCATGTTTGTAACGGTTTATACTATCCGATAATAAAAAAAAATAAAAATTTACACTGAAATGATCCTTTAACTAGCCCTAAGAAACAAAAACCTAGGTTTTATTTAAGACAAGATACAGGAGAAATCGAAAAATTCAAAATGAATAAAGCTGAATGCGGGCAGGATATTCAGGATTTGATAATGAAAAGTTCATTGATCGTCCATTTCAAAATATCGTCAATATCAACAGTCTTAATCGAATAGATTGAGACTTATTTGGGGGAATTTTAATGTATCTGTTAATATTTAGATAACTTTGTTCACGGCAGCAACGTCAGAATATACATCTTTCAGTTCCAGTTAAAATTGGCAATATGAACTGCACTTACTTACTTACTTAGGTGGGCATTACAGTTCGGGGTGAACCTGGGCCTCAACCAACATCCTTCTATAACGACTTCGATTTCGGGCGAGCTCTCTCCAGTTTCGCACTCCAAGTCGGTTGAGGTCTTCATCTGCTTGATTGCGCCACCTAAGACGAGGTCTTCCCCTTCCGCGATTTCCCTGCAATGTGCTTTCGAAAATCCGACGAGCCGGAGCGTTTGGTTCCATCCGCTCTATATGGCCCAACCATTCTCGAGGTGCAGCTCATAGAGCTCGTTGTTTTATCTTCTTCTCCAAACATTGTCTTCGCATTTAGGACCAAAGATCATTCGGAGTATTTTTCTTTTGATACGACCAAAAGTTTATTCATCCGCTTCCACGCCGTAAAGCAGGGCTGGCATAATTAAGGTCTTATACAGGGTTAGCTTGGTTTTTTCTGGAGAGGGTTTTGTTTCTCAATTGCCTTCTTAACCCAAAGAAGCAACGGTTGGCAAGAGTTATTCTCCGTTTGATCTCCGCACTGATGTTGTTGTCCGTGTCTACAGCTGATCCTAGGTAGACGAAGTCCTGTACTACCTCGAAGTTATGTCTGTCTATTGTGAAGTTTTGTCCAATTCGTCGATGTTCTGTGTCCCTGTTTGATGACAGCATATACTTCGTTTTGCCCTCATTAACCATCAAACCCATTTTTGCCGCTTCTGTTTCAATACTCGCAAAAGCACCTATGACATCACGCTTTTTTCTTCCCATTACGTCAATATCGTCTGCATAGGCGAGTAATTGCACAGACTTTTGAAAGATTGTTCCTCTGGTGTTGACGTTTGAGTTTCTTACAATCTTTTCAAGTAATATGATGTTGAAGAAATCGCATGACAGTTTGTCGCCTTGCCTAAAGCCTTTTTCGACATCAAAGGTCTCGGTGAGTTCTTTACCGACCTAGACGGAGCAGCGTGAATTTTCCTAAGTCATCCTGCATAGTCGTACGAGTTTTGCAGGGCTGCCGAAACTAGACATGGCTCTGTACAGCTCGTCTCTGTAGATACTGTCATACGCGGCCTTGAAATCGATAAAAAGATGGTGAATATCGATATTACGTTCTCGGGTTTTTTCGAAGATCTGCCGTAATGTGAAAATTTGGTCTATTGTGGACTTCTCTGGTCTAAAACCACATTGATAAGGACTTATCAAGTTGTTGACGTGGGGTTTCAGACGTTCACATATTACAGCAGACAAGATCTTATAAGCGACGTTAAGGAGGCTTATCCCTCTATAATTGGCGCAATTGTGAGGGTCTCCTTTCTTTAGGATCGGGCATACGATACTGAGGTTCCATTCATCGGGCATGCTTTCTTCCGACCATATCATGCAGATCAGCTGGTGCATGCTCCTTTCCAACTGATCTCCAGCTGCCTTGAAAAGTTCGGCATCAAGACCATCTGCACCTGCAGTCTTATTTGATTTAAGTTTGCATATGGCAAGCTTAACCTCTTCTAGGTCGGGAGGACGGCATTCTTGATCATCGTCCAAGCTGAATGGGGCAATCTGCCTGACAGCGGAATTTGTGTCCTCATCGCCGTTAAGCAGTCTGCAGAAATGATCTTTCAAGATCCTCAGTAGCGACTGTGACTCTATAACTATGTTTCCCTGCTGATCTTTACAGGCTTGAGTTTGGGGTTGCCACCCTGGCAGGATCTTTTTACGTTTTGGTAAAACTTCCGAATCTCGTTCCTGTCATGGCACTTCTCAATTTTCTCAAACGAGCTCTTCTCATGCAGCTTCTTTTTCTTTTTGAGAAGTCGGTGTTCTTCCCTTCTTTTCTCCTTGTAGATCTCGTTATACTGATCGTAAGCAGCCCTTGTTCGTTGTTGCATCAGCATTTGACGTGCTTTTTGTTTGGCTGTATTTGCCTGCCTGCATTCTTCATCAAACCATGGGTTTCGTTTTGGTGGCCAAGTGAAACCCAGAACCTCAGAAGCAGCGGTTCTGATGGCTTCTTGGCATTGCTGCCACTGGTCTTCAATGCTTAATGCTGGCGGCATGGGATTCAAGGATAATTGAAGGGACACTCGATTGGAAAAGGCACTGGCAATCTCTTGCGATTGTAGCTTTCCGACGTCATATCTCTTCACAGCGTTAGTTCATGCTGGTCGTGAACAAGATATCCTCATTCGTACCTTGGCTACAACAAGGTAGTGGTTCGAGTCAAAGTTGGCCCCTCGGAAAGTTCTGACATCTAACACACTGGAAGAGTGCCTTGCGTCGATCGCAACATGGTCAATTTGGTTGACGGTTAATTGATCTGGTGATCGCCATGTACCTTTATGAATTTTGAGAAGCGGGAAGCGTGTACTACTTACAACAAGATTTAGCCCCGAAGCAAAATCGATTAGCCTCAGTCCGTTTTCGGAGGTTTTGTCATGGAGGCTATGCTTACCGATTGTGTTTCCAAAGATGTCCTCCTTCCCTCCGTCGTCTTTCTCTTCTGTGGTGGCGTGGGCGCATATAAGGCTAATGTTGGCGAATTTAGCCCTGATGCGTATGGTCATTATACGCTCATTGACTGGATTTTCGCTAATCACCTTATCCCTGAGTCTTCCTCTAACGACAAATCCGCACCCAAATAAGCGCTGTTTCTGTTGTCTGTAGCAGTCGCCATAGTAGATGTCACAGTTTTTCATCTTCTTTATGCCCGGTCCACTCCATGGCACTTCTTGGATGGCGGTTATGTCTGCTTTGCAGCAGTCCAGGGCGTCCGCTTATTCTCCAGCTGCACGTAATCCATTAAGTGATCTAACGTTCCACGTGCAGATCCGGAGGTCATTGTCCTTTATTCGTTTGCTTGGGTCGTCAACTTTAAAATCATTATCGTTATCCGAGGCTATTAGTTGTTTCGGAACTGTCCTTTTTTAACGTGGTTGGGTAGTTAACCCTACGGACAACCCCCAACCTGGAGGGCCAGGTCCTTTTGGATCCCTTCGGACACAAAGGGCTGGAATATCCAGAGTCAGTACCCTGCTGCAGGGGTGTGAGTGCTGCCGTTGGCTCACCAGGAGCTCGTCCGCCACCATCTTCTCCTACTTCAATACCCTGTCGTAGTATTGAAAGCCCCCGAAAGACCTTTAAACCAAATATGTTGGAGTAGCTCCTTCAGGGGTTTCTGCTTTTATGGCTGCTGAAGTCCACCGTTGATTCTGTCCTTCGAATTCATCCGCTGGAACATTTACACGAAAGCTCTCGTAGACCACTGAGATTCGTGCAGTCAGTCATTGTTCGCAGAGTAATTATAGTGTTGATCGATCACAATTCTTTTGTTCCGGATTCCCTTGTCAACACTCGCACTTACTAGTTTAGCAGGTCAGCTCTGGACGGAGCATCCCAGGTCCCAGTGGATACCGCTTGGGGGTATAGTAAGCACATTGACGAGTACTATAAGTTGCAGCATCTGGGCGCCGCCAAGTTGGCACCAGTCAGAGCCTACCCGAATAGTACGACGCCCATCCACCTAATCCAATATGTACTGCACTATCAGATAATATACAAATCACATCAAAAACAAGTTAACTAAATAAACCGCAGTACTTTATGGATATTCTAACATAATATTAAATTTCTTTGGAAAACTTGGTGACAGCCAACTTGACATATTGATGCGCCTATAAAGGAAAAATTTAATAAAACGTACTTTTTACGCTTTTATTGAGTCAGTTTTGTCGCCTGTTTAACTGGAAGCCTATCTTTGCTTTCAGTCCACAAAACTGAGCGTTAAAAATATTGTCTTTGAAAATTTCTTAAGTAATAGATACATGTTATGTCACTTTCCATTGGACAAAAAGAACCGTCCAGGAGCGTCCAGGAGCATTCTCAAACCGTTCCATTGATGCAAAAAGATCGCTTCTCATGATTCTGAGGAGTGCACTCAGAGAACATATTGTTGGATTAGCCGTATTTTTGCGTGTTATTCAACTATATTTATGGGCGAAATCGTGACTTCTACTTTTTATGGTTAAAAATCCAATAAATTTTATTGGGTTAATGCACACATATTTATTGGGATATTTTAGACTTGTATTGGTGTACCTTTCAATTCAATTCCTTTCAATTTCAAGATCTTACTTTAAATAAAGGCAAAATACCTATTCTCAATGAAGATTCGAACAACACTCAATGGTAAATGCCCAATTTGATAAAGTATTCATTATACAGAATGGGATTTCAACTATATTTAATGTTGGAATACCTAAATATTATTTATTTTTCTATATTGTACCAGAATTCCAACAAAACATAATGAAATAACCGCAATAATATTAGTTTAATTTGCCAAATATATAGGGATTTTACCTATAATTAATGTTAAAATACTTTACTCATTCTAAAATTTCAATTTTGTGTAAGGATTCCAGCTATATTTAATGGCCATGTTCCAATAATTATAGTTTCATTTGCTATCCAGAATGGCTTTTCTACTGAAAATGTCGTTACAATTCCTTACCCTTTTGTAAAGTATCCTATAATTTAAGAGACTCCAACTAAATTTAGTGGGATAGTTCCAATAATTATAGCTTCATTTCCTTTACAGAATGGCTTTCCTACTAAAAGTTTTGTTGGAATACCTTACCGTATTGTAATGTATCCTAAGACTTCATAGATTCCAACAAAATTTAGTGGGATAGTTCCAATAATTAAAGCTTCATTTCCTATACAGAATGGCTTTCCTACTAAAAGTTTTGTTGGAATACCTTACCGTATTGTAATGTATCCTAAAATTTCAGAGATTCCAACTAATTTTAGTGGAATAATTCCGATAATTATAGCTTCATTTCCTATATAGAGTGGCTTTCCTACTAAAAATTTTGTTGGAATAAAAACTAAATTTTGTGGGATAATTCCAATAATTATAGCTTCATTTCCTATACAGAATGGCTTTTCTACTGAAATTTTGCCTAAATATTATAGGACATAGTCCTTTCTGTGTATTATTATTCTCTATACTGTATAGGGAATAATTTTCATTTGATCTGGTGGCCTAACCGTACTTTATTGGAACGGTGACAAAATGATATTGGATTTTTAGCTTGGAATATTGAAATGTTGCCTAAATATTATAGAATATAGTCCTATCTAAGTATTATTATTCCCTATACTGTAGGGAATAATTTTCATTTGATTTGGTGGCCTAACCGTACTTTATTGGAACGGTGACACAATGATATTGGATTTTTAGCTTGGAATATTGAAATTTTGCCTAAATATTATAGGATATAGTCCTATCTAAGTATTATTATTCCCTATACTGTATAGGGAATAATTTTCATTTGATTTGGTGGCCTAACCGTACTTTATTGGAACGGTGACAAAATGATATTGGATTTTTAGCTTGGAATATTGAAATGTTGCCTAAATATTATAGAATATAGTCCTATCTAAGTATTATTATTCCCTATACTGTAGGGAATAATTTTCATTTGATTTGGTGGCCTAACCGTACTTTATTGGAACGGTGACAAAATGATATTGGATTTTTAGCTTGGAATATTGAAATGTTGCCTAAATATTATAGAATATAGTCCTATCTAAGTATTATTATTCCCTATACTGTATAGGGAATAATTTTCATTTGATTTGGTGGCCTAACCGTACTTTATTGGAACGGTGACAAAATGATATTGGATTTTTAGCTTGGAATATTGAAATGTTGCCTAAATATTATAGAATATAGTCCTATCTAAGTATTATTATTCCCTATACTGTAGGGAATAATTTTCATTTGATTTGGTGGCCTAACCGTACTTTATTGGAACGGTGACACAATGATATTGGATTTTTAGCTTGGAATATTGAAATTTTGCCTAAATATTATAGGATATAGTCCTATCTAAGTATTATTATTCCCTATACTGTAGGGAATAATTTTCATTTGATTTGGTGGCCTAACCGTACTTTATTGGAACGGTGACACAATGATATTGGATTTTTAGCTTGGAATATTGAAATTTTGCCTAAATATTATAGGACATAATCCTATCTGTGTATTATTATTCCCTATACTGTATAGGGAATAATTTTCATTTGATTTGGTGGCCTAACCGTACTTTATTGGAACGGTGACACAATGATATTGGATTTTTAGCTTGGAATATTGAAATTTTGCCTAAATATTATAGGATATAGTCCTATCTAAGTATTATTATTCCCTATACTGTATAGGGAATAATTTTCATTTGATTTGGTGGCCTAACCGTACTTTATTGGAACGGTGACAAAATGATATTGGATTTTTAGCTTGGAATATTGAAATGTTGCCTAAATATTATAGAATATAGTCCTATCTAAGTATTATTATTCCCTATACTGTAGGGAATAATTTTCATTTGATTTGGTGGCCTAACCGTACTTTATTGGAACGGTGACACAATGATATTGGATTTTTAGCTTGGAATATTGAAATTTTGCCTAAATATTATAGGATATAGTCCTATCTAAGTATTATTATTCCCTATACTGTAGGGAATAATTTTCATTTGATTTGGTGGCCTAACCGTACTTTATTGGAACGGTGACACAATGATATTGGATTTTTAGCTTGGAATATTGAAATTTTGCCTAAATATTATAGGACATAATCCTATCTGTGTATTATTATTCCCTATACTGTATAGGGAATAATTTTCATTTGATTTGGTGGCCTAACCGTACTTTATTGGAACGGTGACACAATGATATTGGATTTTTAGCTTGGAATATTGAAATTTTGCCTAAATATTATAGGATATAGTCCTATCTAAGTATTATTATTCCCTATACTGTATAGCGAATAATTTTCATATGATTTGGTGGCCTTACCGTACTTTATTGGAACGGTGACACAATGATATTGGATTTTTAGCTTGGAATATTGAAATTTTGCCTAAATATTATAGGATATAGTCCTATCTAAGTATTATTATTCCCTATACTGTATAGCGAATAATTTTCATATGATTTGGTGGCCTTACCGTACTTTATTGGAACGGTGACACAATGGTATTGGATTTTTAGCTTGGAATATTGAAATTTTGCCTAAATATTATAGGATATAGTCCTATCTGTGTAATATAATTCCCTATACTGTATAGGGAATAATTTTCATTTGTGTAAGGATTCCAGATATATTTAATGGCCATGTTCCAATAATTATTGATTAATTTGCTATTAAAAAGGGATAATTCCAATAATTATAGTTTCATTTGCTATCTAGAATGGCTTTTCTACTGAAATTGTCGTTAAAATTCCTTAACCTTTTGTAAAGTATCCTATAATTTAAGAGATTCCAACAAAATTTAGTGGGATATTCCAATAATTATTGCTTCATTTCCTATACTGAATGGCTTTCCTACTGAAATTTCTGTTGGAATACCTTACCGTATTGTAATGTATCCTAAAATTTCAAAGATTCCAACAAAATTTTGTGGGATAATTCCAATAATTATAGCTTCATTTCCTATACAGAATAGCTTTTCTACTGAAATTGTTGTTGCAATACCTTACCGTATTGTAATGTATCCAATAATTTAAGAGATTCCAACTAATTTTAGTGGAATAATTCCGATAATTATAGCTTCATTTCCTATACAGAATGGCTTTCCTACTAAAAGTTTTGTTGGAATACCTTACCGTATTGTAATGTATCCTAAAATTTCAGAGATTCCAACAAAATTTTGTGGGAGAATTCCAATAATTATAGCTTCATTTCCTATACAGAATGGCTTTCCTACTGAAATTGTTGTTGCAATACCTTACCGTATTGTAATGTTTCCAATAATTTAAGAGATTCCAACTAATTTTAGTGGAATAATTCCGATAATTATAGCTTCATTTCCTATACAGAATGGCTTTCCTACTAAAAGTTTTGTTGGAATACCTTACCGTATTGTAATGTATCCTAAAATTTCAGAGATTCCAACAAAATTTTGTGGGAGAATTCCAATAATTATAGCTTCATTTCCTATATAGAGTGGCTTTCCTACTAAAAATTTTGTTGGAATAAAAACTAAATTTTGTGGGATAATTCCAATAATTATAGCTTCATTTCCTATACAGAATGGCTTTTCTACTGAAATTTTGCCTAAATATTATAGGACATAGTCCTTTCTGTGTATTATTATTCTCTATACTGTATAGGGAATAATTTTCATTTGATCTGGTGGCCTAACCGTACTTTATTGGAACGGTGACAAAATGATATTGGATTTTTAGCTTGGAATATTGAAATGTTGCCTAAATATTATAGAATATAGTCCTATCTAAGTATTATTATTCCCTATACTGTATAGGGAATAATTTTCATTTGATTTGGTGGCCTAACCGTACTTTATTGGAACGGTGACAAAATGATATTGGATTTTTAGCTTGGAATATTGAAATGTTGCCTAAATATTATTGAATATAGTCCAATCTAAGTATTATTATTCCCTATACTGTATAGCGAATAATTTTCATATGATTTGGTGGCCTTACCGTACTTTATTGGAACGGTGACACAATGATATTGGATTTTTAATTTTTTGTATTGAAATTTTGCCTAAATATTATAGGCATAGTTTTGTTACCAATATGTTATAGGAATTCAATAATGTATACTAGTTTACTAGTTATTTTTACCATACTTTATTGGAATGCTTCGAAAATTTCAAGTGGGATTTTCCCTATACCGAGTTGTTAATTTACCATATATAGTAAAGCTTTAGCCAAGTTCACGCTACAATCCAACTTATATTGTTATTTTTCCTATACATTATGGAACATAAACTCACTCACCATTCTGTTACTTTAATGGGTATACTAACAATAAATTTATTGAAGTTTTAACAATACGTATGTGGTGTTCTTCTACACCTCATTGGAATATCACCTTGATAGTATTGGTATTTCGATGTATCGGTAATAAGCCTTATTGTATTGGTACTTATTCCGATATGTTATTGGAAAGCTTCCTATCTGATATGTTATGAATTAAAGTTTGCAATAAATATAGGTGAGATTTCAATATATTTTTGCTTTTGACAATACTCTATCGGTATTATATCCAATCTGCATAGGAAAACGTGATTTATTTCTATTCCTATAAATCAAAAAATAATATAGGCAAAATGCCTTATTTTTGTTGAGATTTTATCAATTAAATTTGTAGTTCTAACAAATTTATTGTTTAATGACAGATATTTTCCTTAACAATATTTTATAGGAGAAATACGCATTCACTTTTCTCTGAGTGTGACAGCCGCTTCTCGATTTGAAGTGAGAATCGACTCAAAAAGCACTAACACATGTTACTCAAATGTCAAAAAGAAAATTTTCTTCAAGGAATGTTTTTTAAGAGCCATAGGTGTTTCACTCACACAAAGGAAATTACGTTAAACTGAATAGAAACAATTTTGGGTGTTCCATTGGTTTTTAAAATGAGTGCTTCCCCGAGTGAAACCAATGGAAAGCGACATTACGTTTGACCTCGCTACAAGTTTTTCTATTTTTATTTATAACCACTAGCTGAGTCACCCAGCCTTGCTCGGGTCTGTAGTTTTAAGATTCCCGTTCCGGTTCTTCTTTTCTTATGGAAATATGGGTACGAAATATAATCGAAAGCACTGAGGGGTACTATGACATCCTAATGCTGAAAGAATTTTTGGAATCTGTCAAGTTCTTTCAAAGTTTCCGTTCCCAATCCCTATTCTGTTCGAAAATGGGGACCAAACTATGACAGGAACCATCCCTTGATTAAACTGCATTTTCCCTAAAAATTTCATAGACACGGTTATAAATATATACATTTATGTATAGATGGATATTATATTAGCTTTAAAATTAAATGAAACCTCATTCCACATTTCAGAAACGCACAATGGATCCATCGCCAATAACAGTTACAAGTGTGGCGTTTATTGCCATTTTGGTTTTTATGGCCGTTCTAGCCTGCCACTATTTTAGTCCAAAAACAACATCATGGATACTTTCCAGCAAAGAAGAGACAATACGATTATCAAAGAACAAACTTTTCAACGCAAACGGTTACTTGGTTTGTGACGAATTCCACAATTAAGATATGCGCCTTTAGCAGCATCATTTTTGTTTTTTCAGATTCAATCTGGTTCTGACTTTTTACTTAGTTCCAGTGGCAGCTTCAAAAGATTTGACTCAGTTGACCGTGATTGCAAAGAACTCGGCCAAAACACAACACACATGCCATTATGGAATATACCACAGTCAGATATACCACCACAACCACTGAGGCCAGCTCCTGCTCCGCTTCCATCAAAAATAACCGAAGAAGAATCACAAGACATACAAAATGAATTCATAACAACAGCTTCCATCACTCAACAACCTCATCCAATCAGACAGTCTGCCACGATAAATGCGCTTCCAAATGGTCATACTTCTTCCTTCAACTCTCAATCGCTCAAAAGAAATCTCTCCACACCACTGAGTTTTGAGTCGAAAAAGTCTTCAATAACTGCTGCCATTCCAAGGCCGACAATTAAACGAGTAGGCACAGCCCCAAACGGCCAGCTGATAAATCTCACTGAAGCTGCATTCAAAATTCAACAGAAAGGTGAAGAAATGCAGCGTTCGAAAAGCACAAATCCATTCCTCAATCAATCAAACCAAGCAAAATACGCCGCAAGTCCGCCAACTACGCCATTAACAACAATCAATGAGATCGGTCAATTAAGTCCGACTGAAAAACCCTTGGAAATGAAAGTTCCAATTAATGATGACAATATAAATAAAAACCCATTTACAACTGTCGAAGTTCAGGAAGATCAGATAATAAGCCTTACAAATCCAGAACGAGTGGATAATGGCCCCTCAAAAGAGACGTTTATTAGCGCCATCTATGACTTTATAAACCAAATCCCTGCCAGCCAACCAATGTCACTGCCTTCAAACTATCAATCCAATAACCACTCTGAAGTACCTTCAGGAGAAGAGTCTGGCAGAAAAGCCTTCTTTCAATTCAGAAATAGGTCGTTCTCTGAGACTGAAGCAACTGAAATCGATTTGAAACAGTTCTGCAGCAACAGTAATCCGTTTAAGCGCAAAGGCAGTGTTGACATTCAAAAAACAACTTCGGAGGAATTGCTTTCGTCTAGGAATGGAAACATTCCCCTATTTCGTCGTCAGTCTTCGGTTGGCTTCGGTATTGGTCGAAGAAATAGCTCACAAAACTCATTAGACAGTGATAAAGGGTCCATGGATAGTATAATACTTCAGAGGGCAATATCTTGCGATTCAGTCAATTCAGAGTCATCGGTTTTATTGGGCGATTTGGAACAGCCAACTCCTGAGGTCACAGGATACCTCTGTGTGGGGCTCCATTGTGATAAGTGAGTATTACGAGGTTTTGAAAACATGGTCTATCATTAACCTTTCTTTTCTTGTGAAGAAATACTATCACAAATCAGAGTGTGGACGTCGTTGTTAATGTTATGGAAGCTAAGGATATTGTAGGGTATACCAATCTAGAGCCTTTCGATACTTTTGTGAGAATTTATTTAGTACCCGATCAAGCAAATGCTGTTCAAACAAAGGTGAGAATTTTGTGTAATTTGTTAGTTTACTGACTGTTTGTCTTATGTTTGTTTTAAGGTTATCAAGGGATCTCTGACACCAAGCTTTAATGAGACTTTTACTTTCCAAATGAAAAGACGACAGGGCCGACATTCATTATGGTTTCATCTTTACCACTGTGGCGATGTTCATACCTTGATTGGTAAGATGTTTATTTATGAAAATTGTAGAATATTGAAAATAGGTAAGAAAGTGAAAGAATGTTATTAGCACTTTGTCATTCCACGAAGTTTTGTCCCCAATACTTAAAAATCGCTGAATTCTGAGCACAAACTTGCATTTACTTTTTATTAATTGCTACGTTCTAATTGTTTATCCACGAATATCACTTTTCGCAAGGAATTAGTAAAGGCCCCGGCCCATAGAACGCGGTGCGTGCGGTAGAAGCGGCGCGGCAACTGATGCGGTTGGTTTTGCCGCGCGCAACTGATAGGGGTGACCCATAGAATCCGTTGCGGTGTTTTGACAGATAAATTTAGTCAAAATGGGGGCGTTCAAGAATCGCATCCGGATAGCTTGTTGTTGTTGTTTACGTGTGGGAAATCGAAAAAAATAAGTTATAATCGTCTAGCAATGATATTTTGAATGTTTTTCTGTTTTCAAAAGTCGAATTTTAATATTTCACAGCTGTTGTCTGTTTTCGATCGTTCAAAAAGGTATCTAGACACGGCTATCCAAGATAGGCTATCCGATAGGTTCTTGAACGCGCCCATTGTCATTCTTTCCATATAAGAGAAAACTTCAAATTGGTTGTGACTGCGCATGTCTCTCTTCTGTCACCGCGTGAGAGCCGCGGCAAAATAGAAGTTCGGCTACTCGGCGCGTGCGGCGCGTTGCTCGCGGTGCTTATGGGTCACCTCTCATAAGAACGTGTGTATTTAATCGAGCTGTCAGTTGAAAGCGGTGCCGCACGCACGCACCGCGTTCTATGGGCCGGGGCCTTAAGTCTTCCGAGAGTAATTACTCTGCCATGAAAAGCGCTTTCTCACTTAACCGTTCGGAATCGACAAAAACTTGTAGGTTTCTTCTTTCCTCACCTGATTGGGAGAAACGCACCAGACCCTGGAACTTCTCAAGCTCTGTTGTGCCCACCTTAAGCAACTTTTTTTTCTATTTCTATCCAAATATAAAACGAAGGAAAATTGAAAGGATCATCCCAACCTCAGAGCAGGGAGCATAGTAGTTTTGAGTAACGAGTCTTATGAGTTTCATAAAGTGGATCGTCTTAGAAAATCAGAATTTTACTTTGAGAAATTCTAGAAACAAAATCATTTATTGCGACAGTGAAAAGCAAAGGTCCAAATTGGTTTTGGTAAGTGCTAATCTTCAAATAGGAAGACATCCTTACAATAAATTCTGTGCGGGAAACTTAAATGCCTTAAGTTTAGTGTTTTGCAAAAATCCATGTAAATACAATCGAATTTAAAGCCATTTTAAAGATAGTTGGAACATTTATGATAATGAGTTAGCAGGTTGATTACAGGCGGTATTCTTTGGTTAAAGCCATGCTGCTGTGCTGATTGGAAATAATATTTTTTGTGTTAAATAAAGAGTTTGAGGGTGCATGAGAGTTTAAAGTACTATTCACATGAGAACGACCAACGAACGACGAATGAACGAAAATTCGTTAATTTTGACATTTCATTCACATGAGTGTTTTACATTCGTCACGAATAACGAACACAATTTACATGCAAAACAAAAATGGGGAATGATTTTGAGGTTAAGCACGCGCGAAAAATTTATTCGTTGGAGTGTGGACGGTATGTGGAACGAGAATAAAGTCTGACAGTTCGTACCTACTAGATGTTTATTCGTAACGAATAAACTTTTTTTCTCAATTTTTTTAATTTTAGGCACAAAAATAAAAGTTTATCCACCTAAAAATAAGTATGAACTATGTTTCCATCGTTTGCTTAAAAATTCGTGAGGAATTTATGCTAGTAAGGTACTTAAAATCTCATTTCTTTATTTATTCGTCGTTCGTTGGTCGTGCTCATGTGAATAGTCCTTAAGACTACAATTTTTGATATGTTGGTATCCATTATTTCAAACATCTAAATTACTCTCCACAAATCTCATTTTACACACTGGATATTCTCTCATCCATAATCAAAAATTAAATAAATAATCTCCAGGATAATTATTCATCTGGACTGGACCAGACAGAATTCCGGCTACTGTTTTCAAAAATGTTTCGAGAATTTTAAACCAACATCACTTTCACAAGGTGTGTTTCCAACGTCCTGGAAAACATCATACATTGTCCCCATCCATAAAATAGGACCCAAAAACGATTTGTCTAACTATCGTCCCATAGCCAAACTTTCCTGTATACCAAAGTTGTTCAAAAGCATTATTTATGATACACTGTTTATGATACACTTTCAATGTTTCTAATCAAATGGTTGCTGATGACTTACAAGCTTACTTTACCTTACGCGGCTTATATTAAATCAAAAAATTATCTTTATACCCGACGAAATCGAACTAGGAATGATGCTCGCCTTTAACACCGCCTTTCCTACCCACTCACTTAATCCCTCGGCCTTCCTTACTATATACTACCAGAATTTTAGAGGGCTCCGAACCAAAACGTCCTCAGTTTTTACTAATTCACAATCATTTCCTCATGACATTTTTGCTCTGACCGAGACTAACCTAACTCCAAATATTCTTGATAGTGAACTATTTACATCAGAGTACTTAATTTTTCGTCAGTACGGTCTGATCAATGACAGTGAAGAACTGGGCCGTGGTGTTTTGTTGGCGGTGAACTGTCGTCTTGATGTCAGTCCTTTCAATTCATCGCAATCAACAGATTTTGAATTTATAACAGTCAAAATCAAACTGCCCTCCCGATATATTTTCGTTATGTGTTGTTATATTCGCCCCTCTCAACCAACCATATCATATCAGCTCATAGTTGATGCAATCGACCATCTTTTCGATGCTGCTGACACCAACGACGAAATAATATGTATGGGTGATTTTAATCTCCCGTTTATTCAATGGTCTCCTTATAACGACGGTACTTACTATTATCCGTCAAATTCTGCATCTGAAAAAAAAATACTTTTCACTGACTGCATGCAAGACTCTAACCTTTTCCAAATAAGTGGTATTATTAACAACCTCAATAGGCAACTAGACCTTCTTTTCGTTTCTGATCCTGGTAACGCTATTGTGACAGCAAGTGGCCAACTTCTTTCTAAACTGGACGAATATCACCCATTTTTATCGCTTTCGTTCTACTATCACAATTCTCAAGCTAATATTGCCGTAGACTATTTCTATAACTTTAGAAAGGCTGGCTTTCCCAAATTAAGATTTTTGCCAATATTAACTTCAATTTTTCTCAAGACTCGATCGATCATGCGTTGTCAGTATTTTATTCAGAGATATTTAAATGTTTTGCACAATCAGTTCCTTTTATGCCTCGTAAAAATTAATCCTCCTCCCCACCTTGGTATAATTAAGATCTTCGGTCACTTCGCAACCTGAGGAATAACTTATGGAGAAAATATCTTCTTTCAAAATCAGTAAACGATTACCAAGTTTTCTCGTTCGTTTTTACACAGTTTTCTGAACTTAGTACACGTCTTTATCTATATCTATATCTTCTATACATATAATAAAAACGTAACAGTTTGTTTGTTTGTGCATGCTAATCTCAGAAACGGCTTATCCTATCTAGATGGGGTTTTCAGTATTATATTGTGGTAAGCTTCACTTAACATTTAGTTTTTATTTCATGTCAATCGGTTGATAAATAAAAAAGTTATGCCAATTCTTGCGGACGAAGTCGCTGGCACACCTAGTAACGAATATGTTCTTCAAATGCAATCTTCAATAAAGTTTTCAAATGCAATCTTCAATAAAGTTAAATCCTAAACGTTTTTATGAATTTATAAACATCAAAAGAAAATCTTAAACCTTAACAACTCATCTTCAGACCTTGAAACGATTGCTAATTTTTTCGCAAACTTTTTAACCAGTCATTTAGTGATTGCGAGGTAGAAGTGGATTTTCATTATTTCCAATGTCTAAATAACTCTCCACAAACCTCATTTCACACATTGGATATTCTCCGATCCATAATCAAAAATAAAATAGATAAACTACAGGATAATTACTCATCTGGACCAGACGGAATTCCTGCTATAGTCCTAAAAAACTGTTCGAGCATTTTTATCCAAACTCTTGCAGCCCTTTTAAGCTATCAATTTTACAAGGTGTATTTCCAACATTCTGGAAAACATCATATATAGTCCCTATCCATAAAAAAGGACCAAAGAATGATGTGTCTAACTATCGTCCCATAGCCAAACTGTCATGTATACCTAAGCTGTTCGAAAGCATTATTTATGATACACTGTCTTTCCACTGTAAATCTATTTTGGCTCCTGAAAACATGGTTTCCTAGCTGGTAGGTCAACTACGACCAATCTAGTGGATTTTGTTTCCCATACCTTGTGTACCTTAGAGAAAGCAAATGAAGTTGATGTTATTGCTACTGATTTTAGCAAAGCATTTGACAAAATGTCACATAAAATCGTACTTTTCAAACTTAAATCCTAGGCTTTCCCCCACTTTTTTTTCTTGGGTTTGTATCTATTTAACTCAGAGAAAATATGTAGTCTGCTTCAGATCATCTCTCTCCAACCCCTTCATAGCACCTTCTGGTGTCCCTCAAGGCAGCCATCTTGGTCCACTATTTTTTATTTTAGCGATTAACGATGTCAAAATCCTTGATTGTAACGTTTTGATACACGCGGATGATATGAAAATATTTAGAAGCATTCTATCCCCCGTTGACTCTTGTATCTTACAAGATAATCTAGACATTTTTTCAGTTTGGTGTCACAAAAATAATTTAGAACTCAACGTTAGCAAATGCCACGCTATAACTTTTTCCCGCAAACGTCTACCCCCGCCCCCTCGGTGCTATTATCTACAAGGTGAACCAATACACGTTGTCTCTTTTTCTCGTGACTCAGGTGTCATTTGTGATAAAGAGCTCAACTTTCACTCCCACATTGAACATGTTATAAAAAAAGCAAACAGCATGCTCGGATTCATAAAATGTTGGTCGAAATTTTCGGATCCGTATATTCTCAAATCCCTGTACGTTACTATTCAATCCTTGAATATGCCTCCCAATTGTGGTCACCATATCAAATTACACAAGCTAAACGCCTCGAAGCTGTCCAACGTAGATTTCTCCTTTACGCTCTACGCAAACTTCCCTGAGAAGATAGATATCACTTGCGTCCATATGCTGATCGTCTGCAACTTATTGATCTTCAGTCTCTTCAAAGAAGTCGCGAGATCTCAGATATCGTATTTGTTCAAGATCTTTTGAGTGGAAACATTGATTGTCCGTCGCTATTGAGTTTAATATCTTTTAATGTAAATTCACGGAATCTTAGGACTGTTCCCCCTTTCCGAATTCCCTATCACCGTACGAACTATAGTTTCTACAACCCTATGTCACGTATGTTACGTAATGTCAATGAGTCCTTTAATTTGTTCGATTTCCATACCTCGAAATCAACCCTTCGTGAATATCCTGCTTTCCACTCACAATGAATTGAAGCCTCCTAATTTTATTTTGCTTTTGTAATTATTTTTTACTTTAGATTTAAGTTTTACTTGTACTAAGTGTAAATAAATTAAAATTAAAATAAATTGAGTCGGGAGCAGATATTAACGGGGAGCTGCAAAAATAATTAATCTCAATGGAAATGAAAATAACGGTGGTTGATATCCTTTAAGGGAGCTAATTCACTGTATAGTCATCCAATTTCTTCTTTGAGTTAACAAAACGCCAAAATGATTTCGAATCATATTTGAGAGAAAGACAAATAAGACTGAAATAATTAGAGAGTTAACTTTGGAGAGAGTATTGAAATTTTCAAAAACACCAATGTGCAAATGTTGGTCAGTTTTAGAATGCTTTTTAATATAAGCCTTTGAGGCTTTATTTATTCCTCTTGATTCACAAAACCTTTAGATCTTTGGTGTACCAAGGCTTCAATTTTGAAGAATTTTTTGGGGACTAATTTTTTTACAAAGTTTTCCAAAATCAGGTAAAAACATTTGACTGCGTCGTTCATGTGGATGTTGTCAGAATCTGAAATATTACGGATATGGTATAAAACAGAGCTCAAATGTTATATAATACATACATAAATAAAATTATATTCTTGTGCTCGTGGGAGTATTGGGATGAAATAGTGCCTTTGGTACTTAGGCATTCTAATTATGAAAAAAAAATTATGAAATCGGTCCGGTAGTTTTTAAAATCCGATCGTTATAAAATACATCAATTTCTGAGGTGTGGAAATTGATTTTAGTGTAAAATTTTTATTCTAATGATTTTTCCGATACGATAAGTGATGCAAGAGCAGGAGTAATTCTACTATTTATACTTTTTGAATTAAATGAAACAATCCATTTTACTTCGCAGGAGAATCTGAATTGGAAATAGACGAAATAGTTCGCCCAATGACAACGTGGCTAACTCTATCTGATACCAGAAAGCAAAACGCTAAGTGGGGTGAACTTATGTTCTCTTTGAGTTACTTGCCAACTGCTGAACGCCTTACCGTTGTTGTTGTGAAAGCTCGAAATCTTAAGTTCGATGGAGAACCCGCAGCCAGCAATGACATTCAAGGAATTTTCATCAAGGTAAGTCTTTTGAATTGAAATAAAAATGAAATTTATGTAATGAAAACAAATTTCATCCTAGGCCTATTTGTTAAAGGACGACAAAAAGGTTTTCAAAAAGAAAACCTCACTCAAACGGAAGGATCATCGATGTCCGATTTTCAATGAATCAATGATATTCAGTATACCACCATATGCACTGAATGCGGTTCACATCCGCTTAACAGTAATGTGTGCAACAGGTACAGCAGTTGTTCCTTTGGGACATGTAATTGTTGGTAGCACTACAACAGGTAAGGGTCTACGCCATTGGCATCAAATGTTGTCTAGCCTTCGAAAACCAGTTGCCATGTGGCATATCCTTCGATTTGCATCATCTGCTGTTCAAAGATATGAAAAGAAGAGAATATTCGTTGAGCGATAAAAAAAAAACACTACATTTATAAGTTTTATTTCACCGAAAAGTAACGTCATTTAATTTTGACCTCTCGCCTCGTTAAAACTAAGAGAAGTCTTTACTTCGCTTTTTGGGGTAAGGCATAGTCTAAGACAACGCGCATTGCCCGCTTAGCCCTCCATCAAAACAAAACAAAAAAAAAAACAAAAAACAAAAAAGAAGTTAAACTTTTTTCATACGTTTTTGTAATGCCCACTATCAGTTCCGAGAACTTTTATAGTAAAACAAAAATTATATATCTTCGTTATGTATATGTATGTATGTCGAATACAAAATTGTAATTATAAAATTGTTACCAATGACAGTACCAAAAAAGTATAACTACTTTATAGTGATGACTTCCTGCTTTAATCAAAAATATAGGATTAATGAAAATTATTTGTGATTGCAATTAGAACACCATCATGCATTCCTCCATTTTACACTAATCTAATCACACAAAAGTTTTTAGAATTAGAATTTCCATAATCAGAATTTAAAATGTTTCGTCAAGGAGCTAAAAGTACATTAAACAAATTGCTAAGTGTAAAAATTTGCTTTGGTTGTTTCAAGTCATTGATAAACCCTTTAATTTTTAGTTCACTATAAATAAATTGAACAATTTAAAAAACTGGGCACACAAGTATTCGCAGCTATTTACTATCCCTAGAAGGATTAGAGAATCAAAAAAATTAAAATTCATTATTTTCTTCTTCTTTTTTTCTTGGAGTGTAATGAAATTTTTCTCGTTGCATTGATAACCCTTCATAGCTTTTTTCATTGAAATGATGATAGATTTACTTTCAAATCTAGAATTACTCCTTGCAATGAAGCATGTTTTAAGGTTTTTTCCTGTTATTGGGGATTAAACTGATGTTCACACATAAGAATTCATATTTCCATATATTGCAATTGGTTTTTTTTTGCAAATTAGTGAATTTTAACTTATTTACTAGTTTCTTCGTAATTTTTAGCAATTTTTTCAACTTAGCGCTGGCACAACAATTTTTAAAAGTCAAAAAACATGAAAAGATCAGGTTGAATAATATCAATGGGCACGTTCAAGAACCTATCGGATAGCCTATCACGGATAGCCGTTGTTGAACTTACTCAAGGGTTGACCCAGGTTTTCTTGACAACCCTATGAGTTGTCAAAAAAAACCTGGGTTTTCCAGTCCTCAAAAAACGCTAAACCACAAATCACCACACATCCCTGTCATTAAAGAAAAAATACATGCCATTTGACAGCCCTCAACTCGCCACAGCAAAAAGCTAGGGTGAGTTTATGGAAAGCCTAGGTCAACCCTAGGGCTCAAAAAACACTCAATTTGACAATTAGGGTAACTTTAAACGCGTTGTGGCGACCCCAGGGCGACCCTAGGGCTTCAACGAACAAACCTTTAGATACCTTTTTGAACGATTCAGATATCTTTTCCAGATTGCTGAAGACAACAGCTATGAAATATCAAAATTCGACTTTTGAAAACAGAAAAACATTCAAAATATCTTTGCCAGACGATTATAAATTATTTTTTTTTCGATTTCTCATGCGTTTTGATAGACTCTAGTGCTGAATTAAATGCACACCAAAATAAAAACATGAAAAGAAATAAAAAGAAATTTTCTATCAGCTGATCACTTGAATAGATAGGTATACCAAAAATACTCGGATGCATTTAGATAGTTTTTAGTAGAAATGGGTTTGTTTACACGTAATCAACAACAAATAGCTATCCGGATACGACTGTTGAACGCCCCCAATGCTTACTTTTCTGAGGTCAGCTGGCCTTTCCAGCACTTTCCTGGATTTCTTTTTGCGTTCTTCTTTCGAAAACTGTTCATCCGCACATGTTTCCAATGATGTCCATTTACCCGATTTTTAGATGATTATCGATCCAGGGTCTTTCGTACTTCGGAAAAAATTGGGGGTTTTCAAGCAAAAGGTATATCAATTGGCTCTCTGTATTTATTACCTAGTACCTACTCTGTCCTGCTGACCAATCAACGCCCGAGTTTTAAGCACAGATCACACTTAGCTCATTTCCAGCAATCAGTAGTGTGGCCGCAATTTCCCGCCGCGCTGCCGCAACGCTGCGCTGGCCGGCCGTTGGATGGCTTATTGTGATGTGTGAACAAACGCAATACTAACTTTCAGCTGGTGTGTGGCTAAATTGCGAGCGATCAAGTTTTGGCAGCAAATAACGGCTTCTAGCACAGAGATGGTGCATATTTCGTAAATTTTCTTTCAACACCGAAAGAAACAGATCTACGTGACGGCTAGCTTGACAACGAGAGAATAAACTCAGAGAGGTTGGAAGTGAAAAAAGCCAATGTTTGTATTGTTTTCAAGAACTAGAAGGTGAGAAGGCACCGCGCCGATAGTGTGGTGTGAACGAATAGCCCGCAACTGATTTCTGATGCTACTGCCGGTCGAGCAAACCTTTACTTCTCTGGCCCCTAATTTTCATTTGCTTAAATTGTTTTATTTGTTACAGAAAAGCTGAACGGATAGTAGTGTTATGCTGGATTTATATGCATCTGCTAGTACAGAAGTACAGAAAAGTAAAGCGGGACGGATATAGATTATACCTATAGCACAAAAGTTATAAAGAGAAACTCGATATCGCTTTTGGAAGATGCTATAATCATTTAAAACTTGTTGACAGCTCTGGATTCGAAAACAAAATGTTTTTGTGTCAAAGTAAATTTTTGTTTTTAATAAACTCACTTACTCTTTTTTATATATTAATAGTTTGCAATAGATATACTGGCACTTGAACTAATAAAATTAAGGCTGCAGAAGTTCCTATAATGCAGATGAAATCATCTGCATTATAGGAACTTCTGCAGCGGCACTGGTCTTTTCGTGTGAATCTTTTATGTTCAACCACAAGCCCGTACTACCCGAAGCCGAAGGGAAATTTCGTTCGATTCGATTTCGTTCCGTTTTTACTCACGGATGAAATAATGAAGCTAAAATCGAAGCGAAGTTTCATAGATATTTCTTATGGACGTGTGTTCCTGTTTGATGTGTCATAATCCACAATCAGAGCATGAACTTATGTTTAGTGGAGTTGCGTCCCTGTGCCAGTTTATTCACATTGAAAATTAGTTAAAATGCAAACGGTGAGACTTCTTTCCATTACGAAATGATATTTGAGTTCGCAGAAAAAGGAACTAAGTCCCTTACTGCCATTTCATCATGAAAATAACCCTCGTGGGCCTTACTTATATAACAAAGAAGAATTAAGGCCCACGGGTCTTATTGCCGCGGGCCTTAATGCACTGCACCGTTAAAAGCAACTCGATGGTTTGAAGCTCACGAGATCTATCACTTAATTAAATATTAATAATTGTACGAAAGCATCGTGGACTTATGCGATGAAAGACGATGGTTAGGTGTTGCTTTTCTAATGCCAACCGATTACAAAATAATTACTGTTATGAAAAAGAAAATTAATATTACAATCGACAACATCTTTGCAGGTTTTCTTTTCCAGTTTTTGTTTGAGGACTTCTGAAACACGGCAAAAAATGTCGAACAAAATAAGGAATGAGTTGTATCACTAATATTCTTACCTCAACTCGACCTAACGTAGCCCTAACGTTTCTGCTAGGGGCGAGCTCAGGAAACGAACAGGCTGTCAAATGGGGTGTGAAACGAAAGGGATATGTGGTGATTTAATAGCTAAGGGTTTTTGATGCAAAAAAATCTGAACCTAAAAACTGAGTGCCATTTCGGAGTAAAGGGCTCTGTAAGAATCGAGCATTGTGCGACTATACTTAGCTCCAATACCCTGTTCGGGTTACTTTTATTTGTCTACGGACTTTATATTTTGCTAAATTTTTTGGTACGACCAAAAAAAATTACGTCTCGTTCGAGTGTTTACAGAGACCCAAAAAAGAGGAACATGAAAAGAGTACAGGCAGCATGTTCGATTGTTTAAAGAGCAAAATTGTTTAAAGTAGCATACAACCTTTTCTGGTAAATTTTGTTATTTCTTAACATCATTTTATTATTTTATAGAACCATTGTGAATACTTGCTGCCCAAAGATTTGTTTATCATCTGTGTTAATTTTAAAACCGTTACATTATCTTAAGCCATATTTTGGACCAAGGCTCTTGACTATCTCACAGAAAAAAAAACAAAGATTTCTAAACATAAAACTATCCATAAGACATTCAATCTCAAAAAAAAAAAAATCACAAATAATAAAAATTACTAACCTTTCATCATAACTTAACCCAAATTACTAAGGAAAACAAAAAACTACACAACCTATACTACAATACTTACTATTTGATTAAATTTTTATACCTTCTAATGAGTGAAATGATAAACATACATATAGTAACACATACCCAATTTAAATTAATATTAAAAAGAGAAAAACCAACGCAAAATTGATAAATTGCGAAATGTGGCAATCAGTGAAAACATTGGAAAAGTAAAAAAAAAAACTACCGTTTGACTGTGTCCCTTTTTTCAAAATAAACAATGATTTTTTTCATAATGTTGTGATAATGGATATACCTTTCAGAAAAAGCCTTCTCCTAGAATTAAATACAAAGAAAGAAAAACAAAAACTTAATAAAACAAAACAAAATAAAAACTATAGAAATATTGAAGTTAAATTGTTGGAATTTCATACCATTAATTATATTATATAAAACAATTAATACAAATGTTGTGTTTAAATTTAAAAACCAAATTGAAAACTAAGCAATAAATTTGTTTTGTTGATCACTTTTGTTAATGATTATATATTTAACAAATACAAAAAAGCAGTAAAATAAACTCCAGAACACCAATATTTATATAACATTGATGATATCAATTTTAATTTCAAATGAATTTTTATAGGTTAAGTGAACTTGTAATCTAGATTTCCTGTTTTTTGAAGAGGACAAACGAGAAGCAGTTGCGACTTTTAAGAAATATTTTGTACTCAGTTTGAATGATTTCATTGAATGTTATGTTTTGTGCAGTTTTTATTTTTTCTTACTTTTTTATCATCTTTTGTAACAAGATTCGCAAGCATCTGGGCCTGGATGCCGTAACTTTTCTGACGATAATCGTCAAATTGTATATCGTCAATTGTAAGGTCAAAAGATGGTTTCATGGAACTTCGCTTTCATCGATTGAAGGCTATAGACGTCTATATTAAACGTCTTTTTAGGTGAAAGCGAATGCAAACGAATTTTACACACGTGAATTTGCAATGTTCGTTCAAAAGTATTTATTTGCTATGTATCGCTCAAACTTTGCGGGATATATTGTGGTTTCTGTTCTGTTTAAAGCGTTAAATATTATCTATACTGACTGAAATTTGGCTAAAACAATTGCGACATTATAAAACTTTCCCAAAATTAAGATACGCGACTCTTTCACAGTACGTACTGCCTACATAAATGAATTCGCTTACTTTGCTTGAGTGAAATAATGAAACTTTGCAAAAATGAAATAATCTCCCAAGTCAAAGTGACTTTGCAGTCACAGCAGCTGCAAATTCAGCTTTCGAAGTTGAGCTATGCAGCGCGACATATGAGAACACCCACACCTCCACCGACCGGTGCAACGAAAAACTCAGCGTTTCCGTACATCTGTAGTTGTCGCGGTGGCTGTTTTTTTACGCTGCCGCCACTGCAAAGAAAGGTTTGGTTTGGGGAAACCTTAAAAGACCAACCAATTCCATTTTATTTCATTTCATTTATTTATTCTGCAATTAAGCTCATATAGTATCTTATAAAATAGAGCTAATTTCTATATCTTAATACATTGCTAACAAAATATGTGCTTTTTCAGTCGTAGCAACGACAATAGCCGTGTTTTATTGGGAATTTCTATATTCACTTCACTTGCGAGTCTCAATAACACGCTTTTTTGGCAATATTCACTTACCAAGTTCACTTTCCCATAAACGCCATTTACCAGCCATCCCTGTTGTTCACTTCTGCAAGCGAGTTATTTTTGTCCACTTACGCTATTCACTTTAGAGTTGTTGTTTTTCCATGAGCGATATCTTGCGATGTTTTGCTGAAGTGAATATAAATTCCCAATAAAACACGGCTAATTGCAGGTGTCAAAATTAATATCGTTTTGCATTGACGAAAAGAGTTACTCCTTTTGTGAAAAGATCTACTTTTTTTCCATTTTTAATGTTTCATTGAAAAAAAGAGTAGTTCTGGAGTTACTCTAAACGCCAAAGATCTACTCCAAATCGGTTGGGAGATCTACTCTGAAAATTACACACACATGCAAAAACATCTGTTGTATCAAACGTCAAATGGAAAAAAATTGTTGTGAAATTTGTTTGGTGATTATTAAAATTGAAAAGAAAAAAGAAAGTAATTGAATATGAGTGCAGAAATATGTAAATAATTTAGAATTTGTTATTTCGCTGCATTATTTGTTGTCATCTTCTTCGTCGTCATCCCTTTCCAATCCATCCATCATCTACATGGAGTGTAAAAAAAAGATTGAAAAGATGCAAGTGGGGGCATTCACTGCCTTAGTAACTACGGCGTAATCAAGTCATTAGAAACAACTGCGAAATGAGTTGAAAATTTTTCACCCCACGTAATGTTAAAATTTCAGATATAAAGTTAATTTAGAATCATTTCGACGTTTCACAATCGGCTGTTCGGAAAAAAATACGAAAGATTACAAACAAAAAAGGATTTACTGCGTTTGTAGTTCAATTTTGCATTCACAAAAACAAAACACAAAACAAGTGACTACAGAAGTGAATGCACCCAATGCTATTCCTGATAATTGTCACCAATACTAAGACAAAACTGTTGAAAAATGTTTCATTGAAAAGAGTAGTTCTGCATTTGAGAGTAGTTCTTTTGGATTTCAATGAAAACCGCTATAAGTTGCACAGCGTCATAATGGGCACGTTCAAAAACCTATCGGATAGCTTATCTCGGATAGCCGTATCTTAGATACCTTTTTGAACGATTCAGATATCTTTTTCCAGATTGCTGCAGACAACAGCTGTGAAATATTAAAATTCGACTTTTGAAAACAGAAAAACATTCAAAATATCATTGCTAGACGATTATAATTTATTTTTTTCGATTTCCCATGCGTTTTAATAGACTCTAGTGCTGAAATCAATGCACACCAAAACAAAAAGTCAACATGAAAAGAAACAAAAATTAAATTTCTATCAGCTGATCACTTGAATAGAAAGGTATACCAAAAATACTCAGATGCCTTTAGATAGCTTTTTAGTAGAAATGGGTTTGTGACTCTGCTAAACGTTTTAACACGTAAACAACAACAAAAAGCTGTCCGGATACGACTGTTGAACGCCCCCAGTGAGAACTTTAACTCGTTTGCATTCACTAAATTCACGCGAGTAAAATTGGCTTGCACCGGAACCGCAATCTTAGAAGTTACGGAATCTAGGGCCTGACTTTGAGGGTGTTGTAAAAATGTTCTTTTACTTTTCGAGTGTTGTTTTTTTTTTTCGTTTTTACAACGTAAGTACATAATGTGTGTCCAGCATATGTAGTTGTTGCTGCATTCTTATCGAAATTGTCTGATTTGAAAGACTAAAGGTTTTGATTCAATTTATGTGTGTGAGAAATAAAAGCATTTCCTTATTCTGGAAGGTTTGCCTGTTAACGGAGAAAAGGGATTAGCTGCATCGAGAAACTTCTGCCTAAGAGCATAAGATAAAAAAAAAAACATCGACTGAGCTTTAATTTTGTGCAATATGAGGATGAAAAGAACTGAATGCGATTATAGTAAACGTAGAAACAGCACACATTTGTCATATGTAGAAATGCACACAGTTTTATAATTTTATACTTTCTTCCATTTTTATTAACCATAAGCAGCACAATTTAATGTAGACAAATGAGCACCACCTCAAATATTTAAATCGTTCTTTGCTTTGTAAGGCATGACTTGAGATACAAAATACAATATGTCATCTCCGAAGAAACTTGAGCATAGTATTATTGAATAAGTTTTCCAAAAACCATATTTTCTTTTTCACACAAAACATTTCAAATAACTAAGAAATTCTTTTATGGACAACTTTCTAAAGTACCAGGCTGGTGTTCATTCTTATAGATTTTAAGTGATTTTTGTTTTACAGCAAATAAAATATTATCATTTGAAGCAGTTGCGATTTAAAGTTTTAGTATATATGACAATAATAAGAACAAAAACAACAATTCATACAATAACTTCTTCTTTAACATTAAACTCTATAACTTATACTGTTTATATTAATTTTGAAGTGACTTCACACTGTTTTAGTTTTCTCGATCCATATCATTGTTAAGTTTAAAACAAAAATTATTTGGTTTGTTGGAAAATCAAAAATAATTATTTACAATTAGATAATCAGTAAATCCAAGGCCACAGTCTCGCTCGAATTAAATATACATACATAAATATTAAAAGAGCATGTCGTTGAAACGCCAAACAAAAAAACACCAATTTACAAAATATGAAAATGACATTTTATTTAAGAAAGAAATAAAAAAACATACAATTTTTATACTTTTGGTCAGTCGAATTTAACGTGATAATGGATACGATATAGTTTACTTTTTCTTTACTCAACTTATTTCTCAAGGTGCTAATGAGTTAGTTTAGCAAAATTTTCTCTTCTATTTAAAATTTTATAAACTATCGAACAAAAAAGAAAGAAAAATAATATGTATTTAAACGAGCGATGAAACACAAGTATATAATGAAAAATGTTGCAGTGTTATTACTATTGATTTTAAAAATAAATATTTACTATATAGATTATTATATATTATACATACATATATTATATTGATTGATTGAAATACATTTGTAATTTCGTTATTTATTCGAAAATAAATTAAAGTATATTGTTATAAGAAGCAATTTCGTTTTTGTTGTATGATCGGGGATTCGAATGACAAAATAAAAGGATGTCACAAAAATTCTCGCCTTTGGATACGTTTTAGAATAATTTTTTCGAGAATCCTTTATGAAACATCAAATTGATATTCAGATAAAACTGGAGTGATGTCATAAATTTTTAATTATTAGAATTGTTGAGATGTGGTACCCGTGGTGTGATGGATAGCATGTCCGCCTGTTAATCCAGAGGTTCGAGTTCGAATCCCACCAGAGGCAAAAATGTTTTTTCTACGGGTATCGCCTTTCGCGAGGAATTGGCAAGTCCTCCGTTAGTATTCATTGCCATGAAAAACGCTTTCTCAATTAGACGTTCGGAACCGGCAGAAAATTGTAGGTCCCCTCCATTCCCTCACAAGGGATGGTTGTGAGAAATGCGCTAGGCCCAGGGGCTCCTCGCTCTGTTGCGCCACCCTATTTATTTTTATTTTTTTTTTAGAATTGTTGAGCACAAATTTAATACTCAGATATGGGTTTAGGTTTCGGAAAGTTACATTTTGTCTCAGAACGAATAAACACAGTTTGTCCCTCGTGATCTTCCTAGTCTTTTCCATTTATTTGATTCAATTCAATCAACTCCAGGTTAAAAACAAAGAATATTTATCAATTCATCTTTGTTGCCTGTTTTTTTTCTTGCTTTTCTTTCGTGGTTAGAAACATAGCGATTTAGCAAGAAAATTTTAGTTCTTGTTGCGTTTTGAGTTACTTTAACATGACGCGGTAACAAGTTCTAAAGCGGACGGAATATACAAAGAATTGACGCTCAGATTTCAGAATCTCAGAAGATGAAAAACTGTGACATCTACTATGGCGACTGCTACAGACAACAGAAACAGCGCTTATTTGGGTGCGGATTTGTCGTTAGATTGAAGTTAAATTGAGATTAGATAATGGCTAAATTCGCCAACATTGGCCTTATATGCGCCCACGCCCCCACAGAAGAGAAAGACGACGATTCCAAAGACTGAAATAGAGAGGTGCCATGACAGGAACGAGATTCGGAAGTTTTACCAAAAGGTAAAAAGATCCTGCCAGGGTGGCAAACCCCGAACTCAAGCCTGTAAAGACCAGCAGGGAAACATAGTTATAGAGTCACAGTCGCTACTGAGGATCTGGAAAGATCATTTCTGCAGATTGCTTAACGGCGATGAGGACACAAATTCCGCTGTCAGGCAGATTGCCCCATTCAGCTTGGACGATGATCAAGAATGCCGTCCTCCCGACCTAGAGGAAGTTAAGCAGGTGCAGATGGCCTTGATGCCGAACTTTTCAAGGCAGCTGGAGATCAGTTGGAAAGGAGCATGCACTAGCTGATCTGCATGATATGGTCGGAAGAAAGCATGCCCGATGAATGGAACCTCAGTATCGTATGCCCGATCCTAAAGAAAGGAGACCCTCACAATTGCGCCAATTATAGAGGGATAAGCCTCCTCAACGTCGCTTATAAGATCTTGTCTGCTGTAATATGTGAACGTCTTTATCGAAAGCGGATGAGGAAACCCTTGGTCGTTTCGAAAGAAAAATTCTCCGAATGATCTTTGGTCCCGTATGCGAAGACAATGTGTGGAGAAGAAGATACAATAACGAGCTGTGTGAGCTGTACCGCGACATGTGCATAGCCAGAAGAGTACGCATCGCGAGGCTACGATGATTGGGTCATGTAGAGCGGATGGACCCAAACGCTCCGGCTCGACGGGTTTTCGAAAGCATATTGCAGGGAAATCGCGGAAGGGGTAGACCTCGTCTTAGGTGGCGCAATCAAGTGAATGAAGACCTCAACCGACTAAGAGTGCGAAACTGGAGAGAGCTCGCCCGAAATCGAAGTCGTTATAGAAGGATGTTGGTTGAGGCCCAGGTTCACCCCGAACTGTAATGCCCACTAAGTAAGTAAGTAAGAGGCTCAGATTTTAAACATGAATGGTGAGGATGATTTAGCTGACGTTATCTTACCAAAGTATAGATTGTAATTTTGTGAAAATAATATAACTATCAAGGAAAATTCCGGACAACATTTTAGACAAATTAGGTAATCTATCGTATCTACGTAGCCCAATGACAAAACGTAAGGTACAGTTAAAAGCGACGTTGCAATTGCATGTAAATATCACAACCGTATATTACAATTCCAATGGCTTTTGTAAGCAGTAAACGTGTTTTAAATGGTGTAAAAGTCTGAGCTACCCATAATTTACATAGTACTCAATAAACATTGCCAACAAGTATGTTTATATGGTCATCCCAAACCAAGACGCGGTTAAAAGTTATTTTTAATTATTTATTATTAAATATTGTAACGTGCGCTTAGTTCGCAAAATAAAACTTCACCTTTCAAATTATTTCTATCACTTTTATTCAGTATCTATACTTTATTCGAACTCAACTCGACTATTGGACTATCACTGGTTAACAACATTTCACTCTTAACTTTATCACTCTATAATCAAAACTGACTGCTCGTTGCGTCAGCGGTCCTATTTATATAGAACAACACTCATCTAGAGCGTTCCAGTTTCTTCTCCATGGTTTCCACAGTTGCTGTCAAAAATCTCTACACTCACACACACTGGCTTACAAGCAATGCCTGTCATTTTATACCATTCCATTATAGTGTTGCCAGTTGTGTTTTCGGTTAAACGTTTTCGATTAGGAAATTGGTATAAATGTTGGGTGTTCATTACACTGCCCCCTCCTTAAGATTGTTCGTCCCGAATAATTCCATCTGCAGCCTCGCCACTATATCGATGCAGCCGGTCACAATGAACTACTTTTAACTTGCCTCTTAATCCTCTTTGGATGCGGTAAACCACGTCGTTAATCCTCGTGACAACAGTATAAGGACCTTCCCAGTTCTGCTGAAGTTTCGGTGACAATCCCTTTTGACGATGAGGATTATAAAGCCACACACGATCTCCTGCTTGGAATCCTGCCGTTGTCGCTTTTGTGTCGTACCGTGTCTTCATCCGGTCGCTGTAGGTTTTCATCCGTTCCCTTGTTCTTTTATGGATGTCAGCGAGTCTCTCCTTGAGGTCATCCACATACTCGTTCGTGTCCTGTGGCTCCTCTGTGGGGCATCCAAATTTAAGTTCGCTGGGCAGCCGCATGGTTTTCCCGAACAGGATGTCAGATGGTTTTTGTCCTGTCGAGCTATGTACTGCACTTCTATAGGCCATCAGGAATAGCGGTACGTGCCTATCCCAGTCTCTTTGGTAGTCGCCTACGACCTTAGTGAGGTGTTCTTTCAAGGTCCGGTTGAATCTTTCAACCATCCCATCAGATTGTGGATGAAGCGGTGTGGTTCTGGTCTTCTTGATGCCAAGTAGTCCGCACACTCCTTGGAAGATGTTTGACTCGAAGTTCCTCCCTTGGTCGGAATGGAGTTCCATAGGTACGCCAAACCTACTTACCCAGTTAAACACAATCTGGTCGACCACCGTTTTGGCTTCTTGATTTGGGATGGCATACGCCTCAGGCCATTTGCTAAAATAGTCCATTACAACCAGAATGTACTTGTTTCCAGCGTTGGTCTCTGGAAAAGGCCCAGCCACATCTACTGCAATCCTCTCAAAAGGCGATCCAACGTTGAACTGATGCATCTTACCTTGAATCTTCCTACCAGGTCCTTTGGTTGCAGCACACTTGTCACATGTTCGGCACCACTTCTCCACGTCGTCTCTAGCATGTAACCAGTAGAACCGATGTCGCACCTTCTCCAGTGTTTTGTTAACTCCCAGGTGACCTCCAGAAGGTCCGTCGTGCATCTCCCGAAGAACTTCACTGACTTTCGATTGCGGTACGATCAGCTGCATCACATATGATTTACCGTCAACGGACTCCCATCTTCGCCTGAGGACACCTTCTTGCACATATAGTGAGTCCCACTGTGCCCAATAGGCTTTGAGAACTGGACTCCGGTCAGAAATGTCTCCCCATTCAGGTTTCTCTTCATTTTCTTTCCACGCGAGAATGGGTTCGATATCTGGATCCTCCTGTTGAGCGGTCCTCACTTCCTCATTGCTCCATCCGCATATGGGGTCAGCTCTTAGTCGCTGAGCGGTAATATTTTCTTTGTTTTCTTGTCGCCTACAATGCTTGCAATCCTCTTTGCGAGGTCTTCGGGACAATGCGTCGGCGTTTAAGTGCAGCTTTCCTCTGCGGTGTTGAATATGGTAGTCATAAGTCTGCAGTCTTTCTATCCACCTTGCGACTTGACCTTCTGGATTTTTGAAGTTCAACAGCCAGTTCAGAGCACCATGGTCTGTCCGCAGAAGGAATTTCTGTCCATAGATGTACTTATGGAAGTGCTTTGTTGCCAAGATAAGAGCCAGCAGTTCCCTTCTGGTCACGCAGTAGTTTCTCTCAGGCTTCGAGAGGACCTTACTATAATATGCCACCACTTTCTCTTCGCCATCATGCACTTGGGATAGTACCGCCCCGATTCCAACGTTGCTTGCATCTGCGTCGATGATGAATGTTTTGCCAGGTGTTGGATGTGCCAGCACTGACCATTTGAACTGCTTCCCTTTTTCGGTGAGCTGATGCAAACTCTTTGCAACTCCAGCAAAGTTCTTAACGAAACGTCGGTAATATGTGGCAAGACCAAGAAAGCTTCGGAGTTGATGTTTGTCCTGTGGTGTTGGCCAATTTTTGACGGAGTCAACTTTTTCAGGATCAGTCTTCACTCCTTGGGAAGAGATGATGTGTCCCAAATACTTAACTTCGGTTTTGAAAAGTGCACATTTTTCCGGATTCAGTTTAAGGTTAGCCTCTCGAAGTCTCTGAAACACGGCTTTTAGATTCTTGCAATGTTGGTCAAATGTTTTCCCGTAAACAATGACATCGTCCAAGTAGACAAGGCACGCTTTCCACGTCAGTCCTTGAAGAACGCACTCCATCAAACGCTCGAATGTTGCCGGAGCGTTGCATAGCCCAAACGGCATAACTTTAAACTGCCAGAGCCCATTACCTGTAGAAAACGCCGTCTTTTCACGATCATCAGGGTGGATGTCAACTTGCCAATATCCACTCTTCAAGTCCAGCGTCGAAAACCACTGGGCTCCCTCCATAGCATCCAGGGTATCACTGATTCTCGGCAGGGGATAGCTGTCCTTTTTAGTCACATCATTCAGCCTTCGGTAGTCCACACAAAAACGAGTGCTTCCGTCTTTCTTTTTCACTAGCACCACTGGTGAAGCCCAAGGACTTTTGGAATTTTCAATAAGCCCGTCCTTCTTCATTGCTGTTATCATTTCCTCAACCTCACCTTGTTTGGCCAGTGGAAGGCGTCTTGCTGGTTGACGAATCGGTCTTGCATCTCCTGTGTTGATGCGATGCTGCACCAACTGTGTCCTACCATATTGTCCCTTTTGCGATGCGAAGATGTCAGTGTACTCTTGTAGGAGATTTTCAGCCATCCTTGTTTGTTGGTGATCAAGGTTGGATGAATACAGTATTTTACTCTGATGGTTTTGAGCTCCTCCGGAGTTATAGTTTTTCTCGGGGCTTCGTCTGTGATCTTCGTAATTGCTGCAACCGATTCGCAACGTCCAACGACTTCTCCTTTCTTCAACCTTACATCGTACGGTCTGGTGTTTAGTAATCGTACGGGGACCATTTTGTTTTTCGGTGCTACTAGTGTTTTCCCAATGATGGCGCTTTGGGAGGAACACTCTGGGTCTGGTTCCACCATTAGGTATCGAAGGCTTCCAAACTCACCTTCCAGTTTTGTCCAAACGAACACTTCAGAAGAAGGAGGCAGAATCAGATCTTCCGTGATGACAGTCCTCAGTGTCGACGTACTTTCGTTCGAATAGGTCATTGGAAGTTCCATATTTTGGTACTTCAAAACCTGATTACCGATGTCCAAAATAACTCTGTGCTGTTTCATAAAGTCGATTCCAATGATGCACTCGTCACATATATCTGCCACCAGGAATTGATGAGTAAACACTAGATCGGCCAGTCGGATCTTAAGACACACTTCTCCATATACTCTTGCTGCTTCTCCCGTTGCGGTTCTTAGACGGTAGCTATTGGTGTTATGAAGCCACGTCGTCTTTACCAGGTCTCGACGTACTATGGAGGCTGTGGCACCGGTGTCGATGGTAGCCACATGTTTGGTCCCGTTAATAGTAGTCTCCACAGTCAGACTTTTGTTGTCTCGTTTGGTCTGTGAGACCTGGATGGTGGTTCTGGGGCCATCGATACAAGAAACCAGCCTCTGCCTCGGCTGATACGTAACGCTGGTGTTGTTGTTACCTTGTTCTGGGTTGGATCTCTTGCTTCCACAATGTTGACAAGCGGCTTTATTTGGTGGTAGTCGGCATTGACGCTGTAAGTGCCCGGTCTTGTTGCAATTCCAACATCTTGCTAGTCCGCTCCGCTGGTTCTTTTGTATTTCAGCTCTTTGGCACGAGCACTCTTCGACTATGGCTTCTCTAAGTCGATGTACTCCATGAGAAGCTTGTTCTGCTGCTTCAATTGTCAATGCGAATGCTAAAGTTTCAGAAAGAGTACGTGTTCTAGCAGTTCGCACAGACCTCTGAAGATTTATATCCGAAATGGCACGGACGAAGGACTCAACAGCAAGCTGGTTGATGATTTCTTCTCCAGCATCCGGGTATGCCAGGTGAACCAGTCTTTCGACGTCTGCTTGGAGCTGCTGTAGACTTTCACCCCTTTTCTGGACTCTGTTATTGAGTTGGACTCGGAAGACTTCTTTCAAGTGGCTATCGCCAAAGCGTTTATCTATAGCTGCCACGAGAGAACTGAAATCGCCGCCCTTACCAGCTGGAACTGTTTGAAGTAATTCAGCTGCTGGTCCTCTAAGAGCAAGAGTCAGTGCAATGTACTTGTCTTCGTCATCCCAGCCATTTGTTGTCGCGGCTGCCTCAAATTGTCTCTTGTAAACTGGCCAAGACGACTGTCCATCAAATGTTGGCGGTTTCATCTCCTTTTTCCTTACAAACTCTCCAGCAGACTCTCGAATTTTTATTTTCCGGATCTGGTCCAATTCCTTGGTCAGAACAGAGAACTGTTTATCGCATCGGCTTTCCAAACGATTCTCTACAACAGAAAGCTGTTTTTCCACACCTTCAACGCGTTCGTCTAGGACACATACATTTTTCTCAATGTTACCCAATTTGCCTTCTAGAATGTTTTTCTGACCTTCCAAAACATTCTGTTGCGCCTCAAGTCTTTCGAGAATATTCTGTTGTTCCACCTTTTGCTCGTTTCGTTGTTCTTCAATCAGCTTCTTTTGTTCGTTTCTTTGTGTTTCAAGTTGTTCGAGAACATTCTGCTGTTCCTTCTTTTGCTCGTTTCGTTGTGCTTCCAGTTGTTCGAGAACATTCTGCTGTTCCTTCTTTTGATCGTTTCGTTGCTCTTCCAGACGTCCGAGAATATTCTGCTGTTGCTTGTTTTGTTCTAATAAAATCTTCATTATACTAGAAAAATCTACACTTTCATTTACTTCCTCTTCTTCCACTTCTATTTCAAAAACAAAAGTGTTTACGTCTTCCCCTTGCTGTTCCAAATAGTTACGCAAGCGCAGGACGAGCTCATTTTTCGATCCCGCTCTAGAAAGATTTCGCTTACCTAACTCACTTTTAAGCTCAATGCAGTTGAGCTCTTCTAACAACTTACCCATTTTCACTGTATATAATTATTATTTTTCTTTTTACTTTTTTTTTTTTTTTACACTTTACTAGTCAAATAAGTTTTATTTACACTTCTGACACCAATGTAACGTGCGCTTAGTTCGCAAAATAAAACTTCACCTTTCAAATTCTTTCTATCACTTTTATTCAGTATCTATACTTTATTCGAACTCAACTCGACTATTGGACTATCACTGGTTAACAACATTTCACTCTTAACTTTATCACTCTATAATCAAAACTGACTGCTCGTTGCGTCAGCGGTCCTATTTATATAGAACAACACTCATCTAGAGCGTTCCAGTTTCTTCTCCATGGTTTCCACAGTTGCTGTCAAAAATCTCTACACTCACACACACTGGCTTACAAGCAATGCCTGTCATTTTATACCATTCCATTATAGTGTTGCCAGTTGTGTTTTCGGTTAAACGTTTTCGATTAGGAAATTGGTATAAATGTTGGGTGTTCATTACAATATTAAGATTAATATTGCAGTTTCTACTTAATATATTGGGTAAATTTTCAACACAATTAGATTTTAGCAAAATATTAGAGATAAAGACTTTTTCTTGAAATAACGATGCATTTGGATTTTTTTTTTTGGGTTTAAAATAAGAACGTTTATTCGGACCAGATTTGGATTTTTCTAGATCTTTGTTGACACAAAAAGCTCCATAATCAATTAGCCTAAGGGGCAAATATCTTGAAGAACAAAAGCTTCTCAATGACCGTCAATTCGTGGCAAACGTTCCTCTGGTGATTTGATGGCATATCTCACCGAAAAGTGGAACCAATCTTTACATTGTTTTGGAGAAAGTAAGATTATTGCGCTTGGTATTTCTAAAGCATTTGATAGAGTTTGGCATCAGGCTCTTTTATCGAAAATGCGTGCTTTTGGTATCGATGAGTCTCTTCTTCGTTGGATTAGAAACTACCTTTCCGACTGTTCAATACAAGTTGTATTGGATGGCTTCAAGTCTGATACCAATTTCATAAATGCTGGTGTGCCGCAGGGCTCCGTTTAGTCCCCGACTCTCTTCCTCATTTTCATCAATGATCTCTTGTCTGAAACTTCTAATCCGCTTAACTGTTTTGCTGACGACTCGACTCTCAGCTTTTCATATTCGTTTCCAAATTCACGTCCCTGCTCTTCGGATGTGGAACTGGAGCGGTTGCGTATGATAAGCTCATTGAATTCTGACCTTGACAGCATTGTTACATGGGGTCATAAAAACCGAGGAGAATTCAATGCTTCGAAAACTCAATGCTGTCTCTTGTCGTTGAAGCTTAACATTCCCCCATTGCCATTATCCATGAATGGTACCTGCATCGAAGAAACCGAAAAGCTGTCAGTACTTGGTATGTGTGTAAACGATGATCTTCGTTGGAACGACCACATATTTGAAGTCGCCAAAAATGCTGATAAATGCTTTGGTTTCTTAAGACGATGCAGGAAGTTCTTCACCCCTTCTGATCTGGCTACAATTTATAAGGCCTTCATCCGCCCAAAACTGGAGTATAACTCCCATATCTGGTCAGGTGCTTCCCAAACATCTTTGTGCCTACTTGATAGGGTACAAAATAGAGCGTTAAAATTAATAGGTGATAGTTCAATCGTAGAATCGATTGATTCTCTTGAACATCGTCGAAATGTTACCTGTCGCACTCTCTTTTATCGCTTTTTCACAAACAGTGCTCTAGTGAAATAGTCAGTTGCATTCCTCCCCTGAAACAATTTAGCAGCAACACCCGCCTCGCTAGGAATGCTCATCAGTTTTACCTTGAGCCCAACTTCGGACGTACAGTCAAGTATAGAGATTCGTATTTCAGTCGCACCACCCAAATGTGGAATGCTTTACCTGGCTCTGTATTTCCCCTGCATTACGATTCACAAAGATTCAAAAGCAACGTGCATTGGTGTCTCCTTTCAAATCCTCTCCTATTTTCCTAAATGCTCGCACTGTGTTTTTATAACAATATAAGGGTAGTCATAACCCCTTGATGTGCGCGTTAAATAAAAAAAAAAAAAAAAAAAATACTCATACTCACCTCATAAATGCTGGTGCGCCTCAGGGATCCGTCTTGTCTGCGACACTCTTCCTTGTCTTCATCAATGATCTCCTGTCTGAAACTTCTAATTCTGTTAACTGTTTTGCTGACGAATCACAACGCTCAGCATTACATATTTGTTTCCTAATTCACATCCTTGCTCTCAAGATGTGGAACTGAAACGGTTGCGAATGATTAGATTTAGATTTAGATTAGATTAGATTTTATTCAGTTTTTTCATTTGTTCGTACAATCATTATTTTTACAAAATAAAAATCATAAAATCTTTAAAGCATGGCATAGCCGTCTGCCGGATTGACAATTATATTTGTACATGTGTATGTTAATATAAAAATAGTAATTTATGAAACGGTAATTATAAATTTTAATATTTTGCCCCTTAAATATATTCATGTAGTGTAACGATTTATATCTAAATAAAATATTTGAATTTTTCAGGTATTTATATTATTAGTTTTTTTAAAAATCTTCGTTTTGAATTCTTTCTCTATACTTCAAGGTAATTTTGCAGTACTCGTAAAGGCGTGAAACATCCATCTCATTTAATTGTATTAAAACTTGATCCTCCGATAAGAAATCGCTTCCGAAAATACTCCTTCTCGTTTCTCTTAGCGTTGGACATTTTCCAATGAAGTGAATGGTATCTTCTCTTTCTCCTAGGTTGCATATACTGCACTCCAATGGCAAATCAGGTCTGTGTGGTATATAATTTAGGTTGAGTAATTCGCTCCGCAGCCTAACCATTGTACTAATGATTTCCACATTATTTGAATCTTGGAAGTAGTTTTGGCTTAACAAGTTGTGGTTGAGTCTACTGTAGATTGTTCTGTACAACGAACCAGTTGCTTCCGATATGTATTCTTCTCTACATTGTTCGTCTACCTTTGCTATTATTTCGTATAGATTCCTTCTACTACTTGTTACATCTTCTATGTTGATGTTCAGGCTCATATTACACCCTTGCGCCAGTGCCAACCATTCACCATACCAGCTATTTTTATCTTGGATAGCTTTGAGAACAACTTTCCTAATCAGCCGAGTCTCCTGCATATTGATAATTTTTAACAGGTAGTCTGCTTGCATCTTAAGCGTCTTAATGAACAACGGTGATAGGCCCGTCTCTAACATGATGACATAATTTGGTGTGTTTGGTGGTAGGCGGAACATCCTTTTGACGAAATGCCTCAAAAGTTGTTCAACTGCGTCGAACTTTTTACATCCCCAAGCCTGTGATGCATACAATAAAATGGTCTCTGCAACCGCTTGAAACACTTTGTATTTGCTGCTATGCGCTATGTTTTGGTTCACAAAGCAAGTTCGCCATGACACATTTATTGCTGTTTTTGCCTGCTGCAACTTTTCTTTGAAATGCTTCGTCATACTCAAGCTCTTAGAAATATATACTCCGAGATACTTAAATTCATTTACAATTTCAATGTTTTCTCTGTTGAAGTTCCACCTTTCGTTCAGAGTGTTTCTTCCTCCACCTTTTTTGAAAATCATTATTTTAGACTTCTCGATGTTGAGTATAAGGTTCCATAAACGGCAGTAGTCATAAACCCTATTTATCATTAGTTGCAAAGTCTCGGGGGAGTTTGCAAACAAAGCAACATCATCCGCAAAAAGCAGTGCTTTTATCCGCACTTCCCCAAATTCTACGCCACCGGGAAGATAATCAACCAAATCGTCTATAAAAAGAGCGAATAAAGTTGGGCTCAAAGAGCATCCCTGTCTTACACCAGATAAAGTTATGAACCAATCAGAGAGCTCAGTTCCATTCCATACTGCAGCTTTTGTTTCCTTGTACATCTCTTCTAGAACTCGTCCAAATTTGCGAGATAAACCCAAACCATATAATTTGTACAGTAATGCTCTTCGGTCTATCGTATCAAAAGCAGCTTTGAAATCAATAAAGAAAACATAAAGTTTTTTGTTCCTTGAGATAAAGTTCTCTGCCAGACTTCTCAAAATGAATATGTTGTCTACTGTTGAGTATCCAGCTCTAAAGCCAGCTTGGAACTCTTTTAATAAATTTTTTGATTCGATCCAAGTTGTAAGTCGATTTTGCAGCAAAGCAGTAAAGATTTTATAGGTGGCATTTTGAAATGAGATTCCTCGATAGTTTGAAGGATCCGCCGCATTGCCTCTTTTGTGTATTGGGAATATAATCGACTCTTGAAATTCCTTTGGCATAATATCACCCTCTAAAACTTTGTTATAAAGTGATGCCAAGCACTTTCTCAGGTTTTCTGTCGCATATTTGAAAAATTCGACTGGTATTCCATTTGCTCCCGAAGCTTTTCCATCCTTCATACATCGCAGCACCATTTCTATTTCACTCGGAGTGATTTCTGGGTCCAGTATATCGTTCTCAAAACCAGGAACTGCATAATGCCAACTGAAACTACTTTGTACCGGATTTAACAGCAATCTGAAATGCTCCTTGAGAATATCTTTATCCAGCATTTTGCTTATGGTAAATTGTTTGCCATTTAGCTTCCACGCTAGTCTCCAGAACTGCGATGCGTCCTTGCATTTTGCCAACATATTCGCTTGCATTTCACCATAATTTTTCCTTTTAGTTAAGCAAAGTTGTTTGAATTTTTTATTTGCTTCTAAGTATTCCTGCTTGAATAGCCCTTGGCTTGATTTTTGGAAAATTTTTAACCATGCAAATGATTTACGACGAGCACATTGACATTCAGCATCAAACCAAGGCTCTTTTGTAACTATTTTCCTTTGATTTTGTTGCTGTGGGTACGAGGTCTTGACTATTAATTCTAGTTTGCCAAAATCTATTTCTTGCTGCGTTTGAAGTTGCAAATCAATTAAACGTCTGTACTCTGGCGCTTTGTTCGCATATTCCATTTTAACTTAGGCAGCAGCTGCAGGTTGGAATTTTCTATTTCTGCGCTCATTGAATTGCCAAAGGTCACAACTAAGGGAAAATGATCTGAATACGGTACCCCTTTCACCTCAAGATCCGTCACATAAGTTTTCCAATCTTCTCCTAAAATGCTATAATCGATGACTGATGATCCTTGTCCGCCGGCAAATGTCCAATTTCCAGATTCATCGCTCAAGCTGGTTCCATTTTGAATCCGAAGACCAAAAGAATCGCATAGTTCTATCATTTTTTTTCCTCTTACGTTACATATTGAGTCTTTTGATTGTCTATTTACTCCTTTAGCTGCATTCATAGCACCTATTTCGTGCCCCACCCTAGCATTGAGATCTCCAATTATCAAAACGTTTCTTGTATTTTTGTGGCTTAGTACTTCTTCTAGTTGTTCGTAGTCGGACTCCCAATTGTTGCAGTTTAAATATAGAGGTAGTATCCATAGTGCTTTGTTTACCATTTGTATTTCCAGAAATAGTACTTCATTTTGTAATCGAAATTCACACTTGATTCCTTTAAGGTTTTTCTTATACCCAAAGAAACAGCCTCCACTTGCTCTTCCTCTAGCATGCATTTTAATTGCTGGAATCCACTTAAAAATATAGTCTACCATATTATTTTCTACCTTACTAAAGTTATTTTCAGTTATAAATGTTTCATATAAAAATATAAAATCAAAAGTATTCACAAATCTATAAAATTCATTAAAAAGCAATTTATTAATCAAACCTGACACATTATATGATAATATCGTAAAAACTTTTAGATTTAAACAAACATTATCCTTCTTTAAACTACATTTTGTTTGGCAGACGGCTTTAGTACTAAATTTTATAATTTATACTCCGGTTGCGAATGATAAGCACATTCAGCACATTGAATTTAAAGCTTGACAGCATTGTTGCTTGCGGTAGTATTAAACAGAGTAGAATTCAATGCTATCTTTTGTCGTTAAAACTAAACTATTAAATGAATGGTGCCTAAGTGTACCAGGATTTTGTAATTTTAGCAGTCGCTGCTGGACAGTGTTTAAAGACGTAAAACGTAACTGCATTCTGTGAATTTTTAAAGGCGTTCACGATGTTCACAATACCCTTAGTTATATTTTGATATTCGAAAAAACAACTGCTATAAAGCCACTTGAAACAGCTTGATGTACAAATTGAGCAAAACTAACGCAAAACAGATGATTCCACTTTAAAGTTGCAATTTTTCCATTTTTTTTTTTTTGCCTTCTACAAGTACATAAACAACTTAAATCTACCCGACTAACAATTTGTTCAGGGAACCCTGACTATGATAATTAGGTCCGGAAGATTTTTCTTAATGTGTCCGTCTGATCAGTTCTTAAGCACAGAACAGTACTACAGTCCTTAATATCTTCTGATTAGGAACGAGTCTTGATCCGGCTACCTGATGAGTTTCTGATCAAAGTACAGTACAGTATTCAGTCTTGGAGTTTCTCCAGGCAACACTTATCATTCTCATTATTTCAGCCGCTCTTGGTTGGGGACTTAACGTGAGAGAGACGTAAAATTCGGTGCCGTGACATTGTGCCAAGCGACATTATGCTAAATGTAGAAATTTGGCACAATGACGCTTTTGCAAAGTGACATTGGGCAAAACATTAGCGTTTGGTTTAATGACGCTTTGTAGAAGTGTCTTAGTACCAAATAGCACTAACAAAAACAATGTTGCTCGAAACTGTACAGATACACACATTCGTTTGGTAACAAGGTGCGTGTTTTTTTTTTTTTTTTGTCGTCTGTGTTTACATTTCTTTACGGCATGACTAAAGGGACTATTGGCTCAATGACATCTAAGAAACTCCCACGCTTATCATTCATAGTGTGAGGGTCTGATGTATAAATGTTTGGTTTTTGAACATAAGATAAAGTAATAGTAAGAAATTCGAATGTGTGTGTAAAATATGTGTTCTTACTTAGTTCAGTTTTAAGATATAAATGATGAACTTAAAAAAAATCTGCAGCCGAGTTTTTAATTTTCAGAACACAAACCCATACTCTCCTTGCCAAATTTTTTTCCAAATTGGCCTTATGACACTTTTCAAAAGCGACACTGTACCAAATGCTAATGTTCGGCCCAATGCCACTTTACCAAAGTGGCATGATGTCGCATCTCGCATGGCACAATGTCACGGCACCGTAAAATTCATATATGTATCTGAAACAGCTTAACACTTTGGCATGATTTTTGTTCGTAATCTCAACCGGAGAGAAATTTTACAAAATACAGAAGAAAGTCTGAATTACTGAGTGAACATAGCCATAATTAGACTTAACATGCTTTGTCTTAAATCGTTAGCAAAATCGAAATACTCGGGAAATGCCGTGAGAGCCACTCTATCCGCTGTAACATCTTTCTTGTCACTGGTTACACTGGTTACTAAAGCGAGCTGCCTCTCGAATAGCATAGCAATAACTGGAAAAAAAAGCATATCAGACCACAGAAGCATGTTGATCTAGCCCAAATTTAAAATTCGAACGGACTATTCTCCAACGTACTTTGATTAGTCTAGTGGCTATAACAGGAATATGACAAACAAGGTTAGAAAAACCAATCATGTCTCTGTCTTCACAACCTTTTCCAAAACCAACGAAGAGATTGGGTCAGGTATCTTTTGGATCTCGCATTGGCAATTTCATAGATAGCCAGGTGGCCGACCCCTATAAGAGCCATCTCATCCCAAGCCAAAAAATCGAAATTAGTTCAATTTTTTCGCAGTAATTTGTAACTGCTGAATGGAACTATCTAATCAGGGTTAAAGAGAACTCCGTGAAGTTGCAGGTAAGCTGGACAAAGTCGGGTAATACACGAATCAAACTAAACAAATACTTCAGTACTTATGCCACAAGTAGAAGAGAAGAATAAAAATCAACAGAAGTTTCTAAAAGCTCATTGAGTGACCACCTGCCCCCCATGGTATCTTAAAAATATAGTAACACCACGGAGGGGAGACGCTCATAACGCCGCGCCGCCTAAATTCACAATTCGACCAACCACCTTCTCGAATCGGAAAAGTTAATTCATGGAACCTATAGGGCCGGATTCTGTAACGATACGACTATCGTCTGAATTTTAGGTGCTAAAAAAACGTGTTTAAGACCCTGAAAATGTTGCTAAAATTTGCAAGACGCTTGTAAAATAGCTTTCCACCAACCACTGAAAGCAAGATTATATGAAACAATCTTTTGACGACGCAATCTCCGATAGAGGAGAAGCTCGAATGGAGGGAGCTTCAAATGTCTCTGCCGATTCTGTTGAGAAGTCGCTTTTCATGGCAGTGTATTTAATCTAGGAGGACTTGGCGACTTCTTACTAAAGGAACATTTTTGCTGGAGGGTAAGTGAGGAAGACTAGGAAAAATCGATTGCTCTGCCACTTTTATGTAAAAAAGTGAAAATAATCACTTTTTGGGATGTCTTGGGATCCAGTGACCTCCAGTGGCTGAGTACAGATACAGATATTGACTTCGGAATGCCTATCCAATCATTCCGAGGTCAATATCTAGTTTTTAATATGTACAAATGAATTTTGAAGAAGTCACTATTGCTTCAATATAAAAGGATTTACCGTAGAATCTGGACATGTCTTTATACTAAAAATAATTTAGTTTTGCATGGAAAAACTTCTGAAATTTTATGCAATTTTATTTACATAAATGTATGTACATACATATGTACATATACTACGACTTATCTACGAAATAGGAAGACAATATATATGTGTGTATGTAGCATAATTTTTTTGGCGAGGACCCATTGGACATCGATCTGAAAATCGTTTCTACCTGCCAAAGAAAATTTTCTTTGAATTCTTTTTAACAACCACTTTTCGTTTTAACAGTTACATATTTCACCATTTGTTTTGTTTTAAGCAAAATCACTTTTGAAGTGTTCTCCTATACAAACAATGACAATTCTATTTTTAAATTCGAAGATGACTAGTTCATTGCCAACACAGCTAGTGTATTCCTCGAATGATCTTAGCAGACATCCAGTCGCCTATGTCTATCGCCAGATAATCTAAAATCAGTTACAAAGTAATCACTCAAGGGACAAGATCGGCTCGTGAAGAACTATAACGGGAAGAGAAATTTTTCTAAAAGAAAAAGTGTGGACAAATTAAGAAGGAAATTCTTACATTGAATAAAAGTTAAAATAAAGACTTTTAATATAAATTTTGATTTGAGAATGCCGAAAGTTTTAACATCAGTAGAAACAATGCAAGTAAAGGATTTGCCAAGAATCGGAACCCGAACTCCAAAGTGCGCCCGATGTCGCAATCACGGAGTTATATCCTGCATCAAGGGCCACAAAAAGCTTTGCCGCTGGAAGGATTGCTCCTGTCCAAATTGTCAATTGGTTGTAAATCGACAAAAGTTTTTAGCCGCTCATATTGCCTTACGCCGACAACAGACACCGGAATCATTGGACTATAAAATATCAAATCGAGCATCGCAGTCTAAAGAAGCATTGATGGAACAGAAGATAATTTATAAACAAAAACGTCGCAACTTACAAAAATCATCACTACATTTAGCTGCAGCAATTGAAGGTAAGATAGCCAATGTGATTTTATTTTATTAAGTGTGTGTGACATGGATGATTTTCTTCGAATTGAGTATGATGTCGATTGGAAGAAAAACATCCCTTTTACTTCTCAATGTCTGAGACCAAAGTGGTATACCTAGGATCTCCCAGACAGTATGTCGCCCGAGTGGCACATTCATATGGAACATGTGGTGTGTATGTTCGTAAAGAACTTCATTTCTTCTGCCTGCCTGTGAAATCACTTTGGATTGGGTTACATTTTTAAAATGCAGTTAATTTTGGAAACCAAACTAAAAACAAAAAGGAATAAAGTAATTTGATGCTTCAACAATAAGGACACAAACGCAATATCCTTTTTGAACTGTGAGGCATACGTAGATACTAATTTCACACTTGAGTGCGCGAAATGCAGTGGTCGAACGAAACGGAAATGGAAGATTTATATTACAAATTGGTCAATATGCATGGTTAAAATTTTTTTTGTTTTTTTTGCCTTTGCAGAATCTCGTCAACGATATGCCTTCATACAGTCACCTTATATGGATAGAATAAGAAAACGACGAGCTTTTGCTGATCCTGAGCTGGACTTGGTAATAGAAGCAACATTATTTGCCGCAACACAAGTTGCAGTTCAACAAGGTTTTCACTATTCTGAAAAACAATGCGTTCAGCCCAAAGCCAGCCAACCATATGGGATATATTTGTCGAATCCCGATTGCCCAACGCATAAAACTGATCAAGAAAGCAACAATTTGATTAATGAGGTTCAATTCACGTCTAAGAGACCTAAACTGTCGTTTTCGATTGAAGCCCTATTGGGAAAAGGATTATGATTTCGTTGTGCTCGTTAATTGTTGTAAATATCATTAATTTGTAAATAAACATATTTATTTTTTAAATGAAAATTGTTCCTCTTTTTGCGCAATATTTGTCATATTTTAAGTAAAATTATTAATTTCAAGATTAGTCTTTTTTTTTGCTAACGTTCTTTTTCTTTGTCAGTAAGTACTCTTCGAACGCATAGGAGCGAATTACTTTCTTAGTACCGTTAACTGTAAAAATGTTCAGATAAATCAATTTGGCTAACTTTAAGAAAAGTTGTTCTATGAACTTCTTTGATAGAATCATTTATCCTTGTGTGCTAATTTTGACATAATGCCTTTCCGTCGCAAGTGGTGCCCGTCGCGCAATGGTAAGCATATCTGCCTGTTACGTGGGCGTTTGAGGTACGAAACGCAGAAATACCTACATATATCGGACCAGAGGAATAGATGTCATAATGTTGGATGACATGTCTGATAAGTCTGAACGTTAACTTCATCCGACCATCCAACATTCATAAAACGAAGTCTCTCCAACTCTCTCTCAACGCCACTGTTCTGGTTTCTAAATAAGTAAATAAATAAATAAATAGGGTGGCTCAATAGAGCGAGGATCTCCAGGGCCAAGCGCATTTCCCACAACAATTCCTTGTGGGGGAATGGAGGAGACCTACAATTTTCTGCCGGTTCTGAACGGCTAATCGGGAAAGCGTTTCTCATAGAAATGATTTAACTAACGGAGGACTTGCCCATTCCTCGCGACAGGTGATACCCATGGAAAAACATTTTTGCCACTGTTGGGATGAAAATGTTTTCCACAGGTATTGATTTTCTTTCTGGTTTCTATTACTTGATTATAGTCCATCACGCTAAAAGTTCTTTATTCAATTGAATTAGATCGACTGCACTCATCATTAGGCACATATTAGGCGTATGCTATCCAAATATTCCAAATGGATATAAGCTATCTTACGAACAAAGGCTGGATGGGAAAAAGTACGCCAAGCTGTGCTTAAGTCCCTACGTAACACTCTAACTACTTCAAAAGTGATCCAGGAATGCAAGACCTCTCTGAATGCGGTCAGAAGACTGAATTTTTTTTACTCTCGTTTAGGTTCCAGTCCATGACGGCATAACCGGAAATGCGATTGCCGATGAATTTGCGAGGCAGGAATCTCAGACAGGTTTCTGAGGACCTGAAAAAGCGCTTGATCTGCAGGGGTCCTCAGTGGTGGCTTCAATCAACTATTGGATCTGTCAAGAGCCCAGCCGTAGATGTATTGCTTCCATTGGATGCAGAAAGTATTCGTGCACTTAATCTTTGAAATTAATTATATCGTAAATCAGTTGCACTCCTTATATTCATTTTTTGTATTGCAATCTGACCTAGAGGGCAACGCCGCGCCCGCCGACGCTGATGCACATTTTGTGCGATAAATTACCTATTTAAAGTTTTCCTTTTTGTTTTGAAGCTGTGTATAAGAAGAGTTGGAGGGTTGTTTTCGAGATATCGATACTTGAATTCGAAAAGTATGCTCAACACATCGACCAATGTGAACTTCGTTAAGTTTGTTCGACTTCAAGTGTCGATATCTCGATATAACGAAGCGAGATATCGAAAAATATTTGTTTAACATATTTGTTTTATTTTGGCCTAACAACGATATGCCATGAAAAGCGCTTTTCGGATTAGCCGTTCGTAATCGGAAGACAATTGTAGGTATCCTGTGCGACGGTGAAACCCATGAGAGCACTTTTTTAATTTTTGTTCTTTTTTTTTTTTTGTTAAATCATTCAACTTGATAGACTTGATAGAAACATTTTTAATCAATTATACAAGGGGGCCATTCCGTAACTTTCACGTTTACGATAACGGCCGAACGGTGGTTTTCGTAAATTTAGTTTCATTTCGCTCTATCGTCTCGTCTATCGTTTAAAATATATCATCGAAGTTTTTTAACGAAACTTATTGTAACATCAAAGATGGGACCAAAGATGATATTTCTGCAAAATAAATTTTTTTTTAGTGTAAAATATACTTAAAATTTAAATAAACTACTTGTTCTATATATACGCCAAAGCATCTAATAAATTTCATGGGGGAGCACCCAGACATGGCGGGGAATTGAATTCATTTTTTCGCTAGTTATTTGTATGTTACAAAACAATTGAATTTATACATTTGTTAGTATTCTGTGCTGTCAAAAATGCGTCATAAGAAATATACATACACAAAATCGTAGACTTTTCTTCCCTTGTCCGTAATTTCCATTTTAGTGACAAACGCAAGAAATGTTTTCGATTTTGATTTTTGGCCAGCAAATTTTTTCTTTTGTGGTTTGGAAAATCATATGGTGCATTATGAGCCCTGGGGCCCTACTATGTAACTCGATTCTACTTTCGAATCATTCGAAAGTTATTATATTATAAAGGGCGTTCGAACGTTTTTATTGTAGAATCGAGTTACATGGTAGGCCCCCTGAAAAACCCGCTCTACAAATCGTTGCTGCACAACGTATTCACTTTCGAGCACTTTGTTTTCTTCAGTTCCTTATCATCACGTGTATAACAGTTTAAGAATGAATGACAATGGAAAATGTAGTGGTTGCGTGATGATATTTGCAAAACGTCCCATCTGACTGCTGCCTTATATGACAATATTTATCTGTCAGAAATTTAATTTGAAAATCAAAAAAAGATGTAAAGTCTGTTTTCGTAAGTTTATTTTTAAATAAAAATATAAAACATGTCTCATATGCAAGACATCCGTCAAGAAATAATTAGAGAAAATCTTCCAAAGCTAATTGAACTACTAACATCTTTTAAGGTAAGTTCAAGTCTATGATCACTTCAAAGTGATGATAACATCAAAATTTTGTATTACACAGACGGTCGACGATAACTTTAAACGCTGTGAGCAATTTGCCCAGTACATTATTAAAAATCATCGTAATTTAAGTGTTAACAGTCATGAAATCAAACGCAAAATCGAAGGAATGCAAGAGAAGTTTCGTGTAGCTAATTATCCACAATACGCTACACACCTCCAACAGCTGTGCGATGAGCTAGTCAAGAATCCACTCTGTGTACTGCACTACGAAGTTGATGTTTCTTGGTCTATACTAGAGTTCCTTTTCAATCTGGCGTACAATCCAGTTGGAGCTCTGCGTAAGAATAAGGAGCAAATCGATTTGAATGCCCTCAAAAATATACAAACAGAGGAGGTCGAAGATAAGGACATCTTCTTAAAAAACTTATTAAAAGAAGATTTCATTGATGATTGCCGCAGCTTGGACTCCGATTCGGATTTAAGCGTAAGAATGCTTTAGTGTATTGTATAACTAACTAATAAATTTGCCTACTAAAGCTTTGGTCAGACGAAGAAGAAGACAGTTCATCGACTGAAGTAAAATCTCTTTTTTCGACTTCAACAGACGAGAACATAGCAAACATAAAGTGGCCTGCAAGTTGGAAGCCGCCTCAAAAAGACCCTCATTTTGTAGTTTTCGACAACAAAAACTCCAAAGAGATCCTCAATGAGAGCGTTCAAAAGGATTGGTGGAATCCCAACATCAATTGTCTCGTAGTTGTCCCTAGTCAGCGAACAGAGGCTAATTTCGCACAACTCTACAGTTGTTTCCTTAGCGAAACTTCAAATAATCTAATCAAACGCCAAGTGCCATCAACTGAATCTGAATACTCCCTGCTTAGGGAAATTATCTGGATGTTCAACTCTCCCCAGACTTGTAAGTTTTTCAATGTAACAGGCAAAGATGTGTTCGTTCAGGAAAATGTTTCGATCCCCAGCTTAAGCGTGGTAAGAACACTTAAGCATGCTTTTTTATCTAAATCTAATGTTTCGCGCTCTAGAACGGTTTGAGGACCTACCTCGAAGAATCCTTTATTGCACCCATAAAAATGATGCATACTCTCAAAAGCTTTGTCGATTCGGTGTATGAACAAACTTCAACACAGTTTCCCATCACGTACGAGTGTTATGCTGCCAATCTTGTGGATATTTTAGAACCCATCAATAATGCCATCTTGCGAGCTGACATATCCATCCAAAAACAAGAACCACAAGTTATTTCGACACTCATTCAGCTGCAGTCGCAACTGAGAGAAAGTTTACTGCTTTTGACGAAGATTCATGATATTCATTCTCAGATTGTCCTCGATTGCAATCAGCTTCCGCGTAAGACCTTCATCAGATTGCTGTTGTGCAATATAAACATTTCAGCTTATTTCCAGCTCACATACTGAGTGCGCATATGTTGGCTGCTCTGCTCCGCATAAATCACAACGCACAGAGTTCCGATGAAGCCAACTTATCGATGTCGCTTTTTCTTACAACGGTGAAAGTTTTCTGTCAACTCATTCAGGCATGGTGGAGTGATGGACGCCTAGATGATTGGCAGAATGAATTTGTAGTAGAAAAGTGAGTTGATTTGATAAACCTTAGTGTTGGTTAATGTTTTAGATTTTGTTTTTTTGTTTACTTCCAGGTTTGGTGAAGGTGCTGATGTAAAACGTCGTCAATTCACAAAAAATCGAGAGATGGCATTCTTTGTGCCGTCTAATATATCAGCAATGATTATGGATAGCAGTTTCATCAGACTTTTATTGAACCATTCGGAAGAAGCGGGAAGTACACTTAACCTGCTGTACCAAATTAACAAAGTTTCCGACCTCAGAAATTCGTTGGATATAAAAGGTGGGTTTCTAAATGCTGTTGATAACCAGCACATGAAAGAATGGGTTAAAATGTCTAGACTACTTGTGCTTGTCTAAACTAAACTTACTCAACATTTCTTATCGATTTCTTAGGCAAATTGTACGATCAGTTTATTGAAGAAGTAATGTCTCACATCAGAGAATTCGGCAATGCTGATCAGAGTCCTGAAACCTCTCCTCTTCCAACTGTAAATTTAGAAAGCTTACACCTAGACGATGATGAATTAGAGTCGCAAAAAGCTTTTGAGTGTTTGGCGACTAACGATCAGTTCCTCCTTATGGCCTTTGCATGTAATTTAGACGAGCTTAGCAAAGAATCGTTTACCGAAAAATCAGATGAGAACTCCACTGAGCCCCCGCCTGCTTTAAAATTATTTAAGGAACTAAGTCAAACATCCAAACTAATTCTGCCACTTGAAGACATTATTCTAACCTCAATGACAAGAATCTTAAATGCGCGCATAGCTTATGCCAATCAGTTTGTCATAAAGATGTACCTAGAAGAGTTCCAAGTTAAAAAGAACTTTCAAAATATTCGAAAGGTTTTGCTCTTCGAGTGCAGCGATTTGATGTCTTTTTTCTATTCAAAGCTTTTTGTACAGGTAAGTTTCATCATCTCTTTGAACAATAGTGTACTAGTTGCTTTAATGTTATTTTACAGATTGAATCCGAAGAGAACTGGGCAAATCCATTTTTCTTGACCGTCCAGTTGGATGATATATTGTGTTCGAAGTTCCCAGAGCTTTCTTCGTTGTTTCGCGTCGATATTCAATCAAATTTTCGTTCTAATACTCCAAAGGTTTGTAAAAATATTTTTGCAGATATAAGAGTAGCTTATCATAAATTGAATTTCAGGTCACAGAAGCTGTTGATGAAATAACAATTGGCTACAACATCAGCAAAGAGCTTCTTCACGTCATTACAGAAAAATCCTTGGAAGAGTATAATAAAGTATTCAGATTCCTACTCAAAGTAAAATGGGGTATTTGGGCTTTAGAGAATCTACACTTTCCCCATTCTCGAAAGCGTTCAGTGCCATACGCTCCATTTGAGATGATTGACTTGATAATGCGAAGACTTGAACAACTTCGTTTCTGGATGATATATTCCTTACAATGTATTCATTTTCATCTAATGACGCATGTTTTGCAGTCCATGGGGCAACAGCTTGACGAAAAATTTGATAAATGCGGCCACATTAGAGAGATGCTTCGGGTGCATGAGTCCTATATAAGTACCGTGTGTGATCATTGTTTTTTGGGGAAGAGTTTAAATAGCATAAAGGTTGGCGTAGAGCAGGTAATTTACTTTGTTTTCTTTTTTTTTCACCATCAATGAAAGAAAAAATTTTTGCTTTTATTTAGCTCCTCAACTTAGTTTACATCATTCGAATGGAATGGAATAGTTGCATCAGAGAAATCGATTCGAAGAACATGTTGTCATCGGGTTCGTTGTCAGATGAAGAGCATGATAGCTCGGGGAACTATGTTTCTGTTTCACAAATTGATGCCATCGAAATGACTTACATAAGGTGCCATCAGTTTTTAGCCAATAATCTTAATAATGAAGTTTATCTAAACCAAAACAATTTTTGTAAGTATTCATACAAAGTGAGACCTATGATGATAACTTTTTTGTTCTCAAAATCTTTCCAGTGTCCGGTTTGAGTGCAGCGTTTAACGCGAGTATACCATACTAAAATGTGAGTTGTATTTTTCTGAATTCCAAGTATTTCTTAAGCTCGAATTGATTGATTTCTTTCTAGTAGCTTTGTAAATAGTAACAGAGGTATAGGAATACTTTAGTTTGCATTAGTAGAAAAGCCACTAGCAAAAAGTCCTGTTTCTAATATGCATTTAAAGTGTGAGTTTTCTACTGCATAAGGAAACTTTTCTGTTTTAGAACGGGAAGTATTTCCAGTGTAAGGGGTAGATTGAAATGGTGTGTCTTCTTTATTTTATAAGAGGGAGAAAAGCTAAGCAAAACTAGGTCCTTTTAAAAATTCCAATTCCTTTCAAGTTTTAAGAGCATGTTAAAAGTTGCTTGTATGCAAATGTATAGAGTTAATTCATTATGAAAAGAATCAACACTTTTCTCATTGAGTACAAAGCTGAATAATGCAATTCTCAAAAAAAATTCTGTAAAAAATAAAATTCTTTTTTGTTAACCTTCAAAGTTTCAATTGTGGCAGTGTTCAGCCTTCAACCGAGGTTTTCCGTGTCAAATTCAATATCAACGTTCAAGTTAGTCCCAACTTAGGTCAGATTAGGTTGGATGTGGGATGCAACCGCAAGCAGCAACACCTCACTCAGATCTCAAGGATCCATTGTGCTCCCGGGATAACTGAGAATGAGGAGGTGGGGATGAGAGTCAAAGGTTTTGAATAGTGGAGGATTGAGTTGGTGACAATGTGATCCATCACTGAACCATTTGAAACCTTGAATGAACTTTAGAATGCTGTTCAGTTAAAGATGAGAGATTTCGCCCAGTTCGTCGAAGAAGCATTCTCCGAGGGCTTCTTTCATAGTGTAGACCAAGCTTGGACAATCACATACGAGGTGGAATGATCCTTAATCTGCCCCTTTCCTCTTGGTATCCTCTACATAATTCAAATGTGCTGATGCTCATTCTCATCATGCGGTTGCCCAATGAGTTGTTGACGCGATCTCGAAAATATTACCGCTCTCACATTTATCTGGTTCATACTAGTAAACCATCCAGGTGTACCCTCCTTCCATAGACGTTCGTGCAAAAAACGAAACATGATAATATGCCCTATTCTTGTTCTGTAAAAATAGGAAGTGAAGAACTTCATCAACCAACAACATCTAGGCAGTTTTCTTATATTTTTACGGCTAGTTATTCACACGTATTAGCTAACATTGCTCGAGAAAATTCTTACTGTTCCAGGTGTCGAATAAAGTTCATTTTAAAACAGGAGAGAGTCACAACTCTTGCCATCATTAATATTCTAATTTTTAATGTGTTTTGGTCTCCGAGCTGCTCAATTGATTATAAATGAATATAAAAAGAAATAGTTTTTTAAATATATAAAAATCTTGATTTAAATAAATAGTCAACTAAATTTTATTTTTAGCGTTTGGCAACTTATGTTTTTTTGAGGATGCGACGCGTTTCGGAATCAATTGATTGAAATTGGTTCCGAAACGCGTCGCATCCTCAAAAAAACATAAGTTGCCAAACGCTAAAAATAAAATTTAGTTGACTATTTATTTAAATAAAGATTTTTATATATTTAAAAAACTATTTCTTTTTATATTCATTTATAATTAATATTCTTCTTCATTCCGGCGTTACGAGCATCGGAATACCATTAATGGTACAAGTAAACAAGAAGTGTCGCTTGAGGTACTCTAGACTAGACCACAAAAGGTACTGAAAAAGCAGCACGAAAATGGTGTCTGTATGGATTGTTGTATACGGGTGTTTTGCGTACGGTGCGACAAAAGCTGAGGACGGTTGGGTCAGGGCAAGAAAAAATCGAATGAGATGGGGAGTTTATCCCCCTTCGTTTAGGCGGGAGGGGCAATTATTATAAAAAAATGAACTTAATATGTATTTGAAAAAAATGATCGAAAATTTCAAGTTTGATTAAAAATTTTTTTCCTTTTTTTAATAAAATTTTTACAAAATTTTGACTGATCAGTTTTTCTTTCAATAAAATCAATGCCTTTATTAATTTTTACTCAAATACAGAAAACCAAACGAAAAAATCTTTTCTAGTTTTTGAGAAATTAAAATAGAATGGAAACTACTTTTCTCTAGAAAATCGAATTTTGTGGGTTTTCTGCTGATTTCACTTTATTCTCTGACAAAAAAAAGTTCTGGGCAGAGTACTTTTTGTTTAATTTCTCAAAAACTAGGAAAGATTTTTACGTTTGGTTTTCTGTGTTCGGCTCAAAACTAATAGGAGCATTGGTAATTCAAAGAAAAAGTGACCCTTAAGTTAGTCCTAAACGACGAACATGCTCGCCGAGCATGCTCGTTTGCATTATCCCCTAGACGACGAACACGAACACATTTGCCGAACATTCATTTCATGTTGATTCCCCTAAACGTGTATATTCTTCTATTAAATTTTGGCTGTCTGTTGTCTTTTTACTTTATCCGCGATAGGCACACGACGACGTCCACAGCAGAAATGATGTTTGCTTCATAGTAAAAAACCTGTTTGCTCGCGAGCATGGCCCTACATGGCAAACATTGAAGCCAACGAACATAAGAAAATCGAAAATGTTCGCCAACAGCGAGCGGCTCGCCAACTCAAAAACTATTCACTAAATTAATTTGAACTACTAAAATATTAGTAAAAGAAGAATGTACCAGCAAAGTAGTATAATTTAACACTTTGACTGCCAAACCATTTAACATTTTGGTTTATGCCAGGCCAAAGTATTTTTTTCCCCCAATTTTCTGTACCTGTGTCTAAAAAGCAGTTTCCAAACAATTCCGGTATTTCTGTGTGGCAAGTGGCTCCACGTCGTACGAAAACGTAAAGTTATATAAATATATAATATAGTGTCGCACAAAAAAGTGCGACATGGCCTGAACTGAATGGTTAGGTGTCGCACGAAAATTTGCGTCGTGGCTTCTGAGGAACTATGAGGTGTCGCACGTATGACACGGCAGTCAAAGTGTTAATATAGTATGTGAAAGTAGGTGGTTTAGTTGATTTTTAATAATTAATTTTTTTTAGATTAAGTAAATTCTTTATAAAATGTCCCTGCCGCCCAAACGGGACCTGAGACTTAAAGCTTAAAAAAACAGAGTTCAACCGGCTCAGTTGATATTGTCACGTTAAAAGAAGACATCAAGGGAACCCCGTCAAAAGCCAATGTCGTACAACTTTCAGACAAGATCGTGAAAAGAAAGGCAGACCAAATCATCTGCATTTGGTTGGGCTCAGGCATGAAAGAATCCAAAACTGGAAAGTTTGCCGACACATTCTGAAGTCAACGCTGTGTACCCACGAGCAAATGAAGCAGTTTAGACCCCTTCGAGATTACGATGCTCGTAACGTCGACTAGGAAGAAGAGAAAATTAATTAAATTGTAGCATTCTAATGGTCAAAGTATTTTTTTAATCGGTCCAGCAGTTCTTAAACTCCCGTTAGTTAGTCCCAGTAGTTTTTTAGTTCCCGTTCCCGTATATGGATATGGGGATGAAGTAAAGTTTTTGTTACTCATGGACAATGTAGCATTCTAAAGGTGAAACTTTTTGAAAATCCATCCAGTAGTTTCTAGGTTCTCGTTACTGTGGGAATATGGGGATAAAATATAATCTATGCTACTCGGGAATATTGTAGCATTAACCAATGAAAAATTTTTTGAAATCGGTTTAGTAGTAGATAATAATAAGGATCATGCGAAAAATGTTTTTACACATTTTTGTACAAAATTGGTCGTTCTACAAAAAATTGATGTTATTTCCGTGTTTATAACGGGTCCTAGGTAGACGAAGTCCTGTACTAACTCGAAGTTATGTCTGTCTATTGTGACGTTTTGACCAATTATTCGATGTTCTGTGTCCTTCTTTGATGACAGCATATACTTTGTTTTGCCCTTATTACCCATCAAACCCATTTTTGCCGCTTCTGGTTCAATGCTCGCAAAAGCACCTATGACATTACGCTTTTTTCTTCACATTGCGTTAATATCGTCTGTAAGCGAGTAATTTGTATACAGACTTTTGAAAGATTGGTCCTCTGGTTTTGACATTTTAATTTTGTACAATCTTTTTAAGTATGATGTTAAAGAAATCGCATGACAGTTTGTCGCCTTGCCTAAAGCGTTTTTCGACGTTAAAGGTCTGGGTGAGTTCTTTGCCGGCCTTTATGGACCTTTAATGTCATAGACATTATCAGTTTGTTTTACCTCTGAAGTTTTCATGTAAGTAGGTCTCCTACACAACCCTGTTATAGTTTTCCAACCTTCTGTATTTATATCTACAGCATAGCAATATTTGTTATTATTCTTCTTCTTTGAATGTGCAATTGCTTAGGGAATTCAGTCAGAAACGACAACCAATAAGAACAACCCACAAATATTCGCTAATCTAGGAAAAGCACTTTAAAAGTGGCCATATGAGGTAGGCCATTTTGCAGAAAAGCTAATATATGAGTTCTTTTACTGTAAAAATCTTATACACCTCCTATATGTGCTTAGCATAAGAAACATAAACAAACAACCCTTAACTCGTCATAAGAATTCTATGGAGGACCAATCGTCCCACTTCCCCACACAATGCACTAGAGAAATAGCATAATGATATTCCACACGAAAACTATACTTGCTTACTAGTTTGTCCAGAATTCTCACCTCACCCATATGATATCATATTGATGATTTTAAGAAAATAGTTATTACCGTAGCAACCATTTGGTCAAAACGTATACAGTTACGTTAGTTGTTTATTCGAGCAGGTTGCGGTGTTATCGCAATGAAAAGTCAAAAGGCTGCTATAGAAGGTTTAATTTTGCTGTTGTTTTTGTTTCCCTAACTGAAATAATTCATCAGTGATAAACTCAAACATTTGTATTTGTTTTATTCTTTTTTAGAAGTGCGTCACAGTTCGAGCTTATTTCTGCAAATATTCTTGTGGCTTAATGTGTATCTGTTCGTGGTTTGGGCACTGGCATATGTTATCTTCATTCTGCACAATGTAAGCGAATCTTTTTTATCCATCATCAATGTTTTTGTTTATCAACTTACTTTTTGAAACGCATGTGACCTTGTTTTGCGTGCATGTGCCGTGGGTCTCTTTAATTTAGCTCGATTAAGAAGCCCGTTTTTGTGTTTCTCAAAAGAATTTTTTCATTCATAAAAGGTAACTATGGCATTTCGTAAGAGTTTTTGAATTGTTATTAGATTATTGTCGTAGAAACTATAGGTGGTTACTGTTTTGATGTGATAAACAAACTTGCTAAGTTGTTTAAGTTTGCAATATTTTTCGTTGTATTCAGTTCTGGGTTGGAAGAAGGCTGCTAAGAAGGCCGGTCGTTACAAGACTAAAGTCCATGACAAAAGCACTTAACATATTTCATAAATTATGCTCGGTTTACCATCATTTCAGAAATATATTCTTATCCAGCATTTAAGGCTTGTCATAGTTCTACAGAAATCTCTCCAAAACCTTCCTTTCTATGTCAATCAAAAAGTTTGCCTATCTGTTTGTGTCATTTGAATTTGCCTTGCACATTGAAGTTTGAATAAATTATGGGCTGTTTCCTGAGTTTTACCTATTATCTTATAATGGCTATTCCATAAGAACATAGGCATCGTTTTTGTTGAAATTGTGGGTGGGCTGCACGGTGTACATATTATGACTGCTTTACAGAAACTACCTTTTGCAGAAAGTAGAACATCAATAGAATTTTAATGCAAAATATTCTTATGCAAGTGGTGTATGGTAGGTAATTGGTTAAGTGGGTTATTTTGTTTTCATTTTTGCAATTTGTGTTTGGTTAGTGCTTATGTTGGTGGGCGGTAATGTTTTAATAATGCAAAACGAGTACAGTTGGTAATGTGTTTCGTAGTCATCGATGATATTGATGATATTGATAAATTGAGATGTATTATTTGTATACTTTTAAATGAGTTTATTTATATTGAAAAGAATGTTCTTGATATATTATATTGATGTTTACTCATGAAAGTTCTAGATGAGAATAATAAATAATACAGTATACAATATCTGTCATAAAACAAACAAACATAGAATTGATTGCTAGATTATTCAAATTGTTCATTTAACACCTCTCCTCAATTTTAATAATGAAATATAAAATTTACGTTAAATAATTTTTGGCAAACAAAATCTAAGAATTAATTTCTTCTAACGAAAGAGTTCATGTAACTAAATCAAACCAAATTTAAATCACAGCGTAATTTAACAAATTGAATTCTTCCAAGACCCTTCGTCATAATGTCCGCAATTTGTTCGCCCGTCGGAATATATTTCAATTGAATGATTTTCTTGCTTATGGTGTCACGAACATAATGAAACTTAACCGCAACATGTTTCATACGTTTATGGTTTCTTGGCTCCTGTGCCGCATTGATTGTTGATTGGTTATCTTCATGAATGGTAATCGCATGTTTGATTTCAATTCCCAATTCACCAATCAGCTCTTTGATCCATATTGCTTCGTTAATCGCCCCAGCCAACGCTGCGTATTCTGCTTCTGTTGACGATTGACTCACCGTTTCTTGTTTGTGAGTTCCCCAGCTAATAGTGTTACCAAATAACTTGAAGACATATCCGGAAGTAGATTTTGAGTCGTTTTTGTCTCCCGCCCAATCTGAATCGGCGTAGCCAACCAAAATGTCGGCCTTTTTGTCTTTACGATATTCAAGCTTCAAATCGCCTGTAGCCTGTAAGTAGCGAAGGATGCGTTTCGCATGTGTAAAGTGTTCCCCTGTAAAGCAGCTCTGGAAACGACTGAAGTAATTTGTAGCCGCACACAAATCCGGCCGCGTAGTCAATGTAGCGTATGTCAAACATCCAATTAATTCACGATACGGTACAGTTGAATCCAAGATTTCCTTTTCTGCTGGCAAGTTTAACCCCTTTTCGATCGGTGTTGATATTGGCTTGCATTCTGTCATTCCAAATTTTCGAATAACATTCTTCAAATAATGCGGTTGAGACAGATGAAGAATTCCCTTTTCGCGATCATGTGAGATATGCATACCAAGGAATGTATCAGCCTTACCGATATCCGTCATTTCGAATTGTTTCGCAAGTAGCCCTTTGACAATATTCAACATCTGTAGATTGTCACAAACAATGAGCAAGTCATCTACATACAGAAGAACGAAACAACGAATTCCGTTTTCGAATTTTGTATATAAACAATAGTCCGAAGCACAACGCTTGAAACCGATGCGTGAAACGAATTGATGAAATTTCTCATTCCACATTCTCGACGCCTGTTTAAGGCCATAAATTGCTTTGTTGAGCTTGCATACTTTGTTGCCCCTCGCGAAACCTTCTGGTTGTGTCATGAATATTTCCTCTTTCAATTCACCATTGAGAAAAGCGCTCTTAACATCCATTTGATGTATGTGCATGTCGAATCGAATCGCAATCGCCAACAAAATTCTCAAGGTTGGTAGTTTGGCCACAGGAGAATACGTTTCGTTGAAGTCAAACCCCTGTAATTGTACAAAGCCTCTTGCAACGAATCTCGCCTTATACTTGTCAACCTCACCATTGGCTTTTCGTTTGAGTTTGAAAACCCACTTACCAGATATTGGTTTGCGACCACCTGATAAATTGAGATGTATTATTTGTATACTTTTAAATGAATTTATTTATATTGAAAAGAATGTTCTTGATATATTATATTGATGTTTACTCATGAAAGTTCTAGATGAGAATAATAAATAATACAGTATACAATATCTGTCATAAAACAAACAAACATAGAATTGATTGCTAGATTATTCAAATTGTTCATTTAACAGATATTACCGGAGCATTTGTATTCGTTGTTCTATTTATACGAGTGTTTCGGTAAATGGTATTGCAGTATTGCTTTGTAGCATTTTTATTGCTGTAAAAGAAGTGTAGGCGGGAACAATCTTCAGAAAATAACAGCCCTCATTCGGATAATCGTTTTTATGCAAAACGAAAGTAAATCGTAAACGGACAAGTTTTTTGCAGTTCAACTGTATTAAAGATCTTTCACTGAACACGTCTACGTCCTTTGGAGGCAGGCATTTTTTACGGTGGTAACTTGAAAAATCTTACCGTTAGTAATTTCTCAGAATAACAATTTTATTGTATTTTACGTGTTGTCCGTAGTGATTGGCATGTTTGGCTGTTAGGTGAGAGGTTCGTGGTCCAAATTCCAGAAACATAAGAAAAATGTTTTTTACGGGTATCAGCGGGAATTGGCAATTCATCCGAGAGAGTAACTTCACACCCCTATGAAAAGAACTTTCTAAACCTCGAGGTTTCCATAGTTTTGTTGCGCCACCCTTTATTTATTTTATTGACTTTATTTTATGAATTGATCTTCTGGATTCTTCTTTTCTTCCTACACGACTACACCTAATTTTTTGAACAGAAACAATGAGATGTGGATTTTCATTTTGCTCTTTATTCTAAATGAAAATTCCCGGGGAAATGTTACCTTTTTCCCTTCTCTTATTCTAATCGGAAAATTCCCGGGAATATCCTCCTTTTTCAACTTTTGCTTATTCCAAACGATCTTCGAATATGGGAACAATCTCCTGGGGAAAAAAGGACGCATCCTAAACGTAAAAAAAGGTAAAAAGAAAATTCATTTGGCGTGAATTTTTTCCCGACTGGTTGCTGGAGAGTTTACAAGAAAATGTAGGTCTTTTTTTGCTTTTTATTAAGAAATCTATTTTTTTAAAGGTCGAAAACAACAAATAAGTGTTAGTTGAGAATTCTTTTGAATTTAATGGAAGCTAACCGCGATATTGCGTGTGGGTTTCACAAAGGGAGTAAAGAAGAAGTTGCAGGATTTCGCATACCGCTGAAATTTAATTGAATTTCTCGGGCTCACCCACCAAAACCATACCATAACCGTTTTGCACATTTGGATCCAGTGTGAACATATCTTCCCCTCAAAGACTTCGAGGACTTCAGCTAGCACCTTACTAAAACTTGATTGAGCCAAACCAACACTGCACTCGTTTCCAACTCTCGTTTGATATCCTCCTTCGGCGAAGAAAAGTTAAGCTCAACTTTATTATTGTTGGAATTCCAAAGCACTTCGTATTTGGTTGCCATTACCCTAGAAGGACATCCAAAAAATACTAACAACAAACTTTATTTAGTCATTAATACTTTTGAAACCTATAAAACAAATAAATATCGTGAAATGGTGGGAAAAATTTAAGTGAATTTACGAATGTGCTTACAACAAACGAGGTAACTCTAAGGGGCTTGAACTATCCCTCAAACATCTTCTAATAACCCTTGGATGTCGATATTGACTTTCCATAATTTGTTCTTACTCAAGCAAAGTTCTCAAAGCAATACTGAACATGTTTTCAAATTTATTTTCTAATAAAACAACAGTAAATGTTAGTAGTTATTTTTCTTACTATTTAATAGAAGTGTCAAACGCCGCGAAACAGCTGTTTCGAACATTCAAAATTCTCTTTCCCGCTTTCGAAGGTAAAAATATCCTCCCGGGGAGTTCAGAATAGGGGAATTTCGCTTCCGGGAGAATACGTTTCCCGGAGAGTTGTTTTCCCGGGGAATATTCAGAATTGGGCTGAGTTATCATATGATCATTTCAAAAGAAGGACAATGCGACAATTGCATTACATATAGTAAATTAATTTAATGATAATTTCGTATTATGATATGAGTAGCGACTCGCTTAAATTAAGTTCGCTTCAAATGTCAAAAAGTTATCGACTAGAGCTATGGACCAATTATGAGTAGCGTACGTTCGATATTCTCAAAATCGGTCGAACGAAATTTATTGGTGATAAAACAAGCGAACGAAGGGTTTAGTTTTTTTTTTGTGTTTGTTTACTGTTTACTGTTTGGATGCATTTCTGGCAAAAATAAGTGAATTAAGAAAAAGTTCTGATGTTTTTATTTACTATTAAAAACAAGATGCCAATTTCTTTCGATTCATTAAGGACAAACAACAGTCAGTTCGCAAAGCTAATGAGCAATTGTTTTGCAATTGACCTCAACTCACTTGGTCCTCCTTCTCGTGAGAGAAAAAAATGGCATAAGGTTTGCTTATAGGTTTCTAGTTTTAGTTGGATTTCAAATTGAAACTTAAAAAACAATTTCAGCAAACAAAAAAGTGATTGTAGCTACTGGAAGGGGACAATATCCGCCCCTGTCTTTGTTGCCTTTAGAACAGGCAGTTGACTACTTATTCAGCCTTTAACATGCAGTAAATCCATCTGGCTGTATCTTCTAATGAAGAATGAATACACAAGGATCCCCTGCAGTTGTGCCTTCAAATATAAATGCAACATAAAGAATGGAATATGCAATTCTGCAGGAAAAATTATGCAGTAATAATGAAGATGCCCAAGTTCTGCAAGATGAAGATACCCAGCATGTTCAAGGACCATCATCATCTGGCCAGCAGCGATCCCTGCCAGCTTATAAAAGAGGGGAGAACAGTTTAAAAGAAAGAGAAAATGCACATATGAAATTTTTAAAAGACCAAACTGACACACTAATTTGTCCCTCTCATTTTCTTCCATCTTCAAAAAACAAATCAACACTACTAATCATATTTATAATGAATTATTTTTTAGTATTTAATTAAGAAAGATGTTCTATTAACAGATCAACAACATATATAAGGCATTTTACATATGACTTTATGAAATATTTACATTTTTTATGTTGGTGCCTATCACATCAAAAGCGAATGTTGTAGTTCGCTAATACACCTAAAGTTCTTTAAATGAGAACAGTTAAGGGAAGGGTGATTTCAAAACTACATATAAAAATTCTATTTCAAAATCCCAATTTAAGGTTGGTTTTTTGCAGTTGCTAATAATCAGCCCTATTATGGTAACAGATCGGAACGAAATTCTTTCCGATTTGTACGAAACGTAAGATATTTGTATTATGGTAACGTTTCCGATTGCTTAATCGGACATACATGCGAAAAGAACGAAACAATGCGATGAAAATGTCAAACTTACCAGCAACGCGTTTAGAATTCATGCGATGCATGGTGATTTCTTGTTTTTCTGTTCTATCCGATGTCTCCGACAGCAAAGTAGTCGCCGAAGGGTTGTACGTAAACAAAAGAAAAAAAAAACATGAATTATGAGGAGGGGACAGAAACAGAACAATATAAACATTTTCATCATTTTTTTTCTGTTATTATTTCTTTCAAAAAAAAAAAAAAACAAACTCAGTGCAATATTAAAGGTTGGTCGAGTTAATGCAAACCAAAACCGATATTGCCATAAATTTCACAAACCGGCCTCTTGAGGAGACAAACGTCATTACGAGTCAGTGTTTCCTTTACGAATGTATACCATAAACAAAACAAATGTTACGATCGGAACTTCTCTACGAGCGTATGTTTCTCCGATCTGTTACGATGATAGGGCTGAATATATAAACCCTAATCGTTAGAGTCATTTTAAAAAAACGCTTTTTTCAAATGACTTTTTTTTAAACCAAGTATATACGTTTTAAGATCTTGCCAAAAGCAGTATTGACAAGAGATTTGGAAAAAAAAAATCAAAGACACCGTTTTGAAAATATTAAAAGAAATTTTTTTAAATTAAGAAAATTATTGGAAACTTAGAAAAATAATGTTTTGCAAATGTTGGTATGCCATTTTTCGTAAACAACCTAGGACTTATAGAATATACAGTTTCGTCAAAATCGTGTTAGCCATTAACGAGAAAGTCGGTTAAAAAAACAATTCCATGGGGGTTCCATTTTTAAACTTTCCAAACAAAATTTTACATCACAGAAAAGAAAATTAAGAAATAATAAAAAATAAGTATTATCATATAGGTTGTATGGCAGGTACCGTTATTTCAAGATCTAGCGATCCAATTCCAAAAACCCCTCACAGACCCTAACTGTGAAAAAAAAATCGGTCAAGCAGTTCAGGCTGTAGATCCATATACGGACAAACAGACATACAGAAAGACAACAAAAAAGAATTGCAGGACCCACTTTTTTCGTATTCGCTCTCATTGTAATGTCATGTTATCTGAAAATTTTTTTATGCACGATTGGTGCATTACTCGTTTTTGATTCGGCACAATTTTATAATCCAATTCTGCCAGATATTTGTGAGAACGATCTTAAGCTACATAAAATGTGGTTATAATTATCTGTGGGATTTATATATCTAAAGTTATTTAATTTTAATTAAAATTTCCAGTATTTACAAGGCTGACAGTCCAAAGTTAAGGGCTGCCATCACGTCGTTTTCGGAAATCTTCTACTAAAACAATTTTTTTTTTGTGTAGCTCACGTTAAACGCCCATCTGCCCATTTTTAAAATTCGTGAAAATGAGTGATCTGAATTGTCTGATTTGCAAAAAAGATTCCAATGATATAACAGTGGCTTGTGCAATATGTCTGCAACAAGTCCATGCAAAATGTATTGGAATAAAAGGTAAGGATGCAGATAAATTATTCTCTGTTCCTGGTCTTAAATTTTATTGCAAATTGCATGAAAAAATTTCAATTGATACAATTTATTGGAAAATAGTGAAGCTAAAAAAACTTTTTAATAGTGCACACTCCATTTTTGGTGAACTTAAAGATGTTTTCGATTTTGACATCGCGAATAGTGAAATTATGTCAAAAGCCTTCAATAACATTGAAACTGATGTTTTAACTCCTGGTATATTTTTACAAGAACCATTAATCCAACTAACCCCTTCTCCGAAACCTATTTACCGAAATCAACATTGCCAACAACAACAACAACACCAACAACACCAACAACAACCACAACAACAGCATCAACAACAAAAGCAACAGTCTCACCAACAGCAACAGCAGCAACCTCAACAACAGCAGCAACAAGAACAAAAACAACAAAAACAACAACATCCACCACAGCAACAACAACAACAAAATGTAAAACACCAACAACAACAACAGCAACAGCAGCAGCCTCAACAGCAGCAACTAATACAACAAGAGGAACAACAAAAACTACAACACCAACAACAACAACAACAACAACAACAACAACAACAACAACAACAACAACAACAACAACAACAACAACAACAACAACAACAACAACAACAACAACAACAACAACAACAACAACAACAACAACTACAACTACAACTACAACTACAACAACAACAACAACAACAACAACAACAACAACATCAACATCAACATCAACATCAACAGCAACAGCAGCAGCCTCAACAGCAACAACAAAAACAACAAGAAGAAGAACAACAACAAAAACAGCAGCAGCAGCCTCAACAGCAACAACAAGAACAACAACAACAACAGCAACAACACCAACAACAACAAAGCAAAGTCAAACAACAAAATCAACAACGTCACCTGCCTTCATCCTTAGTTACAAGGGTACTACGTTCTGGAGCAACCAGATGCCTGGATATTCCACAGAATGTAAGTGACTCTTCTTCCATAAGGCCCAGCTCTTCCAGTGGATTTAGTGCTATAGAGCCACTGGTAACCCCAACAGCTTCCATCACGGATGAGGGGTGCTCCAACTTGGTAGCAACTTTGTCCACTGTAACTAACTCTATGTCAAACCAATCCAATATCGAAGAACTCACCGCTTTACCACCTGTGAGGAGTATTTTTGTTTCTCGTCTTTCTCCATCAACGTCTGAAGATTTAGTACACAATTATATTCTAAAAAATAGTTCATCGGTTTGTGTATCTAATCTTTCCATTCGAAAATTCGTCATGAACCCAGAAAAGGAATATTCTTCTTTCGAGATCAAAGTTGGAAGAAACCTCGATCTCTACAATTTACTATGCAATAGGTCTTTTTGGCCTTTGCATACTGTGGTCCATGATTTTTTTCGCAGCAAAAAGCGACGACCCAACAACAGCTGAAGGGGCCTCGTTGATACATTCTCATGAACGAGACAATGATAACATCATGAACGCTGATTGCCTTAAAATCTATTATCATAATGCAAGTGGAATTCGAACCAAACTACCTGCCTTATACCATTCATCTACCCACGTAGACTACGATATTATTGTTATTGTTGAAACCTGGCTTTGGAGTGGAATCCCCGATTCTGAAATTGTCAACGGCGGTTCGTATATAGTCTTCCGACGAGATCGATGTATTACCGCTGAAGATCGCGGAGGTGGTCTACTATTGGCGGTTCGTTCATGCTTCCCATCCCATATAATATCGCTGCCAATCATCGACATCGAACAATTATGCGTGTCACTCCGTCTCGGAATAGGTATTTCCGTGTATATCATCACAAGCTACATACCACCTAGAAGTCCCATTGATATCTATGAAAAGCACCTTGCTAACATTGATTTTGTAAGTAATTTGAATGACTGTCCGCAGAAGGTTTTTGTAATGGGTGATTTTAACCTGACTGATGTGAAATGGTCTTATTCTTCTAATGAAAATATGCTTATTCCCTGTAATTTAAAAAATGCTATCGAAATAACTTTTGTTGACCATTTATTTGCTCTAAACGTCAAATCAGTAGTGTTGTCAATAGTTTGAATAATATTCTTGATCTTGTTTTCATACCACATGATGAATTCAAGGGTTCAGTGTATGAAACGCTTCCTTTGTCATTATTAAATGATTCTATCAATCATAAAGAATTATATATTGAAATTCAATTATACACTTATTTTAAAATTAATAGTAACAACTCATTATCATTTAACTTTTTAAAGGCCAATTTTATTGAACTTGATAATTATCTTGAAAGTATTGACTGGAAAACTGAATTTTTAAACTTAGATTTACAAAATATGTTTGATCGCTTTTCGCAGATCTTAAATAATGCTTTCAATCAATTAGTGCCACACAAAAAGAAAAAGAATCTTTCCAAACCTCCATGGTATAATAACAGGCTGACACACCTTAAAAATTTAAAAAATAAATCTTTCGCTAAGTTTAAGAAATCCAATGATTGGGCTGACCAAATACAGTTTTGTAACCTTCGCAGGGAGTTCAATGTGTTAAGTAAATTCTCGCACAGAAATTATATTATGCAGGTTGAATTCAATTTAAAAAACGACCCAAAAAGTTTTTGGTCTTTTATAAACTCAAAACGAAAATCGCTCGGGATTCCGAATTCTATGTTTTTTAAAAATCAAGAGTCTGATGAAATTGAAAACACGGTTGAGCTATTTGCTCAGTTTTTTGAATCGGTCTATTCTAACTCACATGAAAATCTAGTTCACTTTTCTGGTTATAATCCTAAAGTAAGTATAGGATCCCTACAGTTAGATCTTAACGATGTCTTAGTAGGATTGCATGATCTTAAGCCAAACGCTAAACCTGGCGTTGATGGTATTCCTGCGATAATTTTGAAAAGATGTTCCAGTTCTCTGGCTCTTCCATTACTAATCATTTTCAATTCTTCATTGTCATCTGGACTGTTCTTAGATGAATGGAAATCCTCTTTCTTGATTCCAATTTTTAAATCGGGTTCCAAAAACAATGTAGAGAATTACAGAGGAATTTGTAAACTATCTGCAATTCCTAAGTTTTTTGAAAGCCTTGTCAAAAAAAAACTTGATTTCCTAGTGAAGGAACATATAAGTGATGCCCAACATGGGTTCATCTCGGGAAGATCAACAATCACCAATTTAACATGTTTCTCTTCTTTCGTTGTTGACGCTATTGAAAATAAAGAACAAGTGGATGTTATTTATACCGATTTTAGCAAAGCGTTTGATTCGGTTTGTCACAAAATACTGCTTCAAAAATTGGAATCATTTGGTTTCCACTCAAGCCTCCTTAAATGGATCTGTTCCTTCCTCATAAAAAGGGTTCAAAAAGTCAAAATTGACGAATTCACCTCAAGGCAGATAAATTGTACCTCTGGTGTTCCACAGGGTAGTCATCTAGGTCCTCTACTTTTTATCATATTTATTAATGATAATGTTAACTGTGTCAACTTCAGCAAATGCCTCATATACGCAGACGATCTGAAATTTTTTCTGAAAGTAACCTCTATTAGTGATTGCCAAAAACTGCAATTGGATCTGGATAATCTATCTCGCTGGTGTGTGTTAAACCGCTTGAATCTTAACGCCAAAAAATGTTTTGTTATTTCTCTCTCAAGAAAGAATCATATGCAAGAGTTTTCATATTATCTTGATTGCAACCCTCTTCAGAGAACTGTAAAATTTAAGGATTTAGGCATACTTTTTGACTCTAAATTCACTTTTACACCTCATATAGAAGCTATTGTATCAAAAGCTAACTCAATGTTAGGATTCATCAAAAGAAATTCAACAGACTTTACTAACCCCTACACCCTTGTGTCTCTTTATACCTCACTAGTAAGACCCAACCTAGAGTATGCAGACATCATCTGGAACCCTCACCAACAATGTTTTTCCGATCGAATTCAGAAAGTTCAGAATAGGTTTACGAAGTATGCATTTTACAAAATGCGATGGTACTTTCATCCAAATTCCACAGCTAGGCAGAGTCTTCTAGGTCTGCAGTCGCTCAAATCACGTAGAACTAGTCATGATATAGTTTTTGTTCGAGACATTCTATGTTATCATATAAAGTGTCCTTCCTTGTTGTCCTTAATTTGTATTTATGCTCCAGAGAGGCCGTTGAGGGATAGAAATCTTCTTTTTCAATCAAGGCACAGAACTAATTATGGCATGAGTGAACCAATTTCAAGATCAGTTAGAGAGTTTAATGAAATTTGTGGTCATATTGATTTAGCCTTCTCTAGAGATAATTTTCGAAATAAATTGTATTACTTATTTTTAAGAAATTGAAACATATTTTGTAATATTGTGTAATCTGTTGAGCTCATTGCTCGTAGGTGAAATAAATAAATAAATAAATAGATTGCAAAACTTGCCTTATATAATCACAATTAAAAATATAACAAAACTCTAATAATTTTCTTCTTTTTTTTAGGCAACTTATTTGGAAAAAAGCCAAGTAATTTTTACCTCGTTTGGCTACACAACTGCAGTAGTAACTGAATTTTTGAGATTATTCCTCGGCTACTCAGGCAACCTCAAACGAAAGGTAAGTGCTGATTTGGCCTTCGATAAACACACTCACTTCTTCTCACTCTCTCTTATTTTTTTATATTCCAGCCGATTGATTTGTGTGTATTCCTGGTAGTGTCGACAATCATTCAAACTCCAATTCTTCTATATCTCACATTGTTTTTAGACACCCAGCTTCACATTATAATACTAGGATGTTTGATGTTGTTGTGTTTGCTTTTCGAAGTGAATATTGGCGCTCATACTTGGCGAAGAATGTCAATGCAACAAACTAATCTGCAACGCATTAAATTGTTAATTGCCGAAAACCGAACTGCTACTAAAGAGTGATATAACCTAAATGTTTAAAACCGTAAACTATACTATAAGTATGTCATTTATTGCAAATTTGTATAATTTAACTAGTTAACTTTATAATTTCAATTTTGTATACAACACACACGCCATTTTGAAATCTTATTTCAATAAAAATGCATGAATTAAATTCTTGTTTTCAATTAATTGTGGTCTCTTAAACTTTGTAATGTTCTTCCAAATTGTGTTTCAGATATAAGGCATCAATTCTATCCAAAACAGCTTTCATTCTCGGTACGAAGTCCTCAAGAGTCTTAATATTCTTAGCTTCCACTTCGCCAATGCCTATCAATTGTGATCGAGTTGGCGCCCAACGTGAGAACACCTAAGGGAAAAGGGTCATCAAAAATGTTCGTGTTATTGGGAAAATTAAATAACATACCGAAACTGTATTCTGAACAAACCATCCATGATATGGTTTCAATGTACGATTATAGGCATCCTGAAGATGGGTCTTTAAGTTTTCTAAATTTTGTTGATCGTTAAAGATGTTTTCAAAGAACGTACAGATTAGTCGAAGAGCACGTTTTAGCCAGAGGAGCGATTCAGACGAGTATTTTTTGTCCAGGTTTATGTTTTTGACTATGAGGTCTTCGAGATAGTGAAAGTTTTCTGTGTTTTTTTGATAGCTTATGGTTAACTTCTGCAATGGAAAAGAAAATTTGTTATGTATGTTTTTCAAATTAAGTCATTCTCAATTGGATAACAGTTGTCAGCTGCCGTACAATTTGGCAGCTAAATAATAATTGGGGCATTAGTTTCGGAGCCTTTTCAATAAAAACACTAAATTCTCGTTAACCTTTCCGTTCCCGTTCCCATGCGAATATTTGGATGAAATATACATAAAAACATTTTTTTCCTGGAAACTTAAGAAATGGCGCCCTAAAAAGTTGATAGATAAACTGCCGTATACGTTTTTTAAAGTTTTCGTAGTCTCTATTGAGCATCGTTGCCAGATTCTGGACTACTAAGGACCAAATGCTCTTTTTCAAGTAATCGTAAGTTATAGTCCTCGAATATGTGGACGTCCGAAGATTCACAAAGAAAATATGACATTAATAAAAAAAAAATGTGTGCAACAACGTCTATTGGCAGGCATCCCTGCACAAACTATGTCAAGTAAGATTTGTTGATATCCCTTCTACGAACAACGTAGCACAAAGAAGTCATGAAACGAAGAAAAGAAAAACTTTACACAAACTTAGAGGAAAGCTGAAAAACACTAAACTATACTCTGTTAATTTTGCATGTTCAGTACAGACCCTATAGCAAAGATATTTTCAAGTTAATGGATTCTGTTCAAGCCTTTATGACACCAATCAAGGAATAACTTATGTATGTCGAGATGTCGAACCCGAAGACATTAAGACAATGTACCAAAAAAATATTTTTTCTTTGGATTTCCTTGTCGAACTTTGAAATTTAGAACTTGTTTAAAGCAGTTGAAAACGAAAACTCAATTTAAGGGGGGAAATGTTACAATCCCATCTTATGTTCTGCTTTTTTCGTTTTACATTAAAATTCAGTTATGTATAAGGTTTTCCACAGTTTGCCTGTTAGAAAAACGAAACAGACCGCAGACTTTTCGTTTTTTGGACTTTGGCTGTTAAAAGGTTACTTGTTCTGAATTCCGTTTACCATTTTATAGATGCCATTTTGTAATTTTACGTAATTACTGAATAAAAAACCAACCTATGAGTTACTACGATAGTTTGTTCAGGTCATTACAAAAATGCTTTTGACTTCAAAAGCGATTGAATTTGCATAGTTCAGAAGATTTCTCTATTTCCCCTTTTTAGAATTTGGTTTTAAATAATTACTCAATGAAAAATCCTTTTAGACCAGTCAATCTCAACAGGTACATACATGGAAAACCCCAAACATACCCAAAAACATAACTGCTGTTTTATGTATTTATATTTAGTTAATAGGAGAACAATTATGATTATTTATTTTTGGTCGCAAGGTTTTAAATGAAAAGAAACGTACTTAATTTTAATGTCCCAATCCCAACGCGACATGGGCATAGCTAGAAGAGTACGCATCGCGAGGCTGCGATGGCTTGGCCATATAGAGCGGATGGTTCAACCGACTTAGAGTGCAAAACGGGAAAGAGCTAGTCCGAAATCGAAATTGTTGGCGTAAGTCGTAAGATCAAAGAAATCAAAGTACAGTACATACACTAATAAAATGTACTGTGTGTCCTGTTTTCAGTACAAGTTCATGTTATTTTTGTTGTTGAGAAGAATCGGCTCTATCGAGGTAATCGTCGGAGCGGAATTCTCTCCGATCGGAGACATTTTGCTTCGTGGTAGCTTTCCGATCGGACGATCCGACGTTCTCCGATAAGTTTTTGTTGCGGAGATTTTAGTTTTGGGATTGCAATGCATTGCCGCATTTGTGAAAAATTTCTTACGACGACAACTACTTCGAAGCGAAATTGAATCTCGGAAAAAAGATACGTTGCGGAGAAAACTCCGCTCCGACGGTTACCTCGATGGGGCCAAATATGTATGTATATGTATATGTATACTAAGCAAGTAACATGCTGAAATGTACCTTCCCCTGGATTCTAAAGAGCTCAATGTATGTATAAATGGAACTATTTTCTAATGGGCTTAGTTCAAATATTGCAGTGAAACAATCATTTGTATTTGATTTACATATAAAATGACTTCAAGTTATTCCAAAAAATAGGGTGGCGCAACAGAGCGAGGAGCCCCTGGGCCTAGCGCATTTCTCACAACCATGCCTTGTGAGGGAATGGAGGGGACCTACAATTTTCTGCCGAACGGCTAATAGAGAAAGCGCTTTTCATGGCAATGAATTTTGCTAACGGAGGACTTGCCAATTCCTCGCGAAAGGCGATACCCGTGGAAAAACAATTTTGCCTCTGCTTTGATTCGAACCTCGAACCTCTGGGTTAGCAGGTGGACATGCTAACCATCACGCCACGGGTACCTGTTATTCCAAAGAACTAACAAATTTAACAAATATTGTAAAAATAAGACAGAAGCTGTTAAGAAAACTGCGGATATATTTTTTGTAACAGAACGAATAGTGGGCAACACAGCCGTTATTTGACGAGATATGATATCGGTCATTACGGCAATTCCGTGAAAGCTTTTTTAAAAGCTTATTGAAATTCATTTAGGGTAAAAGCCAAACATCCTATCTTCTCTGCACTGAACAATTTAAATGAACAGATTATAATTCCGCAACATCTGAGCGGACGCAGAAGCAGCTGGATGAAAACACAATTTTAAAATTCAATGAATTTTCAACAATTTTTAAGGTGAAATGAATAGAAAAACCCACAAAGTAAAAGGTTTCTTAAAAATCATTTTTAAGTCCCTGTCCATACGTGTTATGCCCATAATGTTATATCGGTCGTTTCTGGGCAAAAGGGGTGAGGAGGAAAGGGACTCGATGTGCAAAATGAAATCTAATTTATCTGCCTAAGCAGTACACTTGGCGTGTCCAGACTGGTTATGCTCATAACGTTATGCTTTTTTGAAGTGAAACTTCTTATTCGACTTGCAAACATGAAAGCGTTATACGTTTAACACGGAATATTATCGATTGCATACTTTTTGGCACTGCTCTCAATTTGTTGCTATAACAGTTGTATTAATGACGCGTCATTATTGAAACTAGTTCTTTGTTTTTTTTTTAGTTTGCAATTTGTGTCGTGTGTGTGAAAATCGTGTCTGTGCTTGCAAAATCTATATATATGTACAGTGCATATAAAATAGGATGTATGTATGTATGTATGAAATCGGCAGGCGATGACCTGGTCAGGAGTATGCACCAGCTCATTTGCAAAATATGGTCGGAAGAAAGCATGCCCGATGAATGGAACCTCAGCATTGTTTCCCCGGTCCTCAAGAAAGGAGACCCTCTGAACTGCGCCAACTACAGAGGTATCAGTCTTCTTAACATCGCATATAAGATCCTCTCTGCCGTATTGTGTGAGCGTCTGAAGCCATTCGTCAACAACCTGATAGGTCCTTATCAGTGCGGCTTTAGACCAGGAAAGTTCACCATAGACCAAATCTTCGCACTACGGCAGATCTTGGAAAAAACCCAGGAGCTTCAAATCGATACCCACCACCTTTTTATCGATTTTCAGGCCGCGTATGACAGCTTCTATAGAGAGGAGTTATATAGAGCCATGTCTAGTTTTGGCATCCCTACCAAACTTGTCCGATTGTGTAGGATGACGATGGAGAACGCACGCTGTTCCATCAGGGTCGGAAAAGATCTCACCGATACATTCGATGTCAAAAAAGGTTTTAGGCAAGGCGATGCACTGTCATGCGACTTCTTCAACATCGTTCTTGAATGCATAGTGCAAAACTCTCACGTCAACACAAGAGGCACAATCTTTCAAAGATCCATTCAATTGCTCGGATATGCCGACGATATTGACATAAGTGGAAGAACGCAGCGTGATGTCAATGGCGCGTTTATGAGCATTGAGACGGAAGCGAAGAAGATGGGTTTAGTGGTAAATGAGGGCAAGACCAAGTATATGCTGTCATCAAGAAAGGACACCCAACACCGACGTCTTGGACAGAACGTCAAAAAAAAAACAGCTATAACTTTGAGGTAGTTAAGGACTTTGTCTACCTAGGCGCCGCTATTAATTCAGACAACGACACCAGCGCTGAAATCAAACGAAGAATAACTCTTGCCAATCGCTGTTTCTTCGGACTAAGAAGGCAATTGACTAGTAAAGTCCTCTCACGAGCAACTAAAGTGTCCCTGTATAAGACACTTATCATCCCGGTTCTTATATATGGCGCAGAGGCATGGACCTTGTCAAAGGCAGACGAGAACGCTTTAGGATGCTTCGAGAGAAAAATTCTTCGGGTGATATTTGGTCCCGTCTGCATAGATGGAGAGTGGAGAAGAAGATTTACGACGAATTGTACGGGCTGTACAGCGACACTGACCTTGTCAAACGAGTCAAGGTCCAGCGGCTTAGATGGCTGGGTCATGTAGAGCGAATGGACTCCAACGCTCCGGCCCGGAAAGTCTTCGAATCCAATCCCGAGGGACGGCGCAGTAGAGGAAGACCACGACTCAGGTGGCGCACGCAAGTAGGAGAGGACCTCAACCAACTTGGTGTGCAAAACTGGAGGCAGCTAGCTAGGGACCGAGCTGGCTGGAGAAGCATGTTGGTTGAGGCCCTAGTCCGACCCGGACTGTAGCGCCACCTTAAAAGCCAAAACACAATAGAGCGTCGCGGCGCGTCGACCTCACGTAGGCTTCACGATACATGAGAAATCCTCAAAGCGCTCTACTGTCATTCATTCGTCTAAGCTTGTGCAAAATTAAGAAAATATATCGATTGAAATATCGAACGACCATCGTTGTTATCAGTAACTATCGATAGCAAAAATCGAATTTTTTCTTTTGTATTAAGTACGTGGAAAACTAAATCGATTGCTAATTTGTTAATTACTTCTGATAAGGAGATAAAGAGAGGAGCTTAGTTAAATGTGTGGTGTAATCAATTGAGCTTAGTATAATGTCCGTAGTTGTATTTCCATACTGTGTTGTCGCATGCAATCTAGTTTGTGATAACATTTGCTGTTTAAAATGAAAACCTTGTCGATTTTTCAACATAATCGACTTTATATTCATACAAATATCAAAAATGTTATCGCAATATACTGTATGAAATTATCTCATAAGTTATTGGTCGAGCATCTTAACAAAAAGAAAATGATTTAAGTGCTTCAATATCGCCCATGTTGACTGACTTTATATTCACCCATGCGGTTATGCATCAAAAATTAATCGAAATCTACCGCATGATAGATATAACATATATATATATCGATTTTTAAGAACATCTTTTCAGAATTATAGTTGTTTAAGTGATTAAACATCACCTACGTTGAACAATCTAGCAAAAGTCAAGTTTAATACAGGTTTAACAACGAGAATTGAAATACTATCTATTTACTAGTTACATCGATAAAGTTCTGCTAAAACATACTAAAATTTAGCTTAAGCATACTTCATGCACAAATATGAAGTACAATTTGATTGATTTGTTAGCCACAAAAATCTGTAATCAATTTTATACTCACTCATATATCGAAAGTTCATCGAAATCTTCGATATGAAAAATATTATATAAAGTATAAGTCGATTTTTCAAAACATTATGGCAAATTCATAGTAGTTTAAATGCTTCAACAACACCCACATTGAATAATCCAACAAAAATTAAATTTTATACAACTGTAACAACGAGAACTTAAATATTTGTGTAGTATTTACATCGATAAATTTCAGCTGAAACACATTTCAACTTCGATACCAACATATCGATAATTTGTTTCGTAAATCGATGTTTTGCTTACATCGATTTTATTACTCTTCCCTATTGCAAAACTGAAAAGGAGTGATATGTCAGAAAGCGAGCAAAAGTTCAACATAGCTGAACTTTTTTTTGAAGGTTGGTCGCTTTGTTACGTTTGCTTACGTCTGTCAAACGACGCGTTTGAGGACAAAGCGTGATTGTGTGAGACTCTACAGATTTCGTATAGTTGAACTTTTGATTGTTCTGTCAAATGAGGTCGACGCGAGGCAAACGCGCTATTGTGTGATGGCTTTAAGTAAGTAAGTAAGTAATATATGTATGTATGTATGTCCGATGTAGACTCCTAAACAACCCAACGGATTTTTATGAAATTTTCAGGGTAGGCATAGTTTAGTCCAGAGATGGTTCCTGTCAAGATTTGATCCCCATATTCCCACAGGAATGGGGTTGGAAACGGAAAATTAGAAACTACTCCACAGATTTTAAAAATTCTTTCAGCACTAGGGGTGCTACATTGCCTCCCTTCATCAGCAACTTACGACTATATTTCATCCCTTTAATCCCACAGGAACAGAAACGGGAACCTTGAAGTTACTTGACCGATTTAAAAAATTCTTTCAACTCTAGGATGTTACATTATCCCTCAGTGACATAGGATTCGCACAGGAACGGGGTTGGGAACGGAAACATAAGAACTATTGGACAGATTTCAAAAATTCTTTCAGCATTAGGATGCCACATAGTCCCACAGTAAGAAAGATGATATCTCATCCCCAAATTCTCACGGAAGAGGAAAACGAGAACGGGAACTTTAAAACTACAGACCCGAGCAAAGCCGGGCGGCTCGGCTAGTAATATATGTATATTAGGTCCGTTCGTTGAACTTTCCCCAGGGTTGACCCAGGTTTTCTTGACAACCCTATGAGTTGTCAAAAAAAACTGGGTTTTCCAGTCCTCAAAAAACACTACACCACAAATCACCACACATCCCTGTCATTAAAAAAAAAATACATGCTATTTGACAGCCCTCAAATTGCCACAGCAAAAAGCTAGGGCGAGTTTGGGGAAAACCTATGGCAAACCTATGGCTCAAAAAACACTCAATTTGACATTCAGGGTGAATTTAGGTTTCTCAAAAAACGCTTTGTGGCGACCCTATGGCGACCCTAGGGCTTCAACGAACAAACCTATTAATAACATGGATTTGATGAGATTTTAATGTGAATTTCTCGTTACCTGAAGCTGAAATATTATTAACCTTCCTTAAAGACAAATTTGGATTGGAAATGATAAATGGCAGAAATGATCCAACAACCAAAAGGTGAACTACCATTGATGCAGTTTTTGCAAGAAATATTGAAAAAATAGAACTTCTTAAGTTATCATAATCCCATTGTAAATGTTAAAGATATTTTGATATTTCTCCACTCGAAAACGATAATTGAAAGATGCGATCAGTTGTGAATTGTAACCAATGTTAATAAAGTTTGTCTTAAAGAAGCAATATGAGTTCGCTAAAAATCAATTTCTATTCCTTCCTATTTTCATTTCCACATTGGGAAGTTTCACTTCTTCCGCGCGGAGGGACTCCACGCACTATTTTTTCAATACAATTTCCAACACAAAATGGAGAACTTGTTACAGGAATTATAACAACGTCTGGACACAAGGTGCTAACAGCATAACGTTAACAGCATAACCCGTCTGGACAGGCACTAAGAAATTATTTTCCCTACTGCTCTTCTTCTTCTTCTTTCCATTTCCGGCACTACGAGTAGTGATCTTGAAGCGATCACAACTCTCCCACTTTTCTGCTTCACACTAGTGATCCGCCTGTGGGGTACGCCGCGTTGACCTCAGAAAGCGTCGGCAAGCCTCCCGGTTTTGGATTGTTCCATGTCTGAGGCCAACCAAATGCTGCTGTTTTTGCATTTGCTTGTACTAGGAGTGTTTTGGCCTGCCTTTTCTTTTTCGTCGCGAATTTGTTGAAACGTTGTACGATATTGCCTTTTGGACGGGGTTCTGCGGATCTCTCCTTTGAACATGACAATACCAACTGAGCCGGTCGTGCTGAATTTTGTCCAAGATGGTACTTTTGACATGAAGGCTTCCACGGATCTTAGTACTTCTAATTCGATCAAGCTTTTTTTTCCTACTGCTCTATCCAATCAAATTTGTATTTTTATCTCTCAAAAGCATGCAATCCAAGAAAAAGTTTGTTTTTCAGGCGCTTTCATCCTTTTTTTTACATAAAATGCGAGAGCTTTTTTTTTTTTTTTTTTTTCAAGATCTTATCAGAACAAATAGCTCGGGAACTTTCTTGCTTGTAAAATTGCTGTTTCTTTGTATTACCACGGAGGGGGAAACGCTGCTATCGCAGCCTATATTCTCCACTTGTCTCTTTAGCGGTATTGAGAGTTTTGGTTTGGTTCCCTTCTGAAAAAATAATAAAATTATGCGTTCCACAGGTTCAACGATGCGCTTTTGCCAGATTCAAGAATGAAGTTCATTAAATTGAGAGTTCAGGGGGCGATACCAGGGTTTCCCCTCCTTAATGCTACTATAGTAACACTGTCTATTTCGCGAAAAAATATAATAAGAAATTTTGTCAACATCTTTACTCTACACCTGTTTAAATATTTCAATGAAACACTTTCAATGAATGACTCATTCTAATGTTAGATATGTTACCATAATGATACAACACTTACCTCAATATTTCCACTCATATCCTTTGTTATTGGCTTAAAAAGCTTTCCAAAGGTCTCTAAAACGCAAAAAAAAAAACACACGTTATCAGATTTTTAGCGGCACACTCTGGCTTATCAGAAAATCTGAAATGGCTCGCCATGTATGATGATTACAAAACTTTTATTCAACAACGTACCTATTACTGTAACAATTTCTTTTGATGCATCAAGGAATGTTTCAGTTTCTATTAGTTGATCGCTTTGAATCACGGGAAATCCTTTCAGTTTTTCAAACTGAATTCGCGGCACTATCACTGACTCAGTCATGTTGATGATTTCTTTTTTTTTTTTTCAATACAAGTTTCTTGATCTAAAGAATAACTTCGACTGAGTATCGATATCAGTTCACCAGTTGTAAAACTCAATTAGTGATGTGTTTGAGGTACTATCTTGACTTATTATTAATAAAATGCGTGTGATAAGCAATAATGCCGACGAAGCATGTTCTGTAAAGAGAGATTTATTGTTATACGAACGTTAATCGTGTAGGTATCATATTTTAATTTCAACTCAAAAAGAGAAAGTTAACTTTGTTGATGTTTGAATATGTATGGGATGCCAAACAAACATAAAAGAAATAATTATGCAAATAAAATTGACTTTTTATGAAACAATCAAACAAAAAATGAAGAGAATTCAATTTCAAATGTAGTACCTTGATTTAACGAATGTTAATTGGCCAATTTCTGAAAACAATTTTTGCTTCAATACACCTCATTACTTTTCACTAACAATTCTAAGCACACGCTATTGCTCGTTTGCATTTGTTATTAAATACATTTTTCTGAGTCAATATTTTGTTTTGCTCATTCGAAGCTTATATAAGTTATAGATTGATAATTCGTATGTGCATTTTTCACATTGTTTACTTAGGTACTTAGGTGTTTAACAACCTTACGGCTAAACAACGTGCAACAGAAAAACAATCAGTTTGATTAGTTCTGTATTTGTTCAAGTGCAAAGCAAGCTCTATTAGAAGCTTTTACATTTAGTAAGAATAATCAAAATCAGTTGGTTCCCATTTCTAAATCTTCTACAACTTGGGACAGAAAAATAATGTGCAAGGCTTCACACAACAGTGTGTTCAATGGTTAGCCTTTTTTACTTCTAAGTGAACACGTATGTATGTTTATTTTAATTGGCACACATGAAAAGCGAATTTACTTGTTTCTGCGAATCTATAAAAGCACTGGTTCCTCAGTTTTTGCTACTTATTATATTCATGATCTTTTGGTACAGATTCTTCATCTTTTGGATATGTGAAATTGAGTGATGATACAAGGCATTCACAGTTTTTTAATCAAAATCTAACCGTTTTGTAGTTCCGTCAATGCAAATGGCAAACACGTGATGTTTTGTGAAGTCCCACTGCTTCGTTAGCTTAAACTCATACAAAGGTTTTTCATCGGTGAATTCAAAAAATTCCACTACTAGACTATCAGCCGAACAACGAATTTCAATCAATTTCAAAGGACAGCTTGCTCGCACAGTTAAGTTTTCCTTGTCACTGCTTATGCGAGCTGTTGGCTCGTCTTTCAGATCATTTCTCAACCAGCGATGATATGCAAGTATGACAGCGCAACTTCTAGTGAAGTAAAATGAATCACCGCCACATTTCTGTTCGTGATACTTTTCTAGGAACCGGTTTTGTTCTCTTTTAACTTTTGTAAATCGCGTACTCGAAGGAACTTCAGCTTGACCGATGATTCTAGTAGGCAAACTCTCTGTCAACTTATCGATTGTAAAAACTCTATTTAGATAATCAAAGCCATTGCCCATAACACCGTCGATTGTGTGCCCGAGATCAAAAATATGCCCAATTTCGTGGCACACTGCTCCCAGACTTGTGGCAAAGACACCACCATATGTCCGTCTATAATTGCTTTCGTCAGCAAATTGTTCCAAGTCCACTTTTTTGTCGTTCTCAAAACAATTCAGAATGTCTTCAAATTTACTAGGCCACGAATAGAAGAAACCCGATCCAAACAATGCCAACCCACCACCTCCTAGAGCAGCATTGCCTTTCATGTGACGCTTAATGTTGTCATATGAAAAATCACCATCACTTATTGGTTCATACTTAGTGCACCCGATAAAGGCAACAAACTTTACCTTCGAGTCATTTCCATATTCTGAATTTATTACCTCATAAGCAAACTTATTCCACAGTTCGTCTTGATTATGATTCCATACTTCCTCTACTCCTAAATTGCTTTCAAAAACTTGACAACGAGACTTCAGAGCAAATGTTTTCCTCCCAAAACCACTCTCATTTAGCTTTTCCGCAAACAAACATTGCAGTAATTTAATATTCAAATCAATAATCGCACAAGCTTCTTCCGCATTGCCATTCTGTTGAGGTAATGCGTTGAATGAACCATCGTGACCCTTACAGATGATGTAAAGTGGTTGGATTTTGTACGGATTCTCACTGGGCTTGTAATGGCATTTGAATTTAGCTACTGCAGTGCAATAAGAAATATGAAATTCATCATTTTCTGATGATTGCAACCGATGGAGTACTTTAAATTCACCATTGGCTGCAGAAACTGCAGCTCTTCTATAAATTTGACCACTTGAATTTTGCAATTGGATTTGTTTCTGACAACATGTCTTACTTATTTTTCCTTTGATGAGAATCAATTCGTGGCTAACAACTGAATTGTTTGTTAAATTTACTAACTTGATATCGTGAGGCACTACACAACACATTGCAGAAGATTTTTTCACATGTGAACAAATGCAAATGCAAATGAGATGAAGCGGAAGCCATGAAAAATAAAAAGCTAGACAGAAAAAAAAAGCACGAAGACAAGAATATAAACAAATTGCAAATTGCATCAAACTGATAAACTTCAGTTCTGCAGATGTTGGTATAACAGTTGTGGCTGTCACAACTAATGGATACCTTCAGTAATCAGTTTCAAATGAACACATTCAGTCAGTGGCTTATATCATTAAAAAAAACCATAGATGAAGTTCACATTGGTCGATTTGTTGAAAATTTGTGAGAATAATGATGGATTTACATGTATCTGCAACTGCAGAAGTCCAGAAAAGTAAAGCGGGACGGATGAAGATTATAAAACACAAAAGTTAAAAAGAGAGACGAATAGGATTATGGCTGCGATGAAGGATTATGGGTGCAGATGAACATGTTCATCTGCACCCATCATTTTTTATCTGCAGCCATAACTAAGGAAGTGCAGATGGTGCGTTCCCTCTTTATCAAGAGAGATTCATATTTGTCTCTCTCTATCAGATAAGTATGAATTTTACATCTTGTGTGTATTTTATATATGAATATAAAGTTGTGTCAGTGAATTTACTAAACCACTTTACTTTTGGATTTCAAACTGGTTTTGAAATCCGAAAATAAAGTTGGTGTTTTGCGTTTCGACGCGGATATTATTTGAATAATGTTTGCTTGTAAAATACCTCAACAACAAGGTAAAAAAAAACGGAAATAACTTTTTATCTCAGGTTTTGAGTATTCCAGTGATATATTTGCAGGAGCTGAATTCTGTAACGCTACCTGAATCTTAGGCACCAAAAAACGTGTTTAAGTGCCTGTCCAGACGGGTTATGCTGTTAACGTTATGCTGATAACACCTAGTGTCCAGACGTTGTTATGATTCCTCGCACAAATTCTCCATTTTGTGTTGGAAATTGTATTGAAAAAGCATAACGTTATGAGCATAACCCGTCTGGACACGGAAAGTGTACTGCTTAGGCAGATAAATCAGATTTCATTTTGCGCATCGAGTCCCTTCCTTCCTCACCCCTTTTCCCCAGAAACGACCGATATAACGTTATGGGCATAACACGTATGGACAGGGACTAAGACCCTGAAAAAGTTGCCAAAATTTGTAGGACGTTACTATCGTCCTACAAATTTTGGCAATATAGGATAGCTTTCCACAACAAACATTTAACTATGCAATCTACGATAGACGATTGAACGATAATTGTCTGAAAAGTTACGGAATCTGGGCCCTGCGCTTTGTGCTTTTGACTGACAAAAAGCAGGTGTGAATTTTTGTTGAGTCCACATTTTTGTTAAAGACGGAGCATTTTCACATTTCAGCGATTTCCAGCACTATAGATCAACAACGAAAAGCTTACAAACCTCTTTAAAGTGTTATACAAAACTTTTTTTACAAAGTAGTTTATCAGCTTGTCTGCACATCTCTAGTTAAGTTGTTAGGTCAACAAACTATTTTTGACAGCACTTTTCTTTCTCAACTCAGCACCATTGGTCAGCACAAAAAACATGAATAAATAGTTTTTACAATTGTTTTTGCTAAAACCGGGAAGGGCCTATTTGTTTTGTTGGCACATACCTCGCTCATAATCATATATTAGTTTGTGAAGTCTGAATTTTTTTAACGCCACGATGAATGGCCGCTCGATTCGCATTAACCGATTGCCAATGTTGGTCCTCGTAGTTATCGTAATATGCGGAGTAATATACACTTTAAATATGCTCTCGGAGGACAAACCACTGTATGGGATGCTCCGTAATACAAATCAAGTAAACATGCGAAAGCTACTTATCGGTTCAATTCAAGCCGCTCAACGTGGTGGCCTTGAAATACTAGACGTAGCCCATTCGCGTGATTTGCAACAGAAAAGTAAAGGTAAAACATTGGAAGGGGCTGATGATCCTTATACTCAAGCCGATGCTAGGTCGCATTGCATTATGAAAGGTGGAATGCATCGAATATTTCCTAAGTTGAATATATTTTCGGAGGAGGACATGGAGGGTTGTTTAGAGGGAGGAATTTTTGAATTGGATCCAACAGTGCTTCACGAAACGGCTGTAACACCGGACGAACTAATCGATGTTAACGATATAACAGTATGGATAGATCCATTGGATGCCACAAAAGAGTTTACAGGTAAGTTTGAGTTTGGAATCATAATGATAACATCACGCCACTAACAAAAATGTTTTTGTGTAGAAAAATTATACAAATACGTCACAACTATGGTGTGTGTGGCTGTAAAGGGTGTTCCTGTGATTGGAGTCATTCACAGCCCATTCACCGGCAAAACTTCATGGGCATGGTATGGAAAGTCTGTTTCCGAGGATTTAGCCAATCTGAAAAAGGTTTCTCAAGCAAATTACGCTTACATGGTTTTGTTTTTATCTCTTTTTTCCCTCTTTTTCCAGGAAAACACACTCACAAAATACCCAATAATTACTGTTTCGAGATCACATGCCGGAGATGTTAAGAACTTATCGAAAGAAGTCTTCGGTGAAAACTCAAGCATACTCATTGCTGCTGGTTCAGGATACAAGGTACTTCAAGTAGTGGCGAATAATGCCACTGCCTACCTGCACTCCACACGAATCAAGAAATGGGACATTTGTGCAGGAAATGCCATTTTAAACGCATTAGGAGGAAGGATGACTACTCTGACGAACGAGGACATAAACTACACAGATGGAAATAACCCGGTTAACGACAAAGGTCTCTTAGCTGCACTTACAAACCACGATACTTATATTGCAAAATTTCTTGCGAGGCAAAATAAAAGCCAAAGCTAAATTGTATCAGTATTTGCAGTCGTGTTAACTTTTTGTGAGAACAAGGACTTGTCTCATGGTTCATATATTCATTTTCAATACAGGCTGCTATCACAAGGTCCGTCGCAATAATTTCGGACTACGAATGCACCCACGAAATGAACGTTTTGCTACGAAATTTGTCACTATTGATAAAATTAGCAGTATGAATATGTGTTGCAAAACATTCATTTCGACGATTTTTTTATTTTTAGTCCTTTCTGTTTGGCATTCGTATTCCAAAATTGTCATGGACCATGTGGGAGGGGATAGTAGCAGTATCTACCTTCGTGTTTTTCAAGGCTACGTAGGTCTGTTCGGTTGGAGAAGAATCCACTTGTTCTTTGGAATATATTAAACCAAAAGAAAAGAACTCTATTTCTGCAGATGCGATACGTTGGGTCGTTGGATCAAAACAAAATCCAATTTTCTGTTTTGCAAAGCATACCACGACAACAAATGTTCTTCTGGAAAGACAAGCAGAAGGGCAATATAGAGGAAATCTAGTGTTTGGCTACTTCTTTGCTTTATTACAACCCCTTAAAAATAAGATCCAAGATGAACCTTCTATCCCGTACTTGTAGAAACATCCATGCTTTGTTCACCATCACTGCATGGTGTAACCACTATAGATGGGTGGGGTTTCTTAAGCCGCTGTAATTGTCCTTTCGATATTAAATCAAATTTCAAATGCTGAACATTAATTGCATTGCCATCCCAGTCAAGCAGTGATTTAAATTTCACAGGGTCACACAGATTTATCATTTCTGCAATCAATAAGTTTAAACGATTGTTTTTTGCTATAAATAACAAAGTTAGCATACCCATTCCACCACCAAAGAATTCATTTCTTTCTTTTTCAATTGTCATCTTTATAACATCTTGTCTGGCTACGTGTTGTTTTGCGCGGTTCTTTGAAATCGACTGTTTAAGGGCTATTTGTTCCAGCTCTTCGTCAAATCGAGACAGGTAAAGTTTGATCAGCTCCTCGAATTCTTCAGGGCTAAGGGGACTTGTGCGATCACCAAGGTTTCCTAGAAACCAATTTAGCTTTTCTCCAATGATATTGCTTTTTATGGCATGTCCTAGACGACTTTTGTGTTTGTTATTCATGCGTTTTGCTTGTTTACTAAGTGCCCTCGTCTTTCGACTGTTTGGATGTTTACAGTTTTCCAATTTCTTCTTGAGGTTAGCCTAAGGAAATTATAAATATATTTATAGAATTACGGCTTAAAGGATTTTAGGATTATTTACCATTTTAATATTTCACAGGTTTCCGAATTCCGAAGACAAAACTACAAACCACGTTGTTTACTTGCCTCCTGCCTTCACTTTTGGCAATATTTTTGATTGACAGATTAAACTGCTATTGTACTAGAAGAGCGCTCTAATGTTTGAAGCCCCACATAGACTAGTGCAATATACATTTTAGTCTGGTTCCTTTTCCATGGGAAGTCATATGACCCCGTAATATTTGTAATCGTAGGTGTTCTAGTTTTGCACCACATAGTAGGTAATACACAGAGTTAGTAATAATTTTAAACCAGCAGACAAAAATGAAGACGAAGGTTCTCGATCGGGGCTGTCGGTTTACCGCTCGAATTTTGTATGCAAAATTACACTACCTTGCTGCAGCTGTATCTCTGGGTTTTCTCTGTGGTTCGCCCCACAATATCGTCTCTCAATTGGAGAGTTCTACAAGAGTAATTTATGACAGCAAAGGTATTTTCGCACCCAAGTTGACTACGCCTATAACTGACCTGAGTCGATTGAGTAATTTTTTCCACTTGATTGCGCCCCTTTCGCGAATTCCAATAAATGTGCTTTCCAAACCCTGTCGAGTGCGAATGGTGATTACCATCCGCTCTACAATGTCGTAGCCATCGTACTCTCACTCTACCATTACTCTTCTAAATATACCCATGTCACGGTTCAGCTCATACAGTTTGCTTTTGTATCTTCGGTTTCTAATACGAGTAGCGAATCGAACGTTCGACTGGAAGGGAATGTATTTTTTTTTTTTTTTTTTTTTTTTTTTTTTTTTTTTTTTTTTTTTTTTTTTTTTTTTTATATAATTTGCGCACACATCAAGGGGTTATGACTACCCTTATAATGTTATAGAACACAGTGCGAGCATTTAGGAAAATAGGAGAGGATTAGAAAGGAGACACCGATGCACGTTGCTTTTGAATCTTTGTAAATCGTAATGTAGGGGAAAAACATGGCCAGGTAGAGCATTCCACATTCGGGTGGTGCGACTGAGATACGAATCTCTATACTTGACTGTACGCCCGAAGTTGGGCTCAAGGTAAAACTGATGAGCATTCCTAGCGAGGCGGGTGTTGCGGCTAAATTGTTTCAGGGGAGGAATGCAACTGGCTACTTCGTTAGGTTAGGTTAGGTAAAATGGGCTGACGGTTGATCTTATTACCGTCACACTTAGATCAATGTAGATCCTTTGTGATACCCTGGCGTATTGTAACGTCCTAGAAACCTATGATTTTATGTCTGTTCAGTATTTAGCCATTTTGTGGCCTTGGTGAAGTTTAACAGGCTGCTTTTTGGAGCGCCTGATAGTTCTTCTAGTTCATTTAGAAAGTAATTTCCTAGAAACTTTTTCCTGGTATGGCAGAGTGCTGGGCATTGACAAAGGAAGTGACTAGTGTCTTCATGTTCATCTTCGTCATTGCATCCTCTGCATATGTCATCGGTGCAAAGACCCATTTTCTTTTTGTGATAACCTAGTAGGTTATGTCCAGTTATGATACTGATAAGCATTCGCAATGAGGGTCTATTCAATGATAGCAGCTTTTCAGATTCTTTTTTATTGTATTTCGGCCATAGTTTCCTGGAAGTAACACAGGAATCTAGGCATTCCCATCTTTCATTGGATTTTAGCATTATTTTGTTACCAATGATTTGTTTCATTTCACATGGTGGAATCCTGATTGATTTATCAATGAGAGAAGGGTCAAGTGTTGATCCTTTTCTCGCTAGTTCGTCCGCTTTTTCGTTTCCCGGTATACCACTATGACCGGGAACCCAGCAGAGTCTAACGTTATGCTGCGTGCCAAGAACCCTTAGCTCTTCGCGACAGCAAGAAACAAGCTTTGATTTGATAAGAGTGGCAGAAATCGCTTTTATTGCTGCTTGGCTATCAATGAAAAAAGTGATATCAGCATGTGATAGCGCCATCATGGACACCTGTTTAGCAGCGTTTGTAACTGCCAAGATCTCGGCTTGGAAGACGCTGCTGTGATTTGGAAGTCTGAAAGAACTGGCAAGATTTAGGCTTTCTGAAAAGAAGCCTGCTCCTGTTCCAGCTTCCATTTTTGAACCGTCGGTATATATTGATATAGACGTCTCGTTCAAGTGAGGTGTTTCATTCTCCCAATCCTGTCTATTGGGGAAGCTAGTTTTGAAGGATTTTTTAAAGTCCAGGTATGGAGTTATGTAATCCGTGCAGATGTTGTTTTCTGCGTATCGCGATAAGATCTGTGCGTGTCCTGTTTGGCTAGTTTTCCAGACATTACACTGGTTTAGTCTAAGAGCACTGTTTGCTGCCGCTTCCTGAACATAAAGATCAAGAGGTGTGAGATCGAGGATTACTTCCAAACTCGCGGTTGGTGTAGTTCTCATTGCACCAGTTACGCAAATACAGGCTGATCTTTGTACTTTGGTTAGGGTTTTTAAATGCGTGGATTTTTCCAGCGCCTTCCACCAGACCAAATTGCCATAAGAAAGTATAGGTCTTACAATGGCAGTATACATCCACAGGATGATTTTGGGATTTGGTCCCCATTTTTTGCCAAAAATCCTGTTACACGAATACAGTGCTATCATAGATTTTTTGTATCTTTCTTGTATATTGGGACCCCAATTTAGTTTTTTGTCTAAGATCACTCCAAGGTATCTGGCTTGATCAGAGATCTTAAGAGGGATCCCATTTAGTCTTGGTAACTCAAAAGTAGGTATTTTTCTTCTATTTGTAAAGAGTACCAGCTCTGTTTTCAGGGGGTTAACTGCAAGGCCGCATCTTTTTGTCCAGGCGCTTACCTTGGTTAGTGTATAATTCAATTGTGCGCTAATAGTGGAAGGGAATTTTCCTGTTGCCAGAAGAGCTAAATCATCGGCATAGGCAACCACTTTCACGCCGTCATGCTTGAGAGCTACGAGGATCTCATTCATGACCAGGGTCCAGAGCAGGGGTGAGAGAATACCTCCTTGTGGGGTTCCTCGTGACACACACTTTTTCAAGTTTGCACCTCCCAGTTCGCTGTGGATCTGACGTTTTGTTAGCATGCACATGATCCAATTTGTGATTGTTTCTTCTACTTCTAGATCATTTAGGGCCTTCTTAATTGCACTGTTCTGTACATTGTTGAAGGCTCCTTCAATGTCCAGGAAAGCTGCTAGGGTGTATTCCTTATCTTGCAGCGTTTTTTCTATGGTTCTTACTACACAGTGAAGTGCTGTTTCCACACTTCTTCCTTTTGTGTAAGCATGTTGAAAGGTGGATATTACTTCCGGTTTCATAGAACTACGGATATGTAAATCAAGCAACCTTTCAAAAGTTTTCAGTATAAAGGAGGTCAGACTTATAGGTCTGAAGTCTTTTGCTTCTGTATGGCTGGGTTTGCCGGCTTTCGGTATGAAAACGACTTTAACTTCCCGCCATATTTTGGGAATGTAACCCCATATAAGGCTACTTTCAAAAATGTTCTTGAGATGTGGGATGACTTTTTCTCTGCTTTTTTGAAGCATCATAGGAAAAATGCCATCGTGACCCGGAGATTTAAAAGGGGAGAAGGAGTTTATAGCCCATTCCAACTTCTCTTCTGTTACGATATCTGTCGGGATTTCATGTCTAGAGTAATTAGTGGTATCTACTTCACTGTTCTCTATAGGGCTGCATCCAGGGAAGTGCGAATCGAACAGATGTTCCAGACTCTCTACCGGGGATTCAGTCCAATGGTTATCCGGTCTCTTCAGAGAACCAAGAGGTATGGTCTCCTTAGAGAGGATTTTCCGTAGTCTGGCCGATTTGTTCGTACACTCAATTTCGCTACAAAAATTTCTCCATGAGCAGCGTTTTGCTCGTTGAGTTTCATTTTTGAATTTCCTTTGGCTGGATTTGTAATGTTCCCAGTCATTTTCGGAGCCGGTTCGTTTGGCAGCATTGAAAAGTCTTCTAGTTTCTTTCCTAATGCTGCTCAGCTCGTTGGTCCACCAAATTGGTTTTTTGTTCTTTTTTACCGTTGTGATCAGAGGACAGCTTTTATCCAGGGCATTTCTCAGAATCCCTGTGAGTTCTGCAGTCAACTTATCAAGGCTTTGCGGTTCAAGGTACCTATTTGTATTTAGGGAATCTATGTTATCGTCTACCTCCCTACTAAAGGTTGCCCAATCTGTTCGTCTATTATTACGAAATGGTTTGATTGGTCGATCTGTAGTGGGAATGATAAAATTTATCAGACGATGGTCTGAGAAAGAGAGTTCTTCTAGTACTTTCCACTGCTCTACTCGACAAGTGTCCGAGTTATTTGTGAGGGTAATGTCAAGTACTTCTTTACGGTTTTTCGTAACAAAGGTGGGTGTGTTACCTCTATTGATTACCAGAAGATTGTTTCTTAAAATAAATTCAAACAAGAGTTCCCCCCTAGAATTTGTGTCGGTGCTTCCCCATTGCACATGATGTGCGTTGGCGTCGCATCCCATAATAATATCTAGTCTACTCTTACTTGTGTATTCTACCAGCTGGTAAGTGATATCCGCTGGTGGTCCTTCAATTCCATCATATGGCATGTAGATGGAAGCCAAAATTTGAGATGGGAGTCCTTCGCGTTCCATCTTTACTACGGTCTGGTCTATTGTGCTATAAGTAGTTAGAAGAAAGAGATTTAACTGTTTTCTAGCTACTATGCAAGTTCTATGGTTACTGTCTGGGCTGACAAAATTGGATTTGTACAGCGTGAGTTCTTTGGAGTGTAGGCCCTTAATTTTTCCTCTTGCGACCCAAGGTTCTTGTATAAGGGCCACATCAATTTGTCTACTCTCCATGAGGTAGACCAGGTTGGCGGAGGCGGCTTTACTATGTTGGAGATTTATTTGTATTACCTTCAAATCCATGACATATTTTGTTTTATATACAACGCCTTACTAACCTGTTTATTGCTTCTAGCTATCAGCTTGAGCTTGCATCGGGTAATGCCAACGCGAACTTTAAAGCTGACCCGTCTTAGAAGTGGTATGGAGTTGTGGTTCAATCTCACAATCACTTCAGTTTCCGTCTCCGTTTTCTCCACCTTCATGATCTTCCATTGGTCGCTCAGAAGTTCGGCATTTAATGAAAGGATGTACCTTTCCAGCCGATCGCGGGGAATAGCGGGGCCTCTGACCAACAGTTTACCCATTGGTCGGTTTAAATCTTTTATCTCACCAGCAGTCACAAGCCGTAGATCGGCATTCTGCCAGGGAGCTGCCGTCTTTTTCACGAACTCCTGGAGCCATTTAAGGGTCCATTCATTCTCGCAGTTCATCATCTTGAAACCATGGACGGTAGTGAGGTCCCCGAAGAGTGGCGGTGGCCTACTCTTGACGATCGCCTCATTTACCTCTTCCAGGATTCTTAGTTCAAGTAACTGCCATTCGTCTTCACTCAGTTTGCGGTCGGGTTTCCCAAAGTCGGCGATAGCGACTTGGTGGCCCTTTGTAGCAGGGACTGAGGAGGTCTTCATCCTCTTTGATGTCTTGTTGGGTGAGGAGTTATTTGGGGAGGAGCTGGCATTTCTTGCCCTTTTCGAGCAGCTCGGCATACCGGTGTTGACAAGGGGCAGGGAGGCCACCTCGCCAGTTCCTGTATTTGCTCCGCAGCCAGCTTGTTTTTTGTCTGTTGGGTCTAGTCCAGTTCGTTTTGTTATGTCTGTTGGTGTCACTGTCCGTAGTCTTTGTTGCGATCTGACCAGAGCCCTTTTTGCCTTTATCGTTAACGATTCAGGGCTCTTTTTCGAAAGGCGTCTGACGGTCTTCTCTGCGTTGCGTCTTTGTCTCTGTAGTCGTTCGTTATTGCTGAGGACCCTAGCTCGTCGTTGTCCGGCATTTCTGTCGATGACAGTTGCCAGACTGTCCGTTGTCTTGTTTAATGCCGGAATTTCGGGGTTGGATTCTCCGGTCACGTTCAGGTCTTGCGGAGGGCTAAGGCCTTCTACACTACCATCCCGCTTCCGCTCTTCCTTCCCCTCAGCGAAGACTTCGTTTCCCATTTCTGGGTTAGAAGTTCCGCTGTGTTTCCACACCTTAGGGTCTGTCTGTTTGTCCTTCGTGTTATGTCCTGTAAGCGTATTAGTCTCCGCACCAGCCGTCGATGGGGTTAGCCTTTTCTTCGACTGAATTTTATCAGTGTAGGGAGCAGGCGGACCCATCGAAGTCTTTACACTCTTACCCAGAAGGGAGAGAGAGTTCGGTGCTGGATTAGCAGTAGGCCCATCCTTTCCCAATCCCTCCCTATCCAAAGAGGCTCGTGTGTCGTGCGTCTTGTCAGTTTTGTCGGTCATACCTTGCAGGGGGCTTGGTGCTAGACTAGCAGTAGGCCCGTCTTTTCCCAAGTTCTCCCTGTCCAAAAAGGCTCTCGTCTTGTCGGTTTTGTCGGTCATACCTTGCAGGGGGCTTGGTGCTAGACTAGCAGTAGGCCCGTCTTTTCCCAAGTTCTCCCTGTCTAAAAAGGCTCGTGCGTTGTGGAGTCTTTTCCGGTCAGTGTCAGTCATGTCGTTCCAGTTAACTTTCCCCAGCCTTTTGACCGTGCGTTTACAGTTGGAGATTTTACTCCGCCTGGACACGCACGATAGGTTTGAGGTGTCGGAGTCCGCTATGGAGCTGGCATCGCTGATATCATCAACAATGATTGCCTCACAACTGGCTCCATCTTCCATACCTAAGCTGGAGAATGGGTCAAGGAGGAGATTTTCCTCTTCCTCGGTCATCTTGGAAACATTATTGTTCTTCTGGGTGGTATTCATTTTTAAATCAGATTTTTCTTTTCTGTTATATAGAGCCTTGATTACTTTGTAAGTTGGATCTGTGAAAAAATGTGAAAAGAAAAAGAAAAAGAAAAAGAAAAGAACGAAAAAAGAAAAAGAAAAAAGAAAAAGATCCAAAATTATAAGTAAGGTCGTCAAACAAACCAAAGAAAAAATGAAAAAAGAAAAGTCAGTCACTGGCGACTTCTCCTTACGATATTGAGATCGTAAGGCAAAGCCCGAGCCAGCAGCCGTGACATCTGCTGACATTTTAGCGTATATCCCCGCTATTTTTTTGTTGCTGTTTTGTGTTCTTTTCATAAATTTTCATAGGGGTGGGTCTCACTTAGTTTGCCCGAAACCCTCGCTGGTAGCTGATTTTCCGCTCAGGAGCATCTAACCGTAGCTGTCCTGCTTGAGGTTTCTAGCGTAAGCCTCCTCACCACGGCAAGGTGGAGACCCGTTGAGGAGGAACTGGCTACTTCACTAGAGCACTGTTTGTGGAAAAAGCGATAAAAGAGAGAGAGACAGGTGACGTTTCGACGATGTTCAAGAGAATCAATCGATTCTACGATTGAACTATCACCTATCAATTTTAACGCTCTGTTTTGTACCCTATCGAGTAGGCGCAAAGATGTTTGAGAAGCACCTGACCAGATATGAGAGTTATACTCCAGTTTTGGGCGGATGAAGGCCTTATAAATTGTAGCCAGATCAGAGGGGGTGAAGAACTTCCTGCATCTTCTCAAGAAACCTAAGCATTTAGCAGCGTTTTTGGCGACTTCAAATATGTGGTCGTTCCAACGAAGATCATCGTTTACACACATACCAAGTACTGACAGCTTTTCGGTTTCTTCGATGCAGGTACCATTCATGGATAATGGCAATGGGGGAATGTTAAGCTTCAACGACAAGAGACAGCATTGAGTTTTCGAAGCATTGAATTCTACTCGGTTTTTACTACCCCATGCAACAATGCTGTCAAGGTCAGAATTCAATGAGCTTATCATACGCAACCGTTCCAGTTCCACATCCGAAGAGCAGGGACGTGAATTTGGGAACGAATATGAAAAGCTGAGGGTCGAGTCGTCAGCAAAATATTTGTATTTGTATTTGCAAGCTTCGTTTACATTACAGATTCAAGAAACAAAAACTTTGCAACAATCGATGTTTTCTTTGACGCTTATATTTTGCTATTGAAAAGAATAGGAGTAGGTTGTTGATCATAATCCAATAAATGATATTCTTTAAAACATTAAACCTTTCGCTTCGAGTCGAACGTTCGATTCGCTTCTCAGAATGAGGGCTTACATCTTAACACATTGTCTTCTCATGCGAGGCCAACGGTCATTCGAAGTATTTTCGTTCGAAACGACCAAGGGTCTCCTCATCCGCTTTTGATAAGCTCCATAACGTCCATGCTTCCGCTTAGTATAGCAGAACTGGGATGATCTAAATTTATAAAGAGTTACCTTGGTTTTTCTAGAGAATTTTTCGCCCTCTGCAAATAAAATCTGAGATATGTTTATTCTTCGTTAGGTATGCTTTTATTATGCAAATAATAATATACACATGTATATCTATTTTAACGTCGTAAAATCATTTCTGCAACAGGATGCCTTCGATTTTATGGCCCGTCCGATTGCTATTAGAAAACAATAAACTATCGCTCTTCACATCCTTTTATTTCTATCGAATAACATTTAATTAAGTTTACTTCCTGTACCACATTTGAAGAGTCTTCATGCGCTTGACTTTCTTCTGCAACTGCAGAACACCGTACATTAGAGCCTCGGCTGTGGGTGGGCAACCAGGTACATAGATATCGACTGGAATAATCCTGTCACATCCACGAACCACTGAGTATGAATAGTGATAGTATCCACCGCCATTGGCACAACTTCCCATAGAAATAACCCAACGTGGTTCAGGCATTTGATCATAGACCTTCCTTAAGGCTGGTGCCATTTTATTGGTAAGGGTTCCAGCTACGATAATAACATCGGCTTGACGTGGAGAAGCTCGAAATACAACACCATAACGATCCATGTCATATCGAGGAGCAGCGATGTGCATCATTTCAACAGCACAGCAAGCCAAACCAAATGTAAGTGGCCAAATAGAACCTTTGCGACCCCAATTGAGCAAATCATCCAAACGGGCAACAGCCCATTCGCTAGCACTGCTTTGTTTGGTTCCAAATGGAGAATATCCCTTTCTTGGTAGTGTTTCATCAGGATTCACTGTTGGCATAGTATTTTGCAAGCGAAGCACCATAGAAGTGTTCACAGCAGGGCCAAAAACACCTCCCAGCCGCGACAGGGACAAGTCACCTGCGGCTAGGAGCTTTGGAGATTTGTTTACAAGTGCGGAAGCGGATCTCAGCATCTCTCCTACGATTAAAAATAAAAAGTGAGTGTGTAAGTTTTACAGGAATATAATATTCAACAAAATTACGACGTATTAATGCGAAAAATCTATTTCAAAAACAAATGCAAATCGCATTTTACCTTTTTATGTAACTTCCACAGCACAAATTTTAGAGGAGACAGGAGATGTCAAATAACTTTTTTGAAATTGTTCTGTTGGTTAAACTGTGCGATGACAGTTTGGATGAAACGTCACAATGATTTACAGTACAATACGAAATTGTTTAACACTTTTCAAATTAGATTTTGGCGAAAAAAGCTTACTAATGTGGTTTCCATTGGTTTCACTCGAGGAAGCACTCATTTTAAAAATCAATGGAACACCCAAAATTTTTTCTATACAGTTTAACGCAATTGACTTTGTGTGAGTAGAACACAAATGGCTCTTAAAAAATATTTCTTTAAGAAAATTTTCTATTTAACAATTGAGTAACTTGTGTTAGTTATTATCCAACGCAACCGCATCGCACGCACTCACCGCATTGGTTTGCGCAAGGCTTTAAGCCTTGGCCAAACCAACGCGGTGGTGCATAGGGATTTGACTTGTCGCAATCGCATCGTACGATCTCACCGCATTGGTTTGCGCAAGGCTTTAAGGTTCTCCCAAACCAAAGCGTTTTTGTCGTCGCGGCAGCGGCATTTGCAGTTGCGACAACGTGCCGCTCTGAGTGCGGCGAAGTATACCCACACCGAAGCGTTTTTTGCAGCGACAAGGCAACTCATTTTTGACATTTGTGAGTTGTGACTTGTAAGAATTTATTATTGTTCTTTTTTTCGTCTTTCGAAATTTGTGAACCAGGAGAATAATAATTCTCAAAAACCAAGGAAAATAGTGGTAAGTGTGAAATAATATTTTTCAACGTTAAAATACTCACCGTAGTTACCTACAACAATTTCTTTTCTTCAAGACAGACTTGTCGACCAACCACTATCCTCAGCAGATGAAACATCTGAACAAAACTTTTACCTTTTGGGAACGAAAACTGTTACCGATATTTTGCCTTCAACTACGCCTGCGGCTCTGCCTTGAGCGCAAATCAATCTGGGATAATAGTTAGTGTTAGTGCTTCTTGAGTGGATTCTCACTTCAAACCGAGAAGTGGCTGCCAGGCTGTCACTCCTCAGATTCATGAGAAGCGATCTTTTTGCACCAGTGAAATGGTTTGAGAATGCTCCTGCATGCTCCTGGATGATTCTTTTATTCCAATGGAAAGCGACATAACCTAATTACCATACTAGTTAGGCTATTCACGATTCGGTGCAATCAGAGTGGGCGCGTTCGTCACAAGTTAGATTTTCAGATTAACTAACTATTCTCGGCCTCTGATTGGCCAGACGTTAAGTTTTTCAGTTGACAACTCATCAGCTGTTAGTTTTTACCGATTCAGTTTTTCAGTCAGGAAAAGAAGGCTGAAAATCTAGATTTAGTTTATTAAGCTGTCAGATGCGATAAGTGACATCAAAAAATTATACTCGCCAAGTTATGGTGATTTTGTTGTGCGTGATTTTTATTGAAAAAATACAATTAATTAATTCTAACTCCATTACTGATTGTTTTTTACGCTTCTGAAATGTTTTTCCCAGTAAAGTCCACAAGTTAATGAATTTTTTTGACATAAACTCATCAAAATAGTAGCAACTGTAATGTCTTGTTAGATAACCGTTCGACGCAAAACTGAATAAGTTTTTCAGTTAATCTTAAAATCTGAATTGCAGCGAACGCGCCCAGTCTAATATAGTTGTAAAACACTAGGGTTCTTTCGTTCAACTTTATACATAGATGACAACCCTATGAGATGTTAAGGCGCTTTCCATTAGTTTCACTCGGGGAAGCACTCATTTTAAAAACCAATGGAACACCAAAAACTAGGTTTGTTCGATGAAGCCCTTGGGTTGCCCTAGGGTCGCCACAAAGCTTTTTTTGAGAAACCTAAATTCGCCCTGAATGTCAAATTGAGTGTTTTTTGGTTTCACTTGGGGAAGCACTCATTTTAAAAACCAATGGAACACCCACAATTATTTCTATTCATTTTAACGTAATTTCCTTTGTGTGAGTGAAACACCTATGGCTCTTAAAAAATATTCCTTGAGGAAACTTTTCTTTTTGACATTTGAGTAACATGTGTTAGTGCTTCTGAGTCGTTTCTCACTTCAAATCGAGAAGCGGCTGTCACTCCTCAGAATCATGAGAAGCGATCTTTTTGCACCAATGGAACGGTTTGAGAAAGCTTCTGGACGCTCCTGGACGGTTCTTTTCGTCCAATGGAAAGTGACATTAGAAAACCTGAGGTTTCAGTTCCTAAAAATCTCTGGACCACAAAACTACCAAAAATCCCTGTCATTTGAAGAAGAATACGTGCCATATGACAGCCATTCACCGCCTTAATTCGCCCCAGCCAAAACCTAATACTACTTCAGGGCAGAGCGAGTTGGAGGCAAGTTCAGTGCACCTGTGCACTGGGTCAACCTTGGGTAACGTTCATCAAACAGCCAAGTATTTGATCAAATTTAATTGAGTATTCGATCAGGCAAATTTTTTCGCACACAACAGCTGATTTTGTAAACAAAATTTTTAGGTCCTAAACCAAACCGATTTTTTTTTACAAAACGACAGAAATACTGATAGTAGCATTTCAGTCGGCACACCGGGCAGCAGTGCATCTTGAGTCGATACTCACTTCAAATCAAGGACTATTTTAACTTTTCAGAGCCGTATAAACGATCTGTTTAAAGTTTTGAAAGGAAATACGTCTGTTCGCTGGAAATAGATCGAAAACAGAAAGTTCTTCTTTTAATCCATACAGCAATACGAGTTTTTCGATCTCGAAGGAATCACTACCCTACTATGCCTCCCATAAGAAAGCGTCGTCAAGCCTATTGATTCCGAATGTTTCCATGTCTGAAGTAACCAAATGGTGATTTCGCCGCATTTGCTTGTACCAGAAAAGTTTTGCCTTGCCTTCTATTTTTTAAGCTTTGAAGTATGATTAGAAAATGTTTATATATCCACTGTTTAGGCCATGTGATCAAATATGTTGCTACATGTGAACCAGTCTCAAAATGGACCCTAAAAGTCGATTTGACTACTAAGTCCACTAAGAAAGTTTGTTTTAACTAGGCTTGCACTGACCTCCAAGTTATAAAAGAAGCTCTTTTTTTTTTTTTGAAAATACGTCAAGTCAAAAATATTTTTTCAAGTATATTTTCAATGCACATTTACAAATATATTTATAATTAAATTTTAAATCACATGAACACACCATACAAATGCTTAGACATCAACATACACATAAACACTTAAGTGTATCAGAAAGCAACAAGGTAGACGACGTTTTAATTCTGGATAAATCAGAAAAATCCCATTTTTGATAATACGTTTTGACTATCTATAAAAATTTTGTGCATTCATAATACGATTCACCGATCTTATAAACGGAACATAACTTGAAGTACTCCTCTAAAAATGAGTTGAAAATAGTTTTTACGTAAGGTAAAAAAAACAAAACAGATTTTTTCTTATAAACAAAAATAGTTAAGATTTTATTATTAATATTTACTTTTAAGTATATGCTTGTTTAAATAAAAAGGAAATTATTTAAAGTGCCCTTGCACACACATTCGAAGGGAATTGTTGTGAATGCACGTTGTAAGTCTCTCGAAGGTGTCGTCAAATGTGTGTGGTGTATAAAAGAGAACTAAGGATCTAAAATTAATACGAAAAACTAATTAAAACGCAACCGCGAATAGAAATTCTTAACAATAATTTTTTTCTCATTCTCACCTATCCCTCTATCTTTTAGATTATACATATTGTGTTTCTTTTAAGCAACGGATACACACGATTAAAAAATTAAGGAATTGTAACAACATTTGCAATAAACAGGGACATATTTTTTTTTTTGAATTGCCTACAACCGAAAATAAAAATTAAAGCCTTGCTTTCTCTTTTAAGGTTTTTTTTCAGGTTTGTAGCTAACATCTTTGGAGTGACGGTTGTCTCTCCGTGAAAGGAAACTTAACTTTCTAAATTTTCTTGTGTTTTTTTGTTCTTTAATTATATTTGAAGCTATTTGCGGTTGTTGTTGGACCCGGCTTCAGACTTGCCGTTTTTGATTATTTAACCTCCTCAGCTGCAGAGTTCTCACTGGTAGCCGAAGCAGATGTGGCGGTGGTACGTTTTCTTACGCTTTCCTCATCAGCAGTAGCGTTGGATGATGGTGCTTCAGGTTTTTCTGGCTTATCGTTTGATGCGTCTTCATCTTCGTCAGAATAGTTAGTTGGCTGCTCACCCTTCTTTAGGATACGACCAACATATTCGTATTTTTCTAAACAAAAAAAAATAAAAATTATATACAACATAAAATATCAATTAATAGGCTTCTTACCCTTGAACTGCATTTCCCATTCTCGGACGGAGTCCATTTCCATGGCATTAAGATCGCTGAGATCGTCATATTCATCACTGGCGATTTCCGTTACTTTGAATGTTGCTAGGTTTCTTGACGCATCGCGACCTGCGAATGCAGCGTATGGTCCACCTTAAAAATAAAAAAGAGAATTAGCTTAGTGTTTTAATTTATGCAACTATATACGTATAAATTGATTACAAAACCGCAGTTACGGTTCAATGATGCGAAAAATTCATACTTTTGCCATCACATGAACTGATGCATGCAGAAAAACAAATTGGGACAACAATATGAACTTTGGATAGTGCACTTTACTTTTGTTGACTAGCAAAAAATTGGAATTAGATATGCGAGTTGATAAAGAAGAGTTTAACATTCGCCATTAGATTAGATCTACAAGATCTGGGTGGGCTTATTTCTATCGACCATAACTTGTTAGAAAAGGTTAGCCTTAATCGATAAACTTCCTACCAGTCATCGTTATGGAATCTAAATAAATTTTTGTAAAGGTAACCAAACTATTTCTCTGGCATTTATTCCTCTAAAGAATGAATAGGGTCGTTTTGAGGCCCTGTGGTCGGCACAGAGCAGGGATGTCTGGTGATTTGTAATTTAGGGTTTTTCGACAAATCGTGATGTTGTCAAGGTAAGCTGGGGGAACCCTAAGTAAAGTTCAGCGAACGAACCATATATTTTATCGACATACATATATTATGTATACCACTAAAATCAGGGTTTTATTTGAAAACGGCTTTGATTCGAAAATTTGAAATACCTTATTTATTTTCACAATCCTTATGAAGTATTGACCTGCATTTTGAAATGTCAACTTTTTCGTTTCGTTTAGTTTTAAATATGTAGTTTGTAGTAAACGCTTTTCCTCCTTCTGACAATTCAGATATCATTATTTCATTATATCATTACAGCAAGAGTTAATTGAAGGATGGGCATACGTACAACTCCAAAATACGCTCTAAGCCTCCAATTCACCTATTCATAAAAATGGAAGCAAGACTAGCGACACACGGCCTTTTCCATCAAGAACACATCAAATCATACCCAAACCCGAAAGGACATCTGTCGATAATGGACAGTCTAGACTGTAGAAAAACTTAATACCTTTAGTAACTTCCAACTCAACTTCTCCATTGTCATCCACCCTAGGAAAGACTGGGAGAGCACAAAGTCTCATCCTTCAAGGCAAGATATGGTCTGGTATACTGAGGTTCAAAAATTTAAACTGGCGGTACAGGTTCCGGTATTTTCAGTGACTTTCCCAGAACGAATTTCACAGTAAGTCTGGGTAGTCACTCGTCCATTTTCCAAGCTGAAGTATTTGCCATTAACGAATGTTCGAGAATAATATGTTCATGGAACACGAAAAACAAAACAAATATTCATTTTCTCAGACAGCCAAACTGCACTAAAGGCGTTAAGCTCACCTGTCACAAGATCAAAACTATTCCAAGAAACAGTCATTTCAGTACTAACAAGGAAAAACTCTGTAATCCTCCACTGGATCCCATCACACAAAGGCTATGATGGTAACGAGAAGGCAGACATCTTAGCTAAAAAAAAACGGCGTATCTAAACCATTCGTCGGTCCTGAAACCTTGTGTAAATACATTACATTGCACATTATTACAGAAAGTAGGTACAGTACTTTTCCGGCTTTAAAGGTACATGCATCGTACAAATGATCGTTATGTTTTGAACAAGTCTACTTCTTCTGCATCTGATGTACGATTTACTTCTTTATGAATCTCAGTATCCGCTTCTTGAATGTTTGCTTCAGCACATGCTAAACATCTGATTTTTCTCTTGAGTTGTTATAATGACCAAGACTTTCATGCAACCAAACTTGAAATAATTTTTATTGTTATAATAACAAAACAACAAAATTTCAACCTGTGGTTGCGTGGTTCACCACGTTAACCTGAAGCATCTAAAGTAAACCAATTTAAGGCCCCATTAAATTAAATTTCATGAGGTCAGTAATGAGGTTAGTAATCTTATTAATTTTTTGTAATTGAAGTTGTTGAGGGTATACAAAATCGAAAAAGAGGAATGTAATAACTATCAATTCGTGGCTTTGTGCCTAAGTTATTTTATTGATTACATAAATTATTAAAACGTGAACTATGGGAACAAATAGAAATTGGGTACAATTAAGAAAAATATTCGTGAAGCAAAAAGTTGTATCCAGACGCATTATTGATTGTCGTAGTAAGTGATTTTATGAAGACTTTACCTTCATCTAATAGAATTCGAAGAAAAAATTGTAACTTAGTCGTAATTACACATTGACATACCCTTGATCATTGTAAGTATCAATACCATGTACAATTCCAGGCATTGAAACAGAATCGGCAAGAATGTTTTTAATGGTTATTCCGAGCAAAGCGAATAAATCACACAAAGTCAGAGAACATCAACAAACCTATCCGTGGTCCCGTTCTTGAAGACGATGATTCAACTCTACTGCTTTGATTTATAACCCAAAGCACTATCTTTTCCTATATTTGCAATAGCTTATTTGATTCTCGCCGTTTTGTTGAAAGAATATTTAAGGTTCATCCTGAAGATAAAATTATTGTTGAAGTTTAAGAACACAAGCAACAATATATGACATACACACATACATCATTTTTTTTATTATTTAAGTTACCAAGGGAGATCTACTGACAACAACGTATATCTCGTTATCTTTCTTATCTGAATAAGAGTTGGGTGTTTCCAAATAAAAAAAATTTGATAAAAACCCATTATCATAGTGACAGAAATAACTTTTATTTTCACATTTTCACAAGTTCAGACAGACAAGCAGACATGAATTCAATCAAAAACATCGAACTATTATTGAACTTGAAAATGCAAAGAAATATTTTTTTAATGCAGCTCTCCAGTTTTGCACTCTAAAACGGTTGAGATCTTCTTTCACTTGATTGCGTTACCGAAGACGAGGATTTCCCCGAAGTGTTGGTGTTCATCCGCTCAACACGTTCTAGCCATCGTAGTCTCGCGATGCGTAATGTTCTAGGTATGCCCATGTCGCGAAACAGCCCATACAGTTCGTTGTTGAATCATCTTCTCCACACATTGTCTTCACAAACCAAAGATCATTCAAAGTATTTTTCTTCCGAAAGGGCTGGGGGTTACTCAATCCGTTTAGCTAAGATCTATGCTTAAGCGCCTATTAGCAGCACTTAGACGATCGTCTGCGAAAGCGAGTAATTGTTCAGACTCTTGAAAGATTATGCTTCTGGTGTTGACGTTTGTGTTTTGTACAATCTTTTCAAGTATGATGTTAAAAAATCGCATAATAGTTTATCGCCTTGTCGAAAATGTTTTTCGACATTAAAGGTCTCGATGATTTTTTTACCAACCTTCATCTAAACTTCACATGGCTCTGTACAGCTCGTCTATGAAAACACTCTCATACGCGGCATGGACATCGATAACAATATGGTGTATAAATCTATAAATAGGGTGTCGCAATAGAGCGAGAAACTCCGGGACCCAGCACATTTATAACAACCATACCTTGTTAGGAATGAAGGGGATTTACAATTTTTTCGACCGAATAATCGAGAAAGCGCTTTTCATGGCAATGAAGTAACTATCGGAGGAATTGCCAACTATTTAACTTGGAAAAACATTTTTTATTTTCTGTCGGGATTCGAACCTCTCACGTAACAGGCAGACATGCTAACCATTGTGTGCCAGGCACCAAAAAAGATGGTGTATATCGATGTTATATTCTCGGAGTTTTTCCAAGATCTGCCGTAATAAAAATTTAACCGGTTTTGGACTCTTTTGGTCTAAAACCGCATTGATAAGGATAAGACAGCAGGCAAAATCTTATATGCGAATTTAAGAAGGTTTATTCCCTTACAACTGGCGTAATTGTGAAGGCACCCCTTTTTATTATTAGACATCTGATACTGAGGTTTTATACAATTAATAAGAATTAAATAAAAGCTTGATGCTTTTTGAGCCCTGGGTTTGCCCCCAACTATAGGTTTAGCTGGGGCGAGGTAAGGGCTGTCAAATGGCATGTATTTTTGTTCAAGTGAGAGGGATATTTTGTGGTTTAGCGTTTTTTGAAGACTAGAAAATCTATTTTTTAACAACTCATAGGGTTGCCAAAGAAACCTGGGTCAACCCTGTATAAGTGTAAAAAATGGGTTTTCAGTTCTAAAAAAACGCTAAACTAAAAAATACCACATATCCCTGTCGTTTGAACAAAAATACATGCCATTTGACAACCCTGTTCGTTAGAGTTAGTAGAGTGAAGCAGACAGGTGGAGCAGACATATTGTGACCCCAAAGTGTTTTTAAAGAAAAAGAAATAGAAATATGTCTTGGCAAAAGTGGTTTCACTTTTAATTATTGCTCTTAATCGGTTAATCGAGTGTGTTAGTGTGTTTTTTTTTTAATTTAAGTGAACCAATGGAAATTGTACACACACACTGTATACACAATTCGGTTCCATTTGAATTCGATTACCAAATTCGTTGAGGTAAGTAGATATGTAGTAGACATGAATAAAAGAAGACAAGATTACGACAGCTGCAGTTTCATTTTTCATTTTACTGCGCACATACGTCACAAGTGACAGTTTAGTGTAATTTAACTCTGTGCAAATGTATGTACTAATTCAAATTGTTTGTTCTTGCAAGTTACTTCCCAAAAATATTTAAATTATTCACGAAATGTTGTAAAATTACGTCAATTAACAAAAACCATAAGCTTTTATTTTGGTATTGTGGCCAATTGTACGATCAAGTACCCTAAAAAGACTTCAAGGTACATATGTATGTTGAAAAACCTATTTATTCTTATTTCTTATCTTTACTTATCTTTATTCTGGTCATAGAAGATGACCCCTTCCCCAATTGTTTCTTTTTACAGTTTTCGCACAGTCAAAGATGCAATAACACTGAGTAAAAAGGAAAGTTTTACTGCAACTATTTGGTCTGAAAACCACCCACTGGCGTATGAACTGGTTTCCGAAACTCCTCTCAACGATTACTTTTTGAATTATTGCAATGTTTCTTGGTCACTCATACAACAATACATCAGCAACTTTTGTTCTTATTGATAAAAAATATTGTCTTTCCCTTCGACACGACCTTTGCTAATAAAGAACAAAAACGTTAGAATTTGCATTTTTCAATAAATTTAATTCATATAACAAAATAGTAAATTTGAAGAGATCCGAAGTGGGACTACAAAGACTAAAATAAGTAAAATTTTCAGTAATTGTGTTTTTTTTCCTCGAACAAGTATGATCTGTTTAAAAGTTTCAAAACGCTTAGGCGCTGCGTTGTGGTCGGATAATGAGTGCCGGTCATAAAGTGCCAATTATATGTCAATTTCCATTGGACGAAAAGAACCGTCCAGGGGCGTCCAGGAGCAATCTCAAACCGCTCCATAGTGCCGAAAGATCTCTTCTCATGACTAACAACTTTTGAATTAAAAATAGGTCTGTTCGTTGAACTTTCCCCATGGTTGACCCAGGTTTTCTTGACAACCCCATGAGTTGTCAAAAAAACCTGGGTTTTCCAGTCCTCAAAAAACGCTAAACCACAAATCGCCACACATCTCTGTCATTTAAATAAAAACACATGCCATTTGACAGCCCTCAAATCGCCACAGCAAAAAGCTAGGGCGAGTTTGGGGAAAACCTATGGCAAACCTATGGCTCAAAAAACACTCAATTTGACATTCCGGGCGAATTTAGGTTTCTCAAAAAACCTTTTGTGGCGACCCTAGGGCAACCCCAGGGCTTCTACGAACAAACCTAATATTGCACGGATCTTCCGTTTGAATTAAAGCTTTTTTGTCTCTTCATATGTCACAGCTAAATGTCAAAAAAGCAACACATGCGCGTGTCGTAATCTTATGTCGATTTCCAGTGGTACACAAAAGCACTTTTAAAAGTGCTTTTTTGCTCGAAATATGTTACATTGAGGCACTAGATCACTTTTTTTTTGTCCCGAAAAAGCACTTTTACGAATCTCGATTCAGAGGCAAGATTTACACGCACTTTCACGTACACCAACACAAAACATTTGACGTTTACCAGTTTGCAGTTTGATTATTTTGCATTTTTGGTTAAAGGACTGTGAAAAAGAGATAATAAAAATAAACAATAAACTATTTTGTGAAAATGGATCGCTCAATTTTAGCTGAAATTATCAAAATATACAGGGTGTCCCGTAATTCGTTTTACATACTTTGGGATATGATTCTTGGTCATATTCTAAGAAAAAAATTGTTCTACAGTAAAGTCCGTTTCTCAAGTTTGACATCACTTTTTGACAATTTAAAAAAAGGCTAACTTTGGTGTACCCTGACCTTTGTTAAATTCGATATCTATGTCGAAACTGAAGATAGGAACCTAATCTTAGACTCAATTTTTTGTAGAAATAACAACATTTAAGACTGTATTTAAATTAGGCTTCCATAGGTTTAGGGTTGCCAGATTTTAAGTGGTGTTCAAATTTTCTTCCCAAAACAAAGTTTTGACTTTGAGGTCATTTTTTTGGAGAAAAGGCCTGCTAAACATAGAGTTTCTTTATTTTTTACAGATGAACAAAACAATAATAAAGAAAAAACACATCATTAAGTTAGCTCAAAAGCCCATACATTTTATGATACTTGGAAAAATACAAAATGGGAAAAATTTAAAAAAAAATAAAAAAAAGTTTTTGTTTTGAGGTTTGATTGAATAAAACAATAATATGATCACTTTTAGTAGTTTTTTTATGTATTTAATACAAATACAATTATAACAAGTGCTCAAAGCGCCCTCCTTCGTTTTGAATCCATGCCAGAGCCCGTTTTTGGATTTCATTGTGGATGTTTGCTTTAAATTTGGGGTATGAATGTTCAATATGTAAATAAGTCGTATAAAAGAATAAGAAAACAAATTTGTTCATTAGTTTGTCAAATTAAGTCACGATTGCAGTTTGATCAGAGAATTTTTTGATAGGCTTTCATTTACGAGAGAAGAATACGCAGACATTTTTTTTCTTATATGAGTTTTTAAATGGAAATTGAAGAAAAGCACAACAAAGGATACCAGGAACTTTATACTAACTGAAAATCTGGCAACCCTTAGCCTATAGGAGTCAAATTTAATAACAGTTTCAAAGATTACAAGACTACAAGTAAGACAAGAGTTATCGACAGCAAACACCCACAATGAAATCCAAAAACAGGCTCTGTCATGGATTCAAAACGAAGGAGGGCGCTTTGAGCACTTGTTTTAATTGTATTTGTATTAAATACATAAAAAAACTACTAAAAGTGATCATATTATTGTTTTATTCAAACATTTCGTATTTTTCTTAGTATCATAAAATGTATGGGTTTTTGAGCTAACTTAATGCTGAGTTTTTTCTTTATTATTGTTTTGTTCATCTGTAAAAAATAAAGAAACTCTATGTTTATCAGGCCTTTTCTCCAAAAAAATGACCTTAAAGTCAAAACTTTGTTTTGGGAAGAAAATTTGAACACCACTTAAAATTTAAAATCTGGCAACCCTAAACCTATGGAAGCTCAACTTAAATACAGTCTTAAAGGTTGTTATTTCTACAAAAAATTAAAACTAAGATTAGGTCTCTATCACCAGTATTGACAGAGATATCGAATTTAACACAGGTCAGGGTACACCAAAGTTAGCCTTTTTTTAAATTGTCAAAAAGTGATGTCAAACTTGAGAAACGGACTTTACTGTAGAACAATTTTTTTCTTAGAATATGACCAAGAATCATATCCCAAAGTATGTAAAACGAATTACGGGACACCCTGTATATGAGTCGTCATCTAGTTCTGATTCCAACGAAGAAGTGTTTGAAATTCTGAAATTCCTTACACAAAACGAAAGTCATTCTGTGAATAATTTTGTTCAAAGTGTTGTGTACAATTATTCGGATGAGGAAGTTTCTTCCTAGTGCATTTATTAATAAAGTTTCGAAAACATTCTTTCTATATAAATTGCAGAACAAAACAAACGGGAAGAGTTGGCTGTCAAAAATAGCACACATACAATGATAAAAAAAAGAATTTTGTCTTTTCTGTTCCAGTGAGCACGAAAAAAAAGCACTTTTTTAGAGTGCTTTTGTTTTTGCAAAGGAAATCGACATTATTATTCTTTCATTCAAGGATAGTAGATACCTGCATCGAAATCTGAATCATATGTCGTTTTCCAAAAACCAAATCGGGAGTGATTTGGAGACTTTATCTGTCAGATCTGACAGATAAATTCTCCAAATCACTCCCAAACATGTTCCAAAATGCGGTTTGGAGACACTTTTTGGAGTGAATTTTTCACTCCCGTTTCAGTTTGGGTGCAAGGGAGTGAACACCAACACATAAACAAACTGTCATCTGACTGCTTGTCAAAGCAAGCCGCAGTTTCTATTTATTTTTTGTCAGCTCACAAAGCACGCGATAGTTTATAAAATTATCTTCAGAAGACCATTAAATAATTTTTAAAATTAAAGTGAACGATTTTTAGTCTTGTTTTCTGCTTTAACATGAAAGATAAAATTTAGTAAGCTAACCACTACCAATGCAATCACTCCAAATCTGTCACTTCGGTTAAAACGATTTCCAAAATAAAACGAAAAAGGAGTGAAAGAGTGAATTTGTTTTTGGAAAACGACAATAATCCGATTCGATTACCCGATCTTAAGTGGAAACGTGGTATAAAAGCAAAAGCCTCATGCGATCGGTATGGAAAGAAAGTTGGTTCTTTCCTTTCCTTTAAAATGAAACAATCCACTGTAGATTCCAGGAATGAGACAAGAAAATATAGAAAAAAAAAAAAAATAGACGATTTAATTCACAACTTATGATTCAACTTTTATTTTAATATCTGTGGTATTTTTGTAAACCAAAAACACAGAAATAATGTGCATGTTTGTTTTCCTACTTTGTTCTTTCGATTCTTTCCACTGAGTCATTTCGCCTACAAAACTGGTTTGCCACCGGAAGACACCAGTCCGTGTGAGATGCCCAATAAATGCACACTTAACAGAACTTAATATTTTAAATTAACACGACTATCAATGCCAAACGATTGCTGGAAATAAACAATTTACATTTTGGGAAAAAATAAGCAAACGCAATTATTTTTTATTCCATCGTACGCATGAATCAAAAGTCATTAACATCCTTTTTTTTTTTTTTTTCTTGAACAAGGAAAAATGTTGTTTTTTTTATAAATAAACAAAATCTACGAAAAACAACACAAGTCTGCAATTATGATAATTATTTATTTATTATTTATAAACTCTTCAAGGAGGACTCTTTACGTTATTGTCACTTTTCGTATATTAATTTGAATGGAGGTGATAATAAATATCAAATACGAATTGTGTATTTTCAATGTTGTCTCTCTATTTCGCTGATCAGATTACTAATGTTTCCTCAATATTGCCTTGAAATATTCTTTTTTAGAATTGCATAGAGAAAAAAAGTGTTTAATAGATATTTTCAAAATTATTTTCATATTCACATCAGAATGGTTAACGAGCTGACCCCCTATATTACATCATCCAACAATAATTGTTGTTGTTTAATAAAACACTCGGAACTCGGTAGATGAATACGTTTACAATTGCTTCGTACCTTTGTTGTATGTATTTATGTCGTGAGTATTTCAATTACAAATCACAAATACTGCAAAGTCACTTATACTTCCAGTGTTTTATTTTTGTCTTATCTGGAGCATGACGCTTGTCTTGGAAATGTTTCGATATTTATTGTGAAAAAATAAATAAATGAACAGTTCGTCTTTTAAAAATTTATAAATTCAGATCTTCTTCAATTCAAAATCAAATGAAAATTTATTTTGAATATGAAACAAAACAAGGAATGTATTTAGCACCTAATTTTCAATATTGAATTGAATATCGGAAGAACTTAAATTTTTTGTGTTAAACCATTTTGGCTTTTCAATGCAAATGGTTCTACTTGTGTATGTTTACGTGCCACAAAGGTTCGCCTTGTCTTGTAACTTTCACAATTATCTTCTCCCAAGCCCCCAACCGGTTCAAACTCTTTTTCATGACTAATTAAACTAATTTTTTTTCTAAATTGTATAAAGTTTAGGTTAGGCATCACTGATGCCCAAATACAACTAAGACATATACTGGTGCAAAATTTTAGTTTCGTGAGGAAATTTTTTGATTCCCTTGAATTTTTGTCTCTGGAATTTCTAACGAAAGAAAAGATACGCACCCCCAAAAAATGCAATGGCCTTGAAAAAATTCAGTTATGATAATTGGAAACTGGCTGACCCGCCTGGCATAGCTCGGGCCCTAAGGTGATCGAATTGAGTAAATTAAGTAATGTAGTTAACAAGTTTCTAAACCAGTGGGAAAATAGGGTAGTCTATGTTAGGGAACAGTTATAGCGATCAGGAAAACAAATTAGGAAAAATTTTCAAATGGAATAATAGCTATGATTTCGTTAGAATTGAATAACAAATGCTATACCAATCGACGATAAATAACCCAGAGAATTTTTTTTTGCACAGGTTCGATGATTCAATTTCCCCTGAAACGAAAACGAAAGGAAAGAAAAGGGAATCCTTTAAAACGTCTAACTGTTGTCATAGCTTATATTTATTCTATGAGGGTGTTTTTGTCATCAAATAAGATAAATTAAACTAAGCTTATATTCATTGAAGTGTCTATATGCCCCTTAAAAAGGTTGTGTGCTGGTTCGTTTAACACCGCGAGTGAGTGTATTCTCACTTCAAATCGGGAAGTGGCTGTTACTTCTCAGAATCATGAAAGCGATCTTTTTGCACCAACGGAACGATTTCAGAACGCTGCTCCTCGACGGTTCTTTTCGTCCAATGGAAAACGAGATTAGAAAATTTGAAAGACAGATCTGTCAGGTCTCCAATCCATAGCAAAATTTACTTTTGGAAAACGATATCATTTTTTTTCATCAATCAGAAACTAGTAGAGATCACGGAGTTTAACAAAGGAGTTAATACATAATTCATGTTCATCTAGAAGTGAATGAAAATGAATTAAATAAAAGATTGAGGTTACCTACAGTTCTTTGCGGATTCCGAACGGCTATCGCGATTAGCCGCGCTTTTCATGGCAATAAAATCATTATTGGAGGGCTTTCCAATTCTAACTGCACACATTTATACTTGCATTATAGGTACCCTGAGGTAAGTTTTGCAATTGTGCAGAAAAAAATTGAGATAACAAATTAAAAGTGCCTGCAGAGGGTTTTTTGAAAATTTGGTAAATAAGTTTGGAAACAACGGTACCTTTCATACAACCTATATAATCAGTACTTATTTTTCTCGAAAGCGACTCTAACAATTTCGATTGAATTTTGTGTGAGGGATTAGTTTTTGGTTGTATTATGACATAAAAAATTATGTGCAAAAAAGTCTGACAACGTCCCATAGTACGGTTTTTTTTGACAAAATTTTATCAACGTTTGAAAAACTAAAACTTTTGAAATCTTTATTAATTTTTTTATATTTTTTGGGAGGTTTTCAAAACGTTGTCTTTGAATTTTTTAACAAATTTTAAGTCAAAACATGTTCTAGCAAGATCTTATCTTAAGTCGTGCATTCTTGATTCTTAAAAAAACTTGTTTTTTTTTAAGTGAAGAATAAAAACCGGGTCGAACTATTTTGACTAAATTTTCAGGATTTATTGGTAGGTGCAAGGGGGTAATTGTGAACAGGGTTAATTGTAAACACACTTAATTTTTCAAAAACTACTTTTCCATCCAGGTATGCCATGACATAATTTGAAAATACGGTATATTCCCGATATGCAGTACACGTGCCAGCTGCAATCTGTAAATTAGTTAAGTTGCGTTTTGATCATTGACGTGGTCGATTCTTTTTTTTTTTTTTTTTGTGTTTTCAATTTTTTAAGGGTTAACTAAAATTGATTGCAACTTTATTTTAAATGATCAAAGTAAGTGACTTTTTATTTCTAGACATGTAAAATATAAGTTTTAACGCATATTCACCCTTATTGCGATAGGCGTTTCACTTAAACGCCTAAAAAATGACAGGGCTCAAGCAGCGATAATTTTTGTTTTCATAAAAATATAAGTTCAGTCCTCTATCTGTTCCTCATTGCTCTTACCATTTCCTCGAAAGTTATTTTATTTAAACGGCAATTGTGGCGCCTAGAGATAAGTCATCTTATTGGCGTTTTATTAAAACGCCATTCGTAATAAGGGTGATTATGTGTTTTTTTTTTTTGTTCTTCATAACAAAATATGAAAGTTATTAGCTGTTTACAATCACCCCACGTTTTTTAGATCATGGGGTGAATGTGAACAACAAAATGGGGTAAAAGTAAACACTTTGGGGTAATTGTAAACATGCATTGTCAATGAACTCAGCATTGATCTATTGTGACTTTAATTCACTAAGATGCCACGTTCTTTGAATCAAAAAACGGCACCTCCATCTTATACGTCAGAAGATATCTCACGAGCAGTAGAAGACGTGAGGAACAAAAATAAGACATACCGACAAGCCGAAAAGAGACGTACGGGGTTCCAAAGGCAGATATTTTTAATAGAATCGGTGGTAGGGAAAATGCTCCATCGTTATTTCGACTTATTTTCTTCAACAAATGTTTTCGTTTTGGTTTGGGTCACGTTTACTAGTGTGTGTGTGAGTGCCTTGTTTTCATCTACCCCATTTTTCTCTTTTTCAAAAAAATGTCGGGGAAAATGTAAACATGAAATTTTACGAAAACAAATAAACTTACAGATTTGAAAATATTATTTTCTAAAGGGCAAAACACTTCAAGCTTAAGTTCAATCAACATCAATTCTCAATTTCACATAGCTTCGCTGGAAAAAATATAAGAAGTTAAAAAAAAAACATAAAATGCCAAATAGTTTACAATTACCCCCCTTGACCCTATAAGAAACTGCAAAAAGTGACGTTTTTAATTTTCGCTAAAAACCAGTTGAATATTTAAGATGCATTTTTTTTTAACCCAATAGATACAACAGTAAGATTTTCTTTGGGAAACACCAACAAAACATTTTGCAGTCGTATTTTACTACAGTAAAAACAGGGATGGCATTGCTATGGACAAGAATTTTCATTTTTAAATACAAAGTGACAATACCTATGCGTGTTTGATAATTATGACCAATTTACCCTGATTTATCATAACTTCACCAAGTCTCGAGGGCTCACCCCCATCTCTTAAATTTGAACACCTTTTTCTACTTATCGCTAATGCCGTTGAAAATGATCAAAAGTGAAAGATATATGAGTGGAAATCAAATATTCCCCCATAAAAATTCATATTTCAAATCAAGAGTAAGTATTTCCACTTAATAAATTTTAACGGTATACAGGGTGCTCCGTACTTCGTGTATTATCCTTTGGGGTGTGATTCTTGGTCATATTCTAAGAAAAAATTTTTTCATTTCTCATCTTTGACATCACTTTTTAACAATTTAAAAAAAGGCTAACTTTGGTGTACCCTGGCCTGTGTTAAATTCGATATTTCTGTCAATACTGGTGATAGAGACCTAATCTTAGTTTTAATTTTTTGTAGAAATAACAACCTTTAAGACTGTATTTAAGTTGAGCTTCCATAGGTTTAGGGTTGCCAGATTTTCAATTTTAAGTGGTGTTCAAACTTTCTTCCCAAAACAAAGTTTTGACTTTGAGGTCATTTTTTTGCAGAAAATTCCTGATAAACATAGAGATTCTTTATTTTTTACAGATGAACAAAACAATAATAAAGAAAAAACTTAGCATTAAGTTTACTCAAAAACCCATACATTTTATGATACTTGAAAAAATACAAAATGGTTAAAATTTAAAAAAAATAAAAAAATTTTTTTGCTTTTGTTTGATTAAAACAATAATATGGTCACTTTTAGTAGTTTTTTTGTATTTCATACAAATACAATTATAACAAGTGCTCCTTCGTTTTGAATGCATATCAGAGCCAGTTTTTGCATTTTATTGTGAACTCTTCTTCACAAGAAACGAGTTTTCTTTGGCTGATTTATATTTTAAGAAATACTTTATTCTTATTTTTGACAGACCAGCAAAGTGTAACATCGAGTCGTTCCTAAATGCAATCATGATTTTGTAACAAAGCCAAACATGCACAACGATGATTTTGACACTACAGCATCGGGTAACATCGAAAGTAAAAAAGAACGGACTACTGACTTTGACATAGAGCTTTTTCCACTACTGGACGATGTTTCCAAAAATTGTAAAAAAGGAGCTGCAACAACATCGTTATTCATATGCTTTTGTTTTTTCTTGAATTTCACAGATCCATTTGAAAAGCGACAAAAAGTTTTGAAGTTGAACACTACTGCTACCAACTTTGAAATATAATAGAAAATAATGTGGAAAGAGAGTTTTTTTCCTCAACGCAAAGAATATTGTTAAACATTTTACTAAGGGTATTTTCTGCCCACGAAATGCAGGAATTTTAGATGGAAAATAACAGTTTTCACTTTAGATGGCTACCAAAAGTTGTTAAATGAAAGCAGAATTTATCGGAGAACCACTGATAAATATTTAACTAAGATATAGCCGACTGCGGAAAATAATAAGGCTGTCTGATGACCAATGCGGGTTTGTCGCGGGTAAGTCAACTACAGACGCAATCCAAAGTATAAGGATCATTATGGAAAAACACCGAGATGCCTTAGAGGATTTGCATATTGTGTTGGTTGATTTCGAAAAAGCATTCGATCGACAACCACGAGATCTGATATGGGTGGCCCTCAGACACCGAGGAGTTCCTGAAGCCTATGTGCGAATAATTATGGACATGTACGAGGGAGCAGTTACAAAAGTGAGATGCCCAGCTGGAGTCACCGAACAATTCCAAATAACAGTAGGTGTACATCAGGGAAGTGTCTTGAGTCCACTGCTCTTTATTGCTGTTCTGGATTATTTGCTCGAAGGAAAAGTAACGGACAATAAAGTACAACAATTATTCTTTGCTGACGATGGAGCCATCATAAGCGAGGATCCTACATCCCTGCAACGAGCACTTGACGTATGGATTGATGTTCTGGAAGGAAATGGGTACCGTATTAGCGCTAAAAAGACTGAATACCTGTGCTGCCCTTTTTCTGATCCAGACAAGCCTATTCCAGACATTTATTTGAATGGAAATGTGCTTCCCAAGTGTGAAAAGTTTAAATATCTGGGATCTATGATCAATAGTGAAGCAACTTGTGATGACGACATCAATCATCGAGTAAGCGTAGGTTGGATGAAGTGGCGAGAAAACTCCGCTATCTTCTGTGATCGAAAAATGCCCCCTAAGCTGAAGGGAAGGCTCTACACAGCAGTTGTCCGTCCAGCTCTGACATACGCTTCACAATGTTGGACAATGTACAAAAAGTATGAGAGCGAGAAGATGCTTCGGATGACAGCAGGAGTAACAAAGCTTGATCGAATTAGAAGTACTAAGATCCGTGGAAGCCTTCATGTCAAAAGTACCATCTTGGACAAAATTCAGCACGACCGGCTCAGTTGGTATTGTCATGTTCAAAGGATCAGAACCCCGTCCTAAAGGCAATATCGTACAACGTTTCAAGAAATTCGCGACGAAAAAGAAAAGACAGGCCAAAACACTCCTGGTACAAGCAAATGCAAAAACAGCAGCATTTGGTTGGCCTCAGACATGGAACAATCCAAAACCGGGAGGCTTGCCGACGCTTTCTGAGTTCAACGAGGCGTACCCCACACGCGGATCACTAGTGTGAAGCAGAAAAGTGGGAGAGTTGTGATCGCTTCAAGATCACTACTCGTAACGCCGGAAATGAAAAGAAGAAGAAGACTGATAAATATTTAACTCAAACCATAACGGTTACAGTGAACACCGCAAAATGTTTTTTTCCCATGAGTTTTAGGGAAAGCTCTGTTACCGGCTTATGCCTGAATTTTTCTGCAAGATAAAATTATAAAGTATGCTTAATATTATACAAAAGATGCGAATAAAATTCATCAATCCATAATTCAACTAAAAAATCACAAAAAAGTGTTTTTTTTACGCTGAAACCTTTAAAAAAACACGCCTTTGCCAGTCAGTTTTAATATTTTATGTGATTTTGTTAAACTAAACGTTCCAAATTAGTGTGCAGTTGGCAGCCCTGTATCAACTTAAATATTCAAACTTTAGATTTTGATGTTGATGTTAGCGCAAAATTGCAAGTATGTACTTGTGATGCTTTTTTGGTTTCAAAGTGTCAGAGCTTCAAATCGTGGCGAATCAATAGTCAGGTACAACATAGATCGAGGTGCGCCGTGATCTATTGCATTTCTTTCAACCATATCTTGTTGAAGAAAAAAAAAACTACAAATTCCTTGCAAAAGCCTATTCTCTTAGAAAAACAATTGGATGTTTCTGGAATTCTAACCTCAGCATTCCACAAACTAACAACTACACCATGGGCACCACAGTCCACGATGGTAAAAAGTTGACAAAAAGCCTAGATTCTTGCCATACATTTTGATTGACTCTAAAAAGTTTGTTTGACCCGGCTGGTTGCTTAAAAGAAAAACATAAACCAATGTCTCCAGTTGAAATGACGATCTGATGTATCTAGTCTTCTATCGTTGCATAAGTGTAACTACACATATTAGTTAGTAGTAACATTTACATTTATACTTCTATACCACCCTGATTGTAAGTAAAATTAAAATGATGTAAGACTTGTCAGGCCCTGTTGAAAGTTGGGCACCTGTCATATTTAATACAATATACAAGCTTTTACAACAGTAGCTCTATTCTAGGTATTTTCACGATCACGACGTAAATACAATTTTAACAATGTTAGACCTTTTTTACATAGAACGTAAATAAATTAAATATATTATTACACCTAATGCGGATTAATTAAATTTTAGCATAATCTTAAAAATAAATTCACTCCATATACCTACCTACCTACCTAGGTTCGAAAGACGAATCATTTTAAGTATTAGGTTGTCTAGCTGTCAACTGGATAGACAAACTAGTCTCTTTCTACCAGCATAAGATAATTTTTTTTGTAGATTTAGCTGGATTTTAAGAAAAAGAAAAAAATTAATAAACGTAAGACTTCAATGTTCTGAACTTTTCCTGCAAATCAAAAAGATACCAAAAACACTCAAAAATAAAGCTAGCTTTATTATTCACTCATTTAATAGCAATCAAGTTTGACTGTTACGCCATCGAATTTTGTTTTAATGGCATAGGTATTCAGTTCGAAAAACGTTCTGTTTTGGGTAAGTGAATATATTTAACCTTGAGTGCAAACATCTTGAGTGTTAAGATAGCTCATCTAGTAAGGGGTTCTCTTTATTATCACAGAAAAACACACATGTATAACGTATTCATTAACCGTGCACTAAAAACGAGTCAACGAGTAGGTATCTATCTATCTCTGAGGTGAGAATGGTCAAATTAGGTAGTTTGAATTCCAATTCAGTACAAATGGATATACATATAGTTAAGGAATGGCATGACTCTCAAGCAGTGTACACAACCAAACAATTCCATTAGCTAGTAATAGCAAATTTGTTGAACTTTGAATACATGTACACACTTACCTACATGTGTACCTATAGTTTTTATTTTTATTTTGTTTTTGGAGGCATGATAATTTATTTTTCCAGTAAACGATTTATTGTTATTATTATTTTTTCCCTTGCACTTGGTTTCATTCAGAAGAGTTCAAGGTACATTTTTGTTCTTTTTTTTTTCCAAAATTCCCTTATTGTTCCGACGGAAAGGTTTTAAGAGAAAGTTTCTTTTTTTCTACTGATAAAAGACTGTGATTATAAAATTCACATAACTTTCTTTGATGCATGTTTTCTACAATATGGTAGAGCAACACTTGCCCACGTAACGGTGTAGGAACGAATGTAACATTTGCGCAAGTAGGTAGAAGTTCAGATAAAAAAAAACAAAAAGAGGATAATTCTATTTTTATATTCTTACCTGGTCCGTAGAATTTCTTTCCTTTGGTGGCGTCATACACGCTTCCATTGACTCCAACCAAAACTCTGCCATCGGGTTGTGTGCCATCGAACGCTCTAAGCTCTTGGATTGTAAAATCACGACGCAGTTTTGGTAGTTCAGGCTCTGGTGGCTTCAAATCGCTATGTGGTACTTCAATACGGTCTTTGATGATTTTATAAACGAGGAATGCAATGACAGCCACTAGAGCCAGGTTCATAGGGCTGTAGATGATTTCATTTAAAACGGAAACAAGGAACGAAGAGTCCTCAGAAGTTGCAGTGGTGGCAGAGCTACCATCATTGACGTTCTCCGCAGACATGATGAGGAGTGTGTAGTTTTTACTTGTAAATAACTTCCAAAGAGTTTATTTTGCGTTCTAATTTAATTTTTTGCAGCCTTATTGAACTTTGATCTTAGTTTTTGAGGTATTGTTTAAAGGTAAAAAAAATCACATTCACACGCGTAACGACCAGCCAGAAACTTTTTGAAGTTATTTACGTTTTATTTAAAACGTATGTTTTTATGCAAAGCAATTCTCAATAAATGTGGGACGATTAAAAATGTTGTGTAAATCAGTCAACAGACATTTGGTGGAATGAGAAGTTGAGAAATGCCGAAACGTCATGAACGTAGGTTAAACTGAACGAAGAAAATTTCTAAAATGAACGATGGGGCTATGGGGCATTGTTTTGTAGTGAGTTGAATAGTGTTACCGTAGGTGTAATTTTATATGAGTCCCATGAGTACAAATATAGTTCCTAAAAATATTTTTTTTGACATTTTGTTCACTCCTAAGAAAATTTATTTATTTAATTTTCTCTTGTAAGAGCAGATAAATTTATTTCTTTCGGAAAATATTTATTCTTAGGAGTAACGCTTTCTGACAGTTCAAAAGTTGTTTTTAACGTTATCAAAGAGATAGACTCTATTAGAAGTCTGTCAGACTGCTATCTGGAGAATTTAATAATCGATCTTTTCATATAACAAAAATAGTAGGTGAAAAGGGGTAAAGTTTTTCTGTAGGACTGAATGAAGTGGTACAATGTTTTGTACGCATTCAGTCACATAAATTATATACACAACTGTTTTTGGTGGTTATAAAGTTTCATGATCTTTGTTGCAGAGTAATTAATTCGCTATTGAAATTTTGCTATAGAATGTTCAAAAGGTGTAATAAAAATTTAATAAAGAAATAGAATCTGAAAAAAGAGTAAATAGCTAAGAAAGTTAGTGTGAAGACAAACAAATAGTGCTGATTAGAATTCAGTTGAATAAAAATTATTACTAAATTATTTGTGTAGTTTTGAAATCCGAGAAAATAAAATGATGTCACTATACTTTAAAACTTCAAAATGCTTCAAAACATTGTAAGCAAATGGAAGTTGTAGGGCAAGAGAAGTAATGATTTTCCCTCTTGCTCCTTTATTCCTCCAACACTTTTATTTTTAATTGAATATGACAGCCGCCAAACTGTCAACGGTGCCGAAAAAAGCAAACACCATGAATGAAAGAATAATAAGATTACGACACGCGCATGGCTTGCTTTTTTGACATTTAGCTGTGACGTATGAGGAGACAAAAAACGAGGGAATTCAATAGGAAATACTTGTTATTCAAAACTTTAAATTCAAAAATTGAATTAAACAAGTCCTTAAACATGCGAAAATGACACAAAAACTAATAAAAGATAATTATAAAGAACTTGAACTACAAGAAATCCACGATCTACTGGATGATTTGTATTTGGAACTCCTCAGCTTAGTCGAACAGCTAGTGCAATGCAAAGTAACAATTGAAAAAGATACTAACGATGGCAGAATCAATTGTTGGAATTTCACAACTACCCACAGAAGAAACTTAAGAATTCCATGCTCTAGCTCGAGTTGAAAAAGTGAAATCGGAAAGTGCCTGCTCTGACAATGAATTCCAACTAAAACGATATCCCGTTGACAAAGAAGCTGGATTTATCGATCCAATTCGATGGTTCGGAGTACTGGTTCCACGACCCTTGCAAGTGGCTAAAGAGAAATTCCAAAACTCACTGGAACTCATTATTGAAGCTGCCAACATCCAACAAAAAATGAACAACATAATGGGGCATATAAAAAAGTTAAAAGAACAAAAGTCTACTTTGCTAAAAGTTAAATAGAGAACAACAAATCAAAAAATTTTTAAAGTAGGTAAACCATGTTTGTTTATTAATTTATCTATCGTCACTCATCGACAACCTTAAACTTTAGTTTGACTAGTTCACCTAATCCACATTCAACAATCTCCATCGACCAACATTGTCGAACCATCTGGTGTTCCAGTTAACACCAGATCGTTTGCCTCTAGCGTTATGTATTTCGATGCATGATCGATTAATTCGGGAATTTTAAATATCAGGTCTTTGGTGTTTCCATTTTGACGCATTTCCCCGTTCACTTTAAGCCACAATTTCAAGTCATGAGGATCTTTGACTGAAGACACAGGAATTAGAGGTGAAACTGGAGTGGATGATTGACGAGCATTTCCCTATTCAGATTTGGTTTGATTTGAATTGTTTGTTCAATGAAATGGAAATCTTCTTACCAATTCGTACTGTGCAGTCAAATCCAGTGCCAAGCAGTACCCACCTACATAGTTCATAGCATCTTCCTTCGAAACGTTCTTACATGTTTTCTTAATAATAAATCCCAGCTCAACTTCGTGAGCAACCTTTGTGAAGACTTTTGGTATCTATTGATGCAGGCAAACTTTAAAAAAAACTACATGATTATCTTCTTTACTTACAACAATATCTTGTCCCTCTTCTAAGTAAGAGGAAGCCGGCTTTAAAAATAGCAAAGGTACTTTTGGTACTGACACCCCACGAGCACGCACAATGTCCCTTTAAATAGATTGGTTTTGTTTCTATACAAGTAGATATTAAGAGTCGACTTCAGTTCTTACATGTAGTTTAGGACAGCCCCAAGAATTTTCTTGCCATCCTTAGCGAAGTAACAAAGTAAAGTATTTATTCAGATTTATTGTTATTATTCTCTATTTTATTTTTTACAGAAGTCCACTCAACAAGACCACTCTACAAAAATAACAAAATAAACAAATAAATGTCTCCTGTGACGTATGTGCGCAGTAAAATCAAAAATGAAACACGAACTGTCGTAATCTTGTCTTCTTTCATTCATGAGCAAACACCATTCTTTAGGGTCATTAAATACCAACGATTAAATAAAACCTTCATACCTTTCAGTTACTGGTGATGACTTTTAAAAGTAATTGGTTTCAGTTCAGGCAAATGAAAAGTGAATTATCAGAACTAAAAAGTAAAAAAAGAAAATTTGTAAAGAAAAACTTGGAATAATAGTTTTTTTTTTAAATACTTAATAAAATGTCAAGGCACAGATTCAGTACCTATTTGGACAGCTGTCATACAGTCATCCATCGTCAAATTCATCGTAAAAAGATTGTTCATGGTATTCGCTTTCAGTAGTTGATGGAAAGATATAATTTACAATTGTCTTACAAACTTTAGTAACTTTTACAGGGTTTGAACAAAACAAAGAGATTTTCCAGTTACTGAAGAAACGTGGTTGTTGTCATTTTTGTTGTTGTGACAATACTGAGGTTCTGGGTTTCACTCGGCCACCAAAACGAAACCCATGGTTCGATGAAGAATGCAGGCAGGCAAATGCAGCCAAACAAAGAGCACGACAAATGCTTATGCAAACACGAACAAGGGCTGCTTACGATCAGTATAACGAGATTTACAAGGAGAGAAGAAGGGAAGAACACCGACTTCTCAAAAAGAAAAAGAAGCAGCATGAGAAGCGCTCGTTTGAGGAAATAGAGAGGTGCCATGACAGGAACGAGATTCGGAAGTTTTACCAAAAGGTAAAAAGATCCTGCCAGGGTGGCAAACCCCGAACTCAAGCCTGTAAAGACCAGCAGGGAAACATAATTGTAGAGTCACAGTCGCTACTGAGGATTTGGAAAGATCACTTCTGCAGACTGCTTAACGGCGATGACACAAATTCCGCTGTCAGGCAGATTGCCCCATTCAGCTTAAACGATGATCAAGAATGCCGTCCTCCCGACCTAGAAGAGGTTAAGCTTGCCATATGCAAACTTAAATCAAATAAGACTGCAGATGCAGATGGCCTTGATGCCGAACTTTTCAAGGCAGCTGGAGATCAGTTGAAAAGGAGCATGCACCAGCTGATCTGCATGATATGGTCGAAAGAAAGCATGCCCGATGAATGGAACCTCAGTATCGTATGCCCGATCCTAAAGAAGGGAGACCCTCACAATTGCGCAAATTACAGAGGGATAAGCCTCCTTAACGTCGCTTATAAGATCTTGTCTGCTGTAATATGTGAACGTCTGAAACCCCACGTCAACAACTTGATAGGTCCTTATCAATGTGGTTTTAGACCAGAGAAGTGCACAATAGACCAAATTTTCACATTACGGCAGATCTTGGAAAAAACCCGAGAACATAATATCGATATTCACCACCTCTTTATCGATTTTAAGGCCGCGTATGACAGTATTTACAGAGACGAGCTGTACAGAGCCATGTCTAGTTTCGGCATCCCTGCAAAACTCGTACGACTTTTCAGGATGACTTTGGAGAATTCACGCTGCTCCGTCAAGGTCGGAAAAGAACTCACCGAGACCTTTGATGTCGAAAAAGGCTTTAGGCAAGGCGACAAACTGTCATGCGATTTCTTCAACATCATACTTGAACAGATTGTAAGAAACTCAAACGTCAACACCAGAGGAACAATCTTTCAAAAGTCTACAATTACTCGCCTATGCAGACGATATTGACGTAATGGGAAGAAAAAAGCGTGATGTCATAGGTGCTTTTGCGAGTATTGAAACAGAAGCGGCAAAAATGGGTTTGATGGTTAATGAGGGCAAAACGAAGTATATGCTGTCATCAAACAAGGACACAGAACATCGACGAATTGGACAAAACGTCACAATAGACAGACATAACTTCGAGGTAGTACAGGACTTCGTCTACCTAGGATCCGCTGTAGACACGGAAAACAACATCAGTGCGGAGATCAAACGGAGAATAACTCTTGCCAACCGTTGCCTCTTTGGGTTAAGAAGGCAATTGAGAAACAAAACCCTCTCTAGAAAAACCAAGGTGACCTTGTATAAGACCTTAATCATCCCAGTCCTGCTGTACGGCGCGGAAGCATGGACCTTATCGAAAGCGGATGAGGAAACTCTTGGTCGTTTCGAAAGAAAAATTCTCCGAATGATCTTTGGTCCCGTATGCGAAGACAATGTGTGGAGAAGAAGATACAACAACGAGCTGTATGAGCTGTACCGCGACATGGGCATAGCCAGAAGAGTACGCATCGCGAGGCTAAGATGGTTGGGCCATGTAGAGCGGATGGACCCAAATGCTCCGGCTCGTCGGGTGTTCGAAAGCACATTGCAGGGAAATCGCGGAAGGGGAAGACCTCGTCTTAGGTGGCGCAATCAAGTGGATGAAGACCTCAACCGACTTGGAGTGCGAAACTGGAGAGAGCTCGCCCGAGATCGAAATCGTTATAGAAGGATGTTGGTTGAGGCCCAGGTTCACCCCGAACTGTAATGCCCACCTTAGTAGTTAGTAGTAGACAATACAAATGCAAGAAAACACCACGTTTATCTATCGCATCAGTGTGGGTATTCTCATATATCCCTGTATAACTAAATTTTGACAACTGCGATTGTCACTGATGCGACTGCAAAATCGCTTTGGTTTGGGAAGACCAAATTAAGGATCTTCACTTAATTTTTGACGTATGACTTGAAGTGGGATCAAATTTAGCTTTCTGTTGTAGGAATTAAGTTAAAAAGGAATTTTTAAACACTAACCTCGCTAAAATTTCCTCACGATTTAACAAATTTACTAAAAAAATAATTTTTATTTGTTCATGTTAACTAATTTTTAGAACGAAATTTAAATTAAGATTTAAAAGTTTATATTTTTAATGGTCTATAAAACACGATGATTACGAGGTGAGTATATTTTTTTTACGACTGCTAAGATCTATTAGCCCTATTAATAAAAAAAAAAAAAAAACAATTCCATTCTTAACCTATATTAATATATATTGTGGTACCCGTGGTGTGATGGATATCATGTCCGCATGTTAATCCAGAGGTTCGAGTTCGAATCCCACCAGAGGCAAAAATGTTTTTTCTACGGGTATCGCCTTTCGCGAGGAATTGGCAAGTCCTCCGTTAGTATTCATTGCCGTTCGGAACCGGCAGAAAACTGTAGGTCTTCTCCATTCCCTCACAAGGGATGGTTGTGAGAATTGAGCTAGGCCCAGCGCCACCCTATTTATTTTATTCTTAACCTATAGAGCTTGGATTGCGTAACTTTTAAGACGACACAAATTAGACAAGAATTAGACGGTTCAAAATTATAAAAAGTTGCAAACATTAACAAAAGTAAAATCCATCGATTGTTCTAAACTGTTACATAAAACACCCTTTAAGCGATACAATCAACAATCGACAGTTATCGTCAAGATTATGAAATCCAGTTCCAGACTCCTTATGCCTGATTTACAGGAATGCCAAATTGACTGTTTTTCTGCCAAGTCAAAACTATGTTATTGCTTGTTAATTTCTTCTCATAGTAAATTTTTTTTTTTACAAAAAAACTGCTATGAAATAGTTTTAATATTTAAGCAACGTGCATTTGTTGGATTGATCAATTGTATAATAAAAATTAAAATAGCCTTACCCGATACAATTCGGCCTTGAAAGCTGTATTGTATCGATAGACGATTTTAGTTAACTAGGGACTTTGCAAAATTCACGCTCGCCTTCATATAAAGTGTTAGGTTCTAATACTACACTGTTTATACATTCGGAATCGATTTGAATCCGAATACTCGATTCGGCGAGGTAAGATGGGCTTAAGGAAACTTAGTACAAATGGTTACAAACAGTTAAAAGATTTTATTTCGCATCAAAGTTTGTAAAAAAAGATAGTGGCAGTTAATATTCCCTTTTAAATTTTAAAGGGGTGTTAAAGTAAATACTGTGCATACTCTTAGGCTAATTAGTAATTACCCCACATACACTGTAAAAAAGAGTTGTGTCTATTTTTATCATCCCACTAATTAAGAAAAAAAGAATGTCGTTCCGTGCCACCATTGCAAATGAGTAAATAATTAAGTAACGAAATAAAATAAGTGTACGATCAGATTAAAAAAAGGAATTGGTAAATATACTAATACCAGTGCTTACATTTGATTTTAGAGGCCAGTTTCTTTGCTTTTGATATAATGTCCTTGACGGGGTTTTTCTTGCAATGCAAATCAGTGAACGTTTCAACCGTTTTAACTAGCTCAAGAAGTAAACCCAAACGTATCCGGATAGCGTTGTATTATCTTATTCCCAATTTTTTGAATTGAAAAGCACATTTTAAAGATACATGGATACAAAGATATGTATCTGATATACCTTTTCCGATACGTGTTTGAACGCGAGGAATATAAACATCAAACAAATAAAAACTTGTAAAGACCTAAAGTTGTATTTACTTAGCTTCAGAATGTCCCAATCAAAATCCGAATGTATTTAGGTTCGTTTTATGAAAAGTTGTTGCTCCATGAACTCGTTATAATACAAGCACCTAGTTTTTTGATACGCTAATTGGCAATTAAATCAATTCCAAAGCGAAATCTCACTCAAAAGATACTTCAAACTGTAGTAGACGCATTATTGTTCTTGTTAACATGTTTGTTTACCTAAAAGTAACAAAGTAATGAACAGAGCTAGTCACAAGTATCTAACTGGTTCTTGTGTTTTGATACATTCAACCTAAAAAAAGTCTGTTTAGGAAAACTGTCGTAGGACATTCCCAATAAAACTTAGAATCAATGAAATTATCATCATAAAAAAACCACTTCCACTACTTAGCAAAATTAGCTGATAGATATTTGTACACAGTTGGCGATACTGCAACGAACGATTATAGTCAGCCAACATTCCACATGGCCAAAGAAACAAATGGCCACGACCACGATGAATGCGGTTCAAGGGGTTCTTTGACAGCATGGCAGCAGCAGCAGCTAAACGGCTGCATGCATGGCCATACGATTTGCAAGGTTTATGTGCGTTTTTCTGTTTGTATCACTAATAATCCTAGTATAAGAACGAAGTTGCAATTCCACTATGTGGAATGTAGATGCATTCACGTAAACCGGTTTAAATTGGCCAGCCCATAAATCCATCTCCCATGGGTTACCCGTGGCGACTTCTTTGAGGCCTACATGATGATAGTCAAGAAGAACAAAATACAATAAAAAAAAAAAGTTGGAACTTAGTTATTATATTGCTGCAACACAGCAGCACGGAATCTCCTCCTCAAACACTAGATTCAACCTCGATTGCTTCTGGAAGTTTGTTGAGAGAAGAAGGACGGGCACTTTGATGATGATTGATCCAGCTTCCATAAATGCGATTATAACATCAAACTGGATGTTGCTGCAGTTGATAAATATCAGGACTTGAACTTGAGTGGTGATGCTTCTTCCATAAAATTATGGATGAGGAAGCGAGAGCAATTTTGTTCTCAAACGTCAGACCAATACGGCAATTGTAACTCTCTCCCCTGGAATGAAGTTTTTCGGTTTCTTTCTGTTTGTTTTTTTTTTTTTTTTTTTACTTTCTATTCTAAGATCAAATGCAATGAAATATACTCGTACCTTTCGAAAGCTGAAAGAAGTGTGACTCGACTATCGGAAAAAGTGCGTCAAGTGTCAAAAGGTTCACACTCGTTTATGGGGATGTTAATTGATTTGTATTTAATATTGAACCTCTCACTAACCAGATATCATACTGGTCGGGATATGTTTTGTTTACTAGTAGGTAGGTATTTCGAAATATATTCGATCGTTAAAGTCGAAAGTAAACATCTTGAAGAAAGTAAACATCTTGAAGAAACTTTAAAAGAAAACTCTTCTTTGATTTTGAATTGTTGTGATAAGAAAGCATATGTGCTGCTTGAAAAATTTTCAGTTTGTCTAGTTTAAAGTAAACTCTATGATAACGAATAGCGATGAAAAGCCCAGACTAACGTTTTTCAAAGCAGGGTTAACTTTGAGTCCATCAGAGGTAGTTAGGTTGCAAGTGCATCGCTTTAATTTTTTAAAGGCTGCTAAGGCGCCGAGTACGCCATCTCGTCATTGAAGGAAACGAAATGTTCAATGAGCTGATAACTTGGATAGCGAAGTATACCAAAAATGCTCGGGTACTTTAAGATCATTATTCATGAAAGAGCGAAGCAAATTAGCGCCACCCCCACCGTCGCGGCTTCATTTTCTTCTGGTTCTGCGCATGTATGTTCGTCATCGAAGCCTTTATTTGTATAGGGTTTGCAATTCTCTTTCGCTCTGCGCATGACGTCATCGAGGCCCACATTTCTTGACAACAACAAAACCAACATACGCTATTCTCTATCTTGTTTAGTTCCATCATACCTTTAAAGAGTTACCAAAAAGCTATCCGGACACGTTTATTGAACGCTCGCAAACTCTATCAGCTTGATTTTGAACTAGCTACTAATGACGAAAGCGAGTAATGCTTTTTTAAACCTGGGTATGCAGGGAAATCGCCCAAAAAAGCACTAGGTTTTTACTTAGGCACATTCAGATTAATAACAGGACTGTCAAATTGCATTCTTATCAAGTTATTAGATCATGTAGTTTTTTTCTTGACCGGTTCTTGAGAATCGTTGTAGTTAAATCGATTTGTTAATGTGGATCCCAAAGAAATTTTGGCAAATCCCTTCAATATTTCAACGAAGAAACTAAAGTTCAGATCTTTTGAAGAGTCTATCAAAGAAAAAAAGTTATAGGATAGATGCCCTAGTTCATGCGAATGCATTGGACAATAATCATATAATTTACAATTTTTTACATTGAAAAAGGTTTCAAATGGAATCGTAAAAATGCTCCTGTAAATAACTCAAATAATCTGGGATTTAAAAATCATCATTAATTAGTACTATGCTATGCTGATCGATACGATGTACACCTATATTGTTCCATGTCTTTTGTAAAATGCCAATAAGGCCAGTGTTTCTTCTTTTTATCTTTTGTTTTTGTATAACAAAAGCCAAACCTTGAACTTATCACAAAGCAAATTTTTTGAATGAAATTAAATTAAAAACCAAACCGTTACAACACTAAAACTTTTCGGTGTCAGCAATCGAACTAAACCAAAAATTAAATTTCAAATAAACACGCGCCTGTTTGGTTAACTTGATGTCATTTATCATTTCGTTAATCTGAAATTCTTTTTGAGAATTATGAATACAAATACACTTACACACTCATCAGTAATTCAGGCAGTTGATTTAGGATAGTTTGTCGAAAAACAATTTTTTCTACCCTACTAAGAACCGTACTTGTGAGATTTACATTCCAGACGTTTACCCAAACAGATTACTAGTGACGACTGACGAATTGCACATATTCGAATATGAAGTTTATTCCGTACACATATCGTCTTTGAGTTTCTGAAGAGTTTGAGGTTTGAGCATTGTTTGTTAGACTGTATTTCAAGTTTTCATGTACATACATATATACGTACTTACAGAGATAGAGAGAGAATACATTATCACAAAATTGGCGCTGGCTCTAGAACAGAGTTGTAAAGACTGCAGTCTTTTTGGTACTGCAGTTAAGTCACGAATAAGACTGATTTTTTTAGTCTTTTAACTTTGATAAGTACTTGATTAACTGCACAGTCAAAAAGTTAGTACTAACTGCTGACTTTTTTTTGCAGTTAAAAGACTGGTCACAGTAGATTAACTGCATTCAAAAGATAAGTTAATTAACTGCGACTGCACAAGTACTAGTACCAAAAAGACTGCAGTCTTTACAACTCTGCTCTAGAAGAGTAGTATTCAAAACGGGATGATGAATCTACCACGGGATGCAGTAGCTTCTGCTGTTCCTTATTTACGAAGCTGTTCATAGTTTTTGATATCTATAAGATGATCCTTACAGTGCAATGCTTTTAATGGTTTTTCTTGTTATTTCTTCTGTGTATAGCACACTTCTTTTAGATGCCTGGACTCAATTGGAAATTCTCTAGAGTTGCTTAATGATGGCTGTTCATTTGGAAAGAAACATTTCTTTAGTGCTACTAGGTTAATTTGACGTTTTCTGTCAGTGGGCTTCAATTTGTCTGTCATGCAAGGAACAACTGCTCGGGTCTGAATTAGTTTTCTTCGTTTGACAAAAAGATAAACACAACAGCAATTGACTTTTTTTTGCAAAAAAGTTTCGATCTATAATTATGATGATTTGGCCTTTAAGCGACGTTACGAACAATGGCTGGGTGGGGAGAAGTATGTGTGCTTGCAGCGAAAGCCAAGCTTTGCTTAAAGACCTTCTCAACCCTCTAACTATTTCGTGATCCAGAATGCGGTCGGAAGACTAAATTCCTTGAGTCTCATTTGAGTTCCAGGCCACCACGGCATAACTGGAAATGAGATCGCCGATGAACTTGCAAGCCAAGGATCTCAGACAGCTTTCTAAGGACTTTAACCGTCGATAGGCTTGCCAGCGTCCTCAGTGAGGGCTTTAGTCAACGATTGGATCTGCCAAGAGCACAACCGTAGATGGCATGCCTCTATTGGATGTAAACAGATCAAACGTATGCTCCCCAACGTCAATAAGAACATTGCAACATTTTTGCTATCTCGTAGCAGAAAAGACTTTAGAAAGATTATTGGCGTTGCCAGCGGGCACTTCTCTTTTGCCAAGCATTTAAGCCTGTTAGGCTTAAGTGAAACCACGATCTGTGAATCTTGTGGAGAAGATGAGGAGACCGCAGAGCACTTCCTCTGTGAATGTCCTGCTTTTTCTCGCATGAGGTCACAGATAAAGCGGTGCAGACATGGTGAGAACTGAACTTAGGCTCCTTATACCATGGCAGCGTCTATTGGCTTTTCTACGAACATCTGGAAGCTATAACGAAAAGAAGGTTGCTATCTGGTAGCACAATGGACCGGTATTTAGGTCTGAGTGCTCCTGATGCTGGTATTTTAAAAACCTCAAAAAAAAATCCCGATTTGACAAACTGAATGCTCTGAAAACCTTTCGCCAGGAAAAATCACAGGGCTTACGCCGAACATAAATCGATCAAATTTTCTGCTGTTCACGTGTAAGAATTTAGCAGAGGCACGAACCCACTTTTTTTACCTAAAAGCTATCTGAAGGTTAGTTCAGATGGTAGCATTTGTTGACATTTTTCGATCATAAAGCAAAAAAAGTTACTAAACTGGCAGAATGTTAAATTTTGTGACTTTTCCCACATCAACTTTGGGGGCTTTTGATGTGAACCAGTCAAAAACCCCCAAAATTGTTATTACTCAAATTTATTTCGGTTATTCTTTTAGTATTCTCTTACCACCGTATTAATAAAAGCGGAATAGATGGGTTAAGCCTTATTCCATGGATTAAGTGGAAAATGGTATAATGGTAACTTTAATTAAGTGGAAAATGGTATAATGGAAACTTAATCCATGGAATAAGGCTTAACCCAGCTATTCCGCGTTTAATAATACGGCGGTTAAGATTCTATGAAAAACTATTGGTTTGCAAGTAAAATCGAAATAAATCAACTCTTTTTTCTGTCTTTGAAAGTTGAAATCTTAAATTGTACAGTTGTTGTCAGAATTGAAGCCAGTGATATAACAACACCAGCGCTTAATGTTGAAAATAAAGTTCAATTTTCAGGTAACGCTACGTTGCTCCTTCCCAAATGCTTCTCATAATCCAAAATAATTAATTTCCTCACTCTCTAAGAATGAGGAGCCAGAAACAATACAAGAAAACACGTTCTTGTAAGCTCCGTATCATCCACAAAAGGTTTCGCATACGCGCACTCCAAAACAAACACTCGCCTTCTAAGTACTCTTCCCATATTATTCGCTCAACCACAGATAGGTTTCTGGTTCCCACTATCACAGCGAGCTGATGGAGGTTACTTCTTTGCATTGGCGCACCTTCGATTATTATGAAACGGGCACATACATACCTTCATGTATCTTTACAATCGAATCGAATTAAAATTCTCTAGAAGAATAAAGTAAGAAACCAGAAGTCCAATTGTTTCTTTTTACAGTTTTCATTTAATGGTGTTCCCTTAAGATGTTTGATACCCCAAGACTGGTTTTTCATTGATGAAACTAACCAATAGCCTAGTCTAAGACAATATAAGCTTGAAGAGCTAGTTTGATAAATGACCGATCAGCTGTGGTTGATCGGTGAGTGAAAAAGCTTTTTCCAAGTCGCAGTTTGGTATGGAATTTGGGTACCTGAATATGAGTCCCGCATTTGGAGACAAGACATTGCATCTTGCATGTATACGCCGCCACACATTGACACCTTTACAGCTCCGGCTCACCACATCATTATGAGTGCACAAATATTCATTTTGCATTTTTTTATTTAAATTCCTTACAGCGAGTTTTTATGACCAATCTTAGCTTTTCTGTTGTTGTTGCTGTTGACTCTTGACTGTTGAGCGGCGCGGCGAAGCGGTGGCGTTTACACAGATATTCTATTTCTGCTCTCTTCCACTTCTAGTCTATACTCCACACACGATCGTCGATCTGTCTTCGGTGAGAGTGGAATTCGCCGTTTGCTCTGCCAACCCTCTTCTCCATCATTAAAACGTATAGGTAGATGGCGCTGATGTTTAAATATTAGGAATGCGTGCACACGCTGGCGGGGGATACGTTAGGTGATGAATTCCATGTGAGAGCTTCATAAAGCCGCTATACGCAAACGGCAAAGGCAAGTCTCGAAATCGAAGAAGTTAAGCTGTATGCTGTTTAAATGTTGTTTGTTTTAGATGTGGTGTGCGAGGTGGTTCACTTAAGCTCTCAGCTATAGCCGCAGTGATTGCGATCAATCGGGGGGACTAGGGTCAAGCTTTTTTTTCTATACCGTCGTCGTTGTTTCTATCAGTGCCGTTTTCAATGAATTATTCTTAATTATTTTATTGGAGATTGAAGATTGTTTTTTTTTCTTTTTTCTTTATTTGATGCAGCAGATGCAATTGTTGACAATAATTGATAGAAAGATCGGTAGTCTTTCGATTTGTGTTCCGGGAGTGAGAGTAGTTACTTAGGCAGTTCGGTATTTTTTTTTTGTCTTTCCTTTTGTTTGTGTATTTCGTGTGTTCGTTTTTCTTTCCTGACTTCTGTGCATGATTTGGACGGACTAGCCTTTTCACCAGGATTAAATGAGGACTATTCATCGTCAACAATGTCCTGACAGTCTCATGAGTTTTTAAACCGTTCAACTTTCCTCACATAATTGTATATAAGCATATTATATATTTAGCGGTTAAAGGAGACAACCGCTAAACATTTCAAATGCATTAGCCCTAAGTTTTACTTTGTGTGTAACGTTGACTCAGGATTACAGTAAAACAGTGTCATCACTTGTGTAGCTCAATATTTTAGTGTTAGTGAATTCGAAGGCAATTACATTATTACCTGATCTTTGGGTTTTTTGTTTTTGTGCGTGTGCCATAAGAAGAGTAAAGCTATATAAATAAGTATTATAACTGCAAGTGCAGTCCCTCTTCAATTCAAGACACCAACCACACAATCTCCATATACCAACTGCAATATGGCGACCCACAAGGAGCTATCATTTGACTGGAGTATCCTATTACAAAACTATGACCAATGGACTAAAACAGGTTTGTGTTTTGTTTGAAACAAATAATTTTATTCACTTTCATTTGATCCGTTCCGATGTGCTATTTCCTTACTATGTTTATGTTCACATGAAATTTCTACTGATTTTTGTTGTCACATACCAACTTAGTAGTACCTATTATTCGAATGGTTACATTTAACACCGTTTAAAGAAGAATGTCTCTGCAGGTGTTTCACTTTAAATAGTTGCGTGTCTAATCAGGTTAACTGGAAGATTTAGTTTTAATAAATTGCAAGCAAACCTTGGGGGTAATTGGGTAAAATATAAAAATAATAATAACATCGCTCGTAGATAGATGGGATGGCCATAGGCACCGACCGGATAGTGATGCAGTTAGTTGCGTTTTGAATAAAGCTTGAAGCAAAACTAAATGCACGTTCTTATTTAGCAAAGAATTCTCGCGGTATGATTTTGGCTTCACATTTGAGATAACACGTTGCTTGGGTTATGACCTAACACGATTTTTTTTAATTGGAACAGAAGCACAATGCTAACGATGAAACTGTGGACATGGACATTGTTAGGAGACGAAATGTTGTCTGTAGTGAGACCTTGATTTTTCTGGAAAAAAATAAGTCTTTTATTTTTTGGGCTCCTGACAAAGTTCGGCCATTTATCATATTTGACATGTGGTGAGTTCATCTGAAGATTTATTATTCGGGGTATCGCTGGATAGATGTATATACAAAAATATATTTGCTGCAACTGTATACTAAAAATATATGATGAATCATTTCTTTAAGGTGTTGTCCATATGTTTTCATATTTAACTTTTTACGGGAATTTGTCAAGTCAAAACGATATGAGAACTTGGGTAAACTTTTATTTTATTTCTATTGAAAGACCTAGGGTAGTAAGACTGTCATCGGTCTTCCAAAAAAATCTTAGTTATTCAACTTTGTCTCAAGTTTATATTATTTGTTTTTAACCTTAATTTTGTTTTTTTTTTAATTTAAGCCTTAATTATTGTTTATTTTTATATTTAAGAAAAAAAATTATTTGTAATAAAATAAAAAGTGCGGATTTATAATGAGAATATTATTTTGAAATAAGAAAGAGTAAAAAACACCATGAAATTCCAGCGGCGTGATGGTTAGCATGTCCGCCTGTTAACCCAGAGGTTCGTGGTTCAAATCCAAACAGAGGGAAAAATGTTTTCCACGGGTAACGCTTTTCGAGGGGAATTGGCAAGTCCTACAATAGTAAATTCATTGTCATGAGAAATGCGCTAGGCCCTACGGCTCCTCACTCAGTAGCGCCATCCTGTTTATTTATTAATTCAAAAAACACCATAAAGGCATATGAAATCTAATTCAGATTTGAGCGATGTCTTCAAATTCCTTTGATTATTTCTAGACTTTTTTCTTTACAAGCGTATGTCCTTTGAACACGTAATAGCATTTTTAGGGAACCAGGACGTTAATTAGAAAAACTTTTGAATTCGATTCTATAAAAAAAAATTATGAAAAACTCTCACACAATTTTAGGTAACCAGAGTTCAGGTAACGAACAAAGCTGTTTGTTGAACTTTACGCAGGGTCGACCCAGGTTTGCTTGATAACAATATGAGTTGTCAAAAAAATCTGGTTTTTCAGTTCTCAAAAAATTCTAAGCTGTCATTTGAAGAAAAATACCTACATAACATTTGACAGCCCTGTTCGTTACCTGGACTCGCACTGCTAAAACCTAGGGCTATCTGAAGGCAACTTGAAGGCTAACCCAGGGCTCAAAAATAATTTAGTCTGACATTTGGGGCAAGTTGAAGTTTTAAAAAAACTATTTGTGGCGAACACAGGGCAAACCCTGAGCAAACAAACCTTATTTTTGTTCAAAATGACAGAAATGTGTTTTGATATTTAGCTAAGTTTTTTTTTTGGAGAACTGAAAACTCAGGTTTTTTGTCAACTTATTGGGTGTCAAACAGGCACAATTTGAATATGGAGAAACTTTTCAACTATAATGTAGCTTCCTAGGTGAAAATGGGATGTATTGGTTAAAATGATATTTCCGAATCATTTTACTGCATTGGAAGGAAGGCTTGAGTTCTTGTGTTAATTAAAAGACTTAAGAGCTAAAGGGGTCAGCCCATTGGATGCATTGCGCCCGTGCGGTGCTACTTCCAACTGACAGCTTGATTAAACACACACGTTTTTAAGTTTTTTTTCGAAATTTCAAAGGTCGATTAAAAATGGACCAACCTGGGGTTCATTGCGTAACTTTCACAGACGATCATCGTTCATTCGTCTTTCGTCGACGGTAACGCCCAAAAGTGCTTTCCGTTACTTTAATTTCGTGTCGGCCAATCAGTGGAAGTTTTTTAACGAAACTTATTTGTGTCATTAAAGATGGCATTTTTGTCTAAAAATGGTAAATTCCAATTGGATTTATTTTCAAAATGCAAAGAAAATTTTTTTTCGGGTAAAATAAACTTAAAATCTAAATAAATTACCTACTTTACACTTTACAGGTCAGCAACGCGAAAGCATCTGGTGAATTTCATGGGGGAGCACCCAAACATGGCGAGAGACTACATTACACTTTTTCATTTTTTCACTAGTTATAAAACGAAACTGATGAATCGATGCATTCGTTAATATTTTGTGCTGTCAAAATTTGACCTTAACCATCATGTCATAAAAAATATTCATACAAAATCGTAAAATTTTCTTCCCTTGCCCCGTAATAATGACTAAGAATTTAAGTCTTAATGGTTTTTCGAAAAAAATGTATGAGACGATAGCGAAATAGCTATCGAACGATCACCTTCGTCCTATCGTCACAATTTGACAGTTAAACTTTTTACGAAAAGTATTGGTTCAGTCGTCTATCGTCTATCGTCAGAGACGATAATCGTCAGAGACGATAGCGTTTTTTGTTTGTTTTACGGAGAGCAGTGCTATCGTCTCAACGATATCGTCTCACTATCGACTGCTTACGAAATGACCCCCCTGTGTTTTTCTTAACATTATGCGCAACAACAGCATGCCAATTTTAATGACTGTAAAATTTTGACTATTTTTGTAGTGAATTTATTTTATTTTATTAAAGTCAAAAAGGGTTGAAGTATATATCGTTTCAATGTTGTAACAGAAAAAAATATTGCTCATTTTTAGCGGATTTTAAATGCAAAAGGAGTAGGTAAGAGTTGTAGAAATAAAGAAAAAATGGGCACGACTGGGTCGCACGAACTTGCGATCGTTTGCTAAGTAAAATACCAAAATCTTAAGACTGAGCAAAAGGTTTTAGTATTCGTTCTTAATATATTTGGTTTAACAGGGTTGCCAACTACACATTAATTGAGAAAATTGAATTAAATCACGAAAAGTATTGAAAAAAATTAAATTAAATATTCCAAAAGTTTCAAGCGAAAATCTAAAAACGCCATTTTTTTGCAATTGCTTATACATATAAACCCTTAAAATTTAATCAAAATCGTTAAAACCATTTTTTAAAAAACCGGTTTTTTATTTTTAATTTTTTTAAAAAAGGAGGTTTTCAAAATTCAAGTACACAAGTTTTAAGATCTTGCTAAAAGATGTATTGACAAAAAATTTGAAAAAAATCAAATATATCGTTTTGAAAATATTCGGAAAAACAAATTTTTTTTAAAAAAATTAATGAAAATTCGAAAAAACTAAATTTTTCAAATGTAGATAAGCAATCTTTCTCAAACAACTTAGGACTTCTTAAATATGAAATTTCGTCAAAATCGTATTAGCCATTACCGAGAAAGTCGGTTTTGAAAAAAACGGTACTATGGGGGGTACCGTCTTTAGGCTTTCTCCAAAAAAAATTTTTACATCATTAGAACAGTTATTAAAAAATAATACTTCACGTAAAATTTTATCAAAATCGTTAGAGCCGTTTTCGAGAAAAATAGGTATTGTCATATCGGTTGTATGGCAGGTACCGTTATTTCAAGACCTAGAAACCCAATTCCAAAAACCCCTCTGTAGGCTATTCCAGAGATCATAACTGCAAATTTTGAAGAAAATCGGTCAAGCGGTTCAGGCTGTAGATCCATATACGGACAGACAGACAGACAGACAGACAGACAGACAGACAGACAGACAGACAGACACACAGACAGACAGACAGAATTGCAGGACCCACTTTTTTCGTATTCTCTATCATCGTAATGTCATTTTTAATTGTTATCTCAAATTTTTTTTTCTGCACGATTGCAAGACTTGCCTTATAGTACCTATAATCGCAAGTAAAAAAAGTGAAGTTTTTATTGACATTGAATTCTGTATTTATCATGCTAGGGGAGAGAGTTCCAAGTTATTTAGATTTACATTTACAGAAACCTGCTTTTTGTAATGTTACAAGCTATTAGATAGTAAATTTCTCATCTAAGACAACATTAAGTTTATTTAAGCTTATTTCATAATTTTTTTCGATTTTATTTCGAAACTTCCGGCACCGTTGCCATTTTCGACTGTATTTTTTTTTCTTGAATGAAAACAAGATGGAGAAAACGTTAATTTACATTTGACCTTGGGTAAATGAATGAAAGATTTGGTTTTATTGCCTTCTATTCTATGTACCATTCTTTCTACACATCCCTTTAAATACTATTTAATACAACTACTATTGTTGTTGACAATCCACATTCATTTCTATTGCCACAAGAGATATTTTTTGTATTTATTACGAGTCTTACATAAAGTTGTACTCGCCCACATTTTTCATAAAATAAACCTGTCAAAACAGTGCTATGCGTTCGAACCAGACTTGAGTTATAATAGAAACGTCAGCTTCTTCTCTGAAAATTGGACAAATGGTGTAGGTAGATAGGCAGGTAGGTTTTCTTTCATAAAAGCAATAGGAGATAAAATTCATTTGAACTTGCCTTGCAGAAATGGAATAAATGAACAAATATTAACTCAGCACTCTTGTACGCCAAGTGAATGAAGTTATTAATTTCCTAGGGACAAAATTGACTTTCACAACAACAGTCTTGCAAATACACAAGACCACAACATCATATGCCAAAGACTCTTAACAACTCAAATAGCAAATTGTAAAGCGAGGTTTATTTACAGCAATAGGAGTGCAAACAACGGTGAGCGATTGAAAGCCATTAGAGATTCTTTCGCAAAAGGGTTTGTCCATACAAGGCTAAGTTATAGTGTGAAGTGGGGAGGCAAATCAAGCAGAACAGGAAGTTATAATAATTGTTTTCGCCAACACAGCAATTGACCGCAACGCCTTTCGTCAAAATGTTTGGTCAAAATAAACAAATAGATATTCACAATTGAATGTCAATACCTGGGTATGTACAACATGTAGTTGAGTGGACGCCTAAAACTGATCATGTTTGATTCAAAATGTTTGACGTGTGTGTGTATCCTTAAACGAGTATGCAAATCGATCAGAGATTATTGATTCCAAATCTGAAGAATGAAATATGGGCGGTAGTTATACAAAGTAATACTCCTGTGGCTTTCCCGTGATTTCGGCACACATACCGCATTGATATAAGGCAGCTGTTCATCGACTCAAGTCGTTATTTACTTGTCTTTTGTGGGTATGTAGTTTTAAGTAAACAAATATGCCTGAAGACCTGGCTTAGCCATAAATCTGGTTAATTAAAGTTCATCTAGTATAAAAATGTGAGAAAAGCAACCTAAGTAGCCTACTAAAGTCACAAAGGTACGACTGAATAAATTTTTCACTTCAAAAGAATGAAATAGTCAGGCTAAGATTTACTAGTAGTAAAGTAGTAAAGTAGTAAAGAACTTAATTGATTGATTGTATTTTCAGAACAGTGAGGTTCTTGGAAAAGAAAAGAAATTATATTCATATGCTGATCTTTCCAGAGAGGGTATTATAGATCATGTAAGGGATTTTTCCTCCTTAACACCGTGAAGAAGTTTTGAACTGTTTCTGTCAATTTGGCAGAGTTCAGTTTCTTGCTCAGTTGTATCTTATTTTAAGCACAAAGATTTTACTAAAATACAAAAGAAATACTCTCACTCTTTTCGTTGCTCTATTCACTTTTCTTTCGGGTAAGCACTCGATTCCATCGTGACGAACACCTCTGAATTCAAGCTTCTAGAGCAAGAAAAAACAGAATCCAACAAAATTTTTTAGAAACTGCCAATGACAAGTGATCATCTTATGAAACATGTCGGGTTTTCAGAAACCTATTGCCAGATGTTTTCAAGAAAATAAAAAAGGAACAGAATTTCTAATCCAACTTAACAGGCTTCGACTTGGCTCTCTATGAAACTCTACGAAACTTTCTAAAAACAGACAATGACAGGTGAAAAGCGCTTTCTTGATTAGACGTTCGGAACCGGCAGAAAATTGTAGGTCCCCTCCATTTCCTCACAAGGCATGGTTGTGAGAAATGCGCTAGGCCCAAGGGCTCCTCGCTCTGTTGCGCCGCGCTATTTATTTATTTTTAATGACAGGTGGTCATTTTTAGAAACATGTTGGGTTCCAGAAACCTATGGCCAGACATTTCCAAGAGAGCCTTGGCTCTTTATGTTGATTGGCATTCTCACGACTCAATCACAGCTCATTGGGTACATCATAAGAATGGACATTAGCACATCCGACTTATGTAAAGGATGTGAAGACGAAGAGAAGCAGAGGAAGGGTTACTTTCTCTGTGAGTGCCTTAGCTTATGGCCCACATTAGGAAAAAAAAGCCTCGGAGAACACTTCTTCGATGAACGACATCTCTAACCTCTTACTGAACAGCATCCTAAAGTTCATTCAGGTCTCCAAATGGTTCAGTGAGGGTTGTCAACCCTAATAACCTAGACCCTAATCCAATCTTACGCTCTTCGTCACCACCTACACCTCCCCCATACCTTTCCTCCTCTGTTATCTCGGGTAGCATAATGGATCCATATGAGATCCGAGTGAGGTGTTACCGCTTACGCCTGCACCCCCAACGTATGGTTGTATGAACAAAATTTTGACAGTCTGTGAAAAAGCACTTTGTCTTCAAAACCTTTTGTTTTACACATCACTTTTAAGAGGAAAGTCAAATTGAATTGAAAAATAAGGCATTTTTAGGTTCCCCCACCTGGGGAAAGGAATAAATGAACAGGTCTGGAAACAAAATAATGTGTATTCTTTTGTTGGAACAGCAGTTACTGTATCAAATTTTGCTTCTTTTTTGTCCCTTGACGATAGGTGTCATTACAGGACACTGTCTTATTGGAAGACATACCGCAAGGCTAGGAGTCACCTCAAACGATTTTTGCAGAAGACGTATGAATGAGGAGGAGGAGGAGACTATTCTCCAACTTCTCTGTTCATGCATGCCCCGCTTTAGCTCACAAACGTCTGATTCACCTAGGTTCATGTTTCTTATCTTACTCACATCGACGCCCTGCGTCTCTCCTGCCTCATTATAAGCTCAAAATGCTTACACTAGGATGAGGGTACATTAGATCTACCGTGGTACCAGAATGGACCCAACCTAACCAAACCTAACCTTCTCCCTTGCTTTTCCTAGTCGGGCGTTTTATATTTATACATCATTGTCCTGATTTTTAACCTTCTCTATAGTTTCTTAAATAGATTACAAAGTAATGTGCTTGTAGTTTGTTTCATGGACAATAAAAGACTTATAATTCAGTATGAATGTTTTATTGAATGTTAATAAAACGATCATTGGAAAACGGTTGAGCTTAAACCAGTTCTTTCGATGTTTTTGCTCTTGCATTGATTATTTCAATTGATTTTCGTATTTGACGTGCTTTGCCATAATACATAATACGTTAATACGAGTTGAATGGCACCAGGTGCGTATAAAAAAATGAAAGTCCAACTATAAAAACAAACACATTTTCTTTTAATCAGTTTATTAGCACTACATTGATCAAAAAAGGATTTGGACCGCTACTGGCTACCTCGGTTCTTAAAAGGAACGTTGTCCGTTGAGTCATTAATGTGCGCACTACGAAAAAAAAGTTGCTTGATATTTGTTGATGATGACTTCACTATTATACAAGCAGACAGCCTTTAACACGGCCAGTCAAAGCCCCAAGATTCATTCACACAATTGCACATTTCGTATTCGATAAACGTTAAGCACCATCGATGTTAACCAAATGAATTCATTAGCAAAATGATTGCTCATCCGTGGTAAACATTTTGTTTTTATATTTGTAAGTATAGTTAGTAAGTTATATGCCTGTGTTATGTATTGATCCGTCAACTATGAAAGACAGTTTGTTTTGAATGGGTTTGAAAGCTTCATTAGAACCTTCATTGAGTTGTAAGATCTAGCGTATGCAGTAGGAATAAATAAAATACATAACAAGGTAGCTGATTTGCATAATAAATCGATAAATTTTCGGTGAAATATTGCCAAACGTTGATGTCATTCATAATAATAAGAAATAGCGTTATTGTTTATACCTCCTGTTGCCAAAATTCTTAAATTTAATTTTGAAAGGATGTGAGCAAATCAAAGGCGTGGCATATTCTCAGCAGGCGGCAGGTAAACTATGTATTGGGTGGGCTGAATACAACATTTTTTTAAATGCGATAAAACAATCAAAATCATTTATTGTTTCTTTATTTGTAAGAACAAAGGTACCCATTTAGGTACGAGGTACGACCCAAAGTCGTGGATGATATTCGTTCTAAGGGATTGTTTTGTTTCCGAACTTTTGGCATGCAACGGTTCTTTACTTCCAGAGGGGTCAAATTCCAGCTCTGAAGTGACCAATTGACATCAAGATGGCTGATAACACGAAACTTGATGCCATGACGTGCCATCCTGCATGAACCAAAGGTAGGCCAATTCCGTGTCAGTAATTTCAGTAAAACAAAGTTGGGTAACATAGCTCGAGTAGTGATTCGGACTACAGTTCCATAAATTCATTTTATGAGTACTGTTTAAGTTGGTTGCAAGTTTCAAAAGATATCGACTATTATATAATTCATATGACTTTTTAAGCGAATTTAGAAGTTTACGTTTGGTGTTATAGCGGCTAAGGTTAAATCCGTTTAAGCCCTCGTATTCGGTTACATCTTCGATTCAATATTCATAATGACCTTTATTAGACCTTTGTTAGACCTTTACTTTTCTTCCTCCTCCCATTTTCACCCCTCCTTTTGTTGTGGCTTCAAGGTGCTGGCAGAGTACAAAGCAACCCTAGTCCATCAGCTAGTGGTATACTTCAAAGCATTTTGGAAAAGCAACCCAAATAGGTACCCCTTCATTGAGCCAGTGAACGGCTGGAGACTCAAGCAGCAGCGTTAGTAAGAACCAGGAAGGTTCTAGATTTCCATCCATAACAGCAGCAGGTTACTAACAACCTAGTATTTGTAAAATAAGGTAGAGATATGGCTACCCACCTTTAACACACTGATATATATCAGTGATCTTCGGATTTTGACATTTGAAGCCTTTTTAAATATAAACGGCCAAGAGCCCAACGTAATGGCTGAGCGCCCACCGTAAAGGCCGAGTGCCCAACCTAAAGTGCTTTACCTTAACAAGGAAATGACTCTTTATAGAATTATCCCCATTCCCCCAAATCTGCGCGAAGGTTCACCGAAGTAGTTTAGTAGTTTTCGCGTAAAATGACGAATCTTCGTTAACTGAATCCTAGCTTAAATAGTTTTCTTGCACAGTGTAACTTGGGTCGGTTGGGCCGAGGGAATTTGTTAAAAGTAATGGTTTTTCAATTTTCTATTCTGGAATGGATTGAAATGGAACAGGTCTGGATTCGTTCATTCAGGCAAGTTGTTGCGAATCTCTAACGACCAAGAGATTCACAACGAAATTGTTTAGAAGAGAGCGATGGATGCGTCTCGTCTACGGCGCAGACTCCAGCGAATTTGCTGAGAGCACTGCAGATACCCCGTGACGAATCTCCACGACTCTGATTGGTCGAAGTGAGTGGAATTTGCTAAATGCGCCGATGAACGAAGACACCGCCAAGAAGATGGCACTTCTTGGTTGACCTCTAAAAAGGACACTGTGCCAAAGAGTTTTTTGAAGATTGTGAAATTATTCGGAAATTTTATAATCGAGTGCTAGAATTTTGCAAGTAGTGCAAATTTGTAATTGTGATAGAGTTTGTGTTTGCACTTTGGCAGGAAGGCCAAGTTCAACACGGTTTTGAATCTGCGCAGGAAAGCTCCAATTAGGCAGGAGTTCAGGAGAGTTAGTGCCAGGACGGGCAAGATAACTCATAGGCAGGATTCGTCAGGAGAAAGTTAAGTATTTTCCTATAAAAGTAAAAAAGTGTTAATAGTGCGTTTGTTTTGTTTTGAGTCATATTGCTTGAATCGGTTACCCTTCGCCTTTCGTAATTAATCCTGAGATTGCAGGACGCGCGACCTTTCTTTGACCTTTTATCTTTTCGGGAAAATTCCCAAAGAGTCGTTTCTTCGCGGGTGCATTGTGCACATACTCTGTTGTTTGTTTACATTTTAACCTGGGTAAAACCCATCTTCGTACTTTAACTTCATATCATCTATATTGTACCCAATTGTTTACGAAAAGATTTTCATACCTATACTTGTAAAGGTTTCCTGAACAAAATATAATTTTATTCCTTTTGGGAAAATCGTTCTTTTAATTCTATTTGAAGACCATTTTCAGCGGTGAGGTTAGGTTAGGTGGAAGTGGCTGTCAGTCAATGAGTACATTGCCTGACACACTTAGGCCGCAAGGGCCCATTGTGATACCACAGAGATCAGCAAGTTAATCACCTACTGATCTCAGAAACCCGATGTAAGATTAACGAGTTGATCACTTATTAATCTTCCATTACGGGACTAGCCGGTTAATCACCTGCTAGTCGAACCACGTGGAACTTTTAATGTATTTCGAAAGACTTTTAGGGTCTATGTAAGCTAGGTCGCTAGTATCATCGAAGAAGAATTCACCGAGATGAGTTTTCCTCCTATGAAGTAGTGCAGGGCATGAGCAAAGAAGGTGTTGAACGGTTTCTTCCTCCTCCTCGTCCATGCAGCTTCTGCAGAAATCATTGGAAAACACACCAAGTCTTTTGGCGTGTCTCCCTATTAGACAGTGTCCCGTAAGAACACCTATGGTAGAACCTAGATACAGGTGAAGTTGGTTTGGAAATTCCAAGCAAAAATTTCCTGGCGCCCTTAACTTTGTGAAACACCCTACTGTGTTGATAGAACATTCTTTATATCATTCTTTCCTTTTTATATCAATTCTTCTATAATATAATCAATAAAACTATCTACGGACCACCCCTTGCTGAGCAGCTGGCATTAGCCCTGTTCACACTGTACAATTAGTTGGACAAACCTAGGTTGGACAAACCAATGCTTGATAGTGTGAACTCTTCATACGACCGCTTGTCCAATTTGTTGGATGGTTTTCAAAAAAATTTGAAAATCTAGAAGTTGGATGGAGTGGAAGGGTATGTGACATAAAGTTGGACGACAAGCTTGATAGGTGTGAACGAAAACTACATACATCAGACAATCCAACATCCATCAAACGAAGTCTGTCCAACTAATTGTACAGTGTGAACTGGGCTATTGGCAGCATATAGTCTTGCTACCTGTTGCATTCGAAATGCACCATGCACGAAATCCACCCAGCTGTTATTTGACAGTTCATCTTAAAATTAAAGTTTGATCAACATCGCCGCGGCACATCGGTGTGCATATTTTGTTTCACATTTTATTAACATTCGTCTGAATTAATAAATGATACGCACGATTAATTAAAGTATTAGTTTATTAAAATCCAAGTTGTGGATTCATTTAGATTCGTTTTGATTCGGTTCGTCGGGAAAAAAGTGCAACAAAGGCCTCACCTTAGTATCATATATTTTCAAAAATATTGATTGTGTCCTTGAGATCGTCAAATGTGATTAGCTTGTAACCATAAAAACTATACTATACCAGAGGGTTGATTCTGTAATTGTGAAACTGTGAAGTGATAAAAATAATTTCATTTCAGTCCACAGAATTTCCATTTTCAAATTTAAACTTCACTGACAAATTTTTTTGTGATAAATAATTTATCATGTGAAGAAATTTTGACGTTCGTTTTCATTTTTTTCCAGAACGAGAATCTAATTCGCTGTGAACTCACAGCTTCACAGTTACAGCATCGACCCCCTGCTGTTGCTAAGTTTACTTAGGCGTATACGTGTTATTTTTTTTTTTGTTCGATAAAAGATAAAGCAGACCAAAAACTGATTTGCTTTTGACTATACGGGTTTTATTTGGGCTTATTGCATTTAAGAATAACATTAACAGAGTTGAGTTTAAGTGACTACTTTTCTGTCGAGGGCGGATCTGTTACAGATCGTATTATGTTTATATGCATCTGGGAAGTCAGATAGTAAAATTTAAAGTTTAATACACAAATATTCTTAGACAGTTTTTTTTGTAATGGCAGAACATTGTTTTCGACGTTAAATCTAGCAGAGCTCTAAACTCTCCGATCAACCTTAAAATTGTGGATTCTTTAAACTCATGATCAGTGGCGTAATGGCTAGTATTTCATTTTCTTACGTAGGAGTATGAGGTCAGAATCCTATAAAAATGTAATTGTTTTTCCACGGGTATCACCTTTCACAATTCGCAAGTCTTCCAAGAGTAATAACACTGCCTTAAAAAGCGCTTCCTCACTTCTCCGTTCGGACCCTGCATACAATTGTAGGCCACTGAAAAAATGTGGTTCCCTTCTCAACAAAAATGTGGTTGACAGATCATACTTTAACAAATTGAGGACTCAACTTGTTCATTGTGATTGCCAAGAGGGTTTGTACATATGTTATGCTGGTTGACTTCGAAAACGCATTCAATCAAGAACCACAAGATCTAGTATAGGTGGGCCCCAAACAAAGAGGAGTTCCAGAGGCCTATGTGCGGGTGAGTGAGAATATGTATGAGGGAGCGAAAACGAAGGTTAAATGCCAACCTGGGGTCACTGAAGCTTTCCAAGTCACCGCAGTAGGTGCGTACCTCAAGGCAACGGCTTGAGTCCTCCACTCTTTATTATAGTCCTTGACTGTATAATGTTCAGAAGACCAAACTATTCCTTGCTAATCATCATAAGTGAGGATGCTTCATCCTTGCAAGAAACTCTTGATGTATGAGTAAACGTTTTACGTAGTGCCGGTGGCGTAATTGTCAGCATGTGTGCCTGTTACGTGGGAGGTTCGTGGTTCGAATCCCAACAGAAAACAAAAAATGTTTACCCGCATGGATATCCTCTTTCAGGAGGAATTGGCAAGTCCTCCGATAGTAAATTAATGGGAAGGGCTTTCCCGATAAGCCGTTCGGAATCGGCAGAAAATTGTAGTCGCCCTCCATACCCTCACACATGGTTGTGGGAAATCCGCTAGGCCATGGGGATTTCCGCACTGTTGCGCATAATTTGTTTATTTACTTATTTAAAAGATTAAGATGGTGTTGGGTACAGTATTGGTCCAAAGAAAACAAAGTACTTGTGTTGGCCATTTTCTGATCCAGACATGCCTATTTCATACATTTATTTGAATGCAAATGAGCTTCCCTAGTATGAAAAGCTTAGGATTAATGACCTACAACGAAGCAACTTGTGATGACGACATAATTTATAGTCAAGTTAGCGAAGGGTGACGAAGAAACTCCGCCATCTTCTGTAATAGAAAAATGCCCTCTAGGCTTAAAGTAAACTTCTATACCGCGGCTGTGCGTCCAGCACACACATTCGGTTCGCAATGCTGGCTAATTTATAAAAGATATGAGAGTTGACAGCAACAAAGATGAAGATGCTGCGAATGACAGCAGGAGTAACAAGGCCTTATCGTAATGAATCACCAAAATCCATTAAAGCCTTCACGTCGAAAGTATCACCTTGGAAAAAATAGAGCATGGCCGGGTCAGTTGGTATTGCCAAGTTTAATGGAGAGATCCAAAGAGCGAAGAAAAAAAGAGATAGTCAGTCAAAACACTCCTGGTACAGACAATTGAAACTAATTGTGCGTTTGGTTGGACTCAGTCATGAAAAATCCAAAACCGAAAGGTTTTCCGATGCTTTCTAAGGTCAACACGACGACGGCGCAGCGTACCCCAAAAGCGAAACTGTCATGAGCCGAGCGCGCTGCGTTTTGTATACTTTAACGTTTTTCCTTCTTTTGAACTTTTAATTTTTTCAACATTTTATAAGGAATAGATTTAATGTGCTTTTTTGCCTACTACACCCTTCTTCTTTGTTTTGCGTTGCATTGTACTCAGCTCAAATGGCACGCTTGCGCACGAGTTTAATGCGCATTTCTTGGTTTTTTTCTTTTGAACATACTCGTAACATTTGGTAACTCTCGCTGTGTTAACGAAGCTGTCCTATGACACATCCAGACTTTTTTATTTGATTACCAGTAAATTCTCAATATTCTTATCATCATTTTCATTTTCATTTTCATTTTCCCACTTAAATTTGACCACAGTTACAAAAATAAATATAAACACGCACGCATATTTTATCTAGCCGGTTAGGTTTCCAGCATAAGTGTCATCTCTGACATCACCCTAGGGATAGATATATCAATCTCTGTTTTCTCCGAACTCCATTTCAAATCACTAAATTACCTAACTTTCCCATCATTGTTGCGAGTTGAACCAACAAATACATAACTTTATAATGATCTCTCAAAAGATCACTGAAAATATCATTTAACTAATGGTTTTTATCACCAAATTATGTCATGGTTATCTGTCAAAACAAACTTCACTTATCGTTTATTTGAGTTTCTACCTACCTGTTTGTTTTAGATGTGAAAGGTAGGACATTTATCAATCCACATGGAACAGAAAACAGAATTTTGGATGTAGTGACAAACTAAACCCATGAAATTCGCCTGCGCAAGAAATCAGTGTTGGGGCATTTAACGCAGCAAGTTTTTCGTACAATCTAACTTTGTCAGCTTCTGATTAAGTTGAGTTTTTCGTTTGATACGTTACTTCTGACCAATCAGAGGACTACATGAAAAACTGAATTTCGATAAATGCACCCACAAACCTTGCTGTAATTTGACTACTTGTCAATTCCTCTTCTTTGCAAAGGAAATCGAAGATCATTACAAAAATTATTGACTACAAATTGGCCGAAATGCAGTTATATTGGGTATTATTGTACGTTTAAATTGCTGTATAACAAATAACAAATGTCATAATTGACACTATGTTGATGCCGGCCATGTTTGATTGGCTTTGTTTAAGTTTTCTGGTGCAACGTGCATCATTGCGATTCAAGTTCGTTGCAACTAATTCATAACATAAGTGAATTATATTTGACTTTAATTGAAATAATTTCATATAATTCGTCTTCAAATTAAACCTTGAATAGATGGACGTCGGCGCGGCGCGGCGTTTGCCGCAACGTTGGTCGAGCCATCTCTAATGCATGGCATCGAGGAAATGAAACAAAGGTGATTGACCACTCTGTTGATGATGGTAGAATATGAATACCTCAGTGCCAATCAATGCGGTTTGGTGTTCCACAAAACTGCCAATCTGTCTGAGATTATTAGAGAGGAACGAACACCACCATCACGGATACCAAGTTGCGGCAGATGACGACGCACTTGAAAACCAAGCCGGAGGCACCTGAAAATCTATTGAAATCGTGAAGTTTTGCAAATCGTACTTGAAATCCGACGAGTTTTTTTTTATGCAATTCGAGAAAATTGAATATCGATTGCGGTTACAAAGAGCTCTACATTGTGCGATCTAAGATCGTGATTGAAATCAAATTCGCCAACATGTTTGGTCGTTTTTCCACATCGCTTCCAGCAGTAGTGCCATTTTCGCCACCCGCCCGCCACCTTCGCATCGAAATTGAGTACAGGCAGTGGCAATGGATTGAGCAGCAGTGAGCACCCTCTATTTGTATTGTGATACATATTTTGCGGCTGCAATGATCAAGTCTCATGGTTATTATCTTCAAGTTGAGTGTGGGTGTTAATGAATTGCTTGCGATACCTCGACCCACCGCAAATGTGGTGACTTTCATGGAAGTAACATTACCACGAAGACTGAGTTCGAAAAATTCCATGTACTAAGGTATTTCGCGATTTATCATTTTGCGACTGCGCATCGAAACAAACCACAGAGGTCTCTATTACCGGTGTTCAAATAGAAAGGAAAATTACAATTTTCTCGCGTTCGCTTACGTGAGTGAACAACGACAATATATTTGGCGGAATAGTTGTCACGTTTGTACGCATGCGCTCATGTACCTTTCACATGAACTAGCAATTGCGGCGCGCGGCATATGCAAGCATCAGTTGGAACATACGGAAGGACGCGAGAAATGCGCAATGGCTTTGATGAAGTTCAAATACACATATGGGTATGGGGGCTGTGATTAAGGAGCCTGATTGTCAATGTGACGTGAGGTTATTTATTGAATCAGTATTATAGCGTAAGTACTATGTTGCAATGATCGAGGGATCACGGAGGTAAAAAATTAGATAATCGTAGACGAAACATGTTGCTGCAATTTGTGGTAGGTGTTTTATCTAAGAAGGCTTCTTGCATGTATTATTTTGGATGTAGGAGCGAAGCTGTTTCAAATCAAGTAGGTATATAAAAACAAAAGTGATTTCCTGTTTCGGTTTCTGGTTTGGCATAGAGCCGTAAGGAAAGTGTTGAGATGTATTGTGTAAGGGAAATTGTGTTTGTAATGAGGTAAAATCAATATTGGAATGAATTATGAAGGAAGTTTGTATATAAATGGAGCACCAGAAAGGTCGAAATAAAATTGTGACGCTTCGTAAAAAAAATTGTGGTTCTAATTACTTGAAATCAATTACAAATGTCATAATTTTGCTAGTTCCGGTTTAGTACTAAAAAGGAATTCAACTGTTAACCAAAAACTTTAAAAACGGAAAAAGTATTCCAATCATCTACCAAGAAATTGCAATGCCTAGCAAGAAAGGACCTTTTGTGATTAAAGCTTTATCAACACTATCGGTTATATGTATAACATATTGTATATAAAAAATAATAGAGAATTTTGGTTTTCTGTTTCAGCTTCTTTTTTCAATAACTGTGACTGAATTTATTGCTTTTCGCAGGAATTTGTTTGAGTCTATTCATTTTCATAAGATTTCAATCTAAAAAGAGGTTTTTATTAAAACAACTGAAATAAAACCGACATTGAACAGAAGAACTGGGGTCATAAAAGAAAAATGGGCATGACTGGATCGCACGAACTTGCGATGGTGTGCTACGTACAATATCAAAATCTTAAGGCTGAGTAGATTTTAGAACCCTCTCTTCATGATATATGTATTTGGTGGTACAGGGCTGCCAACTATAAATTGTTTATGAAAATTGAACATAATGACATAAAATATTGAAAAAAAAAAATTTATTAAGTATTCCAAAGACTTTAGGTAAATAATTTGAATAATTTTTTGCAGTCGCTAATGCATATAATTACTGCGATAATCTAAGCAAGGTCCAACGAGCATCCTGTTTGTGTATAAGCGGAGCACTGAGATCAGCAGCCAACACCCTCAGCTGCCCTAAATATACTCCTTAATCTCACACCACTAGATATCTTCAGCAAACAAATGGCCGCCTGTACAGCCATTTGTTTCAGAGTTTTCTCCCAGTGAACCGATAATAACATCGGTCACGCTACAATCCTGAATCTGTTCAGATCAATCCCTTGTCACTTCGACAACACCATCCTCCAATTGGTTTTTGAAAACAAATTCCAAGTCTCAATCCCATCGAGAACTATCTGGGTGAAAAATTCTTGAAAGATGATTCAATTCATTTCTATAATTCAAATATTTCTAAATCAAAGAAGATCAAAGAGGTCCTATCGTGGTTAAAAGAAAACGTGGTATCCTCAGTGAATATCCGTATCTTCTCAGACAGCCAAACAACCCTCAAATCACTCGCGCGCTGTTTGCACTAACTCAGTAACCGCCCTCATCTATCGCCTATCTCTCAGGGAGATGGCTGAACAGTGCAATAGTCACCTTATTTAGGTCCCGGGGCACAGAGAACTCGACAGAAAAGGAACCGGTTGAATATTGGTATACCAATCTCTATACATGCAAGCTCATGCTTAAGCAAGAGGCAATGGGCCAGTGGCGTAGCGTAGGGGGGGGGGGGTTTGGGGATAACCCCCCCCCCCCCCCCCCGAAAATATTTCAGTCAAATATCATTTAAACGCTTCATTTTTTTTTTTTTTGTTTTATTGATGCAAGTTTGTTTTTCATATTTAAAACTTAAGTTCGAGCTTTTCACAAATCAGTATCTAAATACATGTATGTTTGTGTTTTGCCTACATTGAGCTATAGAAAACAGTTGAAATGCGTTAGTAGGGCTCCTATTTATTAAAATCATTGACTTATTAAACATGGACTGCTAGGACCCAACTTCAAGATGGTTCCACTTATTCTAAGCAATACTAGCGAGCATCATTTCAGCGGAAAACTAGTGAAACATTTTTGACACTGCTAAATAATCACGCTAGCTAAATCACAGCAGATGTCGTTAGTGTTTTAGTTAAGAGTAAGATATTGGCTAGTGCAGTGATTCCCAAAGTGGTCGATATCGACCCCTTGGGGTCGATATCGGTTTCTTAGGGGTCGACAAAAACGAAATCTGGATTTGGGGGTCGAAAAGTTTTTCAATCGACCCCCTTAACACATTTTCTTATTTTAAACTTCAAAGATAGTGTTGCGTTACTTTTGCCATTCTAAAAATGAACAGCCTTATTTATAAACCAATAATAGGGAGTGAATAGCGCTATGTTCCTCTTATAATATCTCTGAACAAGAAAACCTTATTTATAAAACTTTCTGAACGTAACATAGGCTGAACGCCGATTTAGGTAGTATAGAGACTGAATAAATTTGTGTCTTCGCTATTTTGAAATGACAGGGGACTGTTAGTACGCCGGCGGATACATAGATGGATTTCAGGGACCGTTTTGTTTTCGATAGTGAAGTATACCTGGGATTTTCCTTTTTGGTGGTTTTCTTACGCACCAGCTGTTCAATAGGTAGAAAATACACATCATTGCTATAATAGGTTTATAAATAAGAATTTATGCAACGTAGAATAGAGTGCTATTCACTACATAACTATTCATCCGTTCAGAGCTATTTAGGGAAATCTAATAAATACGGCTGGAAAAGTTTAATGAAACATTTTAAACATGTGTATAAAAAAATTTACATAGTATTGTATAATTGTGATATTATACATAAGTAGTAGTTTTAAACATTTTTACTTAAGATTGGCGGTGTGATCGCAGACACGAAAAAAAAGGAGACAGTAGGTACAGTCTGGACTACATAAAGTTTGGATTTATTTCATCTCCATCAAATCAACACTTGCCGACGTGTCTCATATGTGAAAAAGTATTTAGTAACGATGCCATGAAGCCTTCAAAAATGGAGGACCACTTATCACGGTCCTATGCAAAACGTTGATGGCTTGCGAGCGTCCTACAATATATCTCTGCTAAAAGCGAAGTAGGCGAAGCCTCTCACAATTGGAGAGCAACTTATTTTACCAGCCATTGCAGAGGTCCTCAACAATGCATTGCATAAGCCCGCTCAAGATACATATTATAAAAAGAATATCCTTGAGTAATAACACCGTTAAGAGACGAATAGACGAGATGGGTCGCGACGTGGAAAACATTTTATGCAATTTATTGCAGGCCAAGAGATTCTCTCTCCAGTTAGACGAGTCTACATTACCCGGCAATGAAACTCTGTTGGTAGGATACGTTCGATATATCATAGATGAAAATATGTACCGAGAGCTGCTTTTTACCATTATATCTGGAAACTGATACCAGAGGAGAATCCATTTTTCTAGTGGAACGTTTTTTTTACCGACAAAGCTATTCCATGGAGAAAAATTATTTCTGTTGATATATCAATATCAATATTTTCAGCTATTTTTGGGTCTGTGTTGGAGTTTCTAAATGAAAAAGATCCGAAATTGGAAGAAAATCTGAAAAATTCTATGACGGATTACATGACCGATCTTTACTTGATCAAAACAAGATCACTTCACAAAGATTTTACCAAAAGGTTTGAGGATCTTTTGAACTTACAAATTCCTGAGTGGGTAATAAATTCGTACAGTATAATAGCCATGGAAGAAATCAATGTGATAATGCAAGAAGATTTGATCACCATCCAAACTGACGAAGAGCTTAAGCTTAAGTTCAACGAAGGCTATCAGAAGTTGCAGCGCAGCATTGAAACTCAATATACTGCATTGTGGAACATTGCTGAAAAATATCTCATCGCTTTCCCATCATCATATTTTGTTAAAAAAGACTTTAGTGTGGTTGCAAACATTTTGACGAAAAAAAGAAACCGTTTGAAAGTCAACGAACGCGGGAACTTAAGGCTGCAAATTACCAATATTAAACCAGATCTAGCTAGAATGGTAGAAAGTCACCAAATTCATCCATCGCATTAATTTTTCAAATCATGAATTTATTATTTGTTCTCAAATAAGAGCACGATTTCTAAAAACCTGCATTAATAAATTATGAATTACACTTCATGTTTATTGAATTTCATACCTGCTATCATCGTAACGTCATGTTTTATTGTTATCTCAAAAAATTTTCTTTCTGCACTACTGCGAAACTTGCTTACGTAATAGGTACCAATAAAAGTAAGTAAAAAACTCGAGACAGGATTTTTAAAGTAATTTGACCCCCAAGTCTACGGTATCAGTTCATTTTGGAAAAGGGGTCTGTTGCTCAAAATAGTTTGGGAAACCCTGGGCTAGTGTAACCAAAAATAAGTGCAATCATTATTATCCAACTTTTGTATAGAGAATTAATGCAACTAGCAGTCCATGTATCATAAGTCAATACAATGCTTAAATCACATTGATCTATTACGCCAGTTCCACAAAGAAAAATCTCACTGAGCGCTCAATGTCACTTTGACGGAGCGCAAACAGTTTTGTGGAACATAATTCTCAGCTCAACTGTGTCCTTGTTTTCCAACTTTTACTCATCATCATCGGAATGTAAAACGAAAATTCGCTGATGCTGAAAAAATAGCCGAGTCTATAGGAGAAAAAATTGAAGTTTCCAGGATTGTGCATCGTCAAAAACACCGACAAAATTACCAAAGCAGCTCAGCAGAAGATTATTACCGTGTATCAATATTCATACTTTTCCTGGATCACTTCATATCATCCATATCTGACAGATTTGCGAAACACAAAAAAATTTTGTCAATAATCGGAAATACCATCCCTGAAAAATTGGTCAGGAAAGACGTTGAGAATATTGATGAAACCGTGGAAGTAATAATAAATCAATGGCCAACAGCGACTGAGGCAGCTGCTTCAACCGTAATAAATGAAGTGTAACGTTGGGTTGGGCCAGAAACTCAACCAAAGACATTTATAGAATCATTAAATCTTTGTAACGATGCACTTTTCCCAAACATTTTCAAGTTTCTGAAAATAGGTGCAACATTGGCTGCGACCATTGCTAGCAGCGAGCGTAGTTTTTCCACGTTGAGGCGTCTAAAATATTGGATTAGGAATTCTACAGGCGAAGATAGGCTGAATGGGCTTGCTCTTATGAGCATTAACAGGCACATTGACATTAAGGTGAAAGAAGTTATCGAATGATTCGCGCAAAGCAGAGAAGAACTGATTTATAATTTCGTGTATTTTCATATCTTCTTATTTTCTGCACTTTATTATTGTATATCAATAAATTGGAAAAAAAAAACCCCCCGAAAAATTTAGGTGGTATAATATCACTAAGTTTGTGGCAACAAAACAGATATGACCAGAGCTAGATCCAAAACGCACAAGACATTTTTTATCCATAAGAAGGTTGCACCATACCTCCTTAATCAATGTCATTACCGGACATTGTCTTATGACGCCATAAGACTCGGCGTTTCCCCCAACGACTTTTGCAGAAGCTGTTTAGATGAGAAGAGAAAGAAACAGTCCCACACCTCCTCTGCACATGTCCTGCACTCTCCCTCAAAAGAAAACTGCATCTAGGAAGATATTTCCTTGATGATCTAAGCGATATCCTTCATCTCTATCGCTTTAACAAAAACTCCAAATGGTTTTGTTAAGTAAGGTACTCCCTCACATAATTCTTATGGTATCACAATGGACCTAATATTGGGGTTAGTGTGTCAGTTGTTTTCCTGCATGACAGCCATTTATACATAACCTATACCTAACTTAATGCATAAAAAAGCTGAATATTTAATCAAAATCGTTTCTTAAAAATTATGCTTGAAAATTTAAAGATCTTAACTGGACTAAAAATTTAAGAAATCAAAAATGTCGTTTTGAAAGTATTTGAATTAGTCAAAAACTTTCAAAGAAATTAGAAAAAAAAATTATTTCAAAAACTTGAATTTGCCAAATGTTGGTGCGCAAAACTTAGGGCTTTTAAGATAATGATTTTCGTCAAAATAGTGAGAGCCATTAACGAGAAAGGTGGGATGGAAAAAATGGTGTAAGGGGTGGTACCGCTTTTAAACTTTTTACAAAAAAATTATTTAACATTACATAAGAAATCCAACAAAGAAATATTCTCTCACATTTAATAAAATCGAAACCGTTAGAGCCTTTTTCTAAATAAATAGGTTGGCGCAACAGAGCGAGAAGCCCCTGGGCCTAGCGCGTTTCTCACAACCATGCCTTGTGAGGGAATGGAGGGGACCTATAATTTTCTGCCGGTTCCTAACGGCTAATTGAGAAAGCGCTTTTCATGGCAATGAATTTACTAACGGAGGACTTGCCAATTCATCGCGAAAGGCGATACCCGTGGAAAAACATTTTTGCCTCTGCTGGGATTCGAACCTCGAACCACTGGGTTAGCAGGTGGACATGCTAAAAATCACACCACGGGTACCACAATAGCTTTTTCTAGAAAAATAATAATTATCATATAGTTTGTATGGCAGGTACTGCTATTTAAAGACGTAGAGAGTAGAGACCCAATTCCAAAAACTCCTCTGTAGGCTTCCCCACAGATTCTAGCAGCAAATTTTGAAGAAAACTAGTCAAATGGTTCAGGATTTAGATCCATATACGGACAGATAGATAGGCAGAAGGAGAGACAGACAGACAGAAAACGGAATTGCAGGAACCACTTTTTTCGTTGTTGCAAAAATGTTTTTCATTGTCATGAAAAGCACTTCTCAGCAGAAAATTGTAGGTCCCTTTCATTCTCTCACAAGGCATGGTTGTGAGAAATGCGCTAGGCATTGGGCTCCTCGCTCTGTTGCGCCATCCTATTAATGTTTTTTTTTATTTTACTATTTTCGTATTAGCTCATAATTTTTTTTTTTCTGCACGATTGCCGAACTTACCTAAGTGCCTGTATTCCCAAGTAAGAAGTTGCTATTTAAGTGATGGTAACTTAAAACCACAACAATTCTTTTTCAGATTTATTTGTTGTAGGGCTGTTATTGCCAAGCGACAATTGGCTGAACTCAACTTCATCAAATTGACAGCAGATAAGGTACGCATATCGAAGTTTACTCCCAGCTCTCTGCTGCGATTGACGTGTTTTTTTTTCTTTTCTCCCGAAGATCGTGAAAATTAGTCAATATAAGTAAACGGCTCAGAAAAACCGAGGACAAAGGTTTGTCCCCGGATAAAAAGTTTCGACTTAACATGGCCAGCACTAGTGCATCTCAAAAGACCTCTAGAGGCAATTATTATAGTCCCCTTCAATGTCTCCCGGACTCAGATAATGATGAAATGGACGATGTCGTATCGCCAAAAGAAAAAAAAGTGTATGTGCCTCCAATCAAACTAATTCAAAAACCCATTGAATATGTGCATAAACTAATGAAAACTCTTCAACTTGCAAATTATTCAATAAAAAAATTATCTATCGGTATTAAAATCGTGTGTGAAAGTGTTGAATCATTTAACTTGGTAATCAGTAAACTTCATGAAGAGAACTGCCAATTTTTCTCTCATGATTTACAACAAAATAAACACTTCAAAGTGGTTCTTTATGGCCTACAAGATATGGATGTAAGTGAACTTAAAAACGAATTAATTAAAATCGGTCTTAAATGCATCGAAATCAAAAAAATTAATAAGAAATACGACCAGTATGAAGACACTTTTTACATTGTTTCACTGGAAAATGGCACAGTTAAATTAAACGAGCTAAAAAAAAGTTATCGCACTATTTTCCACACACAAATTAGTTGGAACTTTCAACGTAAAACAAAAGGTAAGCCTACGCAATGTCATAATTGTCAGATGTTCGGGCACGGCGAGAGAAACTGCCACATTAAAACACATTGTGGGACGTGTGCGGGAGCACACAAGACTTCCGAATGCCCGAACTCATCTACGATCAAGTGTGCAAACTGCAACGGCATTCACATATCCACTGATCTCGCATGTGCTTACAGAACCAAGTACATGGAGATGAAAAAAAATCCATCAGGCCGAAAAAATTTTACACCTGCAAGTCATGTGCAAGTGCAAGAGCATAGTTCTTCCAATAACCATGCAATGCAACAACAGCAACCGGTCTGCTTTAATTCTATGGCTGACTTTCCTTCGCTTCCACATCGTAAACAAAGTGTGAAGCAGAACACAAGTAATGCTTGGGCAAAATCTGCTGCACTGCAAGACAACAATACTGGCTGCCAAAGCAATGATGACTCACTTTTCTCTGTTGATGAACTTAACTCTCTTTGCATGGAGATGATTACAAACTTATCCAAATGTAGAAATAAACTAGATCAATTTAATGTCATCGCACATTTAGCGACTAAGTTTTTGTATTCAAAAAATGTTAAGTAATATGATGGACGACAAATACATAAGATTAATTACTTGGAATGCAAAAGGCATTCGTAAAAAATATTTAGAATTTATAAATTTTCTGAATGTAAATAAAATAGATGTTGCTTTGGTCACGGAAACTTGGCTTAAATCAAATATAAAATTGCCCTCTTCTGATTACATTTGCTATCGAATGGATAGAAATGAAGATAGAGGTGGCGGTGTTGCTCTGCTAGTTAAGAAATCAATTCAACATTCGCTCCAACCGGTCTTTCAAACGCGTTGTGTGGAAAACATCGGTATTGAAGTAAATTTAAGAAATCAAAAGAAAATAAAAATATTTTGTGTATATTTTCCTGGGGGTTCGTCAAACGAACTGAAAAGAAAATTATTAAAATCCGACTTAACAAAATTTTTCGTGTTAAAGGAAGATTTTTTAATTGGGGGTGACCTTAACTGTCGTCATAGGGATTGGGGTTGTATGAAAGCAAACTCTTGGGGCAATATTCTGTCTAACCTATCCCTTACGCTTCCTATGTCAATTTTGTTTCCTCCCAGTCCAACTTATTTCCCAGCAGGTTCTCGTGGTATTCCTTCAGTCCTTGATATATTTGTTACTAACATATCCAGTCAAATAACATCTCCAATTTCTGTTAATGCACTAAGATCTGACCATAATCCTGTTTTTTGTCGTCTTCTTTGGTCGGGTGTAAAAAAAGTGCAATACATACAAAACCTTAAAAATACTAATTGGGGCAGTTTTAAGTCAAAAATTAATACGAGGCTTGGTAATATTTCCACTAACGTCGAAAGTATTTCAAGTGCAACGGAAGTAGACTCCGCTGTTCACAAATTTACTGAGACTGTGAATATTTCTATTGAAGAAAGTGTTCCCAAAACAATAAAAAAAGATGTTTTTAATAAATTGCCTGATCATGTTCTAGAACTTATTAAGTTGAGGAACATCCACAGAAGGAATTGGCAAAGGTATCGACAACCTTTTTCACGCAACATGGTTAGATATTTTAACAACAGAATTACTGCCTCGATAGAAAAACATAGGCATGAAGAATGGAACAAAAAACTTAACGTTCTCGATAAAAATGCCAAGCCTTTTTGGAACATTGTAAGGATAATTAAAAATAAAAATAGAAGCATACCATCTTTGAAAACTCCTCTTCGAGCATTATTCACTGATAATGAGAAGGCTACAGAGTTGGCTCACGTCTTTTCTAAAAATCATGAAGTTTCGAAAGATTTAGGTGATAGCAGTACAAATAGTATGGTAAATGATGTTATCGATGTCTTCAACGCGCGTTATGAAAATACTCCCTTGAATGTTTTCGTAAATAATGGAGATATAAGAAGTTTAATAAAAACTTTAAAGCCTAACAAAAAAGGTGGATTAGATAAACTGAAAAATATCTATCTCAAACACTTACCTAGCACTGGAGTAGCGTTTTTGACTTTTATTATGAATGCTTGTCTTAAGATGCAATATTTCCCGAGTGTGTGGAAACAAGCAGAAGTCATTCCTATTCTTAAGGCTGGAAAACCTCCAGATAGTCCTGATAGCTACAGGCCAATAAGCTTACTAAGCACCTTGAGCAAAATGTACGAAAGAATCTTGCAGGAAAAAATTTCACATTTTGCTGTTGAAAAAAAATTACTTCCAAATGAGCAGTTTGGCTTTAGAAAACAACATAGCACTTCGCACCAGGTCAAAAGAATCTGCAATCACGTTAAAATTAATCGTGAAGAAGGCAGGTTAACCGGAATGGTTTTATTAGACATCGAGAAAGCTTTCGATTCCGTTTGGCACAATGGTCTTATTTATAAAATCATAAAATTTAATTTTCCTATGTATCTTTGTAAAATAATCCAAAGTTTTTTGTCTCATAGGTGTTTTAAGGTCAAAGTCTTTAGTGGTGTTTCTAGTTTAATCCGTTTTGAATTTGGTGTCCCCCAAGGTTCAGTCCTTGGTCCATCCTTGTTTAATTTGTACACGTCTGATATTCCTTGTGCAACAAATTGTGATATAGCTGTGTTTGCCGATGACACTGCAATATTTACATCGCATAAATTCGCTCTTGATATCGAGAGGAATCTTCAAATTGCGATAAATTCATTGGAACAGTACTACAAGAAATGGAAAATTAAGCTTAATGCAAGAAAAACGCAAGCAATCTTTTTTTCAAGAAAAAGAAAAGATTGTTACATTCCAAGCACAGAGCTTGAAGTACTTGACACAAAAATTCCTTGGGAACGTACAGTTAAGTATCTCGGTATACACCTTGATTCAAAACTTACATTCAGTGACCACGTACTTAAAACATTGAATAAGGTAAACATTGCCATTAGATTACTTTACCCTTTTATTAATAGAAACTCGAAGTTATCTATCGAAAATAAAATTACTATACAAAAAGTTATCTTCCAAGCGTTGTTACTGTATGGGTGTCCGGTTTGGGGACATTGTGCTAAATGTCACATAAAAAAACTTCAAATATCTCAAAATAAAATACTCAAAATGATGTTTAATCTTCCGTGGCATTATTCCACCCTAGATCTTCACAGAAGAGCTAATGTTGAATTGATTTCTGACCGAATAGAAAAGCTAAAAATTAAATTCAGGAACAGTTGTGATTGTGTTGATAATCCGTTGATTAATCAACTATATTCTAATCTGTGATAAGCGTACACATCTTTTTATGTTTCTGGCTTTTATGCAAATAATATGTGAAATACTGTGATATACAAATGTTTGTTAAAACTAATTATTAAATCAAATATAAGACTGTTTAGGTATTTATTCAATTATAATTATTTGTTTATTTACTACTGATTATTTTATATACTTATTTATTTATTTATTTATTTATTTATTATTAATTCACTTTTCCTATTTTGTTAACTTATTTATTTATGTTTATGTTTACATATTTGTTTATATTGTTTATTATTTATTTACTTATTTATTTATTTACTTATTTATTTATTTAATTTACCTACTTATTTATTTATTAATTTGTTAATTATGTATTAATTTATTATTGATTTATATATTTTTTTTATTTATTTATTTATTTATTTATTTATTCATTTATTTAATTATTGCATACTCAATGCAAATAAAAATAAAAATTATATACATGGCTTACTATTGCCATAACGTGCGTATACGTAACGCTATATGCTTTTTTTGTCAGATAGGGGGTTTTACTCGTCTTTCCTCCTAAATTAAAATAATGTATAAAATAAAAATTCTTAAAAAAAATTAGATAATGTTATAGCTGAAAGGTATATTATACCAAATCTCTGAAAATGTAAAATGTGCGATGACAAACTATTATGAAAATATTTGACGAAATAAAAATAACTATATATATAGGTACGCATATCGACGATTTTTTCCCAGCTTGTGCCTACACTTGCAACTGGGGATCCCAACTTTACGTTTCATTTTTTCTAGGTAAAAATAATAAAAAAAAAATAAAAAATATGTAAAAGTTGTATTTTCTTTGAAGTGTATTGGAACCAGTCAGCCTGTAACACTGCCTTTTGACATCACCTTCATTCTCTATCACATTGCTTCATTGTGCTAAGTCAGCTAAACTGCTTGTGAAGCACAATTCAATCACAATTGAAGAGAAATATAATTCAATCAAAATGAAAATGCGTTCAAAACGTTTTGCTGGAAAATAAATTATCATCGCGGATTGAATCATCACACTCACTTTCGAATTATCTCTTTCAATTTGTTCTGCCTTCACTCACATTGTTATTGTTGCAAGAAAGTTATTCAAAATCGTGAAGAAGTATAACCAATATCGTTTTCTTTCTGCAAACAACAACGTCCACAAACAATTTCCTCAAATATGGTCTGCGTGGATGCCAATCTCAAGTCCTTTCATATTTTTGTACCATTCACGTTCACTGGGAATCGCTGTTTAATTCGGATCACTATAAACTTTATTAAGACAAATCCCATCAGCAAAACAGGGGAATGTAACAGCTCTTACAATATCAACACACATTTCCCCCCAAAAAATATACAAACGTACAGATTAACAAGACAAAAAGGAAACCATTTACGATCGTTGTATGATTGCACGACAATTTAACCACAAGTTATGATACACGATTACACTGGCCCCTTATACCATGGCCACATCAAATCGTTATGTTAATGCACATGCGTGCCCAGGTAATTTCAAGTGGTTAAGAGTGCGCGCACTTGTCATGCAGCGTTTGTTTTGTACACACATAACGTTCAAACCCCTTAAGGACTATTCACATGAGCACGACCAACGAACGACGAATAAATCAAGAAATTAGATTTTAAGTACCTTACTAGCATAAATTCCTCACGATTTTTTTTGGAAACGATGGAAACATAGTTCATACTTATTTTTAGGTGGATAAACTTTTATGTTTGTGCCTAAAATTAAAAAAATTGAGAAAAAAAGTTTATTCGTTACGAATAAACATCTAGTAGGTACGAACTGTCAGACTTTATTCTCGTTCCACATACAATCCACACTCCAACGAATAAATTTTTCGCGCATGCTTAACCTCAAAATAATTCCCCATTTTTGTTTTGCATGTAAATTTTGTTCGTTATTCGTGACGAATGTAAAACACTCATGTGAATGAAATGTCAAAATTAACGAATTTTCGTTCATTCGTCGTTCGTTGGTCGTTCTCATGTGAATACTACTTTAGAGCGCAATCCTGCTATCTTTCGCCAGTCAGCATAGTTATGAAATGGAAGCTGCGGTAAATGGTGGATGCTGTGCGACGGAAGTTTTTCTCAGGTGTATAGGTTTCATTAAAAAAAAACTCTTTCTATTCGTGGTTTGTTTAAGAGGCAAAAAAAATGATCGTTTTGAGGCTCTGGGATTTACGTGCTAATTTTCGATGTTGACGAAAACAAATCAGCCGCGTGCCGAGTCGCGCCTCTGCGCCCGCCACGCCGCCTTTGAGCTAGCGTGAAATGTGTACGCTTTACTTCGATCGCATGTCGACCAAATGAAATATTTCCGGGCTGATTGAAAATTGGGTCGTTCGTATGTGGTGTGAAATTAATTGCAGTGTTTAGACTATTTTTCTTTTTAATAAAGTAATTTATTGTTGTTAGTTTACACGGTTATTGGGTGTAAAAGAATACCAAAATTGTTGCTTAGATTATATAGTTATGTTTGGTTAACATGAAAATTCAATTTCTATATGATTGCTGTTTTCACTTTTTAAGTAGGTAATTTCTTATTTCGATTTGCCAGGAATTGAAAATTAGCAGACCTTTGTAAAAAAGAAGTGAAAAACTGAGACATTGACGATCACGACGTTTTTGTGAGGCAATGTCATGCAAACATTATTTTCTTGGAGAGAAAATTAAGCAACTCTACTTTTACTCGTTTGTAATTGGTTCAGTCGCATGTGAGGTGCGAGAATTAACACTTTATTAATTTTCTTATTTCTTTAACTTAATGAGAAATGGTGATCTTACATGCAGAATGTAGTTTAAAAATTTTGTAACACAATTAATAAGTGGGAACTTTCTAGAGTAGTTTTTTTTTCACTACGTAACCTTTGCTATTTGAAACCAAAGTTCCGGGGATAAGGCCGAAAAGTGTTAACTAAATGGTTACAAAACAAACCGGACGTACCGACATATTGGCTTTTTACTTATGATTTAAGCGTTGCATAACCATATCTTCCATTTATTAATGGCGGCAATCTGCCAGAAGTTATCATTACTCGGTTGAAAATTAGGGAAAAGAAAATTTGATAGATGAATTATTTGGTATTGTGAAAGTGTCATAATTTTTGCAAATGGACTAAAATGTAGTTTTTGTTTTTGCATTTGCATTTGTTGCTAAATTATATAAAAGTAAATAAACAATAAAATTTTAGCGGAAACAGAGACGAAATTATCTCATTTCTTATAATGGCAACCAATTCTCATTATGAAATTACACATTTTGGTTCACCTTGTAAACTCAGTTTGATAATTGAAATTCATTCATTTTTTAGTTCTACGTAAAATTAGTTTTTAGATAACAGCTGTTTTTGCGTGGCAGCCATATTGCTTTCATTCACATTGTCTTATGCATTTTGATTCAACTACTGTTTGGAAGGTTTAGTAAAACATGTTTACTTCACACTATGAGCAAGGATAGATATGAGATAGAACTCATGTATTTGTGAAAGTTTAAGGCCCACAGGGGAAAAAGAACATTTGTTCAATTTAAGCGAAAGGAAAAACGACAGTCGCTTTAGGCGAAACAAAACCCAAAAAAAAATTGGAATGTGACAGGTAACTTTAGCTTTGAATGATCTTGGTTAACAGCCATTTTAGGGTTTTGTTGTCAACAACTGGTGTTTTATTATATTCACTATGAATTTTTTTGAATTTAAAAAGCAAATAAAGTTTTGAGTTTTTTTATTTAAGCTAGTTTGCTTAATTTAACTTATAAAAATTAATTTGTGAAACTTAGCAAAATACCATAGACAAAAAATCTTTGTTATTTGTTTTTTAAATTCAACAAAATTTATAATATAAATTGATTGACAGTCCCACACTGTCAAATTCTACAAACAACTTTTATGAGAAAAATTAGTTCTAAACTCATAGTTTAAATAACAAAGAGATATATTTATATACTAGCAAAGCCGCCCGGCGCGGCGTTGCTCGGGTTTGTAGTTTTAAGGCTCACGTTTTCGTTCCTGTTTCTAAGGGATTATGTGGCATCCCTGTGCCGAAAGAGTTTTTGAAATCTGTCCAGTAGTTTCAAAGTTTCCATTTCCAACCCCGATCCTGAGGGAATCTGCCGTTCCCGTAGAAATATGTGAATGAAATATAAGTCTTTGTCACTGAGGGATAATGTAACATCCAAGAGTTGAAAAATTTTTTGAAATCGGTCTAGTAACTATAAGGTTCCCGTTCTCGTTCCTGTTTCTGTTCCTGTCCCGTGTGATTAAAGGGATGAGATCTACATTAAGTTACTGAGGGATTATGTGGCATCACAGTGATGAAAGAATTTTTGAAATCTGTCCAGTAGTTCCTAAGTTTCCGTTTCCAACGCCGTTCCTGTGGGAATCTTCTGTTCCCATGGAAGTATGTGAATGAAATGTAAGCCTATCTCAGGGATAATGTAACATCCTAGAGTTGAAAGAATTTTTGGAATCAGTCAAGTAACGTTATGGTTTCCGTTCTCGTTCCTGTTTCTATTCCCGTGTAATTATAGGGATGAAATATACGCTCTTAAACCTTCTCTAGACCTCCTCGAACATTTCAAAACCAGAATAAGATTAATCCGTTCAGCCGTTCTAGAGTTTTAGCGAGACTAACGAACAGCAACAACGAACATTTTTATATATATAGAAAGATACACATAAAGGGTGGTTCAACAGAGCTTGGCGAGCCGGGGGACCTGCCGCATTTCTCTCATTCATACCTTGTGAGGAACGGAGGGTACCTACAAATTATAACAATTTCAACAGACTGGGTGTAAAAGCTCTTTCCATGGCTGTGTAATTAATATCGAAGGACTAGCCAATTTGCCGCGAAAAGCAAATACTTATGAGAAAACTATTTGGTATCTCTAATGTGACTCGAATCTTGATCTCCCAAGAAGCAGGCATTATTGCAAGCTATTACGCCACAAGTATTACATTTCTTCCGATTGTGGACTAAGGAACGGCATGCTTCCTGCATATCAGATGAGAATGGCAATGCCGTACAACTATTGTATATAAAAACCATAGTAAGTCAAAAAGGCGATTTAACAATCGTATGCAACGGAAGACACCGGTGCGGTAGCGCAGCAATCAATTCTATACACACAATGGTGAAACCAATTGCTTGGAAAGGAGACTACTGGGTTGAACCTGAGACAATAGGTTTGACACCAGTCCAAAAGTCTACATAATCCTACTATAGTTTATATATTCAAAGTTACAACATAAAAAGTCTTGGAGAGGGCTTACTACGGTTTATGGTCACTATTATTTCTGAACCAACGATCCTTCACAATAAGCTCCTATTTTCGTATGTTAGATGACGTACGAGGACATTTAAAGTGAATATTTTAAAGAGATTGCCTTTGACAGATGACACACAACAAAGCTACGTTACGTTAAGCATCACTACTGCTTGTAGTCATTCAGAATCTATGTTAATGAAAGAAGAACCAACGTAATGCAGAAGCAAAGGCGATATTGTGATGATAAGGTGTAAGGATTTACTATAGTTGAACTCATAAGCGTTAGGCGAAACCGGAGCTAAAGCGCAATTGTATTTCAGACATTACTTTTCAATTAGTTCATTCAGGGTGAAGTTGGGCAAAGCTGCGCAGGGAGGTATTGGCTCAATAATGTAAATTCATTTACCATCAGTTTTTTTTTTCCTTGGTTTGTGTGAAAGATATAAACTGCCTAAAAAGTAGAGGAACAACTTGTTAGTGAAAATCAGTGAAATCAGTATTTTCTAACTCTCTTTTAATAATTTTCAATTTTTGTTTGACCCTCAGACACTATAATAATTCAATGAGCGTATCTGTGTGGGTTGTCGAGCAAGTTAGTCTACTTGTTCTGCAATCGTTAATTAGTGCCAAAGTTGAAACAAATGTAATTTCCGCGGTTCATTGTTAATGCAAATCAGGGGACAGATTCCGTAACTTTTTAAACGATTGTCATCCAATCGTATACCGTCACGTCGCGTCGGTTTAAGAATAGCTGTTTAAGTATCGTCTTATCATTTTTGTGGACTTTTATACGTTACGGAATCCAGGGCCAGGAAGCTCTACCACCCTTCATCACAATTTGGTAATTATACTTAGCCAAACCTCGGCAAAAACCACGCGGTCTGATTTTGAGTTTTCCATTAAAGACAAAAGGCTTAGTTCATAAAAATAGACACAGTGTTCGATTTACATATACAAAACACAATTGGTACAAAAAAAGACAACATCAGTATTTGAATGGTCTCAGACATGAAACATTCTAAAACGAGGAGACTGAGGTCAACCCGGCATACCCCAAAGGTGGATTGCTAATATGAATCGGAAATGTTTGAGAAAAGTGATTTATTCTAAAACATGATATTCCTGGCGCCTTTAAAGAAAAGAAAAAAGAAGAAATAGAAGTTGAACTCTTTTGGAAGTTAAAAATGATTCATAAATAAATAAATAGGGTGGCGCAACAGAGCGAAGAGCTCCTGGGCTTAGCGCATTTCTCACAACCATGCCTTGTGAGTGAATGGAAGGGACCTACAATTTTCGGCCGGTTCCGAACGGCAAATTGAGAAAGCGCTTTTCATGGCAATGAATTTACTAACGGAGGACCTGCCAATTCTTCGCGAAAGGCGATACCCGTGAAAAAACATTTTTGCCTCTGCTGGGATTCGAACCTCGAACCTCTAGGTTAGCAGGTGGGTATGCTAACCATCACGCTACGGGTACCACTCAAATAAAAATGATTCACTGCGCTTTAATATTGAGTAGTTCCCAAAATATTCACATCAACATCTTACAAACCGTGCGATATAAACCAAAGACTGTTAATTTCAGTTCTCTCCTCATGCGTTGATGTTCACAACATTCAATTAAAAGAAAAAATCTAACAACAATCGTTGTACTGAATAACAAAATGAATCAGACAGTGAACAAAAAAAGGAGTTGTTTATCTATAAAAAACTAACAAAGAAGTGCACACGCAACATCATTCCATATTAAGGCAGAAAAAAACATTTCAATTTGGTATGCAACGAATCTGTAATAGTAACGTGCTTCACAGGTCTGGTGCACTAGTTGTTCCTTTTTTCTTTATTCATAAATTAAGCGTAACAAACAGGCAACAACTTTCCTCGTCTATCTTTCATTCCATCGATCATGGCAATAAGCATCTCCCCCTGATCACAGATCACAGATCATCGATCGACAATCACTTCATTTGATTTGGGATGTGTGTGCTCAAGCACACCACCGCCACAGCCGCTGCCGCGCCGCACCGGCCGATCAGTCAAATGTCCTCTCGTTATGATGCAGTGTGGTGTGGGGTGATGAAAAAAATCCTTAAACAGATTGAAAGTGAAAGAAGTTATAAAGATCTACGAAGCCATTTTTATCTGTAACAAATGTTGTGAATTGCTAGACAGCTCCGACAGATGGGTGTGTAGCTTTCAATAAGAGGAGATAAAAAAAAACTTAATTATGCACATACTTGCATAAACAGACACAAACAACAACTAAGTAAATTACTATCATTAGGAGAATTGCAAATGTCCCGTCGAAAGATTGTTGTGGGAGTCACGTTTAAAAAGCCGTTGGAAATAAGTTAATGATGTATGGAACCGGTGCAGAGATAGAAAAATGCCTGAACACATTAAACGGTCATTTCTCGAGACTTTTACGAGACCGAAGTGTTTAAAATGGGCATACAGTATGACTTGAAAGTCAAACGTCAGTTCAAAGACTGGGAAGCTCGAAGGAAAGTCCTTAAGGAGAATTTAGTACTCAGATATAATGTAAAAAACCATTTTTCTCACTCTTTCATTATTACACCTCTCACGTGTTTTCTTTTCATGCAGTTATAATCTTCAGTCTTATTGCGAATATCAACTACGTATTAAGTGATTGATGGTTGATAAAATTAATCGATCGAATTCGGAACTCGTATTGTGAAAACTAATAGATAAAATTAGGGCAGTTCACACTGTGCCATTAGTTGGACAGACTTTGGTCTGAACAACCAATGTTGGATAATGTCTCAAACGACCGCTTGTTCGGTTTGTTGAATGGTTTTAATTTTTGAAATATTTTTGATAATTATGTTTTAGAATAAGGTGTGATGGCAAGTCTGCTGTGTCTGAACGGAAACTACGTCCGACCATCCAACATCTATTAGACCAAATCAGCCCAACTAATTGTACAGTGTGGACCGTCCTAATATTTTTTAATGAAATTGATTGATAAATCTCAACTTAGATTTGTTAGTTGATCTTCGCAATAAGTCTGCTTATCACTCGATCATTCATCATTGTGTTAACATATAGTGTTATGCAGGGCCGGACTAACCCTCAACGGGGCCCTAGGCAACCATCAATTTGGGGGCCCTTTTTTCACGTCTGTTCCCTTCTTTTTCGATTAAAATAAAAACTTATAGCTTTCATAAAAATTTTATTGTCAAAACGTTATAATATCACTAAAATTAACATCTTATACATTTTGAACATGTCGTTTTCTACATTTGTTTTTGGCAGATTCATCAATTATATTATCAATATCAATTTTCTTCAATAAATCTGACTCAATGCAAAGTATACCTAACATGTCTAGTCGCTCTTGTCGCGTTGTAGCTCATTTAGCATCTTGATTTTTTTAATTGCGAGAAGGATCGTTCGGCAGAACAATTTGTGATCATCAATGTTAAAAATATCCGAAGAGCTATTTCTGTGTTAGGAAATACATCGGCTAATTGATCTTCCATTAGAATCTTGCACAAATGACTATGAGTTGTTTGTGCATCAGTGTATCTGGAGTTCACGTAACTGTTTATAGCTTCGTGGAGGTCTCCATCACTTAGAGAGAAAAGTTGATGAAAAATGCAAATCTCTCTGAAACTTCCATATACACTTGCGCACGTCGCCGTCGTTTGATTTCACTATGAAGATTGTCGATGATTTCGAGGAAACCTTTCGTCCTAAAATCATCGCGAGGCGAAAATTCTACTTCTGGAGCATTTCCGTCATTAGGTTGTTTTTTTCTACGACGAGTACGTTTTACGATTTCTGTATAACGTACGCCCGGCAATAATTGTTTAGTTTTTTCCTCGAAATCATTGAACCTTTCACGGAATGAAACTAAACTCTCTTCTAACAATCCGTACAAAAAAGCACACGTTTGCGAATCTGCTTTTTCACTTTGCATAAAGACTTACTCACTGAACACATAGCATTCAAAATATATTTTCATAAAATCAACATGAAACCAAATTCGAATTTTTGCATTTTATTCGCGATACACGTCGCCTCATAACGAGTATTAGTATTTTGTGATTCATCATCTAATATGATATCACATGAATCGTAAACTGCATTCGTCGCATTCGAATGTGCTTCCCAGCGCGTAGTTGACAATGTCTATAAAGTCTTCTCATTGTTTATTTAATTTTTAAATACGCCCAACGATAGGTGGAGGCGGAAAAAGATTATATAACGTCTGTATAATGGCGAAATCTACTGCATAAAAACAGCACTTCACAGCATGCTCTCCAACCAAATTAAGGGAATGCTCGGAACAGGGAACATAGATCGCATTCTCATTCAAACTCAATATTCTTGCTTGCACACCTTTATACTTTCCGGACATGTTTAATGCATTGTCATATGATTGTCCTCTACAATTTTGAATATATAAACCACAGTCTTCAGTAAGAAACTTTAAAGTTTGATTCGCTAGACTTTCACCAGTATGACCTTCACACTGAAGAAAAGTTATAAACCTTTCGACAGGTTGAAAATCGTTCGGAGAAACATATCTTAAAATAATAGACAATTGGTTAACATACGATACATCAGAAGTCGAATCGACAGATAAGTAACCTCTTTTAAAATGTATGATCTGACTTTGTTATTTTTAATACGTTTTCCTTTGATCTAAATTCGAAAAAGTTAGATTTCGAACCAATGAAGCGAACTATTCAATTCAAAAGCCAAATTTACTTATCTGCTTTCGCAAAAGCACTTTGTATTTGAAACAAACTACTTTCAATTCAATTTAAATGTGTTGATTTAAAAACGCCAACAACTGCAATTTTAATGCTTTCCCATTTAAATATCGGACACAGTTTTTCCCTCAGTGTTTTATTCTCGAACATTCACGAAAAGGTATTTTTTAAATGATACTAAATGGTACATTCGTCATCCATCACTAATCACTCACTCATTCATCATCCTAGTTGAAATTTCCGCTTGAAGGCACCCTCTGTTCCAAAAATAATCGAAAAAAAAATAAAAACAACTAGTATACATTTTGAGATAATTCTTTTTTATTATTCAATGTACTCTCCTTTCACTTCAATTGTACTTCTTTGGACGCTCATATGATTTGTCAAATGTCGTCGCCTTTTGAAAGCGATCAATTGAGTTTTATTTATTTGAGTAAAATTCATTTTCAGTTGTGTTCGAAGAACATTTTAGAAGTCTTTTTCATTTTTCGGGGCCCCCTAAAATCGGGGCCCTAGGCAACTGCCTAACCGTTAATCCAGGACTGGTGTTATGAATGAATAAGAAAATTGTACTGTGCACTTTCCATTCTCAGGAATACTTTTTAATCAACTTTAAATTCTGGTAAATGCAAATCAAATACAGGTGGATATGAGAGGAAAAAGGGTTCCTCTTACGTGAAAAAAAGTTTTCATCTAGTTCACTGAATTAAAAGAAGGTACAACAGACAAATGTTAAAAGAACACAAATATTTCATCAAATGAGGTCGACAAGATGAAAACATTTTCAACATTTCACCAAAAGATGAAAAACTAAAACTCTCTTTAAACAAAAACTTTGTTCAAAGAGTGCTCTTTGCGAGTGTCGCGAACGTGATAGATTTAATCAAAAAATAGTAGAAAATCATCATTGATTACCAGTAACCGCAATCACTGCTTAAATCTTTTTATTGCTAATTTCCATAGCCAGACGGATCTTTAAAGACCTTCAAACTTATCGTACCAAACCCCAACACTTGTGTTCCAAATAAAAGAGAAAAAAATCTGGCCTTCCTTGCAAACTCCACTGTAACACGCCAACTATTCATCCAAATGCTAAACCTATTAAACGGTCAAAAGTCTTCCAACATTTACATGGTATCATAGCACAATTGCTTAGGTCTTGCAATCGCCACGCGATGATAGAGCGCACCAGTTAGCCCACTTCAACATCAATCAAACCACCATCACCCATGGCCAGTGCCATAGCCTCATAGCGCATACCAAACACCAGACAGCTATGCCAAGGCTTATTTTATTACGAGTATGTCCAGGAGTAATAGAATGTACCAGTACCAGGCGCTCGTATAGTCATTAGAGTCGAAACTCATACCGGTGGACATTTAATATTTTCCCGCGCAGATTGTCTTGCTGAGTGTTAACATCTCATGATCTTTCCATTCTAGAGAGTACCGCACCATCATCGTCTCTGCTATAGAAAATAAAAATCTGTGTGGGTTCCGTTCAGCGTTCACCACTTAAATGATCATCTCTTTTCATAGCAATCTTGTGCCCATTCCATTAAGGTATACACAAGCAGGAACACCTCCGAAATGCATCGTGACTGGAATTTTGAGAAAATCTACAACCAAAGCTATGCAAGGAGTTATAAGTTCGACTTTTGGGCGGCTCAATGTAACGAGAAACTTTTTTTATTTTGTTAGCAGCCCACAGCATCCATACGGCTAGTTCGAAAAGGCTATTGCTTCGGAATGACGACCACGACACAGTGGGAACACACCTCTTTCTTTTGTTAAGATGGCGCTTATTTGAACTAAGGAATTTATTATTTAGTTCAGTTGAAATCAATGCAGATCAGTGTGCTGGTGCAAACGTTGGGAAAAAAACTAATTATGTTACAGGTGAATACTTAAACTATTAGCAACTTAGGAATTGTATTTGTATCTAAGATGAAGAATAAACATTTGAGGTTCGCAGATAGTCTCACTTTTTGAAGACTTTCAGTCGGATAATTTGTAAGAATATCACTACCTTGTTATCTACAATCACAAATGTTAAAAAAGGCAGCATTTAATGATTTAATTTTGAATATAATACGGGACCTACTTTTTGGATTTTCTCTTATTGTACGCCGGGAGCAAGTGTACACTTACAAATCATTCGTAAATCTTTTAATGAAACCTATGATTAAAAGTTAAAAATCTTTTGTATAAAGTTAGTTTCAGTCAGACATATCTTTAAGTCGACAAAAAAAAATCATGTGTATATTCATAATTATGTAGTTTGTAGTCTCAATAAAGTTTGAAGTTTGAAGTTTTTGGATTTTCATGTTTTTTTATTATTGATTTCAAAAATTAATAAATAAATAGGAGTGTACCAATATGTCACATCACATTTATCTAATACTCCTATTTTCTATGCGGTGTGTGTTGACATTTTTATAGCAATCATTTTTCTTGTTGCCAAATTATTGAATTGAAAACCGCGTCAAATTAGTACAACAAACTGTTTTTTTACGAATTCAAAACTTTTTGCATGTACCCACTCGCCGCAGAAAACAAATTTTTATATTGAACTTTCTATAGTTTTTGTGTAAAGTCGTGTATTATTTCGTTGGTACTAATACGGTACGTAACCACAATAGGACCATTAGTTGAAGAGAACAAAATCAGTTCGCACAGATACTGTAGCATTTCTTAGTTTAACCATTTTTTGTTTTTTTGTCTACGATTTGTGTTTTATAATTTTACCATACAATTTTTTTAAAAATGAAATTTAAAAAAAAATTTATTGGACCCGCCGGCGTTGACCCGCCCGGCCTTGCTCGGATCTTAATTATTTAAAAAATTGTCAGGAACACCCGCTGAGCTAAGCTTAAAATAGCCGGAAAGTTTCTAGTTTCCGTGGGAATATGGTCATGAAATAAAGTCTATGTAAGGGATAATGTAACATCCTAATATCAAAAGAATTTTTAATATCGGCTCAGAATTTTTCGAGTTTTCGTTCTTGTTCCGGTTCCCTTTCCTATCCCCGTTCCTGTGGGAAACTTGGTATGAAAAAAAGTTGTAAATCTATTCTCGGAGCCGCAAAAAAAAAAAAAATTTCATCGAAATCGGTGAAGCCATTTCGTAAAATAACGTAGATGCAGACTGCAACGCCATCTGCTGAGCCGACTTTTACGGGTATGAAAAATAGATAGTAACCAATTCTCATTAAAATAAGATCCACTAGAACCTGATGAAAGTTACGGGCGTTAGAAGGAAACAAAATTTTAAGATTAAGAATAATTTATAGGTACTTACAACACAATACTTAGCCGTTGTTTGCAGGAGATAGTGCAACGTGTTGAGTGAGGTTTTGTAATTAATCACTTGATTAACAAATCATGCAAACTGCACTTAATAAAATAGGAATAAATAATTTTTGTCCAGCAAATTAATAATAAATTTACTTGAGATTATAGTTGATTATGACATTTACACTGAGACTGTAAAATCTAATATATAAAATTCTCATGTCACAGTGTAAATTAAAGAAATAATGTTAAGGGTAGATGGCCCTTATCACTTAGGGGTATGGAAAATATTTAGTGGCCGATTCTCAGACCTACTGAATACGCATATAAAATTTGGTAAAAATCGGTAAAGCCGTTTCGGAGGAGTACGGTAACTAACATTGTGACAGGGAAATTTTATGTATATAAGGAAGGATATATATATATTATTACAACAATTTTCTCAAATTATATAAGCTGTAAAAGTGGCGACGAGTTTCGGACTTAGTCCATCTTCGGGCGCAAGCTTGGTACACGAGTGCATTTTTATGATAACATATTTTTGTTTGTTACACAAATGTCACGAAGGGCTACAAGGGGTTAAACGAACAGGAGGTGCCAGGAAGTTACGGCAATTTTTTGAAGTGAAAACTTCTTTAGGCGCGTTTGGCACTTTTGCGATGGGGGTAAATCAATGAATTCGCGACCGACACCATTTTTTGATTGGCTCATCGTAATTCGTATGTAAAGTCGTCACAGCCCAGCGTCTCAGGTTCGTTTCCCAGCCATGACTTGCATTTTTTTGTTTATTTAAAGTGAAAACATAAATAAAAATTGATCGCCACGGCTGGGATTCGAACATAAGACCCTCAGTTTAATAGCCTACGACTCTACCATTGAGCCAAGAGACACCTTAATTTTTATGTTGCTAAATGACTTAAAAGAATGCAATAGCATTATTACATAGTAATTGTACTTACCAACTCGGAGTTATACAGAGAAGAAAGAAATCAATTGAAGAAACAGAGAAAAATTTATGCAACGCAGAAAAAATAAAAAGCACCAAATATTTTACTGCCATTACAATGAAGAGTGGCTGGATAAGTGAAGCTGGAAATTTCATCATGACAGAGTAGGAGACGCTTTTTACAACAAATTAGAAGAGATCAACAACTCATCGCGATGATTTATCGATGGAATTGAAACGGTTGCATGAAAATAGCTTGAAAACCATTACTCAATAGACACTATCGCTAAGAAAATTAACGTATTAATTTTAACAGAGACTCACATGGGTGAAGAAGAAATATATGATATTCCTGATTTCAATTTAGTTGCAAGTTTCAGAAGGCACGATCGTCCAGCAGCAGGAGTAGCTATCTATAAATGGTTGTCAGATATAACTGCCATTTTTTGTGCAAATCATATGAATTTGCATACGAGGTACACTAGTATGTCTAGTACTATTTTGATATCGGCGATCTATCAGCAAGTTATAATAGTTGGCGTTTATATTTCACCGAATACGTTTTTAAGTGTAATACGACAGTTTTTATATAAAAATTTATTTATTTATTCTGAATACGCTTCTGCACACCTTCACGGCAAAATTGGGGAGAGATTTGATGATTTGCCAATGATTTTGAATGGTGACTTTAAACATCAACTCCGCCTTTAATTTTTAAAAGAAGAATATAATTTAACAATGACGAATGACCGCAGCCTTAATACAACGAAATATAAATCGACAGTTGGTGCAGTCTTTGCGATATATTTAAATAGATTCGAGTCAAAATTTTTCGTTTCCTATTTTAGTTACCACAGGGATATTACTTCATTATTAGAATACGATGATTGCATGAGATGATAATGGAAAAGCTGAAAATGTGAATGAACTCATAAGTTTCATTGATGTTCTTCCATATGTACAATGTACATGTACATATATTATAAGACATTGAATAAAATTTTGCCACTATTTATCTATTTTTATTATAAGCATTAAGAAGAAACATTTCAATGAAAAGATTTTCCTGTACATTAAAATATTTACTGAAAATTCAATTCTGTTTTCACTTCTGTCGGCACTCCCGGAGTGCTTCTTTTTTTTCGAGTTTTTTATTACAATTTTTCTTTCCAATCTTGTAAGCCTGCCAGTTCTTAACAAGAAGTAAATGTCCACTAGAACAAGTGGTTGCCCGTGGCGTGATGGTTAGCATGTCTGCCTGTAACGTGGGAGGTACGACATTCAAATCCCAGAAACATCAAAAAATGTTTTTGAAAGGTTCGCATTTCTAGAGGATAAGGAAAGTCTTCCGAAAGTAATTACACATTGCCCTGAAAAAGAAAAACGCTTTCTACTTTTGCCATTTGGAATCGAAATTGTTCTCACTAAAAAGACTTAGGCCAGTTAAATGTACTGCAGTTTATTAACTATTAGTCAACTAACTGCGTTTATTAACTGCACAGTAAAAAAATTAGTATTAACTGCTGACGGTATATAATTACGGATAAAGTACTATTGCCAGTTAAAACTTAAAAGACAAAAAAAATTTGTCTTATTTGTGACTTAACTTCAGTACCAAAAATACTGCAGTCCTTACAACTCTGCTATAAAGCAAGTTTTGCAATCGCTCGGAAAATTTTGTTTGAGATAACAATAAAACATGGCATTACGATGGTAGAGAGTACTGAAAAGTAGATCCTGCAACTCTGTCTGTATGTCTGTCCGTATATGTGTCTACAGCTTGAACCGCTAACCGATTTTCTTCAAAATTTGTAGTTAAGGTAGAGAATCCTACAGAGGGGTTCTTAGAATTGGGTATCAAGGTCTTGAAATAACGTTACCTTCCATACAACCTACATACATGATAATGGATATTTCTCTCGAAAACGACTGGAACGGTTTCGATTTTTTTGTGAGTGGGATTAGTTTTTAGTTGTCTTTCTTAAGATTTAAAATTAAATTTGTTTAATAAAAGTCTAAAAACGTTACCTCCCATAGAACCATTTTTTCAAAACCGAGTTCCAAGTCGTTCTTAAAGATAACATATCAACATTTGGAGAATTGCATACTTAATTTTTGAAAAACTTGTTTAAAAAAAAAAAAAAACAAGGTTTTTAAAAAACTGGTCTACCGATTTTAGTTCAATTTTCAGCGCTTATATGCAACAACTTTTATTATATATTCGTTAAAAACTTTTGGAATATTTAGTTTTACATTTGTCAATATTTTATGATTTTTTTTTTTTTCATAAGTAAGGTAGCAGCCCTGTATCAACTTAAAAATGATTCTTAGAAAAACAAGAACTTTATATTAAGGCCTTAGACTTTGATGCTGTAATTAGCACACAATGGCAAGTACGTGCAACATAGTAGTTTTTATAACTTGTATGGTTATGAATATTGGTGAAAATTATACTGTGCACATCCTCTATACCTTATACCTTACCTTATCATCAATACAGTATTTATATAATTATATTTCGTTTCAAGTACGCAAAGAGGTTTCCAATGTTTCATTAAACGAGATCAATTTCGGGCGCACAATGACGTCAATGACAATGACAATGATGAGTGACTCATTCAAATTGTCCTACCTCAAAATGAAAATGTTTTTTTTCCATTGCGCATCACGCTACATTTTTTAGCATAACAAAATGTAAAGAAGTTCTGCATAATTTAACTTGCAGGAAGACTTTTTTCGCCTGTCGTGACAAAAAAGCTAAAGCTTTATTTAAAAAAAATGAAATTTTATATAAAGATTCTATTTCTCTCTACGAAACACTTCATATTAACTAAATTGTTTTAGCTTAGTCATTCTAAAGCGTATGTTGTTTCAAGTTCTTATGTTGAACCACATCATTATTTAAATTCATTGAGAAGAAATCATTTTCTGGACTCATGATTTAGTGGAAGAGAACCTGCAATGGTATGTTGTGTGTCTCTTCTGTTAAGAGAAAGTTCTTTCACTGAATGGATGACCACAGGCAGCATGAAGTGTCCACGTCTAACAATAACCGATCCTGACAACGTAAGGCAACTTTTTTACATTTTGTTTTTTTTTTTGCATTATAGTCCAAATCAATGACGATGGCTGACTACGATGACAATAAATGAATTCAATTTATGATCAAACATTGATAATGGACCTGGCCGCGTGCCTGTTCATGGTAAACCACCTGTTCGCGCACAGATTCTGCACGATTTCTTTATAAAAAGTAAAAGTCCGAATGGGTATCATTGATTGGCCATAACCCGAACGTCTTATGGCCTCTCGAAATGTGAAATGATCACAAAAAAAAACCGTCACATGGGCAATAAGTGAAAATGTCCACGGCATTCGATACGCGGAGGTGGATAGATGGTCAGCATCAGCAGCAGACATAGTGCAATGCCACCCCACAACCACAACCGATGCGCCTTTTAATTGAAACAAACGAACATTGGAGCGCCCTTGTAGTTTATTTATTCTCCACCATTCGGAAGAGAATGGATGACGGATGCCACCTTGCCTTGTTGTACTGGCGCGCGATATACAATTGCAAATCAATTGGAAATTGTCTCGGCATAGGCTGCGCATTGGCGGCGCGGCGGCCTGCGCGACCGGTGTGAGACTTTCACTCGTATAGATAATAAATTGATTTGTTCAATGCAGGTTCTTATCGTCAGTCACGGATTTATTAATTTGAAAGCACGAATAACGATATTATTTCTCGAGTCCCTTGGCACATTGAAAAATAGGGTGTGTTTATTGTAATCGCAAGTAGTTCATTTATATCTGCAAGGAATTGTGTTTCCTTTATGTGTACGAGCTAGAGGTGTTCAAAAAGTAAGAGCTAAAATGTTGCACACATTATAATAAGGTCCTGGGCGAGAGGAAGTAGCTTTTATCTGGATCATGTCTAGATAGAAAGTACTATACTTTTTTTATTATTGTATTGAGTGGAGATTGTTCTCCCTGAGAGCCTCAAATGCCGTTGTGTTTTGTTCAAAGACAGGCAGCATTCAATAGGAATCAAAGAGCTCTCTAAGTGTGCTCTAGTGCAAGGCTTAAATCATTTACTTAAGCTGAGATAGAAGTGAACCAAATGAAGAACCTTGCAGCACACGTTTAAATGATTGGGGACTAACAGAAAAACGGTTTCCAATGGCAATTTGACGGTATGGTTAACAACCTATACTGAACGATACCTTTTCAGAGGCATAACAAATTCAAAATGAAATAAAACACGTAAAGTTTCAGAGTCATGTTTTTGCTTTTAAATACACTGTTTTTGTATGCCATTAGCGCTTGAAACGATTTCCGGCAGATGGGCCCCACTACTGGTTTGAATTACATATACATACATCGGTAAGTCAAATTTTTGATCACTTTTTGGGCATTTGGGGCAGCATATCGTCAATGACAATTAGAATTTTTGATTTTAACTAAGTCTTTTTACTTTGAAATGGTATTGACGTACTGACCACAAATATACCGTTAATTGTCAGATTGATAATCACTAGAAACAGTTTTACCAACTTAAAAACTAAAACAAAAAAATTTTGCGAACTTAACCATGATTCTCAAAATAAATTTGCAAAGTTTGTAAGTCGATTTATTTTAAAATGAAAAAATATAACAACATTAAATAAATAGCCAATTTCCAAGTTCAACAACTATAAACAGTGTTGCCAATTTGAAAACCAAACCTCTAAAAACAAAATATACTCTTTACGACTTTAAAGTGTGGATATATGGCTGAATGGAACTATTCTTTGCATTTCTTCAAGTGATCCACCATATCACAACGAATTATATCACAAACAAAATTATAATATACCAATGTGCCGCAGCAATTAAATTCAAATGCTCTGGCCTAGTTTTTATATAGTCGAACGGTTACTCAATCTTATTTTAACTTTTAATTCAAAATGTATGAACTTATTAAGCTTTTGGCAAATGCTTATGTTCTCATAACCTTCGTTCAAGTGTTCCCATGTCCCAATTTTGGTTCAGTTCATATAATAAAAACCATTGACTCGTACCAATTCAAACGTCAAGTTCCCAGCAAACATCGTGACGCCATAACACTGAGCTATGCAAGATCAATGACTTTTCTTGTCACAATTTCTCAAATATCAGATACGCCACTACCACTTCAATTGGATTGTTTACGCTTTTTGTATATCCATAAAAGAAACAAAATGAAACTCAACTTGCTTCAGCCTCTCTCTCTCTCAGTTATTTTATGCTGTGCAATGTGATCGTTGGGCTCAACTCTTAACAGCCCAACACTCAACACAAAGCAACAATAGAACGATGACTATAATTACTGAGACAAATGGTATGCGTAGGCCTCAATTTATAAAGGCCTACTAGTACTTTAGTGAGAGGTGCAGATGCTAGATATAACAACAAAGGCTTGGATAACACAATAAGCAGGGAGATATTTATTGTGCTTTAGACAGATCGATCATTTGATCTGTCAACATGTTTGTCCAACTCATGACAATGACGATGGTGCTGGTGGTTGCTGTCCAGACTTACGGCTGAAGACACACCTCATCATATTTCCTCCGACTTGTTCATTCTTGTATAAATTTACTATCGCTGTTTTGTTATTGTCGGGAATTTAGAGAAATAGCAGTCAGGCAAAAGCATAGACTATGAAATGGAATTGCTACCGTTGTTGTATCTGACACCCAAGGTTGGTGGTTACAACAATTAAATCTTCATCACCATACTATGATAGATTGCGGTTTAGGTACGAGTATTTCCTTAACAAAGCTCGTCTTGATTTTAACGGTGAATGAAAGGGTGTCAATCACATGTGGTTTTGTTTGTTATTTTCATAACTCACAGTTCTTGATTCTGTTGGTTATAAGAGTTCTCAAAGACTGAATTGGGATGGATTCTTGAGTTTTTCTTTAACACCATTAGCTTCTTTATTTCTTTGCGGTAGTTGGCATTTGTTCATAAGCATCATAGTCTCTTATAAGGTATCTAAAATAAAACAAATTTAGAGATGATATCACTGTACTAGACTTTCTATAAAAGAAATAAAATGGCACGTGAACTCATATAACTTGTGAAGATAGAGAAGGTACTAACGCTAGAAGCGCAAACGTATTGTAGTTCAGAGAAAAAAATGGATCAGTTTTACAAGAACCAAGGGCCAAATTACCGCATCAGTGATCGAGTGAGTTTTTTAAATTTGCTTTAAATTGCACATTATAAGCCTGCTGTCCATTTTTTGATTTCAATTCGTTCAAATGCTGATGAAAGAAAGTCAAATTGTGGTACTAAAGTGCTTGATTACGTGAGAAGTAAACTCAAATAATTCAGTCACGTATTACCCGACCTCTTGTGCTTCGATTCCACCCATTCAAATATTGAATTTTAGCGTTAGAAATTCAATATTTGAAAGCCATTGCCCCTCTAAAGATCAAAATATTTGTTGGGGAGAAGAAATTTGAGTGACTTCTCAAAGGCGTTCGGTCAGGAAAACCGTTCAGTAAAGATAGGTGTCGATGATGCAAACAGTTCTTTTTCTTCTTTTTTCTCTAAAAAGAGTAAACATACATAGCCGCTATGGGACCAATTTATTATTTGGATTAATAAGCGGGAATCACAACATGATATATCTATTGGGCATTTACAAAGTCTGGGTCAAAACCACATCCATGGACAAATGCAAGAAATTTGTTAAAATTCACTTTCTGAACAAGACATGAGCACTGTTGAAACTTGACAATTAATTTTGCGATGCATTTGTAAAGTATCTTCTAAATATGAGGTTCCATTTTGAATAACTCGCTATTTTAACTCTTACCTTTTACTATCAAAACGTAAGAGGACTTCGCTCAAAAACAAGTGCAGTCCTTCAACAATCCCACGCTTTGCCTTTTGAAGTCTATGCCCTGACTGAAACTAACTTTATCCCTAGCATTAACAACCAGGAACTGTTCCCTTCTACTTTCAATGTTTATCGAGACGACGATGAAGACCGTGACACAGATGACACTCCTTGTCGTGGGGTCCTGATAGCTGTCACCAATTCAATTGACTCATCTCTTCTCTCAACATCCTCTTCCCCAAGCCTTGACTTTGTCTCAATCAAAATTACACTACCCCATAAATCGCTTTACATTATCTGCTTTTATATTTTACCATCGCAACCCCTCGAATCTTATGAATTTGCAGTCAAAACGATTGACGACATTCCAGATTTATGCGAACCCGATGATGAGATCGTTATTTTCGGTGACTTCAACTTGCCGTATCTAAACTGGACTTTGTCAGATGACAAATCGTTTTACATTGCTCCTAGCCCCAAGGAATGTCTGTTCGTTGATCGCCTTGCAGACTCTTGCCTCTGCCAAGTAAGTGGAATTTCCAACTATATGGGTAGGCAACTTGATCTTGTATTTACAACAGATCCCATTAATTCTTCAATCTCACTTTCACCCCTGCTTCTCTCAACCATAGATAACCTACACCCTCCTCTCCTTCTCTCATTTTTTCTCCAGTCTTCAAAACCATCTATGTAACACGCCCGTACCTCCAGCTTCATACGATTTCCACAAAGCAAACTTCCGCAAAATTAATGATTATCTCAATAGAACTCACCTTAATTTTGATAACCTAACTGTAGAAGATGCCACATCCGCGTTCTACAGAGAAATACATAATGTTTTATCCCTCTTCGTTCCCCTTTCTAGACTTAAAACTTCTTCTACTTCCCCACCTTGGTATAACCATAGGCTCCGTACTCTAAGAAATAAAAGAACAAATTGTGGACGATCTTCCTTCGTACTCGATCTCCTACTGACTATTCAGCTTACTTTGGTTCTTATTTGCACTTCTGTGAGCTTTTCAACTCCTTTTACCAACGCTATTTAGTCGAAATGAAATCTAACATTATTAATGACCCTAAGTCGTTTTATAAATTTGTCAACCACAAAAGAAAATCTGACGGGTACCCTTCCTCCCTTTCCTTCAATAACGAAACCTCATCCGATCCACTCGCCGTAGCAAACTATTTCGCAAGTTGCTCCAATCAGTCTTTCACGGATGATTCTTTTGTTACCGACTCAGCGTATTTCTGAATTTTTTTACCGAATTTTTCTTTTGATCCATTCCTTCCACGTTTCTTTGACTCCCATCTAATTGAAGAAAAGTTAAATCATCTAAATGATGAGTATATTCCTGGCCCCGATGGTATACCTGCCATATTTCTTAAGAAATGTTCCTCTAATCTTTCCGTTCCTCTCTCAAAAATCTTTAACTTGTCCATATCCCTAGGAGTTTTCCCCCAAGCTTGGAAAACGGCGTTTATAACCCCTATACAGATACACAAAAAAGGTAGTAAGTGCGACGTGAAAAATTATCGTCCCATCGCTAAACTATCGCATATACCCAAAATTTTCGAAAGCATATTGTATGAAAACTTAAGTTTTCGTTGCAAATCTCTCATTTCCCCTAGACAACACGGGTTCCTCAAAGGCTGGTCAACAACAACAAACCTCGTTGACTTTGTCTCATTTTCCCTCTCAGCCTTGGAAAATGGAAAGGAGGTCGATGTTATTTCAACTGACTTTAGTAAAGCTTTCGATAAAATCTCTCACAAACTTATTCTTTTTAAACTTTCCACCCTCGGCTTTGAACCCATTCTGTTGAAATGGATTTCTTCTTATTTAGAAAACCATTTTTACAGTGTTCGTTTCAGATCCGCCTTATTCAGCCGCTTTCTAGCTACATCCGGTGTTCCCCAAGGCAGCCATTTAGGCCCTCTCCTCTTCATTCTCAGTATTAAGGACATTGAAATGATCATCAAACACTCTTCTATCTCTCTCTACGCGGACGATACCAAGTTTTACCGGGTCATTTCTTCTTCTGAAAACTCTTCCCACCTCCAACAGGATCTCGACAGTTTTTCAATATGGTGCTCCAAAAACTGCCTGAGCTAAATGTTTCCAAGTTCCAGTCAATAACCTTCTCACGTAAACGCATCAAATGTCCTCTCCGTCTCTATCTCCTAAACAGTCAAATCATCTCCTCCGTTGAGGTGATTCGAGACCTTGGGATTATTTGCGACCGTGAGCTGAATTTCCTCAAGCATATCGACGATATAATCCTTAAGGCAAATTCAGCACTTGGCTTCGTGAAACGATGGTCCAAAGAATTTGTAGACCCCTACGTAACCCACTCCCTTTACATTTCATTTGTTCGTCCGCTTCTTGAATACGCTTGTCCAAGTTTGGTCGCCTTTCCAACAAGTGCATATTGCCAGAATTGAGAGCATACAACGCCGTTTCCTCCGATTTGCTCTTCGAGGTCTTAATTGGAGTAGTCGGTAGTCCTTTGATATTGCCTCCTTATCAAGACCGAATCAAACTCCTCAAGCTCGATACGCTGAAAGATCGATGAGAAATATTTGACATTCTCTTCATTCACCGAATCGTTACAGGTACCATTGACTGTCCAGCCCTTAACGAATCCATCTTTCTAAATACTAACCCTCGTAACACACGGAATCCACGTCTCTTCTATCTTCCCACCCATCGAACATCTTACGGCTCTAATGAACCCATCTCCCGAATGCTGAGGAATGTCAATTCTCACTCTTCTAGTTTTGACTTCAATATTAGTACTCCTTACCTAAAGCTCCGTCTCCGTCTCCGTCTAAGCCCTCCAACCAGTTAAGTTTTAGCTATTAAGTTTTAGTCTGTAAGTTAGATTTAAGTAATAGCTTGCATTAAGCCGAATAAATGGGGGTTTTGCCCCCACCAAAATTAAATTAACAGTTGTCACGATTCAAGCTGTCACTATTTGAAAGATGTCAAGCAAAACCCGCACCACTAATGTTGATTTCCTTTCACCAATTTGCAGTCGACTGCAGTCGCTACTAAATTCGATTCTTTTGTTGGTATTTAAGAAATTAAAAAAGTAGCGACTTTTTTTTATGAATGTGTGTGTGTCCAACTGACTAATGAAGAAAAACAAGCACCATGGAACAAAACAATTACATTCATATTGTTAAGCACACAATTTTTATATTTTTTTTTCACCAAATGTTTTCCAAATTCACAACTAAATACAAAACAATTCTGCTTCCTTTAATTTTTTTCATAGGCTGATGTTTTTGTTTGCCGTTTTCGATCTGTCAAAATTGTTGTGTGTGTGAAAATCTGGGTGCAAATCCGTCTCAAAAAAGAGATCGACTGCAGTCGATTTTTTTCCTTCTAAATGAATTCCTTTGAAAAAAAATTGACTGCAGTCGACTGCAGTGAATTTTTTTTTGAAAGGAATTCGACATAAATGAACTATTTTCGCTTCAACCCCACACTGAAATTATTATCAAAATTCTTAAAGAATATGGTGAAAGTGACAGTTCACAAAACTAAAGCGCTTTCGAGATTTAAAAAAAACCTATTTAGCCAACAATATCGAAAAGGTCGAGCTGTTGTGACAAGCTGGTAATGTGGAGAATTGAAGAAAAGTTAAGAAAGCGATCGGATTTGCCAAACGGAACCAAGGACCATTCGGAGTATTTTTCTTTTGAAACGACCAAGGGTTTCCTCTTGCGCTTAAGATATTAGCCATGCTTCCACGCCATATAACAGGACTGGTATGGTCAAGTCTTACTTTGGTTTTCAATTGGGATTTTATTTCTCAATTGCGTTCTTAATTCAAAATTAAGTTTCATCGTTCACCTCTATTGCCTCAAGTTCCATTTTTGTATGTTGAGGACCACAAATCTGGAATTGTATTACCTAACTACTTTTGTTTTATGTCAATTTATTATAAAAAAGAAGCTTTTCGTTGATGGAAAGAAAGAAAAAATTTCCTCTACTTGGGAATTGGATTACTGAGCGAGCATTCGGAAGTAAATTTGGTTGAAAATAAATTCAGCTGTACTTTGGCAACACTTCTGTTATTTGTCATCCGAGAGCAACAAGACCACTTCCTTCACAAACTTTAAAGACAATTGAAAAAGGAAAACGTTGATTAGGTATGTATATACATTGTATACCTACGTAATGTTCCATTGAACTGAACATCTGCACAATCAGCCGACTAAACGTACTTTTTCCCACTATTACTCACTTCCAACTAAGATCTATTCGTGGGTGATATCGTTCACAATTAATAAACGAATCTAATTTTCTCCTTTGTCTTCCTAATGGAAAGTACCTTAGTATTTAAAAATTGTTTATGGCACAACAGCGCAACCGCAGTCGCAACGTTTTGATATATTCCCAGGTGCTGGTGCTGGCGTGCATTACAACAACGTGCCGTATAACCAATTCGGCATTTACTTTCTTTTCGATTTAATTAGATAAGAAGACGAAGACGTCGAATTTGTTTGAACCACATTATTTGCTACCGATGCGATGTCGGTGCATTCTATTCAATTACATAAATCAAAGTAATTACCACCGCATTGTAAACACATTCACTTGATGCCTTCATAGTTGCGATGCGAGGTAAGGTAAGGCGATGTTCAGTCTGAGTCGGCTGGGGCTGTCGTCTATTTCATTTCAATTTAACTAAGTAACCGCAGGAGTTGCTCTAGCTACTGACACTGCGAGTGCTATTATTGCGATTGTTACCATTAATCGCAAGATATTTTCCCACACTTAAGAGAAATTCCAAAAAAGCCTCTAAGGCGCTGCCATTGCACTGGACTTTTGAGCTCCTTCACCGTGTCGTATATAACGCAGCAGCAGCACTTGACATTTAATATGCAAGTACGGTCCGTGGTGTGGCAGTTTGGCCGATAAAGTATCTATTCGAGTGTGGCACGATATAAGGTTCCCTCCGATATGTTGTTGCTTGCCTAAAGGCAACAGCAATGGTCCAAAAAAATTCGCATGCTTAAGAAATTTGTTTTGTCTAGTGGGTGAGAGGTATGATAGAAGGGGTTACTTTGGTCTAAAGCGGTTTTTGTATACGGTGCAAACAATGCCCGGCAATATATCATAAAAAAACGCACGTCAGCCACTGTTTGCGCGCTGCTTGAAGACAAACAGTGCAGCACCTTTGCAGCGCTAGGATTGCAATATGCTATACTACCCATACTTTCATATAAACGAAACCAAAGGAGCCGCTTGTGCCAAACACTTTCCCTTTCGTAAGGTGTCTGATCTGAACTTGTTACATTTGGGACTTTAATAGGGTATTTGCATTTCGTTTTATGTCCATATGGATGGTTAATGGCCTTTGAGTTCGTTTCTTATTATGAATGTGTGTATATTTATTGGGAGCTAAAGTTAATGTCAAATAGTTGGACTTGGAATGTGTTATTGTATTTTCGTTTTCCAAGAATTTAGTTTTTAGAAAGTCAATGTTGGATGTTTTTCTCCTTTTTTTTTAATGCAGGCAGGCAGGCGGCATGGTTGTAAAATTGGGAATTGTATTTTTTATTACTTGCCATTGATGATTGACGTTAGATGGAGTTTTCGGCGGTTCTCTCTGCGTGTGCGTTGATGATGATGGTACACTATACGTTAGGAGATTTATGCGTTTCGGATGCATTCCATTGCAGGAGAAAATTTATTGATGATGTCTTTGGTTATCTTAAAATAGAAAATATATTTGTTGTTTGGTTTTTTTTTTCTGTTCTAAAAGTTTGTTTTTTCTTTTCTTTTTAGGTATGTACACACAATCACAAATTAATGAAGATCAATATTTATCTTATTAGAATCTCCGAATAATTCTGGAGGTTATTCAACAGAGGTGAGGTGTCATTTAATCTTAAGTAATAGGAATGTCCTCATGGTCGGGGTTTATTCTGCATTAGGGAGAACATAAAAATATTCGTTAACAAAACAGTTGTTCTAAAATTGTCGCCATCATAGATTAAAATAACCAAAATAGGCTTGCTGCAAGCCTTGTCTGAGTTCTTATTCATTTAAATTCATCAATTTAACTGTCTAAATGCCTTAAGTGGTGTGCTGTGCAGTGACGGCTCAGAATGTCACCCCAACGTCTCCCTGCTTGTCGTAAGAGGAGGCCAGTAGACTTTTTGTATATCCAAGAAAAGAAATGGCCGAATACAGGAAACAGGAAACAGGACAAATGCGTACTATGGAACGGACCAAGGTAAAATGGAGTCGGTATCATACTTGAGGTAGAGCTACTTGGCAGTGTAGTGACCATTTCAAAATCCAGTGACGAACTGTTGGTGATGCAAAAAAAGGTATAGAATACACATTGTCAGTACCTACAAATGTTCCCCAAATTGGATATGAGCTGGTGGCTAAATAATGTGTTTTGACTAGATTTTCGCAATCTAAGGTATCCCAAAAGAGGAATTTTTATTTGTGGGCAAAGATTTGATCGAATATGTTGCAAAAACGAACAAGGATTATGAGAACTGCAATGCAGAGGTATACAGGTACTAGGAACCCTCTAGATGAATGTCGAAGATATCCTAAGCCTATGTGAAGGTCGCATACTTAGAATATCGTATTAATTACCATGTTCATCAAACAAAATTACAAGGTGATATTGGGTGAACATTTCACCCAGCAACACCGACTTCGAATTTTTTATGAAGGCGATGAAGGAAATCACACAAACAAAAGCCACCAAGAGAATCAAGTTCTATAATTTGGACAAATAAAAAGGCGAACAATTTATTGGAAATATGCAGATATATCTGTGGAACACCATCAACTTTTGCTTTGCAGGTTGTAGCACTCACATACAATTCACGACGTTGGACAATGTACAAAAAGTGTAAGAGTACGTTGACGGCAACTGAGATGAAGATGCTCCGTATGACACCAATAGTAACAAAGATTGATCGTATTGGAAGTACTGAAATTCGTGGAGGTTTTCACGTCAAAAACACCATTGTAAAAAAAATAGAGCACGAACGAGAGATACAGAGAGCTAAGTCTAAAGGCAATATTATAAAGCGTTCAAACAGAAGATACAAAAAAAAAACTCCTGGGTAAAGACAATTGCAACGACATCTGCATTTGGTTTACCGTAGACATGAAACAGTGCAAAATCAAGAGGGTTGCCGACGTGGTGTATCCCATGTGCTTAGAAAGGGTTAAGTAGCTTCAACTTATTCAAAATCAAATAAGAAATAAATAAATAAGTAAAGTAAGAAATATCTGCTAATGAATCTGTACTAATTTTAATTCTCATAACAAAAAATGTCTGCGCTATCCGCCATTTTGAAAAAAGATGTCAGTTCAATTTTCGAGTTGTATTTGTTGTATTTAGAATGATCCATCTCCAATTCTTAGACATTTCTCTTTAAATATGCGGTTTCATACATATGCATTAGGGCGGATCGAAAAACAACTTTTTCGCGTATCGCTTCGTAATAGCAAAAAACCGTCTTTAAGTATAAAATTAAGAAATCCGAAGCCTGGGGGTGGACAAACGATGCCTTCAGTTAACGCATCGAGCTCAAAGTTTTTTTTTCATGCGAAAGATGCACGCACGTATCCGACCGACTTCGTTTTTACATTTCTCGGTTCAGGAGCGACCGATTCATTTGAAATTTGATTTTTAATAATAAAATTATTTAATTTATTTATTAATAATTTTTTAATTTAATTTTTTTATTTAATATAATTTTAATAGATCACCTAGAGGGCAGCTAGAAGCTAAGATAATTATTATTATTGAACTTTATTGAAATATAATTAAATTACATGTCAATAATAACATTAAAGAGCACTAGCTACCAGGGCCTTTGGCTCCGTAAGCTAAGATAAATGCAAAAGAAGTTGATGAAATAACGTAATTTTTGTCATTTTTTGTATTTTCCTCAGCTTTGAATGACTCTACGCGGCACAATTTTGCAGTTAAAGAAATTTTTTTGTCTTTTCAAGAGCTTTACACCCATATAACTAAGTATGGGATTTTGATAAATATTAATCAAACTACAGTGCAAAACGTGCGAACTCTCTTATATCTTATAGTCTATTGATTATGTCGTAAAAAAGGGCATATAAAGAAACTCGAAATTGAATAAACTTTTATTGCATGAATCGATTAATGGGCTAATTTTGAAGAAAAGACCGAAAGTGTTATTAAATTAGAGGGTGCAAATCGGAGATATGGGTTCTAAACCATCTTCATTCGTTTTTTCAATATATCTCGAAAAAGAAGCAAAATTGAAATGTTTGTTTTGAAAAATTTAAAAAAAAGTAATTTTTATCCAAAATAATAAAATTCCCGCCAAAAAAAATATTCAATTTTATTCCAATTTTTGAGGTTTGTCAGTTTTTAGTGGCATTTCTTTCTGGTTGGAGACACGTATTAGCAATGCTTCATAAAAAAGAAAGTAAATAAAATTTTCTTTAAAATGTTATATCACAGAACTTTGTATGTTTGAAATTCACCGAAATATTGTCACTTAAACATAGACATTTATCTTCATCGTTTTTATACTGTCAGTAAATGTCTATGTCTATGTAAATGTCTCTATTATGTACAATTAGCCCTGAAAATTTCAAATGAATCGGTCGCTCCTGAACCGAGAAATGTAAAAACGAAGTCGGTCGGATACGTGCGTGCATCTTTCGCATGAAAAAAAAACTTTGAGCTCGATGCGTTAACTGAAGGCATCGTTTGTCCACCCCCAGGCTTCTGATTTCTTAATTTATACTTAATAAAGACGGTTTTTTGCTATTACGAAGCGATCCGCGAAAAAAGTTGTTTTTCGATCCGCCCTAATATGCATACCTAACCTACCTATGTACATACTTACCTAATTATATTATAGAATGTCCAGCACTACTCCGTCTTAGAAAGCGGATACGATACTTGATTACGACATCATGCCCTGGATAAACTCAAATCATTGACTTCTGGGCCCTATTTCATAAACATTGACAAGTGACATTTTTACAAATTTGTCGCACTTATCTGACAAATTTCTATTTCATATCGTATTGACAGGTCACATATGACAATTTTGTAGTGACAATTTTGTCACTGTCAGATTATGATAAATTTGTCGTGACAATTTTGTCATAGGTAGTCATATTTTGAAGTGTTTTGAAATGTACATAAGAGACTGAGTTGAGCTACAATATAACATTTAGCTATCGACAATCCCAGCAACACAAGTAAAATTCCTAAAATATCAGAAACGCTGAGCTATATGTTATATTTTTAGCAGGCAGATTTCCTCTCCCAGCATAAGGTGTTCTACTGTCAGATTACAAAATCTTTTGACGCAAAACTGAAAGGAACTTTTTGACACACCGTGTTCATCACCATCTACATGATACTTGGCTCCACTTCCAAGCCAGTGCAACGCGCATACAATTTGGGTCCTGCATGATATGTTTTTTTTTGGATGTTGGAGATGTTGACCGATTTTAATCAAAATATATTCCGCTACACTTTTCCCGACACGAAATTTTTCATTAATAATTGAAAATTACTCAATGCAGCAAACCATTGTTGATTCTGTCTTCGAAAATTCGAGGACGACGTATTTCACGAATTTACATAATTTTTAATTCAACTTGTCACTTTTCGATCGAAACTCAATTGCCTGTCACAGTTGTCAATTACATACTGACAAAATTGTAGTTAGTATAACTTTTTCTGTTCAATAAAAAAGATGTCAATTTGTCGAGTAATTCGTGACAATTTCTAAAAATCCTTAACAATTCATTGTCATGAAAATTTATTTATGATCCGAAATTATGACAATTTTCGCAGATTTCCTGACAATTTTACAAAATTGTCAATTTTTCTATGGGACCGGATATAGACAAAGTTGTCATTTATAAATTGTCATCTGTCACCTGTCGCAATTGCCAATGTTAATAAAATAGGGCCCTGGTCAGGAGCAAAACAACTGCTCTTAGGCTATCCATGGGTTGGTACAAAAAGTTTCAACGAAACATCACAGAGCCCAGAGCTGCGTAAGCTCAACCAACCATAAAAATTTAATTTAAATCTAATCTACATACTTACTTAGTTAAGCATTTCAGTTAAAAGGTCACCCTGAACCTTCTGGCCTGCCTCAATCAACATCTTTCGCGGTCAATTTCGATTTCAGGTGAGCTCTCTCCAGTTTTGCAATTAATTGAGGTCCTCTTTCATTTGGTTGTGCCACCTTAAGCGAGGCTTTGCATATATATAAATGTATATTATATTGAGAATGGACTATGCGCACCTTTCTGAGGACCTTGTGTCTAATTAATTTCAGTTTGTTTATAACAATGTTTTGGGGCATTTAAAGAAAATAGAAATTTAATTGCAGATGTGTGCACACTGCAATTAAATACAATTGAACCAGGTAGAATAATAAGAAGGTACGTTCATTTGGCTTTGAAAAGCTTTAACTGTAGATATCTGATCAACCTCCCTCAGTAAAAAACCGGCACTTATACGACTACATCCACCCAAAAGTTGGTGAATAATCAATTGATTTACCGGTTTTTTCCAAGCAATTAAGTTTGATTGTGAGAAGTCATTACAGGCGTTATAACACTTATTATGTTGAATTTCAGCTAACTTACTAATTAATGAGCCACTAAATTGTATAAAACGTAAAACAAGAAAATGTCGTATTTAATTAAACATAAATTGTTAAAAACTTACTCTCAAGTACTGTTATATATCTTACAAGGAACTTCTTCTCATTGTTTAGCGGTGCTTAAAATAATAAATTGCTGTAAATAGCACTAATAAAAACAATTTATACTATTTTGTTGATCTTATACTTTTATTTGACTTGTAGTTTCTTTCGCAGCTACCTAACTACCTACAATAAATATTTATAGCTTCTTAGCTCATTTAGTTTTGTGTTAGGACTTAAGAGATAGGAGTGTTATGTCATTAAGTTTTACTATAACATCTGTAAGGCCCTGCTTTATTTAAGCTACGACAGTTTTTTTTTGTATTAAAAATCTCGGAGAAAAATAAAAAAAGGTCAATGTTTCCCTCAGAAAAACATCGGATGTTGTCTCGTCACAAAAACAAAAACCAATATGAGATCGTTGTACTTAAATAGCTTGAAATCGTATAAATGTCAGTAATTTCTGAAGTTTTGCATGGAAAATAAAACCGGCTATATCCGCAGAACATACACTTCAAAACGATTCACCTTGGTGTTGTAATGAAAATGATAATGAAATATAAAACTTTATAAGGCTAATGAAATCACTTCCCATTCACGCTTCAAGATCAATGCAAATAAACCGGTGTGAGTCAGTGAGTAGGTTGTGTCTTGTCATCGGATTCGCATAATTAAAACGTTTTTGATATATTGTTTTGTGTTTCCACCGCGCGTACATTACAAATGAGAATAGAAATTCTAGAACAAGAAAAACTACAATTACAACAACGATGGGAAGCATATATTTGTCTATAAATAAATTCAACTTGTTCTTGAACTTAGGCTTTTATAATACAGACGCATAAATAAAATAAATTAAAAAATTTAAATGCTTGTAAATTATAGTTTCAATAATAAAATTAAAGCTATTCAATAAATACAAATTTTAATAAAATGATCATTTCAAAGCTAATTGGATAATATAATTCACTACACACCAATACTAAATTATCTTCAAATATGGTTATGGTACCCTTCATCCGTCGCCACGAGCATTGCTATCTCGGAGCGATCACAGTTCTCCCACTTATCTGCTTCACGCCTTGGCCTTAGAATGTGTCAGCAAACCTTCTGCTTCTTATTTGTTCATGAAAACTAAAATTTGAAAAGACAAAAGTGAGGACCGATCAAAACTAAGTGGAAAAAACATTTCTTAAATTATTTTTCGGCGTTTTTACGTTCTAATTTTTTAGAGATGTGCTCTCTTAGACTTCTGAACAATAATTTAAATCAGTTTGCGTGCTGAAGGAAAGTTAACCCAAAGATCCTGCACCTACTACTCTACTACAACTCAATGATTAAAAAAAGTGATTTTGAATGGAAATGACCCAAACGCCACAGTATTTGGATAAGCCTATCAACAAATCAAAAAAGAAAGTCAAAACAGCTACAAAACTAGGAATTGCAATCCCGGGATCCCAAGTCTTTTTTCGATCCTGAAAATCTAGGAATATAGGAAATAGGATTTCCGGGATTGATTTGTGGAGTATTCCGACTCTTTTCCAAAGAAAAAAATCAAAATTGGATTTTACTTGATTGTGATTCAATAATAATAAATTAATAACAATTCGTTTTTACTGTCAAAGCACTTTTTGTGTGCGTTCCAAAGCCAACAACAAAGCAAAACATTTTTTCCTTTCCTTTTCATTGTATCTTCATCTTTTTGCTATCGGTCTGTAAAACAACATTTTAAATACTCACTTATCCCTTGGCATTGGCTTAATAATGTTTGAACACTGATTTCCACTTCTTCTTGAGCATTATTGGATTGTGTTTTGAGAATTTTCAAACCAGTATATTTCCTTCTATGTTCTTCAGGCCTTGCATTCTTTTCACTGTTTTTGATCTGTATACTTACTTGCTTAGGTGGGTATTACAGTTCGGGGTGAACCTGAGCCTGGTAACATCTTACGCCAACAATTTTGATTTCCGGCAAACTCTGTCCAGTTTTGCAATCGAAGTTGGTTGAGGTCTTCTTCCACTTGATTACGCTACCTAAGACGAGGTCTTCCCCTTCCGCGATTTCCCTGCAATGTGCTTTCGAAAATCCGACGAGCCGGAGCGTTTGGTTCCATCCGCTCTATATGGCCCAACCATTCTCGAGGTGCAGCTCATAGAGCTCGTTGTTTTATCTTCTTCTCCAAACATTGTCTTCGCATTTAGGACCAAAGATCATTCGGAGTATTTTTCTTTTGATACGACCAAAAGTTTATTCATCCGCTTTCGATAAAGTCCACGCTTCCACGCCGTAAAGCAGGGCTGGCATAATTAAGGTCTTATACAGGGTTAGCTTGGTTTTTTCTGGAGAGGGTTTTGTTTCTCAATTGCCTTCTTAACCCAAAGAAGCAACGGTTGGCAAGAGTTATTCTCCGTTTGATCTCCGCACTGATGTTGTTTTCCGTGTCTATAGCGGATCCTAGGTAGACGAAGTCCTGTACTATCTCGAAGTTGAGTCGGTCTATTGTGACGTTTTGTCCAATTCGTCGATGTTCTGTGTCCTTGTTTGATGACAGCATACCTAAACTTCGTTTTGCCCTCATTAACCATCAAACCTATTTCTGCCTCTTTTCTGTTTCAGTACTCGCAAAAGCATTACGCTTTTTTCTTCCCATTACGTCAATCGTCATATCTTCTGCGTAGGCGAATAATTGATTGTTCTTCTGGTGTTGACGTTTGATTTTTGTACAAGCTTTTCAAGTATGATGCTGAAGAAATCACATGACAGTTTGTCGTCTTGCCTAAAGCCTTTTACGACATCAAAGGTCTTGGTGAGTTCCTAACCGACTTTGACGGAGCAGTGTGAATTCTCCAAAGTCATCCTGCATAGTCGTACAAGTTTTGCAGGGATGCCAAAACTTGATCTGTTTGACTATTCTTAAAATAATAAAACTAGGAAGCTAGTTTTTGCGAATCTTATTTTCGTTTTCTAAAACCTTTTGAAAATACATACAACTTAGTTTTTGTGCACTTCTTTTATAATATTAAGCGTTTTTATTAAAGAAAAAATGTCTGAATATCAAATGTTCAAAGCTGATAAGAATGACGATGAGAAAAATCAGTTTGGAGTTTTTTTAAGCTGATAAAACAACTACAAGAACCAAATGCTAGCTTTGCACAAATGTGTTAAAAACATTAGTGGGCCTGGGCATCAACAAAGAGTTTGCACACCTTTCCGTCATCAAGGCACGACAAAAATACGTTGATTTTGATAACAATCAGCCGTCCAAAAAAAAATTCTTTTGACAACAAATCGCTGTCTACAATATTTAGTCAATCCGGGATAGACATATCTGAATCCCGAAATATTGGGATCGCAAAACTCTTTCGGGGTTGCAATACCAATACATATCATGTGAGAAGAATTTAAGAAAAGAATGATTTTCCCATTCGTAAGTAGTTTAAGATTCTGCGCATTTTTCTTCACTTCTTGTCCGTCTTTACTATAATCCCACAATACTAAGAATAAGCATCTTATCATTGAAAAAAGATGTATAACTCAAAATCAAAATCCGAAGGCATAAAAAAAAATACAATTAAATGCAACTCTGCGAACACAGCCCTCGAGGTTCATCGACTTTTGTTCGAGATACATGAAATCCTTTAGTCGTACCAATATTTATAGACAAAAGAAATAATCAAAACTACGTTCAATACCCGAAAAATCTGTCGGCAGCAGGATTTGACTCAATTTTTTATCAGCAGCCGGATCTTGTATTTGTTATACAGACAAAATCCAACTTGGCCTCTTATAGTCGTGCTTTAGGTAGCAAAGCTAAATTGAAGCCTGGAGCCAGATTCCAGCAAGAGCTAACTTAAATTATATGCAAGAAAAAAGTGTAAAATGATTTTCCACAAATATAATTGAGGGTTCTTCAAGCAAGGGGGTAAGAGCTGACTCTATGCTGTATTTTACATATTACGATCACTGGACTCCAAACGTAGATCTATATTAAAATTTTCTATTCTAACCTAAGACCTGCAATCCTCTTTATAAACAATAATAATTTAAAATCCTTTTGTTGGCATTGATTAAGATTGAAATTACTTGTCAGTAACTTTTTTGCAACGAAGGCTTAGGACAAGTTTACTTGGACCGGATACCGAATACTTACTGGATATCCGTCACATCTCCAAAAATAACAACTCGTTCAAATTGAAAATAGCCATTACTAATCGCTCCAAATATATAATCAGCGAATAGTAAATAGAAAGGATTTTTGTAAAACAAAACCGATTTAAGTTAAATTATCTTTCCCTAGCCAGTGATTAATGTTTGACACCTTTCATTCCTTCCATTTAAGAGCTTCTGATTAGGTATATGTCACAAACGTTAAACGCCTTAATGGCACACTGACACTGGCACACACAACTTTTAACCCTTTCCTTATTATCTTGTAAAATGACGAAAGACATAATTTACCCTTACAATTTATAAATAATCTCAACTTAGCCTTTGTTTTGAAAACGAAAGGCACAAACCGATGAACTTCCGTTCACCTTGTTATTCATTTTGCATTCAGCACATGCACTCTTCTACAACAAAATATGAAAAAAGTATGACTGACACACACCCCCCATAAAACTGCGCTGTCAGGAGACTGAAATCGATAGAGCACACATATTGTACAATCCTCAACCCAGCTGACTCTATGCTTGACTGAGTTTTGTGAGGTTCTTTTATATGTCAGTTTATACATTGCAAACACGAATTATGCGATTCCACCCCCAAAACAGAAACAGACAAAAAAAAATATGCAAGGGGTGCTGTTTATACACTTCGAAGGGGATGTATAAAATCAATAAAAGTGCTGCCAAACAACAAGCACCGATATGAAGCTAAGATATTCTGCAATGAATTCCCATCACTTAGTCATATCTGGCAATGCTTTGAACTTAAAGCAAAATCAAGTTTTCGTATTTGGAGCCAAGGCAGAGGGTGTTTTTGTATACGTGCGTCGTGGTTTTGCTTATTGCTTGGCATGCGCAAAAACCTCTTACATTATGTGAGCTAAGGTATCAAATACACACGCTTTACTTTTTGTCAAGTACACAAAACTTATTTTTACCGAGGGTTACGGAGTGTTGCACCGAAAACTGAGTTATTTTTGTAAAGGTGAATTAAATATAATATCAGAGTTAGTTTCATTTACTTGTTTTCATTTGTTTAACGCAAAAAACTCTTCGGGTTTCAGTGGATATAACAAATATTTAATGTCTTTTTCCTACAACGCATTTAGAAAGTTCTTTTTCTAGCTGCATAAAAATCAATAACTCAGGATATACTTACAAAATGGGATAACAGATGCTGGGAATATTTTTCCTCATCATAATCCACTCTAACGACAAGAGGATGTGATGAATTGTTGCTAACTTTCCATAATATAATTTTAATTATTGTTGCAACAAAGTGATTGTGGTTAAATATAGTAATTCTGTTTGAAGCAAACTGTGATTACACGTCGCGTAGTCGGAAATAAAAAAACATTTTGCATGAAAACTAATCTTCAGTTGATGGATGATGAGATATCTTGTTTTAAAGGAAATATTATTTCGGATTGTTAATTTGCAGGAAAGAAACAATTTTTAAGAGAATATCTACGGGAAAATGTACTGGAGTAAAAATAAGTTTGCAGAAATCGTTAAATTTTTATTGGCGTAGTTAAGGGTTGCAAGTAGTTTATGTATACATGCGTCATAGTGCACCCCAATAACTCATACATAGTTTTTTGACAGATTTTTGGCACTTTGCCGAGATTGAATTTGGACTTTGTGATGTGCTTCAATATACCAAAAATGAAATTGGAAAATATACGTCATTTCATTAGCCCTAAAGTGTTACTAAAATTCTTTTTTGTCAAAATAATCATTTCATCTTGGAACTGGCACTGAAATACACAAAACATGATTCTAATCATTATTCTGACATAAAATTTAGTGTTTGCAATTGGTCGAAGGTATAGAGATAGTAAGATAGTAAAAAAGTATCATCTTTAATGTAATCGAACAAATTCTACTGATTGTACACATGAAAATGAAAGCAAAAATTTAATTCAGCAGGAGCATTTAAACTTTTTACCATACAAAAATTGAAGCACTTTTAAAATAAAACAGAATGTCGATAGTTTCACCTTGAACTCAAATGAAAAGATTTCATTATGGGAGGGGGTCATTCGGCAAAGAAGTGAATTCAATCGACTGTCCCACATTATCTGAGTGGTTTCAGTTCACTTGGTCCAACAGAATAGAGCCTACTCATTGCACTCCATTTGGATTCAATATTTCAATTCAAATTTCCTCAGTGGGATGTCAGAACTTCTATTTTGGAAGTTGGGCACATTGTTTCGTAGTTTAGTGTTGGTACTCGTGAAAGTAATATAATCTTTAGGTATAGGCAGAATTTTGTTCTTCAGGTTGAAAAACGAAAAGTTTATGAGTTAGGTTAGGTTTAAATGGCTGTCAGGAAAACAAACTGACACTCTTAGACCTATATTAGGTCCATTGTGATACCATAGATATTATGCGAATGAGATATATTTTTTATTTAGAATTTATATTAAATGATAAACAAATAATATTAATTGGTATTTTAGTAACAAGTGCTGCAATAACAAAAAGTGCTCAAATTCCCTTTTCTTCTTGGTTACCTGCAGCTATAGCTGCACCTACTAATGTTTCTGCTTTAGTTCATTCATCTACTTTAGTTACAGCAGGAATTTATTTATTAATTCGATTTAATATATTAGTTCATAATTCATTTATGGGTCAATTATTATTATTAATAGCTGGTTTAACTATATTCATATCTGGTCTCACTTAACAAAACCATTTGGAGCTTTTAATAAAGCGAAGGATATACAGGGGATCTGTGTTCGCCAGATCGCTTGGATCATCAAGAAAATATTTTCCTAGATGCCGTTTTCTTTTAAAAGAGAGTGCAGGACATGAGCAGAGGAGGTGTGGGATTGTCTCCTCCTCCTCCTCATCTAAGCAACTTCTTCAGAAGTCATTAGAGGGAACGCCAAGTCTTATGGCGTGTCTTCCTATCAGACAATGTCCAATAGGAAGCTTATGAGTTTATGAGTACACATTTATATTTTACTCAAACGTAAACAATGGCTTGAGCTTCTTTCATAATTCTGAGATTCAAAACAATTTGTCTTATTTTTTATCTTATCTCAATAATAAAATTTTTGATTTAAATTTTTTAATCTGAGGGGATCAATCTAAACTTTTATTAACCTTTTCGTACACCTAGTGTACATAAGAAGTTGCACCGACTAGTCACAATGTATCCTTTTTTAATTAGTCTATTTTATCATAGGAAATCAGTTACACTAAAGTAGGAAAGCCGTTTTTCATGTGTTATAATACTGTATTAGATGTATTTTGTTGCAACTCAGTAATTCTATGATAAGCTTAAGCTTAGTAATGCAGTTTACTACTGAACACAAAAACAAATCAGTACTGAGTATGTTTAAAGTTCACAATTGATTTCAACAAACCACACTTTTGACTAATTAGTATGGACATCTAATATAAGAAATAAGAATTGAAGAACCACGATTTTTTCCATTTGGATCCTTGTACTTTGAATTGCATCACTTGTTTACTTGCCCGCGACAAACTTGCATTTGTTATCAAATAGCCTTACTATTTTTCGTGCCGACTACGAACAATAGTAAGGCTATTTGATAACAAATGCACCCAATACGCTCTCAACGGTCTTCAAAGTGTGGAGCATCAACTTGATCCAATGTAGCTTTCGCAATGTCGGGTTTTTTCATCTCCTATAAGCTCGGAGATGCTAATCGTCAGCCATCTAAGCCCCATTTTTTCTCCTATTTTTGCTCTCCCAAGAATTCATATGGTATTCCGTCTGGCCTTTTTTGGAATTCTTAACTTCTTCCATCTTTGACTGTGATACTGGCTTCTAGCAAATGTTCTCGAGAAAACTGTTCGTTTAATATGCCATCACAATACAATCGCCACCTGTGCAGACTGTAGAATGTTGTCGTCATTCACATGAAGCTGCTCTTAAGCAGCGTTAATGAACTTTAGCGAACGAATTTTCTGATCATTTCTTCATCTTTGAGCTGCTATTTTGAAGAATGTTGCTCCCTTTTTCAAGTTGTGTTGAGTTGTTCCATGTGTGAGGCCACTCAAATGCAAATATCGCTGCATTTGTCTGCACTAAGAGTGTTTTGATCAGCCTTTCGTTTTGTCTCCTGAGTAGGTATTTTTTTTTCTGAGATCAGTAGGTGATTAACTTGCTGATCTCTGTGGTATCACAATGGGCCCTTGCGGCCTAAGTGTGTCAGGCAATGTACTCATTGGCTGACAGCCACTTCCACCTAACCTAACCTAACCTAACCTGAGCATTTCTTCCTTGAGTGGCTATTTGGGAGACTGTTGCTCTTTTATTCAAGTTGTTTTTTTTGTATTTCTCGAATAGCTTTGTTTAAATCAGCAGCCGGCGCAGAAACCTCTTCCAGGTGCTGATTAATGCCTTGCGTAGGTACTCTTTGCTTAGAGTTGGGCGAAATTCTTCTTCAGTTCTTTCTTTGACCTTTCGAAATGAGCTTTTTCATCATTATTATTTGAGGGGCACTTTGACCAAGCTTTGAAAGCCACCTTTCTCTTACTTAATGGCTGCTTTAGCTTCACCACCAGATTCTTTGCCTTTTTGGAAGTGACACTTTAAAACTCCTAGCAATATAGGTTCGTTCGTTGAAGCACTGGGATCGCCCTGTGGTCTTAAAAAAGCGCTTTTTGAAAAATTTAAACTCGGCCTGAATGCAAAATTGAGTGTTTTTGAGCCCTGGGGTTGTCCTGGGTTTTCCCTCAACTCGCCCTAGGTTTTTGCTGGGTCAAGTTTACGTAAGGAACTTCAGGGCTGTCAAATGGCATTTATTTTTGTTCAAATGACAGGGATGTGTGGTGATTTTTTGGCTTATCGTATTTTGAAAGCTGGAAAACCTAGGTTCTTTGATAACTCTTGGGGTTGTCAAGGAAACTTGGGTCAACCCAGGGTAAAGTTCAACGAAGGAACCTATTGATTTGTTTGCAGATAACTCCACATACTTTGTGCTGAGTCCCTAAATTTTGAACTGTGTTGATGGTTTAGGTGGTACCCGTGGTGTGATGGATAGCATGTCCGCCTGTTAATCCAGAGGTTCGTGGTTCGAATCCCAACAGAGGCCAAAATGTTTTTTCCACGGGTATCGCCTATCGCGAGGAATTGGCAAGTCCTCCATTAGTATTTATTGCCATGAAAAGAGCTTTCTCGATTAGCCGTTCGGAACCGGCAGAAAATTGTAGGTCCCTTCCATTCCCTCACAAGGCATGGTTGTGAGAAATGCGCTAGGCCCAGGGGCTCCTCGCTCTGTTGCGCCACCCTATTTATTTATTTTTTTGATGGTCTAGCACAGATATCGTTGTATATTCAAAATGAATTGGTTTTCCTTTGTCATAATTAGTCTACTTGGTTCTCTTCGTAGTCCATGTTTGTTTGATTTTCTTCAATATCTTCAGAAAAAATTGTATCCGAAGAAGACGATATTGCTGTGTGATATTATATGTATGTATAAAAATTTGGGTACCAAGTTTTAATCGATTTCATGATGATTAGTCCGGTGAAACGGTGTTTAAGTCGTCGAAAACCAACATGCATTTCTTATACATAACATACATAGTTTTTTAAATCCTTTCAAAATTAATACAAATAGATAAAGAGTCAAGTTAACACAATTACCTTTGTTAGAGCCTAATTGGGCGCTGATTTATTAACTTTTGTTGTGCTTTTTTTATAAAAACCCATCAAAACAGACACATTTGTATGGGACAAACACACTTCAAATTAAAGCGTTTTTTTAGTCTTGGAAGTTTCTAGAAAAAATTAAGGTCGTTTTGGAAATATTTCAAAAATATTCAAAACCAAAATCATGTCAATGTCAAACAAATGTCGATAGGATGGTTCAATACTTTAGTTTGTTTGCATTGCAAGGCAGTATTTTCATGTTCAGTTACTTACTTACTTGTATATAAGTGGGCATTTGGAGTGAAACTGGGCCTAAACCAACATCTGTCGCCAACAATTTCGATTTCGAGTCAACTCTCTCCATTTTAGGCCTGCAGTTTAAGGCCTTTTTCCACTTGATTGCACCACCTAAGATGAGGTTTTCCTTTCCTCTGTTTTCCTGCAACGTGCTTTCAAATGTTTCATTTCATTTCGTTCAATTAAGACTACGTAAAAAAACAGTTATTTTAAAACGTCATCCAATACGAGATGACACCCTCCATTCCTCGAAGAATTGCTTATTGAACTAATAAAGACTTAACAGTATTTCTCTATTATTACTTGTTGAAACAGTTTTATTTAACATTTGAATGCGGTTACTTTTCAATGCTAATTCAACAAAAGAGCTTAAAGCTTTGCAGTCACAACATCGCATCGATAATGAAACATTTGCAGCAAACACAGATAACATTTTTATCGTTTCACTTGTATGTATTGCACAATTAAAGCCGACACACATTGATAGATACTACAACTCCAAAGTCTCACTTACAAAATAACGCAGTCATTATTTAAACGCATCGAGTAACTGACACATACCTACTTATTCCAAACAAAACTAATAAGATAACCGCTACTCACGTGGGCTTCCATTACTGATTTACTTCCGGTTTCCCAGGCAGGTGAGTCGGTGTCGGTGTTCGGTGGTTAGAAGAACATGGTTACTACAAGTTCAACATTTTTGGCAATGACATAAATCCATACATGTAAACAGTTTTGTTTTGTTTTGTATTGTGTATCATGGTGACACCTATAACCACTGACATGACAAATTTGTTAGTCTCATTTTATTCGCTGTCTGAACTTGGGTCGTCGGTGTTGTCTTGTTGTTGATGTGCAAACCTATGCATGTATCCATTTTACTGCTTTCAATTAATTTTTTAGTCAACCGTTCGTTAAGTCATTTCAGGCTCAAGTACTTGAACATATTTGTAAGCTGCTTTTATATTTAAATTATGCTTTTGCTTCTTATGGACTCAACAAAACGTCATCGATTAAGCTTGTGTTGAATTTTGTTTTAACGGTAGAGTGAGAATGGTTTTTGTATATCACATATCAGAAAGCTTTCAGTTGAGACCCCAGCCCAGACGTTTAATTAATTTTTCCCCTTATTCCGTCTTTGTTAGCCATTTAATATGAAACGACAGTATTCACGAGCTTGACAGTACGACAGTGGCGATTGTAGTGGACCTCCTCACCTACCGACGACGCGACCAGCGACGCGACAACAGAAAGCGCTAACAACCTATAGGTGTATTATCTTTTAAACACCATCTCTCGCGCGTGCGACAATAAAGCAAAGTGATAGTTTCGCAAGTCTTTCCATCTAAATCGCTTACCGGTCTACTAATCTGATGCCTTGTAATTGTTATTAAAGTAAACGAATACGGGATAGAAAGAAAGTGCATATGCGCTACCCCTAAGTAAGATGGTGCTTTAGGCTATTTGCAAATTACTTAGTTAAACCAGAAGTACTTAGAAGTGTGACCAGGACGGGCTTCGTATCTAATTCGTTTTGTTAAGCTAGAAACTTCGAAACACTTTTTACTTTTTAAATTCGAGCTCTGTTCAGTGAAATAAATGTTTTTTTTTATAATTCAAGTACCTACTCCGCTACTGTCAGCTGTTTCGTGCGTGTGTCGAGTGTGTGTTTACATCTGCTGATAGCGCTGTACATTTGTAGTGTAGTTTGCTCTCACAAGTCAAGGTCCATTGGTGAACTCCAAGGCCAGTGTATTTCAACACCTGCAATAGCATATTTTTTTATTAGTGGTGGGAAAAAAAAAAATAAATGCCATACCTTTTGGCATCCAAATCGAAATGTGGCTCAATTTGTGTATACACTTACCTACTTTTTTTTTGTTTGCGGTCTTAAATGATTCATTAACTTTCTTGGTCAGTTGATTGTGAACGCAGTCAAAAAGGTTGAAATTGAAGTGTTTTGATTACCGTATGCCGAGTAATGCCTGCTGACTAACGAATGTAGGTGGGTTTCGGCATGCGGCATGACATAGAGAAAATTAGAGTTGTATTGTTGTTCAATTACCCGAAGATAGTTTGGATATTTTTCTTATGGCCATTGTCCATGGGGACAAGAATTTAAATCACGATTTTGCTTGTGCGTTGTATATTGAATGTGAAGATTAAAAGAAATGCTATGTCACGGTTAAAAATACGTATGAAAGAAGTAAGACTTAATTTTGCATCTAATTTTGTAGTGATTTGCAAATCCAGTTTCCTGTTGACGTTGGCAATCTATTTTTTTTAATTTTTTGTTTGTTTTGTCTTTATTGCTTCCCAAGACTGAGCTGTAATAATGAATGGTGAGAAAGAGGTGTGTTCCGAACTCTTGCATACCAACCTACTTGTGTGGAAGATTAATCTTTTGATTAAATTGGTACCTTAACCCAATTTGATGGTTGCAGTCAACCGCGTTCAAACTTCAAGTTTTCATATAAATTACCTTAGATTGATGTTCGTGGGATTAAATACCAAATGTTCAAACAAAAATTAATTAGGTACTTGCGGAGAACAAACACTTTTGGAATGACTCTTTTTCAATGAAATTCCTTTATTTTATTTTTATTTTTCACATTCGCCAATTTCGTGTTTTCAAAAATGAAATGCCATCTACTCGAAGGTTTAAGGCCACTTACGGAACATTTTGCTTCGACAAATTCAGTTGAAAGTAATGCACTGGGCCCAAGGACTCTTATTATAAATGAATAAATAAATAGGGTGGCGCAACAGAGCGAGGAGTCCCAGGGCCAACCTCATTTCTCACAACCATACCTTGTGAGGGAGTGGAGGGACCTACAAGTTTCTGCCGGTTCCGAACTGCTAATCGAGAAAGCGCTTTTCATGGCAATGAATTTATCATCGGAGGACTTGCCAATTTTCGAACCACGAACCTCTGGGTTAACACGCAGACATGCTAGCCATCACTCCACGGGTACCACAAGGACTCTTTATTGTGTTACCCTTTTTATTTCTTTCTTTAATTGTTCCAGTATAACAGCATCACTTTTTTTTACACAGGTTGACGTCCCTAATAAATCGTAGCGTATATGGCCATCATAAAAGTGTGCCGTTCATAAAAAAAGACAGAAAAAAAAACTTTGTAATAAAATATGTGCTCTTTTTCTACTGCCTGTGGTTCTTGTAGAGTAATTATTATCATGCAAGGGGGGGGGGGGGGTTTCAGGGGTTCAAATCAACCCCTGCATAATGGTTCTCTAAAAGGATTCTCACTCTAACCTGGAAGCTGATCTAGAGCGTGAAAAAATGGGCATAATTTATGATCTTTTTGTGACTCAATAAAAAGATCAAATCGAAAATCTGTGAAAAAGGTTTTAGAATTTAGGTTTTAATATACAAATACAAATTTTTTCGTGTCGATTAAATTCAAAATGGCGGCTGTTCAGCATTTCTTCGGAGGCGCCTTACTTTTTAGACTGGTCCATGGTCGAAGATGTAACCTCCTTCATTTTGGTCCTGGGACAAAACCCCGAATATATAACAACAGCAAGAGACGTACGTAGGATTTTTTCGATATTTTGTTTTTTCACGAAATGGTTTGAACAAAACATTAAAATTTTCACTATAAAAAACGACAAAATTGTTGATTAAAAAAAGCTATGCAATATAAAAAAACCTACGTACGTCTCCGGAGAAAGGTATTTTGAATGTACTGTCAAAATTTCATATAGATCGATGAAGATTTGCTCGAGTTATGTCTTCGGCCAGTTCAAAAAATGGGCACGACTGGGTCGCACGAACTTGCGATTGTGTTCTAAATACGATATCAAAATCTAAAGGCTGAGTTAAAGGTTTTGGTATTAGCTCTTCATAATATATTTTGTGGTACAGGGTTGCCAACTACACATTAATTATGGAAATTGAATTAAATCACGCAAAATAATGAAAAAATTAAATTAAATATTCCAAAGGTTTCAAGCAAAAATCTAAAAACGCCATTCTTTTGCAATTGCTAATACATATGCATGATAAAAAATTTATCAAAATCGTTGGACCAGTTTTTTCAAAAAAACGGTTTTTTATTTTTCACTTTTTTTGAAAAACTGTTTTTTAAAATTCAAGTATGCAAAGTTCTAGATCTTGCTAGAAGTTGTTTTGACAAAAAATTAAAAAAAATCAAAGTTAAAGTTTTGAAGTTACATATTTCCAAAAATCAAAATTTTTTTAAAAAATTTATAAAAATTTTCAAAACTAAGTTTTTTTAAATATTGGTATGCAGTCTTTCTAAAACAGCCTACTATTTTTTAAATCCAAAATTTCGTCAAGATCGTGTCAGCCATTAACGAGAAAGTCGGTTTTGAAGAAAACGGTACTATGGGAGGTACCGTTTTTAGACTTTTTCTAAAAAAATTTTTTTACATCATAAGAAAAACAATCTAAAATTAATACTACACAGAAAATCTTATCGAAATCGTTGGAGCCGTTTTCTAAAAAATAAGTATTATCATATCGGTTGTATGGCAGGTACCGTTATTTCAAGACCTAGAGACCCAATTCCAAAAACTCCTCTGTAGGATGCCAAACAAACCCTAACTGCAAATTTTGAAGAAAATCGGTCAACCGGTTCAGGCTGTAGATCCATATACAGACAGACAGACAGACAGAATTGCAGGACCCACTTTTTCGTATTCTCTATCATCGTAATGTCATGTTTAATTGTTATCTCAAAATTTTTTTTCTGCACGATTGCAAGACTTGCCTTATAGTACCTATAATCGCAAGTAAAAAAGTGATTTCGAGATAAGTACTATAAAATCATTTGGCATACCTGTGGGGCGCTACCGCAGAATGGAAAGTTTGGGCATTTAGACACTTTTGCCGGCATCCATCCTTTGGTATGTCATTTTTAAGCCCTTAAAGTACCTTTTAAGACAAAAAAAATTTCGGTTTCTTCAAAATTCTATAGACCAGCTTCCCCTTAAGAGAATTTTTTCCATTGTGGGTCACATAAGACTATTTCTGGGATTCGCTTTGTTTTACAAAGATTAAAACCAGAGTGTATCTAATAATGAGTGGGTATTTGTACGATGCCCAAGTGTATATTCGTAAAGAATGTGCTTTAGCTCTGTATGTACATTGTTGTGCACACTCTCTGAACCTTACTATTGCTGACTCGTCTTCACAAGCAGATGTGCGAAATTGCGTTGGGATCCTGCAGTCTGTTGGTACCTGCTTTAGATATTCTGCTCAACGCACTGCTGTTTTGAATGGTAAAATTCGGGACCTATTACCGGCTGGCAATCAAAAAAACCTGCTGGCAATGTGTGAAACACAGTGGGTTCACAAGCATGAAGCCATAATGAGATTTAAGGAAATTTATCCAGCTATTGTCAATTCACTCGAAGGACTCCAAACTAGCCACAATAAAGAAGCATCGCAGCAAGCTGTTCAAATGCTAAGCACACTTCGATCTTCGAATAATTTTATGTGCCTAGTGATTCTTCAAAAAGTCATGAGCTTTACATTTTCGCTATCAAAACAACTGCAAACAGTTAACACCGATAACAGCATTCAGTCACTCGAATAAAGTTATTAATGCTTTGCAACTTTTGAGAAACAAAGTTGACAAAGAGTGGTCATCTATATGAAGAAGCAAAGGTGATGCTCGACGAAAATGGTGGTATACTGCAAATGCCACCTATCGTTGGAAGGCAACTTAATCGCTCTAACACTTCTGCGTCAAAATAAATGTATTCGTCCCATTTCTAGAGCACACAATTCACCAATTGCGAAACACCGTAAAGTATAATTGCCATCATCTGGTGTGCTACCTTCAAATTTTGCAGTCAGTTCTGAAATTGAAGACGCAATTTTTATGTATTCGGCAGGGCAGTGCTACCCGAAAGAAGTACATCCGTCGTCAAAGCAGAACTTTAAGTGTGGAAAGCAGCTATGACTATCTCCTCCCCTAGTCCAAAATCTGCTATTGAATGCTTGGATAAGTGCGATAAAACATTATGTCCAATTATTTACACGTTGCTACAGATATTGGGTACCATACCTGTTTTCACTGCTACACCAGAAAGGACTTGTTCAAGCCTACGGAGACTTAAAAACTGCTTGCGGAACACAACGAGAGAAAACAGACTGAACGGCTTGGCTCTTATGAATATTCACTATGGGATAGATATTGACGAAGATGAAGTAGTGGATATATTTAAAAACAAAAACAGAAGATTGATTATATAATGCATATGTTATCAAATGAACCTTCTTTTTTTCATATAATATAGACGTTATTTATTTCATCCACTTCCATTAGTTTTATTTTCTTAAAAAAGATATAATTTGGGTTAGCAGACAGATAGCCAGCAACGAAAATACTTCGTTGATAACACAAATTATTTGCAATGCTTCATTACTACTTATGATTACTTTTTCGGAAGTCTGTCTAACTGGTAGGTGATATTTTTACAATACTAGTAGACATAGATTGTGAAGATACGAAAAGTTTATGAAAAATTTCTAATTAACATGATCTTTCCTTTTCTAGATAACTTAAACATTCTATTCAAATGTATGTGGGAATCTTAATAGAGCAAAATTTTATTCTTCAAGTTCAGGGCTACAGTCATTTATCGGACAGTGACATACTTAAGAGATCGCATAAAAAACACAATAAACACAAATTGGTGAAGGTATCTATAGCCACTTGTATTTGTTTGGTTCGTGTAACATGAATTCTTTTTAAACGCGTTTTCGATATCGCTGAATAAAATTAATGTATATATCCTAAGCAAAATGGAACACATTAATCTAATATAACAGTACAAATTACCTACGTCTATACAAATTCATTATATACATATGTATATCGCGATCCTTTGTTTCTGAATAAACAATTTAAACAAAAAACCCAGATGCTTAGGTTCGGAATGTTAATGCTTTGTTAGCTTAGTCTAGTTTCTTGAAGCGACAAAAGTTGAATGTAAGCTCGATTTTCTATTTGTTTTAATAAAATGCAATACTATTAAAGGTTTTCAATTAGTATGCTTTATTAGAATATGTGCCATGAATAGTTTTCATAACCATTTGGGTCATTTTTCTCTAAATCGTTATTGGATGGTTAGTGTAATTGAGACTGGTAAGGAGGACATTCAACTGAGTATTGAGACTTTTAGGTCAGCATTGATTTGTTTTATTGTTCAGTGGTAAAGTACATTCTTGAGCTGATTATTAGATTGCTGAGTTACGTCAAAAACGCACCTTTTATTGCACTGCGCTACAATTTTCTGCCTGTTTTGAACTGCTAATCGAGAAAGCTCTTTTCATGGCAATGAATTTTACTATCGGAGGACTTGCCGCGAACGGTAATACCCGTGGAATCAATTCTTTGTCTGTATTGTGATTTTAACCACGAACCTCCAGCGTAATCGCGATGGGCTTAATAGGAGGATGACTATAGTAGACTTTTTACTACAACTTATTCAATTTTCCACGCTTTTTTGCTCATCATTTATCTCCCGGTAGATACAATAAATTCTTGCGAGGTCTTGACAGCTCCACAACAATAAAAATATTCGCAAAAAAAAAACGAGAAAAATATATAAAATATAAATTAATTTCTTATTTACATTACTTTACTTGAATTTGACTGTCACTTTTTCTTAACAGCTGATAACACTCTACACATATATTTTCCGCTATGGTTTCATTCAAGATTTCGTCGTAGCTGTGGAACCCAACGAAAAATTTCGTTTCGCATCAGCAGCGTACTAGGTTTAGTTATTAAAAACGTACTTAGAAGCAAATGGGAGACAACCGAAACTCAAAATGGAAGAACTCAAATTCGATTTTACTTTAATTCTTAGTTGAGCCCCTGGTTGCACTTTGTGTACTGATCGAAGTGAAACTAAAACTAACTGAAACTAAGCATTCTGGTATTTTATGGGTGCACAGTATGAAGTGCATGTATTTGCTTATTTGTGTAAGGTGCCGTACTAACCGTATTCCAACTCGTCTATTTGATCCCTTAACGAGAAAGCGTTCTTCATGGCTATGTAATTATTTTTGGAGGACTTGTCAATCCCTCCCAAAAAGGGAAACTCTTGATAAAATATTGTATTTTACTGATATTCTTTACACTTAGTGAGCAAACATGCTTAACATTACGCCACGGAAACCCCTATGAATTTTTTTGAATCATTTCTTTGATCATTTGAATTGGTTTTTAATTCAGAAAACAACGTTTCTTTACCATTTTTTTTTTTAAAGCTAAGCTTAAAATTGAAAGCTATTAGATAGATTGTACGATGTTCAGAACAACAAATGGTTTGTTGATACATTTATTTGTATCATAAATTGGTAAAGATATTTGAATTCCAAAACTTTTTGATTTTATAGGCCAGTTATAGCTAACTTTTGTTTTCATCATTAAAAATTTTATTTTCTGATTTAAAAGCCATTTAGAAAATTACATTTGCTGTGCTTGGTATCATAACAAATCTTATGAGCTGTAGAATTTTTTTTACTTAAAAAAAACTTTATTTAACTCAGAACTTTTCCTTTATTTCATTTTTACTTTTTTAAGGTTGAAATCGTTTTCAATGAACAGCTGATTCTTGATCTTTAATTTGGAACAAAATCGTTCCACTGAATGCATTCCATTTTCTTTGTGTTTCCACCTGTCAATTTTGAGTTCAATAGACAACTTCAATATCAAATGTTTGTAGACTGTCTGTTTTTTCTTCCGATTTATGCGGGGAATTTGGTTTTTTTGTCGTTTCTCGTTTAAAATTTTTTTGATATAGAAAAATGGAGCCACAACAAACAAAAGTGTTAAAAAATCGAACTTCCATACACAATCTTTTCATCTTCATGCAATGACAGATGTTTCCAATGACAGATAATTTTCAATGTTAGCTATAACCAACTTGTCAAAAAACTTCCACTGATTTGCTTCAATGAAGAAAACAAATGATAGCTATAACTGGCCCCTTATTCGATGTGGTAATGACAGTAAAAAGGCGAAACTGAAATGTTATTTAAATTTTTGTCTCGATTATTACATTCTGACTATTGTTTTGAAAACAAACTTCTTCAAGACGAAGGCGACTCATAAAAATATGATGATTGTAACGAGGAAATTTTAAAAATCACTTCACCACTTGAATGCTAGACTATTTTATCTATTTACCATTTCTTTTATAGACAAAATCCCTTATGGATGAGATCTTGAGTTTTTTTTTTGTTCTGTTATGTAATTTACATAATACATAATTACACAACAAATTTTTTTATTTAAAAATAAGCCGTAAGTGTTTACAGTTCCTTACTCCCTCTTCAAAGACAAATTTAAATATTTCCATGCAACTTTTTGATTAAAAACAATCAATAGATCTTCAAATAGTACTTCAACTCAACTAAATTCCTGCCCCATACGTCATTCAATTAACGCAACGTCACGCGACAAGTGCCAACCATGCCTTAGGTTTGCATTCATGTTAGTTTGATTGAAAACATTCATTGTTCAATAATAAAAGCACAAAATTGGAGCCAGCCAACCTACCACGTCGTGTCGCGTTTTGTTTGAGTAAAACGAATTGTAATAGAGTCGATGCCACATTGTTATCTTAATGATTATGTTACTCTTAAGTAAACAAATGTTTAATTTTGTTTTGTCATCTTTACACGAAGTGATAAATTTCAACTAAACGCTATGGTGCCTTTCCCACGTCATTGTTGTCATTTTGCTTTTCGCGTATAAGGTGTAAGCTTGTTAAGTGACATGAAAAAAAGTAAATCTGCTCAAAAACAATTAACTTTGAGTGAACATTTGCCTACAAACTCGTTAGTGTCTAAATAATGATTGTTAAGATGTTTATTGTGGCCTTGAAAGTGCTTTTCAGTTATTATCACATTATGACATTTGATCTGTCAACTCCGTGGGCTTAGGGTTCAAAGATCAGCTGGGTAATTTGAAATTAAGTTTATAAAAATATGAGAGGGGTTGTATATTGTTATCAAGCAATTGTTCGAGTCTCCGGGGTAGCAAATTAATAAATCGAAAGATAATAACCGAAGCTGATTGATTTAGAACGCAGTTAGGTAAACTCGTGCATTTACTTTGGTATTTCGGGTTCAACTAGGTATAATAAATAGTTTATAAGATAAATCGGCTTAGAAACAAATATTCTTATTGTGAGTATCGAACCCAACGTTTGACTTAACGCAAAAGATCTAGAGTGAACTTCGTTTATAGCAATATTACAGATTTGACGAAGAAGTTATTTAACATTAAAATAAAAGACGGTTTTGATAATAATCCTGTAAACGAAGTTCGACTCACTTCAAACAACAAAGGCTTTAAGCTTAATTATAATGAAGACACTTTTCATGCAAAATGTTGGAAAAAGTTTCCATCAACTCGGTCGAACTACACTACACACGCTATGAGAATTGTAACCACGAAGAGATCACAGCTCTCCCACTTGTGTAATCCGGAAATGAAACACCTCCATATGCACGCCGCGATATAAATATTAATCGAAATACACCGTTCCTATTTTTAGGTCTAACTAGCCATGATTTAGGCTAACACCTTAAAAATGCAATAAAACATTAAAAGGACAAAAATAATTCACATCAACGCGTTTGTGTATACTAAAAAAAAACTTACTGAGTCCTTAAAACAAAGGACTTCAATAAAATTAACTCAACATCATCAAAACACACACATACTTGGAATAATGAGTGTGTTTAACGAAGAACAGAAGGCAGACGAAAATATCTCTAAATATATGTTAGATGGTAAGTTTATTGATACTTTCTTTTTTTTTAATAGTGTTTTTTATTTTTCTAATCAACGTTCACGGGCGTGTTCATTAAATTTGCTAATGACATGCCTGAGAATTCGATTACTCAAGAGTCGAATTATTATCAGTTGATAAAATTCTTATTTATACTATAATCGGTTCTTGATTAATATTGAGTCCAAAAAAGTACAGGCTAACCAAAAAAAATAATGCGGGATTGAACCTCGGTTTGCTCGTTCACATGGGATTGAGCTTCGTTAAAATTTATCTTTGCTTAAAAAATTCTAATACGTCTTTAAAAGTGATTTTGGCATTCAAGTCTTAAGAGTCATTCAAAGAACTAAGACTAAAGGATGTTTAAAATTTTTTCATAATTACGGCATTTTTTGGTTTACAAAAACCAAACAATTTCATATTTTCAATTTAATGAAAAAATTTTTTTTTTATTTAAATTAACAATCCAATACAATGAAAATAATTATTTTACACTACATCTATGGTATATAATTTTTGTTTGAAACACAATAAGACTTCAAGCTCTTCACGTGCGAGTGCTTCGTGTTTCCTTTGAATTTACATTGTGATTTTGTTGTTGTTTTTACTGTCGAAGATAGCAAAAGTTTTGTTTTGAGTTGGAGTCACATTACGTTGCCTTGTACACGAACCAACGTAACATTTAAGTTAAAACGACATTGTGATAAGATGTACTGATTTACTATGATTGAACTCATTAATGTCAGGCGAAACCGAAGACCGAAGCAAATGCGGCATAGTGATTCAGGCTTTAGAAAGAATCGATGCTGTTTCGTTTTCATTCGTTGGGAGCGTACATCGTACCGGTTGTTTCAAAAATGTGAATGAATGAGAACGGCCGATGTTAGAACCTGACAAATACCTCAAACAATTTCTTACTTAATTGATTAACATTTGGATGAAGTCATGAATTCCGGCCCTCGACTCCAAAATTCCCATCGAGAAAAAAAACCTCCTATGAACTGTGTGTAAGTGACCAGTTATAGCGATCAGATAAAACATCACGAAAAGCTGAAAAAAAAATTAAAACATGAATTTTTTTCTGATGGTTGCTTTTATTTTTTTTTTTTATAGTTTACGCGCACATCAAGGGGTTATGATACCCTTATTAGGTTGTAAGACACAGTGCGAGTACATAGGAAAATAGGAGGGTATTTAAAATTAGACACCGATGCACGTTGCTTTTTGAATCGTAATGCAGGGGAAAAACAGAGTCAGGTAGAGCATTCCACATTCGGGTGGTGCGACTAAAAAATGAATCTCTATACTTGACTGTACGCTAGGAATGCTGATCAGTTTTACCTTGAGCCCAACTGATCAGCATTCCTAGCGAGGCGAGTGTTGCGGTTAAATTGTTTCAGGGGAATAATTCGGCTGGCTATTTCACTTGCTATTTCACTATTGTGGTACCCGTGGTGTGATGGATAGCATGTCCGCCTGTTAATCCAGAGGTTCGAGGTTCGAATCACAGCATTGGCAAAAATGTTTTTCTACGGGTATTGCCTTTCGCGAGGAATTGGCAAGTCCTCCGTTAGTATTCATTGCCATGAAAAGCGCTTTCTCGATTAGCCGTTCGGAACCGGCAGAAAATTGTAGGTCCCCTCCATTCCCTCACAAGGGATGGTTGTGAGAAATGCGCTAGGCCCAGGGACTCCTTGCTCTGTTGCGCCACCCTATTTATTTTTTTATTTTTTTATTTCACTAGAGCACTGTTTGTAGAAAAAGCGATAAAAGACAGGTGACTTTTCGACGATGTTCAAGAGAATCAATCGATTCTGCTATTGAACTATCACCTATCAATCTTAACGCTCTATTTTGTACCCTATCAAGTAGGTGCAAAGATGTTAGTGGAGCACCTGACCAGATATGGGAGTTATACTCCAGTTTAGGGCGGATGAAGGCCTCATAAATTGTAGCCAGATCAGAAGGGGTGAAGAACTTCCTGCATCGTCTCAAGAAGCCTAAGCATTTAGCAGGGTTTTTGGCGACTTCAAATATGTGGTCATTCCAACGAAGATAATCGTTTACACACATACCAAGTACTGACAGCTTTTCGGTTTCTTCGATGCAGGTACCATTCATGGATAATGGCAATGGGGGAATGTTTAGCTTCAACGACAAGAGACAGCATTGAGTTTTCGAAGCATTGAGTCAGAATTCAATGAGCTAATGATACGCAACCGTTCCAGTTCCACATCCGAAGAGCAGGTTGAGAGGATTAGAAGTTTCAGACAAGAGATCATTTATGAAAATGAGGAAGAGAGTCGGAGACAAAACGGAGCCCTGGGGCACACCAGCATTTATGAAGTGGGTATCAGACTTGAAGCCATCCAATACAACTTGTATTGAACGGTCGGAAAGGTAGTTTCTAATCCAACGAAGAAGAGACTCATCGATACCAAAAACACGCATTTTCGATAAAAGAGCCTGATGCCAAACTCTATCAAATGCTTTAGAAATATTAATCGCAAAAATTTTACTTTCTCCAAAACAATGTAAAGATTGATTCCACTTTTCGGTGAGATAGACCATCAAATCAACAGTGGACCGTTTGCTACGAAAGCCGTACTGACGGTCATTAAGAAGCTTTCGTTCTGTAAGATATTTCATAAGTTGACGATTTATCAACGTTTCCATGACCTTGGAAAGAAGGGACGTTAGTGCAATTGGACGGTAATTGGAAGGGGAAGAAGATTCGCCATTTTTAGGGACCGGCTGGACAAATGCAGTATTCCATCTGCTCGGGAAAATCCCAGCAGAATAGGAAAGATGGAAAAGTTTACGCAGTGGTTTTGCCAGCGTAGAAGAACACCTCTTCAGAATAACGGCGGGGATACCATCTGGACCAGCGGATTTATGTATGTTGAGATCTTTAAGGACTCTCGCAACCGAGCGAGTTCGAAAAAATATCTGCTTCATCAAAGAATTTGCAGACTCGAGCTCAGGTGGAGCCAATATGCTATGAGGAAGTGTCGAGTTGGCAGCAAATTGAGCTGCCAGCAAATTGGCTTTGTCGATGGAGCTGACATACGGAGAGTCATTGAAGGCGAGCGTTGGGACCGATGACGTGGTCGAGTTCTTAATGTTCTTCACAAAAGACCAAAAGTTTTTACTTCCTTTTGGACACAATAGTATTTTTTGCCTTACTTTTTGGTCATGTAAAAACTTAGCCCTTTGTATCTGAGCATTACAGCTATTTCTGGCCCGTTTGAACAAATTTCGGTTTTCTACAGTGGGGTTATCTTTAAATTTGCGAAAACTACTTTCTCGATCCCTAATCGCCTCTTTACAGCTTAAATAAAACCACAAACTTTCTTTGGGGATGATACTTTTTGTTCTATGAGGAACAAAATTTCTCATGCCGTTGAGAATTACGTTAGATATCATATCAGCTGATGCATCAACGTTTCCGTCGAGAAAGCACAATGACCAATTAAAATTTTGAAAGAAATTATTCAGGCCATCCCTATTGGCTTTCTCATATTGCCAGACAGTTCTTTTGGGGACTTTATCTTTTTTTTACCAATGGTCCGATTTGCCTAAAGGAGATGATTTTCATGCTTATAGCGAACAGGAAAAATATCCCAGTTGTCAGGCTCTCATCTCTTAGCGGCCTTAAACCAATTTTTCCTCACGAAATGCACACGAAATAAAATCAGCTGTGAGTCTGTCAGCGGAATACATACAAAATGGAACCCAAATAATCGGAACGATTTGTTCCACTTTTGCTGGAATTTCAGTGAACTGACACGAAAAATTAAGTTGCATGTTGCATCAGGAAGCTAGAAAGATACAATTTTTATAAAAAAAAAGTAAGTTCAATCAAACATTATCTTTTCAAAGCAAATTCTCTGATTCATCGATTCGTATGGCATTTGTTCTTCAATTAAAATGAAAAAAGAACATTTTTCATGATTGGTTAGCTATAACTGGCCTTCAAATGCCCAGAGTTTATAGAAACTAAAAACTCTGAAACAAACATAAATGTTCAAACTGTATATTTATTGAGCAATTAAAATTATAAGCTCAGTATAATTTTTTTTGCTAAATTAATGCTGTGTGAAATAAGATACGAGAGGTGTGGGTGTCGTGTGGGAATCGATTGTTAAACTTATATAAAACTGACATATTTTAAGAGGTTCTATAATTCTCGATGCTTCGAGTGCATTTCATTAAACTGATTTTCAAAATTCTTATCAGCAGCTAACAAGATTTGAAAAAGCCATCATACGCCCGAGTGACACGATGCAATAAATATACAACAAATATTCAGCAAATCTTCAAAAGACACTTGGCAGTATTGGACACCAAGTATTGTGGGATTCTTACCTCACTAAAAACTCTTCGTTATCAGAACCAATATATGAACGATCGACAACAGATTTTTCTTTCTCAATAATATAATCGCTTTAGGGGAAGCTTAAACTTTTAATGCTTCCCATGACTTTTAGACCATTAGCTCGTGTTGCTTGGTTCTTCTTAATCTCCGAACATTGCCTCTCGTATTTTATACGGACTCCATTTCAGAGTTGATATGACTATGCAGTCGCTGATTGTGTGATACAGCATGTTTTCTTACAACTTCTGTAACCATTTCTATTTGTAGGTCACGATGTAAATCGCTATTTCTTATATACCATGGTGCATTTACTATTCCACGAAGGACTTTGTTTTGGAACTTTTGGATGATTTCAGTATTTGTTTTCTTTGTACAGCCCATAATTGAATTCCATAGGTCCAAACAGGTACCCGTGGTGTGATGGATAGCATGTCCGCCTGTTAATCCAGAGGTTCGAGTTCGAATCCCAACAGAGGCAAAAATGTTTTTTCCACGGGTATCGCCTTTCGCGAGGAATTGGCAAGTCCTCCGTTAGTATTCATTGCCATGAAAAGCGCTTTCTCAATTAGCCGTTCGGAACCGGCAGAAAATTGTAGGTCCCCTCCATTCCCTCACAAGGAATGGTTGTGAGAAATGCGCTAGGCCCAAGGACTCCTCGCTCTGTTGCGCCACCCTATTTATTTTTATTTTAGGTCCAAACAGGTCTAAGTTCTTGTTAATAAAGCATTATTTTATTTTCGACAGATAAGTCAGAATTTCTACCAAGTAACCAGTAAATTTTTCTATACTTCAAGTTGAGCTCTTCCCTTTTCTTTTTGATATGCTCTTTCCAGTTTAGCTTTGCATCCAAATTCATCCCAAGGTATTTGGCCGTGTTGGCGTAAGGTACAGCTTGATTATTTATTGATGAATATTTGAACGTAGCTTAACTTTTTATTTGTAAAGTTTATATGTGCAGATTTAGCTTCATTGAGCTTGATACGCCATTTTTTTGGTCCGATCACTAACGGTGTCGACGGCATTTTGCAATTTTTCAGCAGCCTTGACGACGCACTTACTGGATGCCAAAATTGCAGTATTATCTGCAAAAGTAGCCATAATGATGTTGTTATCCACTGGAATATCCCTTGTATATAGCAAATACAGGGTAGGTCCTAGGACGCTTCCTTGTGGAACACCGGCTTGTATTTTACTTAGCTTTGAATATTCTTGATCATACCGTAGTCTGAAGAGCCGGTTTGAGACATAAGATTTTAGTATTTCGTAGTACTGCCTGGGTAGGTCCCTTTGCAGTTTGTACGCTAGCCCCTTATGCCATACCTTGTCGAATGCTTGAGCAACATCTAAAAATATAGCCGAACATATGTACTTGTTTTTCTTCTAATGCTTTTTCAACTGCATCCGTTATTCTATGAACTTGGTCTGTCGAGGAATGTTTATTTCTAAATCCAAACTGATGATTTGGGATCAGACTTCTTTCTTCTATGACTTTGCTTAGTCTTTTCAGTAGCAGTTTTTCAAAGACTTTTGCCATTATTGGTATAAGCGATATTAATATGTTAGACGTCACTTCTGTTGATGGCTTACCTTTAAGGTAAACTCATGCAAAATAAACGTCTACATGAATAAAATCAAAATGAAAAGTTCAAGTGACCTTCACTCCTTATGCGTTTCGCCCAGGTACAAACAATGGGCTCATCAGTTAGATGTTCTTTGTACCTTTCTAAGACGCAATGTTTGGTCGTACCTGGGCGAAACGCATAAGGAGTGAAGGTCACTTGAACTTTTCATTTTGATTTTAAAAATCAATGCTCCGTAAAAAAATAATAAATTCTTTTATTATTTTTCTTTTTTTCGTCTACATGAATAGCTATATACTTCTAAACTCGGATATTGTTGGTAGAAATAAATAAATATTTTTACATAAAAGCTTGGAGTTAAGTCAGCGTTCTACCGATACTGCAATGTTTGCTCAATTGTTCCTATGAGTGCATTATATCAAGTTTGAGGAACGAAGGATTTATCTATGTGCACTTTTTGTAAATATGATGACTATTCACCAACTATGCGATGACAAGACAGTTAATAAAGTTGGCAACTTTTGACCATCAGTTATTAGCATACGCCTGCAAATGTTATATTTCTCCACTCAAAGTTCAACTCAATAACTCAACTTTCAAACGTCATAAGGTTTACACCATGATCCCTTATAACCTCGCACATCTAACATCCATAATCATCACTCATCGCCATCATATCACCCAACATTATAACTTCTTCAAATTATCCAATGCGCGCTATGTGTCATTTCCTCCTCCGGTCGCCAAAACAGGAAATCATTATAACTATACTTTAGAGCAACGAAATATCTCCAATCATTGCATAACATTACAATATTTTGCACACTAAAATGAGAAAATGTGTCCAAATGAAAGTGAATTTTGGTTTGCTCGATTCCGATTGTGTGAATATACCCATAAGCCGGGGTGTTACTTCTTTGTATCTTTTTGTTTGAAGGGGCAACAATATGCAAGACAGTTCATGATCATGGTATGTGTAGTACGTAATCGCAAAAGCGCATTCTGTCAATAATTTCCTTGCACACGGAACTGTGGGAATAATGCACCCACTTCGTCACATTCATGACAGCTACCTTGTCAGTGATGTGTAGGTACATTACACTCAGCGATGTGATGTCTGCCTTTAATATTAGGCATAATCACATACTCAAATTTATTATAATGCCACACTCCATTAGTATTTTTTATATGAGTGGCTTAATTTATTTTTAAACAGTTTTTCCTTGGCCACCAGAGAGTTGACACTTTGTGTGTGACATTTTCTTTTCATTAAATTCCGTACCTCAGTTTTGCACTTAAAGTTGATGGCAGATGGCTTGTTCATTTGGATAGTTTTCATAGAATTCGTGATTCTGCAAATTCATTATAACTTCCATTAAGTCGCGACATGTCATTTGATAGGCGCATAATAAAACGAGCAGTCTTCATTGTCTAATGTTATATCCCACGGAAGGAGCTTTGTCACTTCCACCCGTTCACGTTGATGTGTTATTGTTTCTCTTCTATGGAGGGTGAAATGACATTTATGCGTGCCAAACGGAGTTTTATTGTTTAAAAGCATTAAGAGAAATATTTTTCGCATGGGTTTTTCTTTTTTATTTCTACTGTAAAAACATCAACGCAAAACTGCTACGATGACAGCTGAGTTGGAGAAATGTAAGCAAAGAATGTCTTTCATCCGATTGTTCCGCTTGTTTGTTGTAGTCAGGCGAATTTATAAAAAAAAAAAGCATAGAAACGCCCGCAATGACCTCAATAAGAACTGCATGGACAATAACGTGCATTAATAAGATTTTTTTCGCAATAGACAAAGAAAGAAAGAGGATATGAAACGGAGCTGTCATCTCTTGTGACATTTGGTCAAGGTGAATTGAATTACATTTTATGTAGACATACCAGTCTGAGTAAATACGTACAGCACTCACACAGGAAGGTTATGGAAAACTTTGTGTGGTGCATTTAATTTCAAGTGTCTGTTCGTTTTGACATTTGATTCAGTTTTTGTTTTCCATCAAGCACCGTAATCGTCATGCAAATTAACTCAGCGCTTTATCTGGTCGACTGTCAACAACATCCAACATTGCAACAAGAGCACAGCGGTTTCTTGCATCAACACAGTTGTTCCCACGCCATTATCTGTTAAATAAAATTTCAATATTTCAAAATGCTCGGTGCTCCAAATTGTGCAATTGTGCGGCGGGATTTATAGATCTCCTCCGCCTTGGTCAATCAATGCGGTGGTTCTCATCGCTGACTGGCTGTTAAATTTTTGTTCCTACGCTTCAATATGCAGTTTGGTTCATGGCTTTGTCTCAACTACGCGAGCCAGCGAGAAACAATGTTATCCGGACTTCGAATCGAATTGCACGCTGGAACTGACATAATTTGCTATCGGTGGCTGCACTTACTGCCAAATTTAGTCAGCAGGTTCAGATGTCAGACAAGTTGGGAACACGATGAAGCTGCGATTCATCGTGACGCCGTTGCTGCGCCGGTGGTAGTATAGTAAGTAGTGTTAGGTTTGTTTTTCTTATACAACTACCAAAGCTAGAAATCGCTCTGAACTCTTGCACTTAACCTGACTTCTATTGGATTAATGTTGCATAGTGGATAAAGTTATAGAGAACTGTATTTGGTTTAAAAGCAGTGGCGACATGTCTTAGCGGCGAGAGAAAGAAAGGGGATTTGGAAGAAATAAGTGGATTAATTGGAGGAATAGCAACACTGCCGTTGAACTCAAGTCTCCCTCGTGAAAAGTGAAACCATGAGAAAAGAGGATATAGATGAGGCCTCAGAAAGTAAGTTGTGGGAGTGAATGTTTACCAAAGTGGGAGGTATGTGAAAATGTTGAAAGTTCCACAAAAGGAGATAGGTGGAGGTGGTTGAAAGTCTTCATCGTTTTATTTGCCAATATGAAAAGTTTTCCCGTAGAATTAGTTCCAAAAATTCCGGAAAACTATCTTTGAATACGTTCTCGATTTGAAAAGAAATATGTGTGAATAAGTTCGGAACACAAGTGTTTTAGTGAGATGCGATCAGAAGGATTGTGAAATCAATTTGCTTTAAAGAGCAATGGATCGATAATTGATACGTGATTGAAACAGCGCTATCAGTTTCTGCTTTAAGTCTCCCATTAAAAGCTTGTGGGAGCTTGGTCTGGACACCTCCAATTTCATTAGAAAACAAAACCTTCCTTCCATAATCGGTATGCTGTTGACATAGAGCACATATTTTAACAGTCACGGTTTTAAACGTCAACTAAACACCAGGGTGATTACGGGTTTTTATGACGTCTTCTTTTGGTTTTTTTAGAAAGTGTTAAATGCATTTTAAGCCCAACAAACATCTATTGGGAAGAATGATTCGTGAATTGATCTCTGGATTGGCGTCATATATGTAGCAATCGATAAGGTAGCCTTGGTAAGCAAAAACTTTTACATCTCCGAAACTGTCTCTCTGTATTAAGTTTATTTCTTTGATGACAACACAACCCTATTAAACACGTTTCAGGTGTCTCAAAAATCGATTAAAAGATTGTGAATATCGATCTGCCGCAAAACTTCGATCTTTTCTAAAATCACGAGTTTTGATGGGGCCGATCAGGTAGTTTGCAATGGGGTAAAGGTGTTCCGCCTTCAGTATAACCGAGATGACTTTATAAGCGGAGATAAGAAGGCTAAAGTCGCAATCACGAATTTTAGCTTGTCGGTAGTAGTAGCCTCGTATCTTCGTCGGTAAAGTAGCTTTTGGTGTGCGTATTCTAGTCTTTTTCTCATGGCATTTGCTCTGGGTCCTGTACCTCTGTTCTGTCTGTACTTTGATAACAAAGATTGAGAAACGACAGAAACCGGCAAACAATTAAAATTAATTCGTAGAATTTTATTCCAGTTTCCACGGTTTTCATCAAGGTGATAGTTACAAAACATGGGCACTTGGGTCATAGATATTCGCATACGTTCTTTAACTACTACGAGATACTATTACAAGTTTTCGTCTTAATTTTTTTTTTTTTTTTTTGCCTAACAAGCATCGTGATCTAGAAGGGATCACAGCTCTCTCACTTAACTGTCTCACACAATTAATCCGCATGTCTGCGTATTCTATGCCGTCTATGAGATACTGCTCTGAGTCTGTATTGAAAAGGTTGGACTAGATTTCCAACTATTTTTTGACTTTCACGGTCTAAGTCGCCAAAAATAACCAGGAGTCTGTTTTTCCAGAACATATTTTACTTTTTCTCGAGAATGTTGCAACAGGTATTTTTTATATTAAAATATGACCTTAATTTCTTTTTATGAAGTCTTAAAAATTGTTGCTAAGTATTTTTCTTTTCACAAAACCACATACAATCCCATAGATTCCGCTCCTTTTGGGACGCATTGTAGTACATATCACATTTTATAGATTTTGTCATCATCCCTTCACAAGTGTTGAAGTGTCTCTAATGTCTGTTTTAAGTTTTACTAGGGTCTCTATAGTTTTACTGTTGTGTTTATATCCCAACACATTGGATTCATCTGCATAACTACTTAGGTACTGATAATAGTTTTGTGTCAAAGGTAAAAGTTTAAAAAGACGTTCTAATGGCAAAACAGCAATTAAGCAAATAAAAAAAGACCCTCTAATGATCCTTTTCCAATTACACATTGAATAAAAAAAAAACAGACTTTCAAATCTGTGCAAATTAAAGGTTGAACCACTGAAAATTCTGAAACTGTCATTTATAACTATTCACTGCCTTTAATGATCATATTGTAGGTAACAAATGTTCAACTATTACAAGCCCAACAATATTGTAGAAAATTTCAATTAATTTTAAGGTTTTTCTTCTGGATGAAGAGATTCACTTTTTCAATCCAATTGGGTAATTCATCTTCTATTTCCATAAAAGAATCCAATTAAACGTCATCTTCACCTTCCTTTCAAATTTATTGTTGATGTTTTTGTTGTTGTTTTTTTTTTGTAACTCTTCTATTGGCAATTATGACTTGTGGCAATTATGACTCTTGGCCATACCACGTGAATTGTAATCATCTAACTCCAATCTTGAGATATGAATGAATAGATATTACCTCTCGGTCAAAGGAGGCCACATCACACAAACTCGCGCACTGCACTCACAGAGTTGAGCGGCATTCTTTGGTGTACCAATTATTAACTAAGAAAAGCAACAAGAAAAGTGCATCCTATCCTGAGCAAAAGAAAATGAAAAGCAAAACAAAACAAAAAAAAAAACAAAAAACAAGAAGAGGAAAAAACGCGCATTAACTTTCAAGATGACTGTCTTTTCTCACAAAGTCAGAGTTCAGTCATAGCGAGGCAACATAACCTCTTATTTTTTAAATTGCAAACTTTCGACTTTTGCCTAGATTTGATTTTTCTATTTACCATAAGGCACTGTTGTTTGAATAAACAAAAATCTTGTTATAGAAGTCAAATAGATAAAGCTAAAGGTGCATAATGGACTGGTTTTTTCAGCTGGAAAAACCTGAGTTGACAGCAAATTGTCAAAAAACATTTTTTAACGGAAACAGACCATTTTTGAAACTAGCAGCCCTCCTTTTCTGAACACAATAGTATTAATTACAGAGTAGATCACAGAGCACTCATCAATTGTTTTGTCAGTTGGTTTGATATCAATTTAAAAAAGATATCGTTTTTTGATATTTCTGGACTGTTAAAAATGTAGAAAGCGTCATTTAAAACTGCGGCAAGTAAACATTATTTGCCATTAGTGAAAACAACACTAAAATAGTGGAAATAATGAAACCGAATTATGGCCGGATATAGATGTTAGATGTTAATTCAAATGAATCACAGTTTTTGGATTTCACCCAGAAAAAATTGAGGGTGCTTAAGTTGACCTCTGCATTACCCACTCTGTGGAGTATATAAGAAAGTAAGCCACGGCCGGCGAGGCATTGTCGTTTAGCCTAGGAACTACATTTTGGACGTAAGACGTTGCTGTGAAGACCCGGTTGCCGTTTTATTATCCGTTAATTTGAAATCAATTCATGTAAGAGAGACTTTTTTACTGGATATTACACTAAAAACAAAAAAAAAATAAAGAAACTAAATTGGAGCCTGGTATAGTCGCCCTATTAAAAAAGACGCCATCTTTGACTTTCTCATGATTGTTTTTCAAGCAAAGGGCTATGAAATGACTAGTAGATCTGTCAAAATATTTACAAAGCACGTCGATTTTATTGCTTGGCTGTAAAACAAAGCTGCTGTTGAATACCAAAGTAAAAGAAGTGCAAATTGAGTACTTCCCCAGCATACTGCATTACTGTACAACTTTTTTGACATTTCACAGCATTGTCTTAGCAATATTTTTCAAAGCCAGCTATAAAAATAAACCAATGCAATGGTTTGGAAAAATAAATAGAAATGACATGAAAAACATTGTTCTCGACAGCGAAAACGACGTTCACTACTTCACCTTTTGACAGCATATCTTTGACAACGTCACGCACCTACTGTTGCTGTGGCTTGACCAATGTGATCATGCAGATTAGTGATCAAGCTCATGTTGCAGACATTTTATTTGTTTTAAACCCCCAAGCATGTATCACCCATCATTGATTTGATTCCACTTCGAATTGTTCTGCATGTTACTAATCATTAAACGCATGGTTTGATTGGTGATAAATGACAGATGCCAATAAGCCTCAGCCAAAACTCTGGGCTTGGCTTGCATGCTGCATGGCTAGTGATCAAACCTAAGCACCTGCATAAAAAAACATTATTCTTCATTACCCAGTCATTAGCTCGAAATGAGTGCATTCAGCCTCCCACAATCAATAACCTCTTTAAATTGCAATTTTACTTTCTTTCTTGTGCTTTCCCAATTTTCTGCCAAACGAGGTAAGACCATGTATAAATGCATGTATACTGCTCTCTAGGTTTACTTATCTGCTGAAAAATTTCAAATCTCATTAGCTACACCAAACCCTTTGAAAGTCGATACTTCTTCTTGGCAATTACCGACTGCGACTACTACCTATTGTAAATGTGTCAAAGAAGGCCAAGTGTCAATTGTCTAAGCAGGTGATTGACACTTCCATTTGATGTTCAGTGCTCACTATTCAGGCATGGCTGGTTGCACTAACATTCCATGGAAGGAGTGAAACTGCCAAATATGCAATATTCAACGCACGCATTTGTATATTCCACCACACCCACAGCAAAAATGCAATTTTGTTCTCAAAGTTCCTGTCGCAAGTCTCACTCGCTTTCTTCTATTCCTTACATACAGATAGATATACACGCTGCGCTGGCTGCAGGTAAGGTACCCAGGTGTTGCTGCAATGCTGTGATACAACCGAAACTGCCAATGTGGAAATTCTTTCAATGAATTATCATCGCGTGCTCTGTACGCGCGCCAATTGGTATAGTGAAGTGAATGTTCAATTCAAGAAATAAAAAAGCTCAAAACGCCAACAAAAACGAGTCGAACGCCCAGTCTTTCTCTTAAAAATCCAACGTGTTGTTGTGTCTCTTCTGTGTTTTGTGCTCCACCAGCAGCTCCGTCCATAGCCATCACCATCACCTTAGCCACTACACTCATTCCTCCATTTTTACCATACCTCTGTTCACACTCGCGACTCAGGCTTTTTTCACCGTAGGTGTAGAATAGAAACTGAATTTTGCTTCGATATACAGCTTTTGTAGGTTCCCCTAGGTTGATGGTCCCCACAGTTGCAAGACTAGCAACAGTCTGACAGTTAACGTGCGGTTGGATACATCGGTATATTTTGATGCTGCAGCTGGCTTCATAGTTTTTATTTTTTGGTTTCGTGTGCATCTCTATAAGCGTACCCATTTTTCATCTTGTAGATTCTTCTCACTAAACAGGGAAGACGCAGGTTATCGCGGCGCCGCGCTTTCGTGGTCATTCGAAGATGCCTTCCTTTAAATGTTACCTGCTGAGCGCAAATAACAACTACTCTTAGACCACCGTCTTGTTGTTGTCAGGTTCTCGGTTCTTTTTTTTTTTTTTTGTTCTTTTTATAATCTCGTTGAAGGCAATTTTAGTGCATTGACTTTTAAATCGTTCGTTCTCTGGATGAGTGGACAGTAAAGTCGTCTTGGTGGATTTTCATTTTTCGCTCAGTTCTTACATTCGATTATTATGCAAATTTGAAAGAATTCACAGAGTTGTTGTGTTTAAAATGTGAGCAAAATAACGGTTTCATATAAATAATAATATTTGCGAGTGTGTTAATATTGTGTAAACAAAAAACATGAATTCGACACAAGACTTGAGCTTGGATGCCACTGATGGTAAACCACTTTCGTGTTTGTATTATTTGCGGGATAAGACTGTTCAAGAAAATAATCATATCAACAAGAGTATTCGCGATGCTGAAGGTCGTCATAATGAGACCACCATAAACGGTAAAATAAAAGACGAACAATTATCGAACAACAATCGTATTTGGGACTCAAAAAATTTTATCAAAAATACGCCGGCATCTTTGATGACAAATGTGAACAATTCATCAACACCGAACATTCTGTCCAGGTTAAATAGCTTGGATTGTTGGGATTATACAATCGAGTTGGAATGTCTTCAGGGGCCACAAGGTTGGTTTCTTTTCAAATATATTTTTTTTCATTATTTCTATGAACGAACAAGTTTGTTCCTATCTTCGCGTCGAAGAAAAAAAAAACTTTTGTCGGCTCAGTAATTTAAGCTACGACTTTGTTCTTGGTGTTCTTGGGAAAGTGGGAATGTTTGCACCCGATCTTATCATTTCTCGAAAGAAATTATGAACGGTCGACGGTGTAAATACATTTAAAATAGAGTTTGCCTACCGATTAAATCGGTGTTGTTGTTTTTTTTTCGAAAACAAACAAGATGTTTAGTAGTTTAATCGAGAATGTAAACTTGTAAACGAGTGTGTTGAACTTGTTAATTTCGTCGGGCAAAATGGGTACAGACTACAGACACAGGCACACTTCAAAGGTCATTGTTTTTGGAAAAAGCTGAGCTCATCCAAATAGAGTTTTTTTTTTAAATTAGAAGCTTATGTCGTTAGCTGACTGCGTGAGTTTTAATTTTTTTTTAATCAGTAATACCTCTGTATTTTGAGGCACACAATAATTAGGTAATTTTATGGATGACTGACGACGAAGTAATGGCTGTTCATAAAAAAAATATTGATGACTTAGACATCTTTTAATTTGAGCTTGGAAACACATAGCTTTTTATTCCAATTTTAATTACAAGACAAATACAGGAGTGTGTGGGTCATTGATACATGACAGTAAATAAAATAACAGCTGATTCCATACCGTCTGCAATCGCTGCATTTATACAGTTGATTTGTGCAAAGCTTGTTCTTTGAATGAAGAAACACAGGAAGATACCCTGCGTTTTAATTGCACACAAAAATGTAGCAAGGCTTTGATTCAGAGATTCCTGGTGTCCCAAAATGTTTTATTTATTTTCAATAACATATTAGGTTTGTAGGAACACTTTGGTTGCCGAAGCGTTGTCATGTTTTTTGAAAAAACCTCAGCTTGTCCCGAATAAACTGAGTATTTTTGAGCCCTGGTTTTGTTCTCAACTCTACCTAAAGTAAAAAATAAGTAGGGTGGTGCAGCAGAGCGGGGAATGGAAGGGATCTATAATTTTTTGTCGATTTCAAAGGGCTAATCGAGAAAGCGCTTTTCATGGCAATGAAATTACTATTCTTTTTCTTACTGCCAATTCCTCGCTGAAGGCGATACCCTTGGAGAATATTTTTTTGGGAAACGAAAATTGCAGTTTTTCGATAACTCATCTAGTTGTCAAGGAAACATGGGTCGATCATGGGTAAAGTTCAAGGATGCGAAGCTTTCATGCTTTAAACGAGTCCATGAAAAAAACATGAAGTTCTTACAGTTGTGTTGTTTATTTTTATCTTATCCAGGGGTTTCACATACAAAGTTTTTGTCAAAAAATTGCTGATAAGGCTCTGTGGAGGCTTTAGGGCAATTATTGGTTTTCATTATTGATCCCATCACCAAAACCATGAAATTGAAGTTTCAATGTTTTTAAATGAAAAGGTATTTCATTTGAATGAATTTAATGTTGTAGGACTTGCCAACTAATCGCGAAACGCGATACCCGTGAAAAAACGTTTTTGCTTCTGTTGGGATTCCAACCATGAACCTCCGGGTTAACAGGCAGACATGCTAATCATCGCGCCGCGGGTACCATACTTTAATTTATTTTAAGTATTTTAAATATTTTACCTCGCTTTTTACTCAAATTTTACAATTGAGCCAATAAGCTATAAATTGCCCACCCAAGTTGTTAACTACCACAGTTATTGCCTTAAATAAATAAATAGGTTGACACAACAAAACGGACAGTCCCAGGAGTTCACGACTTTTAGAGACCTACAATCTTAAGAGAGAAATTATTTTGTAAGGCCTTGAGGCTTGTGATGAAAACTGATACCCGTGATGTTTCTCAAATTGTAACCTTTCAACATTCAACATTTAGTTTTAGATGTGCTATTGTGCATATGAAATTCATATGCTATATATATATGTTAGGTTAATTTGAACAACATTCTCCTAAATTTGCATTGCAAAATACATATTCAAAATTTAGCGAGTGGAAGATGAGCTCCGAAGGTGCCTCAAAAAATGTTGTTTTGGGGTGTGCACCATAACTCGGAACAGAATCATCTGAAACAAAAAAATCAAAATGCGTTTGTTAAGGGGGGGTAACGTATTAAATTTTTTTGCTTTTTTTTAAATAAATGCCTAATATTTTAAGAATATTGTGTCAAAATTTCAAGTGGATTGGAGCAAAATTTACAAAGTTACGAATATTTTTATACCTGTCGGTATAGTGTTTTCTTTGTATTTTTTTAGTGTTTAAAAACTTTAAAGCGTTTTTCCCACAACTCACTTTCTAAGAGTCGGTGCCCCTCATAACTTCAAAAATAGTCCACAGATATTTTATTATATAAGAACACAAGATAGAAATTTTTAACACTATTTCTGTAAATAATTTACAAGGTAGTAACGAAGAGCTTTTTCAAATTTGTTGATAATTGTTATTTTCCCTTCAAAAAAGTTCCAAAAAAATGAATGATTAAAATTTCGAAAAACCCCCTCATCATTACCTGCTACCTGGTGAAAACTATTATCTAACGAATGAACTTTAACTTTTGATTCCCGATGATCCAGCACCAAGCTGTGAGGGCTGAGGGGCACCGCAACTCGCCATTTTTTCGAGGCACGTCCGAATAATTGCTGCCATTGCCGTATTTTTAACTATTTCTTTGTGAATATTTTACACAACATTCTTGAAATGTCGATTGGGAGCCAAAAACCCGATTTTCGGTAAAACAAAAAATAGACTAATTTGTTGTTAAAAAACTAGTAGTTAAAAAAAAAAAGGAAAAAGCTCCCGACAATACCTGGTGAATTATGTGAAGAAGTACTGTGCACAATTTTAAAGCGATTGGTCCTGTAGATTTTGAGTTATCGTGCACTTACTTAGGCCGGCCACTGACTACACAATATAACTGCGCAAACTGACTTGAGCAAAAATCAAATCGTTTTGATTTTTACACAGTTAACTGCACAAACAACCCCATTCACAACACAAATGAACTGCGCAAACTCCTATTTGCGCAGTTTTATTGTGTCGTCAATGGCCGGCCTTTCTTACTTACTTACTTAGGTGGGCATTACAGTTCGGGGTGAACCTTGACCTCAACCAAAATCCTTCTGAAACGACTTCGATTTCGGGCGAGCTCTCTCTAGTTTATCGTGCACACGAATGTCAAATATAACAAGTTTTAGAAAAACGGTTGGAGAAACGTGGAAGAGTTTGGTCGTTTAGCGGCATACAGAGGTCAACTGATGTGCAGACTAATGTGTATACTATATACACCATACCTCGAATATAAATAACAAGACCGGAACAGGTCCGTTTATGAAGAAATTTATTCGGGGTTGAAAACCCGGCAAGGAGCAATAGACGCGCAAATACTCATAACTTCGTCAATTTTACTCCGATCGACTTGAAATTTTTACACAATATTCTTGAGACATTATGTATTCGTTTAAGAAATTTAAAAGAACCAAATTCGATACCGTGTGGTACCCGTCGGGTAACGGTTAGCATGTCTGTATGTTCCATGGGAGGATGGAGGTTCGAATCTCAACAGACAACATAATATGTTTTGGATTGAAATCTCTTTCCGAATTCAACCAACACAATATTCAAATCCTGCTAGGCACAAAATTTCGCCAAAACCAAAACGATTTTACAGCTACGACAGGATTGATGTCGTCGACAGCTGCAAATGTATGAGAAAGTGGTGTCGTTCTTTTCGCGTCAGTGTCATATGTCGCTATGTAAACAGAAGTTTACCAGCTAAACTTGTCGCTGCCACAACTAAAGGGTGTGTTTTTCAGACATGTAGTTTTTAAGAAGAAATAAAAGGCATACAATTTAATGTTATAGCTAAGAATTTAGCTTTACTACACAGATAAGGGCTTACCATTATGTTTTGAAAATTATGAAAGTGGGTACCGCTGCTGGCTAGAATGAATTCCAGCAGAGAGGCTCACTTTTTTTGCAGCATTTGGGGTCGTATGATAGCAATAACGCGCCGGATATTCTCTTCTAAGGCGTCAATCGTCTAAAGCATATCTGCGTAAACAAGCGACTTCACACATAACCTCACAAAAATAGTCCAGTGGTGGTAAATCGCCGTTTTGTTACTGATAGGTTTGTTATATAAAATTCAACGATTTCGTTTCGAGGCAATTTACCCAACGTGGTGCCCATTGGTCGTGCGGCTTCAATTCTTCCACGATGAAGTGGCAAACCAATAACCAAACTGAGCATCAAAAAAAGTAACAACTGTCCAACAGACAAACTACGAAAAAAGTATTGCCAAATTGAAAACCACACGTCAAAAAAAATAAACACGCAAATAAGTTTTTTTTTATTGAAATCATCAACCACAGTGTTATTTATTGGCAATTAAATTAAAAATCCCACATTTTAAATGCGTCTTAAGACTTTCTACCACACCCTAAACATATTTGACTTTTTTCCGTTTTCCTATTAATTACGTTCTCTTTAAAGAAGCGAGGCAATACCTACTCATGCCTTACTCCCATTCAAATAAAAAAAAAATATTTCTTAGTAATAAAAGTAGAACACGCACTTCATCGTCTATCGTAAGACTTCCCTCGTTGTTCCTTATGTTAATGCAATTAAAATACTTTGAGCATTCGCCGCCAAAAGATTCTATATTTTTGTTTTCATGCACTTCTTTGTAATAAGAGTCGCAGGCAGAAATACAAAAGCAACTGTAATACAAAGATCAAACAAAAGCCTTCAAAATAGGCCTCAATACTACCTACATTAAAGCTTGCTTACAACCTGTCCATCATTTTTAAACACATTCATTGAATCAGAATCATTCAACATGAGCAAGCTATTTCGGTGGAATGGTTCTTTGATATCATGTATCCATTAGATATTTCAAAACCTACAACTGTTAACATGTTGTATCTCTTTACGTCATCATTACTTCATATTTCATTCTTAATGGATATGGTGGACTAAATGAAAAATTCTCTTTAAAGAAAATAAAAGCTGATGCTTTTTCGACTTATTATTCATTTGCTTTTTTCTATACCTTGGGTGTGTTCACTTAAAAAAAAGGAAAGAACAAACATGTAAAGAGTGTTTTCCCAGTACTTCTTTATCTTATTTATCATAAACTTTTTAACTTCAGTTTTACTGTCAATCAACCATCGCAGCAGTTTTGTTCGTTAACACCTTTTTCAGAAGGAGAAATTTCAACTAGGCAAACATCAAGTAACTCATAGAATTTCAATTTCTTTGAAAATCAAATTTAAAGTGAACAATTTCTTTAGATAAATAAACATCTCTTTTCATTTTTGCTTATTTCAAGCTTGGAGCCTTAACTAATGCTAACTAGACGAACAAATACTAAGCAGCTCTTTATGATTAATTGAAAGTTTCTTCAAATATCTTATATCCGAATGCTCGTTATCAACGCTTCTCAAAATACCGCGGATTAATTGAACTTAAGTCCATAACTCACACAAAGCAGATTAAAGACGGAAGTTTAAAATTTTTAGATATTCTGTTCAAAGTTAAGCACGCATTATTGTGGGTTTTATACCCAAAAGCCACTTAATTTATTTATCTGACTGCGGTTGATGGTATCTAACTTCACAGATATATAAATTATCGAATCGAATTCACAGTTTAGGCAGTCTTTCTTATACCTACCTTTCGGCTAGAAGTTGTCAAACAATAAATAAAGTCGCAGTCCTATAATTAAAGAAAGTGAAAGTAAAAAATGCATACTTTGTGCATTTTATGGATGCATAACTCACGCTTATTAAATTTTATTCGTAAATCAATTTATCCCCACACATGCCGTTATAAACCCTAAAGGCTTTATGGTTTGATAAACCTTTGACTTATGTGAATGCCAGGAAAGCAAAAATGTTTAATAGGTAAACATTCAAGAAATACCCTGAAAGGTTTTTGTTTTTATTGGAAAGTGTTATGAAGTCAATGAGGTTTGAGGTTCCGTGTCCATGTGGACTTAGATGTTTATAAAAAGAAGAGACTAATCTTTTTAATTAGACCCATAGGCGGCAAATAAAAACACTTCCAATTTTTTTCTATTACTAAATTTCGCATCTTTCTTTTTGCTTTCAAATCTCTACCAGCCACTTCGAGTAATTATTTAATTTGCAATGTTTTAATTACTTTTATAAACTTTCACGAACTTTAATTGAAAAACCGCCATAAAAGAGTTGGTTATTCACAAATCAGTTATTCCAACGAGGGATTCTGCCACTGAATCACTGAGTATTTTTTTTTTTTTTGATTTATAGCACTCAGTACCCAAAATTTTGTGATTTTTTTGTTCCGGACAAGTTCTTCAATTTTCTCAGTTAATAAATGTTAGAGCTTATAGAGTATATGTAGGTGTTTATGGTAAAGGTCCTTTTCCGATTTGATGGTGATTAGATTAGTGAAAACAAAAATTAAAAGCTGAAACACAGCTTTGTGTTTGCTCGTCCAAGCAACTTTTGTCAAGCTCACCAATTAGGGAATAGTTTGCGGACTTAACCTCAACCTTACCAAGAGAAAACTATTTTTGTTCACATTCAGAATGACACCCGTGGCGTGATGGTTAACATCTCTGCCTGTAAGCCGGGAGTTTCGTGCGGTTCAAACCTCAATAGAAGCAAAAATGTTTTTCCACGGGGAATTGGCAAGTCCTCCGTTAGTAAATTCATTGCCACGAAAAGCGTTTTCTCGATTAACTGTTCGGAGCCGGCAGAAAATCGTAGGTCCCCTCCATTCTCTCACAAGGCATTGTTGTGAGAAATGCTCTAGGCCCTGTGGCTCCTCCCTCTGTCGCGCCACCCTTTATATTTATTTATATCTATATATATAAAATAGGATGTATGTATGTATGTATGTATGTATGTATGTCCGGGGTAAACTCCTAAACCACCCAACGGATTTTTATGAAACTATCAGGGTAGACATAGTTTAGTCCAGAGATGGTTCCTGTCAAGGTTTGATCCCAATATTCCCACAGTAACGGGGTTGGGAACGGAAAACTAGAAACTACTCCACAGATTTCAAAAATTCTTTCAGCACTAGGGGTGCTACATTATTTCCCTTCATCAGTAACTTATACTATATTTCATCCTTATAATCCCACAGGAACAGAAACGGGAACGAGAACGGAAACGGAAACTTAGAAACTACTGGACAGATTTCAAAAATTCTTTCAGGACTGGGATGCCACATAATCCCTCAGAAACGTGGCGTGTATTTCATCCCTATTATCCCACGGGAACAGAAATGGGAACGAGAACGGGAACCTTAAAGTTAATTGACCGATTTCAAAAATTCTTTCAACTCTAGGATGTTACATTATCCCTCAGTGACATAGATTTATATTTCATTCACATATTTCCACTGGAACGGAAGATTCCAACAGGAATGGGTTGGGAACGGAAACTTAGGAACTACTGGACAGATTTCAAAGATTCTTTCAGCATTAGGATGTCATATAGTCCCACATCAAGAAAGATTATATTTCATCCCCACATTCCCACGGAAGAAGAAGAACGGGAACCTTAAAACTACAGACCCGAGCAAAGCCGGGCGGCTCAGCTAGTATATAATATGAACCCTCCTACTTTCAATTCAATACTCATTAATTTATCTTTCGGTGTGATTCACAATCGCAAACTCGAATGGAAAATTAATTTAAATAAAAAGAGAAAAAGAAGCCTTCATACCTCTCTCTAAAAGCAGCACTACGTTTTTGCTGGTGTTAGTTCAAGTAACGAACAAGAAAGCCATTCTTTTTTTAAATGACAGTTATGTGAGGTGATTTCGTTGTTGAACCTTTTTTTAGAACCAAAAGTCAGGTTTCTCTGACAACTCATGTGATGGTTGTTAAGGAGACCTGCCTCAACCATGGGTAAATGCTATGTCCGCACCTGAGAGTTAAACTTGTTTAACTCAAAACAATCCCAAACCAACATGATAACCAAGTGGTTTGCCATACAAAATGAAACCTTTTTAGTCACTGGGTTTCGAGATAACCTACTCGAAACCAAGTGCGCTGAATGCACTAATTCCAATATTCCATTGACTTTGACATTTAAGAGAGTGGAAGTGAGTGTAGAGAGAATGAATTCTCTCATACGTCGTTGACGTTCTGCTCACACTTTATGTCTGTCTCTTTTTAACTTAAGTCCGCATGTGCGGACACTACTTGGTTAACTCAAACCATCCTGGAATGAAACCCAGTTTAACTTCAGGTGCGGACATAGCATTAAATTTATCACTATGCTACAAAAAGGTTTCAGCTCATCATAGTAACTAAGAAGGTTTCATTATTATTATTGTTTGATGTCAACCGAAAGTTAAAAATTAATGCTTGTATTTCATTTAACAAATGCTTATACGGCAAAAACGCCATCTGCTGCAAAATTGTCTTATTATTTCGGGAACCTTTGCAAGTGAATTCAGTCAGTCGTGTGCACAAATGCACCAAAGGCATATGGAGTGCTGCTTAACATTATAAAACGCACACATTAGGTACATATTTAGGAACCTTTGGTGGCTCTGCACTGCACACTTCGCCGCAGTGTTTCATCGCAGTCATATGAAAGGTTTCAAAATACTTGTGTAAAAAGACCAAGCAGGATCTCGGAAATAAAAACTAAATAGGGTGACGCAACAGAGCGAGGAGCCCCGGTCCTAGCGTATTTCTCACAACCATTGCCTTTGTAAGGAAATGCAGGGGACCTACAGTTTTCCGCCGATTCCGAGCGTCTAATCGAGGAAGCGCTTTTCATGACAATGAATTTACTAACGGAGGACTTACCAATCCTCGCGAAAGGCAATGCCCGTAAAAAAATATTTTTGCTTCTGTTGGGATTCGATCCACTAACCTCCCGGTTGACAGGCAGACATGCTAAACATCACGCTACGGGTACCACTCCGAAAAAGCAAAGTTGATGTAAAATAATGTTATGGTTATATACCACTATCACCATAAACCGATAAAACATACCCTATAGCATGACATGATATTTAATAAAAATAAAATGTTAAAGAATTTGCCTGCTGCACATTCCTTAGTTTCGAACAAATAACAAACAAAACCCAAAAGAAAAACAACCTCAAAACACGAAGTGAAATATTGTTTCGCTCTGTCTCTCATGGAGGCATGCATCATGCATGAAATTCACATGCTAAATTGGCGAATATCGCGAAAATGTTGTACATATATACGGCTATAAGGTGAAATAAGATTGCTTTGTTTGGTCCGGTTTCTCTATTGTTGTTGTTTTTGTTTTTGTATTGCGCCGCTGGCACTTGGTGACTGCTGCTGAATGCAGAACTTGCTACCTATGTACATATGATTTGTTGTGATACTTTTACTTGTTTTGCATATTATTGCAGATACACTTCACGTTATTTTGTTGTTTTTTTTTTTGGCACAATTAAAAAAATGAAAAAAAAACAAAAAAAACACATCAGCAATACCTATCAGGAGTTGAGTTTGAAAGAAAAATTCTGACAACATTTTGCATGGCTAGATATGTTTGTTGTTGGTGTTGTTGTTGGTGCATTCCCGTGTGAAAAAAAGTAGTATAATAGAAATCTCACTTTCCGTGCTTGTTTGCATTACATTGCACTTTTCGCCGCGTGCAATTGCCGGTTGCCAATAGAACTTTCATTTCTGACCTTCAGGAGAGGATTGTCGATGCATATAAGAGCGGACTATTAAAATATATGAAAACAACGAATAATACATCATTATCACGAATGATGAAATACTTTTAACAGATGCTGCAGAGTGCGACCCGAGATCCAGAGATAGGTAAATGCAAGCAGTGAACGTTGCTGATTAAACAATCAAAGTCCCTTGATTCCCAGTGGGATGCAACATGCAGAGACTTCATCTATACTCACTCATACCGTGAGGGAAGTCAATTAGTGTATTTCCGCACAGATATTTATACGGAAGTGAAGTTGAAATGGAATTATGTAGTCACTTAAACCAAGAGTATGTCGTTTTAATAGAAAAGAATAGTCTTGATGCAATGTAAAATATGTGATTTAATGAAATTGTGTTAGCTCCATTTCATAATGATTTTGAATCAGAAAGTCGTATCATTTCTGCAATCCGATTGGTTTTTGTTTTTGAGGCCATCGAACGGTTTCAAAAAATGTCGGTCCAACTTTTCGGCATCCTACATACATTTCCAAAATTTCTGCAAATGAATCAGGAATCATTGTTCATAGGAAAACGAGATCATGATTTCAGAGACAGGACAGCGTTTTTTAATTGCTAACGTGGACATTGTTTTGTGAATCAACAATACCATTTGGGAGTTTTTAAGAATAGAAATAGACCAATAAAAGTGTCTGGTTTGCTCAAGAAACCGATTTTTTTGGTCTTTTTGATAATAAAGATACCAAACGACCGAGATTACTTTCCATTGGACGAAAAGAAGAGAGAGAAAGAGCATCCTCAAACCGCTCCGGTGCGGTGGTGCAAAAAGAACACTTCTCATAATTCTGAGAAGTGGCAACAACCTCTCGATATAAATTGAGAATCCACTCAAGAATCACTAATAGATACTTGTAACTCAAATGTCAAAATTAAAATTTTCCTGATGGACTATTTTTTATGAGCCGTATGTGTTTCTTTACACAACCAATAAGGTAAAATGAGCAGAATTTTGGGTGTTTCTATGGTTTTAAAAATTAGTGCTTTCCTAAGTGAAACCGATGGAAAGTGACATAAGTAAACATTGAGTGAGTGAATTGATTTACTTTTCACTCAAAATGAATTTAACTATTAAAAGTGATTGAGATGAGCTGTCAGATTACTCACTTAACATTTCAGAGGAGTCTTATATCGCATTCCATTGGTTTCACTCGGGGAATCACTCATTTTAAAAACCAATTGAACACCCAATTATTTCTGTTCAGTTTTGACAGATTGTCTTTGTGTGAGTGAAACACCTATCGGCTCGCGTATACTAAATCAGACATCGTCCGAATTATAATCGGCCGCCGTTGTCGGCCGAACTCTGACGTTTGAACCAAACATGTGTTAAACAGAGAGAGCACGTACACCACTACAACCGACAACGTCAGATGTCGTCCGATGTCGTCCGACTTCATCCGATCAACAGACGAATCCGAACTTGTTTGGATTTATCGGACGTCAGCGTCAGTTTGCCTATAGAAGTACACAATGGATAGTGAAAAGTTAGTAAATTTCGTTTTAGTAGGACACCACTGTGGAATAAGTTTTCTAAGGCGTATAATAATATAGATGTCACTAAAAATCTATGGAAAAAAGTTTCAATTGAACTGAAATAAATAAATTCAATAACAGGCTGTCTGTCAGTTATCGTCAGAGATCGGCAGCAGTGTATGCAGACGAACGTCCGAGATTGTCTTCCGAAAAGTTCCGTACCGATATCGGCCGATAAATCGGATTCAGTGTACGCGAGCCGTATGGCTTATAAAAAATATTCCTTGGAGAAAATTTTGATTTTGACATTGGAACAACATGTATTAGTGCTTCTTGAGTGGATTCTCACTTCAAATCGAGAAATAGCTGTCACTTTTCATATTCACGAGAAGCGATCTTTTTGCACCAATGGAACGGTTTAAGAATGCTCCTAGACGCTCCTGGACGGTTCTTTTCGTCCAATTAGTGTGTATAGGCTTATTTATCTAAAAACTATTTTTAAAGTATGTTTTCAGATTTTTCATAAAACTTTCTGTTATGATATAAAATATTCAAAATCTCATGATGATGAATTTCGATGCACAAATAACATAAAATATATTGCAACAAAAACTAACTTAAAACTGCGAAGGGTGCTTTTACTGCTATGCTGGCAAGTTTCTTTTGATATGGCAACTTAGATTTTAAGCTTGCTGAAATGCCTACTAAGATCTCTCAGGTTGTCTAGTGGTGCACGTGCACTGTCGCGGCGTAATGATTGGGGGATCGAAACCCATAAACCTAAAATTTAAACGGATATCGCCTTTCGAGGGGAATTGGCAAGTCCTAATCAAAGTACTTGCACCGCCATGAAAAAAACTTCCCTAATCGTTCTGAATCTGAGCGGCCGCTTCCATTCCTCACAGGGTTCGCTGGACCCCACGTCTTTCTTGGCTCTTTTTGTGCCAACCTCTGGTGTAAACGTAGCTTCGGTGTTGTACTCTTCTGTTCTGTTGTGAAAAAAATCCTATTGATTATACATATGTAAAACAATCAAATTTTAAAGACTTTTCAAATCTTTTAAAAAGCATGCACAACACATTATGTAAATAAGAAACATTATCTTTAATTCGTTATTTCTTTTCTTTCTACTTTCAGGTAAGCAATTAAAAACAACAACGATCCGCATTACTTAACAACAAAAGAAAAGTGGTAGAGTCCATCGAAATGTAAATATTTTTAACTGTCAATTCATATTCAAACATGCTTTCCAATTATCTATACTTGTTGCAAACATCTCATGTGAGAAATACAAGTAGTCAATAATTAAGGCTTCTATAACAAGTGTTTGCTTCATTTGTAATCAAGGTAAAGTGGGAACCGAAGTTTTTTTTTCCTTCTGTTCTGATGATCCCATCAAAACTGCATTTCAGTTGTCTGTTTACATGCAACCACCTTACCGGCCGCATCAAAACATCAGCTGCACAATTTGAACACCGCAGTTCATCGGCCGGTTCTTGGGGTCTTTAACAATTGTATATGATCAGAGCTCAGACCACGTCCAGTCTGCATGAAATGCAAAAAAGAAACCTGTTCTTTCCCCGAGAAATATAGTTATATCCGCACGCGTAATGATAGCAGAAGGAGCACAAGTTCCTTGTTGAGTTTTTTGCTTCTCTAAGTCACACATAGGCATGGGTACTTCTGCGTTTGTGTTTTTACGTTTTGATGTATCTTTGGGTGTTTGTGTGCTGCAGGTGTTGTCCTCATAAAATGTTGTTTTCGTTTATTAACATTTTGCAAGAGGAAAGAATGTTAAAAAAAAACACGACAAATATGCAATATGTCACCAGCTTTAATCTCCAAGTGGATTGTCGTCGGATCATGACTGCACCGTGTGTGCAAGACTTAAAGTGCGAGCATTCGTAAAACTCTTGTTCGTACATCGCATCTTTATGTAACCTGCAGCTTACAGAAACCTCTTGAAACCTGTCCTGAATGCGTTGACTGGATAACTTTTAGTAGCCATCATCACCATCATAATAATTAATCCAAGGTGTGTAGTTGCAAGTTGGGCTACCATCGAACAAATTTAAATGCAGATATTAACTAGGTGTAGTGTAACTAACTGAATTTAGGTTACTAGTCAAACTCATGACTTACGGGGGCATTCCATTAGCGCAAGAGTGCTGAAAAAATCATAGACCGGAGAAATGTGAGCTCAGACTATCCGCTGCAATCATTAAGTTAATAGTATTAGGTAATTTTCTAATGGCTGTAGTGGCAATCACTAATAAACAATAATAAAGACATGATTGGACAATTAAAACATTGAAATGCTTGACACTTTGACACTTAGAGCTAAATAATAAATGGCATTTGTTTTTGTTTGAACGCATGAGAAATGAAGTCGATGGGATGTGAAGATTTTTGTTTGTTTACTCAGTCTCATAAGCAATTGAAGATTTGAACAAACAAAAACGATTGACCCTTTTACCATGACTTTAGTGTTTGTTTTTGGTTTTACACCTCGAATGACATTGTTGATTTTTCGTTGTGTGACACTTCAATGACAGAACCTTGCGTCACTGACATTTAAGTTGCAGAAGTGAAAACGCTTATGATATGTGCTAATTGTGCGCATTTATCAAAATTCAGCTTCTCCAGCTTTTTCATAAAAAACAATTTGAAATAGCTGCTAGCTGAACTGAAAAACTTGACGTTTGAAAAAGTAAGATTATATGAAAACTTGAATTTTGAATAATGCGCGCAATGAAAAGGCTTCGTCAACGTTGACCTGTTTCTTTATATTTACATATTTATTTATTTAATTGGGTCAAATATAGTCATTGAAATTTGACCAACTTTCTGATGAAGGATGGATGTGGTATTTGGTACGCAAATTTAGTTTTGATGACAATATATTTGTGGTACCCCGTGGCGTGATGGTTAGCATGTCTGCCTTTTAACTGAGAGGTTCGTGGTTCGAATCCCAACAGAGGCTTAAATTTCTCGTACGGGTACCGCCTTTCGCGAGGAATTGGCAAGTCCTCCGATAGTAAATTCATTGCCATGAAAAGCGCTTTTTCGTCTAGGCGTCGGAACCGGCAGAAAATTGAAGGTCCCCTTTATTCCCTGACAAGGCATGGTTGTGAGAAATGGACCACCCTATTTATTTTTAAATTACATACGTCATCACTTTAAATCTAAGATGGCCACCGCTGCAAAATGGCCGATTATATATTTTTATATAAATGAAAGGGTCTGACTGGTGGAATTAAGAATACTATGGAAAAAAAGAAGATCCAAGAAGACTTGGCTATGGAGACAAATTTTGATGTTTTGTAGAGCCTTTCATTGCTGTACTAGCGGACTGAATTTAGTTTGCTATACAAATTCAGCCCGCTACTACAGCAACGAAAGGCTCTTGTCCCTATGTTAGTTAAGTTATTACTTCTGTGTATTGACAAACCAACTGACAACAAAACCAGAACCGAGGATCTCGTTCGAGGCTTCTCCATCGAAGAAATATATACGAAATGGGACTATTTTGTCGCAGTTGACCGTTTTCTATTATCACCTCTATGATCACAGTACAATTTTTTTTTTTTTACTCTGCCTTAAGATTACTTCATTAACAAAATGGAATAATAACTGATAGTTGTGAATGTTCCGCAATTGTGCATTATTATATTATACTAAAAGTCAATTCAGCACTTGGTTTCATTAAGCGTAGGTCAAAGGAATTCTCCGATCCTTACGTAACCCGATCTCTGTACATTAATTTTGTTGGCCCATTCCATAAATACGCCTGCCAAGTTTGGTGTCCTTTCCAACAAGTTCACATTTCTAGAATTGAAAATATTCAGCGCCTTTTTCTTCGACTTGCTTTGAGAGGTCTTTCTTGGAACAATCCCTTGATTTTCCCTCTTCACCTAGATCGCATCAAGCTTCTCAGCATGAATACGTTGAAAGATCGAATAAATATTCGATATTCTCTTCATTTGCCGTGTCTTTTCTAAAACCGTCGAGATATAATGGTAAAGGCTTGTGCCCTTTACCACTCTATCTTCCTTAACAATAATCCCCCCAACATACGGAATCCTCGCCACTTTTACCTACCCCTACATTGAACGTCATAGGGCTCAAATGAACGAATGCTGAGTAGTGTTAATTCGAGTTTTAACACTTTTAACTTCAGCCTCAGCACCCCTTGCCTAAAACTCCATCTTCTAAATCATCCTCCCCATTAACGTTAGCTCTTAGTTTCTAAGTTTTTAATTTAGAATAAGAATTGCCCCCACCAAAATTTAAAAAAATTATATTTTGGATTTTAAGAAAATGGGGATTGGGGAGTAGTTTGCACAAAGGAAAGAAAACATCAATTCAACATGACCTTACGTCGAAAATGCTTTCTGTGGGACATCACATTAAACCCTTCAAGTGTTGAACTATTTGTAGAAATGAATTCCACCTTTTTCTATTTTTTCCTCAGACTTCTTAAACGTTGTCAAATGATTTGAATACTTATCTGCAGACTCAATTTCCAGTTTCAAATAAAAACACATGATTCGCAAACTTCAAACCGTCAGTCGTGACGTGTACTGTTCTGCGCATTGCAAGTTACCTAACATGAATGCCGTACGTTTGAGGTTTATTCTACTGGTACAGTGAAGACGTGCATTTCAAATAGCTTCCTTATTTTCAGTATTTTTTAAGGCTTTCAATTCCAGGTAAACATTCTTTTAGATAAGATTCAAGAGCCCGACCCATAGAATCCGTTGCGTCCGTTCGCTGCCGGATTCAACTGACAGCAGTGAGTTTTACCGGACACAACGGATTGGGGTGACCCATAGAATCCGTTGCGGTGTGAAGAGAAAACTTCAAATTGGGTTTGACTGCGCATGTCATCAGTTCTGCCGGACGCAAAAGTTAAAAGTTGTGCTACTTTTTGCGTTGCGTCCGTTGCATCCGATGCTTATGGGTCACCTCTCATAAGATCTTGTTTATTTAATCGAGCTGTCAGTTGAATCCGGCAGTGAACGGACGCAACGGATTCTATGGGTCGGGCTCTTCACTTAAGCATGTGCATGTGAACTGACGGTTGATCTTTTTTCCGTCAAACTTAGATCAATATAGATCCATTGTGATAGCCTGGAGTGTTGTAACCTCCTAAAAACCTATGAGTTTATGGTTGGTCAGTTTTTAACCATTTTGTGGCCTGATAAAGTTTAACAGGCTGTTGCCTGGAGTGTCTGATAATTCTTCCACTTCATTGAAGAAGTAACTGCCTAGGAACGAGTGAAAGGTAATATTTTGTATTTGACACTTCATACAGAATTGTTCACAGCACACTAAAGAAAAAAAAGAAACTTGTTGCTTTCTTTCTTCATCTTAAAAGGTTTTTTCACTCTCTCCTTGACATTACATCATCGTTTCTTTCTTCGAACAAAATTTCAATCACCTTACAAAAATCGGATCAGTTATTACAAGAATCAAGGGTCTGAGCATTGATCCCACGGAACGGCTCATTAGCATAAAATTGTTTACCATACTCTAGCTTCGATACTCAATTTATCAAATATTTTGGTTGCGGCCTATTTTTTATTACTTTTCCAAAAAAAAATCCTTTATAGAAGTTCATCATCGAAATATTTGTAAATTTTTAATGCAAAAAATTATCCTGTCTTAACATCTAGTCAATATATTTAAATATGTTTTCTTTTTTCTCTCAAAGTATCGATTTCAGTATTTTTTCAATTAGAAACAAATTGGATCGCTCAGGTTTCAGTCATTTGTCAGAAGTGTCAAAGCAGTGTTAATAATATTAAAGGCCCACAACGATCAAGATAATAGAAGAAATCTGTGTCGCTGTTGCCTAATCAAAGTTCCCATGAAATCGATCTGATCGCAGCAAATATCTCTTTTCTTTGATATGCAAATTGGGCCAAAAGTTTTTTTACTTCATTTATCATAACAACGTGTGTATGGATATGGACTGTTTGATTTTCACAATACCTACTCTCTTTTTTTCATCCAACACACAAAATGATAAATCTGATAACGTAGTTTATAACTTCCTGCTCAATAACCACTTTAAATCTGAATCCGCTGAACCTCTGGGTAGGTTTTGTGTTGTTATGAAAATCTGCATAATATAATGATATCATAAATTTATGGGGCAACATTTCCATACAAATTTCAAGTTCAATCAAATAATATTGCCTTGTTCAACTGGAAGCAATTATGTGCATATGCAAAAACTAAAAACTACATTCGAAGTAACCTGTCGTGCATAGTTAAACCAATTAAAAAAAAAAAAAAAACATGAAGTCGTTTAAGCTCCTCAAATATAATTACTGCCTTCTCTGGACAGATTCATATTCTCTCACGAATTCAACGTCAAATTGAAGTGCGTTGTCGTCGTGAAATTCGTTTTAACGTCAGCATGATACAAATGCAACGACCGTCGACGTTTCTACCAAAAAAAAAAAATCAAAAGAGATGATCCAACCAAGTGCATCCACTATAACTATAAGAGAACTCGTTTCATTAAAGAGGAATTTCCAAATGGAAAGTTAAACGAAATACGGAAAACGAAAAAACTGCAGAAAATCATTTATTCATTCACTTAAGTCATTTTTTTCTTCTTTTCATTGATCACCAGAAAAATAAGTCATTTGCAATGGAAAGCGCGATTGGAAATATGTGCTTACATTTAAAACACTGACAATAAATAAATTAAGTCACTTTAATTGAAAAACTAAGCGGTGGTACAGAGTATCATCCTACAAGCAATGTGTAAAGCTCTTTCTCGTCCTTCTTTCTCTTCGTGTTCTTTTTCTTTTTTCGTTTGGGTTTCTCGACTGTCACCTTGTCGTTTGATCTAAAGTTGGCCTTTCGCTTTTGTCTCTTCACATCGCGACGTAGTTTTTGGTACATTTTGCGCAAGTATTCATTTAGGGCTTTCTTCGTGTATCGGTCGTCGCTTTCCTTCTCGATAGTAAGCATTTGCTTGCCCAACCCAAAGACTGAGGCTCTGTTTTGCACCACTGTCATCACATTTATTGTATCTCTTTTACGCCAATCCTCATTTGTGTCTTCCTCACCAGCTTCGGCACTCCTGGATACTGTCGTCTTAACGGGAAACCAAATTCTTTTCAGAATGTCTCCAATATCCTCGATTGTAAGGTAGGTGTTGGTTTCAATATAAATGCGTGGAGTCACTTGTTTTTTGTCACTTTCATGTTGTTTCTCTTCAACTGATGTTGACTTGAAGCCATCTTTCTTTTCCTTTTGCTGCCCTTTTACAACCTGTTCGGTTACTTGATCTGCAATTTGTTCTTTTTCCGGTTTCACTAATACTAACTGATCGCCTTCGGTTTTTGTACTCGTATTTAAAATTTCTTCAACTCTTGCAGTAGATTCTTCCACCACTGGATTACAATTAGTGACGACAACCACTAGACCAAGAATCAAAGTAACAGCCTTGAGACTCATTGTCTCGTTATTGATCTGCGAATTGACTAAACGATGGGCATCATTTGCAAACTTTTATATATTCAGTCCGTTCGCCGAAAGAAATGTCAGAAGAGCAGTTAAATGAATGGGTCGTTTCAATGATTCATAACGAAGAAAGTATGGCTAAGAAGATAAATACATTTCACTTGATTGTTATTGAAAAAGTTTCCAATAGTCTCGAGCGAGAGTTTCTCTCAATTTGAATTGAATTCTAATGAAATATTCATGAAGACATTGTTACATAAACAATGTTAAATAATAACTTAAGGGCTTAGTTCAATTCAATGGCAGAATATTGATATACTTGCTGTCAATGTTTGGCTGAGATACATAGGAAGTGAAATTCGGATACATTAGATAAAAAAAGTAATAATCGAATACCAGTTTGATGAATATTTTTTAGAGATTAAACTGCTGAACTGAAAACATTTGACTTCATCAATTTAAACGAATGAATCAGCACACGGAAGATGCTTGTAATAATTCAGAAGTTCACTACTTAACAAATACGAGTTGTACTGCGAACATAGCCGATAATGATATCGTTTCAACGATAGAAGAGTAGGTACTGGGGTGAAATCGTGTAAAGTGATTTTTTATAATTGACAATCAAAATGAAGTAGAAACAATCTTCGATGCTAGTCACATTTGGTACCCGTGGTGTGATGGATAGCATGTCCGCCTGTTAATCCTGAGGTTCGAGTTCGAATCCCACCAGAGGCAAAAATGTTTTTTCTACGGGTATCGCCTTTCGCGAGGAATTGGCAAGTCCTCCGTTAGTATCCATTGCCATGAAAAGCGCTTTCTCGATTAGCCGTTCGGAACCGGCAGAAAATTGTAGGTCCCCTCCATTCCCTCACAAGGCATGGTTGTGAGAAATGCGCTAGGCCTAGGGGCTCCTCGCTCTGTAGCGCCACCCTATTTATTTATTTATTTTAGTCACATTTGGTAATCATATTTTTTAACTTATTTTCAGGGAAAAAGAACGCTTTGGTGCGCTATTGTTTTTGCAATCACAAAATACAGAAAATGATAATCAAAATATAAACAGAAAAGTCATGTTCATATGAATAAGTTTGAGAAACAAGTTACTTACTTACTTAGGTGGTCATTTCGAGTGAACCTGGGTCTCAACCAACATCTTTCGATAATAACTTTGATTTTGAGCGAGCTCTCTCCATGTTTGCACATTCTGAAGACCAGTTGAGGTCTTCTTCCACCTGACCTCGCACCTAAGAGGTCTTCCCTTTCCCTCATTTTCCTGCAATGTTCTTTCGAAAACCCGCCGAGCCGGAGCGTCAATGTCCCAGCCATGATAGTCTCACAATTCGTACTCTTCTAGCGTATGCTTTTCATTTAAACGTTCGTTGGTTGACATTTACCCAAAGTTGATTCTGGTTTCTTTGACAGCCATATAAGTTGTCAAAAAAAATTGGGGTTTCGGTTCTCAAAAAATCCTAAAATACGTAACCAACAAACATCCCTGTCATCTGAAGAAAAATAAATGATATTTGGGAGGCCTGCTCGTTACCTGAACTCGCTCCCGTCAAATCCTAGTGATACTTTAGGGCGAGTTAAGGACAAACCCAGAGCTAAAAAAAACAATCAGTTTAGCATTCAAGATGAGTTAAAGACTTTCAAAAAACGCTTTGCCGCAACCAATGCCAACGGCTTCAACGGACTTCAAAGGGCTACCTACATAACATAATATATATAAATAGGTTCGTTCGTTGAACTTTACCCAGGGTTGACTCAGGTTTTCTTAACAACTTTAGGAGTTGTCAAAAAACCCGGCTTCTCAAAATACACTAAACTACAGAATTACCACACATCTTTGTCATTTGAAGAAAAAAAACATGCCATTTGACAGCCCTGTTCACTGCTTGAACTCACCTAGAAACCTAGTGCTACTTGAAGGCGAGTTGAGGGCAAACCCAGGGCTTAAAAACACTCAGTTTGATATTCTGGGCGATTTTAAGTTTTTCAAAAATTTCTTTGTGTCGACCACAGTGCAACCTCAGGGCTTCAACGAATAAACCTAATGTCAAAACACAATGACGTTTATACCATTTGCAAAAGTTATGACATGACATGGAGATCGCTTTTATCAACTCTCGTCGCTTTTCATTGGATCCGGCCAGGGTCGTCCAGGAGCATTCTCAAAACGTTCCATTAGGGCAAAAAGATCGCTTCTCATGATTCAGAACATTGAGAGCTACTTCTCGATTTGAAATGAGAAGCAACTCAAAATTCACTAATACATTTAACTCAAATGTTAAAAAGAAAATTTTACTTTAGGTATATTTCTTATAAGCTAAAAGTAAAAAAAGAAAGAAAGAAAAGATCCGCCCAGGTTCGTCCAAGAGGATTCTCAATACGTTCCATTAGGGCAAAAAGATCGCTTCTCATGATTCTGAGAAGTGACAGCCACTTCTCGGTTTGAGGTGAAAATTCACACAAGAAGCACTTCAAGTATCTGAAATGTCAAAAAGAAAATTTCTCTCAAGGAATTTTTTTTTTTAGCCATAGCCCATAGGTGTTTCACAAAACAAGAGATAATCTGTCAAAAATGATTAGAAATAATTTGAGGTGTTCCACCGGTTTTTAAAATGAGTGGTGCCCCAAGTGAAGATGTGGAAGCGACATAAAGATTAAACGTCATATTTTTGCTATTTTTCTGTTAACATACTGGAAACAGGTTCTAATCACCTAAAACATACCACAATCATACATATGTTTGTTATTTTTTTGCTAACATACAGGATACAAGTTCTATTAATCTAAAACGTACCACAATCCTAAGTGTTCTATCCCGAATTGTGCTGTATTTCATCAACTCCAAATTGCGTACTGGAAAGAGTACATCAATACAAATGTTATTGTACATACTAAAAAAAAAACCATCAAACGTAAGTTTTGTGCACGCAGACAGGCATTTACAATTTTACCTATAAAAAAAATCATCTGTTCATCTCATCTCTTGATTCGATGAAGAAATTATGATTATTACTCCCGTACAAGACGCAACAACATGATAATCGACATCTAACGTACACTCTAGACAATCACTTTGACGTTTAATGATATTTCATAACTTTCATAAAGTTGTTGTAAATGCTCAAATGAAAGTGATATCTGTTTTTGTTTTTTAACACTACCTTTATACAACATGCCAACTGCAATTTAGCATTTTTTATTGAGCTTTCGAGCTGGCGATGGCGGCGTTGGTATTAACGATAACATCATAAACTTCAATCAGCAAGTGAGAAGATGACTTTCAAATAATTATTATTCTTCATCGTCATATAGTTATTAAAACAGATTTCATTCTGTATCTAGCAAGAGTTTTTTTTATTATAATTTTCAGTTATGTAGTTGGTGGTAATCATTTTACCACAATACGCATTTTCAGTAATGCGAACATCGATTTATAATAAGAGCCGTGTTTTATTGGGAATTTATATTCACTTCAGCAAGACATAGCAAAACATCGCTCATGGAAAAACAACAACTCTAAAGTGAACAACGTATGCAAGTGGACAAAAATAACTCACTTGCAGAAGTGACCAACAGGGATGGCTGGTAAATGGCGTTTATGGGAAAGTGAACTAGCCAAAAAAGCGTTTTATTGAGACTCGCAAGTGAAGTGAATATAGAAATTCCCAATAAAACACGTCTAAGTTTGTTCTACGTGAAACACCCAGTGCATACTGGAGAATGTCAATGCACTGTAATTATCTGTCAATGCACTGAGTACCTGCTCGTGTTTTGATTTTAAATCGACCACTTAAGAGCTTAATTTTACCCCACAAAAATATTATTTGTTTTGGAACCAACCTTTATGTCCCAAAGAGTTGATTTTCCGCTTAACTGTTTGAAAATAACACTCATGAGTCATAGTGATCCAATACATATCTTATCTTATTCGTAGTAGTGATAAATGTACACGAGTTTCAAATTTTCTGACACAAACCATTATGGTAGACACACCAAAAGCGACAAACAATAATAGACAGGCAGACAGAGTAGATAAGCAATTGCAACAGCAAATAGCCATAATTAGACGTATCTAACTAATAGCCATTAATAACATTTTGAGTATTTATTTCATTGAAATCTAACATTGACCTTGCGATTAGGGTGAGTCAAGGTTTTTTCTTTTATATTTTTAGAGTAAAGCATAAACGTTTGTACTGTATTGGGTTATTGGGGTTGAAAACTCTCATTTAGCTATTATCATGTCAAAAAGAGCCGATAAGAGGCAAACTACAGAAGCTTAAACGAAGCTTCAACTCTTTTTTAGAAGGAATAATTGCATTACAATAAAAATTGCCTGTGTTCGGTTGCGAGTCTATGATTTTGTACTAATGTTATCCCTCACTAGTGGTAAGGGGATATTGGTACATTCTAAAATGTTGCTTCTCTTCCTTAAAAGGATCTTTAAGGAATCACAGCAATACCAATTGCCTGCTTCACACTAACAATTCAGACACCATTCATACGCCGCATTCATTTTCAACAACAACAAAGGTATCAAGATATAGTAAAAACTGTCACCAAAGCACAGGGCTCTTTAAATACAATTGGATGCATTACTTTTTTGAGTAAAAAATATTTTCAATTATATTTTCAAGCCTGCTTTTGTCTTGGCACACAAACTAGCGAGGTTTTAAAGTATTTGATAAGTAGTTAAGTAATACTTTTCAACGAAACGAAACCAATTCGTAATAAATACAAAAGCTACTTTACTTTTTATAAGAGGCAGCGCATTGCAGTAGTAATAAATATTAAACTGCATCGTAAATATGCACCTAATAGAAAAGCCAATAACAAACATTTAATAACCACTGAACCATTAACTAATTAGCTAAGTACAAAAAAAAAACGAATGAGTTTTGAAGCTGGCGCATATGAGGGAGGCATAGGATCTGACTCCTCATTTTGGTAATAGACTACATTACTTTGGTTAAACGTCTTTTAAAAATGTCACTGGAATTTCCTGGTCAACTTTATGGCGATACGTGGATTTTCTGCACGAACCATTAGATAATTTTGTGTTAGGTAAGTGTTGTAGTTTTCACACGAATCTCTGAAGTTATTCAGCAAATTCTGGGATTGAATCGGCTTATGTGATGTGGCTGACTGTGATGAGCAACGATTTCGACTTGATAGGTTAAGTTAGGTAGAAGTGGCTGTCAGTCAATGAGTACATTGCCTGACACACTTAGGCCGCAAGGGCCCATTGTGATACCACAGATATCAGCAAGTTAATCACCTACTGATCTCAGAAACCCGATGTAAGATTAACGAGTTGATCACTTATTAATCTTCCATTACGGGACTAGCCGGTTAATCACCTGCTAGTCGAACCACGTGGAACTTTTAATGTATTTTGAAAGACTTTTAGGGTCTATGTAAGCTAGGTCGCTAGTATCATCGAAGAAAAATTCACCGAGATGAGTTTTCCTCCTATGAAGTAGTGCAGGGCATGAGCAAAGAAGGTGCTGAACGGTTTCTTCCTCCTCCTCGTCCATGCAGCTTCTGCAGAAATCATTGGAAAACACACCAAGTCTTTTGGCGTGTCTCCCTATTAGTCAGTGTCCCGTAAGAACACCTATGGTAGAACCTAGATACAGACGGTTCAGGGCCAACAAACTCTTCGAGCGTTTTGAGTCTACACACGGCCAAACTTTTTTGGTTGCAAGGCAGTTGTTACTCTCAGTCCATCTAGTGTTTGTTATCCTTGAAGCGTCTTGTCTAAGCAGGAGTTTACATGTAGCGATAGGTACACCTATGTTGTTCCATTCTGAGCGTAGGGAAGTGGTCGTGCCCTTTTTGGCTAGTTCGTCTGCCATACAGTTGCCTGGTATGTCCCTGTGCCCTGGCACCCATGAAAGGTGAATGTTAAACTGATTTGACATCTCCCTCAGAGACATCTGACAATTTTGGACCGTGATGGATTTTGTAGAGACAGAGGCAAGAGATTTAAGGGCAGCTTGGCTGTCTGAGAAGATCCGAATATCCGTGGAGGATATGACGTTTTCTTTGAGCCAAGACAGCACCTCCTTAATCGCCAGAATTTCCGCTTGGAACACACTGCAATGATCGGGTAGGCGGAAGAAAAGACTGAGATTCAGTTTTTCTGAGTAGATTCCACTTCCCACACCTTCGCTGGTTTTTGAACCATCGGTGTAGAAGTGTATTGCTTCATTTTCCAAAAGAGCGCCATTTTCCCAAGCTTCTCTTGAAGGTATGGTTACTTGGAAATTATTGTCAAACACCAACTTGGGGGTGGTGTAGTCGGATCGATTCGGTAAGAATCTAAAGTTATCTAGAATGGTAGTGTGGCCGATTTGATTATTGGTCCACTGTGATGTAGCTCTGAGTCGAGTAGCTGAGCTAGCTGCGACTTGTTTGCTGAAGATATCTAGGGGTGTGAGAGTGAGTGTGCACATTGAGGGCGTCCGATGGGGTGCGCCACTAATACACAGACTAGCCGTTCTTTGAACTTTGGCCAGCTTGTTGTAGTTGATCATCTTGTCTAGTGCTGTCCACCAGACTATCACCCCGTATGTGAGTATCGGTCTAATTACCGAGGTAAACAGCCAATGGGTGATTTGGGGGGAGAAACCCCATTTCCCGCCAATGGCTTTTTTACAGGAGAAGAGTGCAACGTTGGCTTTATTTACTCTTTCCTCAATATTGGTTTTCCAGGTCAGTTTTTTGTCAAAAATGAGACCTAGATATTTAGCCTGATTTGACAGTGTGAGAGTTACCCCTTTAATAGTTGAGGGTCTGAAGTCCGGAATTTTGTATTTCCTCGTAGGGAGAACTAATTTCGTTTTGTGTGGATTGATGTTCAGATCACAATCTGCAGCCCAATTGTTAAGCTTGTTAAGTGCTGTTTGTAGCAGCTCAGCTAGGGTTTGTGGGTGCTTGCCTGAAACGGCAATTGCTACATCATCGGCATAGGCTATAGTTTTGAAACCTTCGTCCTCTAGGTCGATTAACAATTTGTTAACGACCAGGTTCCACAGTAGGGGAGATAAAACTCCTCCCTGCGGGGTTCCTCTATTGGCCATTCTGCTTGTTTTGTAGTTCCCCATTTCGGAACTAATGATTCTGCTGCTGAGCATTGTTGTTATCATGTTTTTGATGTGTTCCTCTATGAGCAGCCCATTAAGAGCATTAGTTATTGCTGAATTGTTAACATTGTTAAATGCACCCTCTATGTCTAGGAATGCGACGAGAGAGTATTCTTTGTAGTGCAGGGATTTTTCAATGGTGCAAACCAGAGAGTGGAGTGCAGTTTCCACTGATTTACCTTTTGTATAGGCATGTTGCGCCGTTGAGATCAGACTAGGTTTATTTCGACTTGATAAATTTATTGAATTATTAGCTCCTTCTTGATAGGTCTCCAATAATCTCGTTCAAAAACAAAGATCTGTGATCGTGATAACAAAAAAAATCTCACTTACATGTCACAAACAAGCAACTTAAAGCATTTTGTATAACTAACTGGTCTGAGCGTCCAGTATTGCGAACACGTGAGGTGTTCTCTAAACAGTGAGTATTTATTCAATTTTATAAATATAAAGTTCTTTTAACTTTGGTTGGTAAACATACCGTATTTAGCCCCACTCAGGAGAGATGGCCTCGACAACTTTGTAGATACCTCAAGTTTGCTACCCGGTTGCAAAAATGTTTTGTTTTTATCAAAATACTCGTATTTACCTCTTCAAGACAATCTTAAATTGCTATAATTATATTGAAGTGTCATTGGCCAAGTGTTGACAACATCATTGTCCATTCATAGTTGGTACTTTATCGTTTGACTAATGCTTTCCCAAGCTACTCCATTCACTTTTGTCCCTAATTAGTTATTAAAGTTATTTAATTATTCAATTAGAAAAAAGGGGACAACAATGTAATAATCAATTTAACTTTTAATCCACCCAAGAAATATGACAATTATGGAGACAAGCAATCAATTGCGAAATTTAAATGGTTTCTTTTAAAGACTCAGTAGGTGTTTTTTTGTTAATATTTTAGCGAAAGTTACAAAGGCCAATAAGAGAATAAACTGTTCATCATTGTAGAAACGTCAGGAAACAAAATTAGTTGCTGATTGATGGATATTGATAAAGTGTTGATTTTATTACTGTTGCTTCTGTATTTTTCTTTTTTAGGGCCTTATGGATGTAGTATATGTAATTTAGATGGAGCTCTTCGTTATAATTTATCTTTGATTTGCTTATCAAACAGTTCGATTTCGCTTTACCTTAACATGTTTAAATAACGAGCAGAAACTTTCTAAGACCGATCTTTCGATGGGTGATTAAGTTTAAGAATGACTTTTGTCGTTCACACTAGAACTGCTTTGAATTAATTAGTTAAACTTAGAGCCTTTCTGGTCTATATTTCAATACTTAACAAAATGTTTTTTTTTAAATAAACTTAGGATAAAATTCGATATAGAGATCAACAGACTGTATCAGTTATTAAATTCAAACCAATTCTAAAAGAGAGTCAGAGTTTCTATTTGTAAGTAGCAGTTGTCAAAAAATAAATAAATAGGGTGACGTAACAGAGCGGGAGCCTCGGGGCTCGGGGCCTTCCGCTTTTTGCTAAACCATACCTTAGGGAAATTATGCTCTATTTTTGGACAGATGTAGGCTTAGTAAATTGTAGCCAAATCAGAAAATTCCAACATAGTGTTTTGAAAATTAAAGCATCATTTTTGCGAGGCTTCAATTTCGTTGTCAAATTAAAACTAAGATTATCGTTTACGCACATACAAAGTACTGACAGCTTTTCATTTTTTTAGATGCATTAACACCAAAAGACATCATTGGTCTTTCGACCCATTGATTTTGCTCGTTTTATATTATCTCATGTAACAATGCTATCAATGACTTGAAAGAACTTAATATGCACGTCCAAGGACTAGTGATGTGAAGATCGAAACGAATATATTTACTACCTGAGGGCTTATTCGTCAGAAAATCAGTTAAGACGATTAGAAATTATATTTCAGACAAGAGATCATTATTGAAGTTAAGGAAAAAGGAGTCCTGGGACACAACACCACATACGAGTATATAAAGTTTTACCAAAAACCATAGAATAAAACCAGTGAGTCAACTGCGTCAAGGTAGTGCAAACTTCCACATTTTTTGTCGGTGAGTTTAAAATTATTTCAAAAAATGGGCACGGCTGGGTAGGACGAACTTGAAATTGTGTGCTTAGTACAAAATCAAAATCTTGATGCTGAGGTTTAGGTATTCGCTCTTCATAATATTTTTGGTGGCACAGAGTTGCCAGCTACACATAAATTATGTAAATTGAATAAAATCCCTAAAAATATTGAAAAAAAATAAATTAAGTATTCCAGAGGTTTCTAGCGGAAATCTAATACATATAAACACTGAAAATTTAATCAAAATCAGAACAATTTTTTTTAAACCAGTTTCTTATTTTCCATTTTTTTAAAAAAATTAGTTTTTTAAAAACAAAGTATGCGAGTCTTGAGACTTTGCCAGAATATGTTTTGACAAAAAGTTTGAAAATAATCAGAGATGGGTCATTCCACGCTAACACCCGAAACGAACACTTTTCGACTCATAAAATTGTTAATCCCTATGCTGATATTTTCGCGTTTTAATTTTTTTTTACAGTTTTCAAAACATTAAAAAAAAAATCGAAATTTTTTTAAATTAAATGTTGATAAGCAATCTTGTTTAAACTATCTAGGACGTTTTTAATATGGCATTTCGTCAAATTCGTTGAAGCCATTAACGAGAAAGTCGGTTTAAAAAAAACCGTACTATGAGGAGTACCATTCTTAGACTTTTTCCCAAAAAAATTTTCACACAAAATTTAATCGAAATCTTTGGAGCAGCTTTCGAGAAAAATAAGTATTATATGAGTTGTATGGCAGGTACCGTTATTTAAAGACTGAATTCCAAAAACCCCTCTGTAAGCTGCCTCACAGACCTTAACTGCTAATTTAAAAGAAAATCGGTCAAGCTGTTCAGGCTGTAGATCCATCCATAAACGAATAGACAGTCAGACAGAATTGCAGGGCCCACTTTCTTCGTGTTCTCTTTCATCATAATATCATATTTCATTGTTATCTGAAATTTTTTTTCTGTACGTTTGCAAAACTTACCTTACTATAATCGAAAGTAAGAAGTGAACGTTCTTTGAACATTTTTGGGTTAATACTAGTGGAGAATGTTGAAAGCTACATTCAAAATATTTAAAAGAGCGAGAATAATGAAAGTCAACTGTAGCCGCAGAGTGTGTTTCAGACAAAGGGGTTATGAGTTTACCCTCAGTCTAGATAATACAGACCTGTGGCCGAAACAATGTTTAGACTAGTTCCACATTTTGGAAGTCATTAGATCACCAGTGGAAATTTTGCTGCGAATGTCGTGCTGTCGGCCATTAAGAGAGCTGTGAAACAGACTGGTGTTTCTTATACATATTTTGAATATTTGTTAAACATACGTTAGTTTTGTCTCTATCAAAAGTGTTGCTATTGTTGTATAAATAATCTCCCTCTATTTTTTTAACTATTCCACAAAGGAAAAGGAAGTACCTGCAATTTGTTAACTGTTTTTTTTTTTGCCCTGAAGCTCATGGGAAAGGGCCGGAGAAAAACTCTAATATTCTCATTTTTTTTACACCTCCTTACCGACGCAACAATTTTTTTACTAATGCTCTTCCGGTTGTCCCAATCTGATTTCATTCAAAAAACAGAAAACAAAATAAGTTCCGGCATCTTTGACATTTAAATGATTCTATTTATTTCTCTCTATTAAGTTCATTTTTACAGTCATAAAGTCTTTTGTTATTTGAAGGGAATCATTACTCCATCATAAGTCATAACAGTTTAGACCTGAACAAAAAAGTTATAGGCTTACGTCATTCAAACCGTCCTTGCAGCTTGTACACGAAACATGTCAATTTATCTTTCATTTTTCATACTCTTAAGACAAGACTTGTAAAGAGCAATTGACTCCATTTAGTTACGTCAAGACAAAAATCAGCCTGCCCACTGACTTAAGCGCCGTTTATGGGCGCAACGATTGACCATTTAGCTGTATACTTGCCTCCTTCACTATTCCCACACAATTTTTGCTACATAAATATGTTCATTAATTTCGCACAAGCAAACCTCTTTAAATGTCTGAATTATTTTGCAGCCACCTCCACTTTTATCCATTTAATCAAAACTTATCGATCAGGAGAGTGGCTCGAGCTGGTTGTGTACGATGTGCGATAAACGATCGTATAGTCTGGTCAACTACTTACCAGTCGTGCTGATTATCAAAAACAAAAAATTTATTTAAAATCTCTATTACAACACAATCGTCATTTATCTTCGCTTAATTGCCAGTAGATCATAGAGATACCCCGCGGCGCGTCTCAGCTTTTTATATGACTGAAATCCAACATCAACAGCACTGCTGGTGTTACACTATACACCACCGAGCGCCAGCAGACAGTATAGACAGACAGTTACTCGTATAATAGAAATGAAAAATGCGTGCAACCGTTGCGGTTTTAAACAAACAGACAATTCTTTTGTTGCACTCTTTGTGGTTCGAAAGAAGGTGGTGTCTTAAAAAATTTCCTTCTGCATTGGTTTTACTCTGGGAAAAATTAACTCATTACTTACGAAATTATTCATAACAAATTATCGTGTGGTCTGTGAACAACCGTCAATGGAGAATAATAAAACCAAAACATGTGGAAAATTCCTTTGGAAAATCTACTCACATCGAGTGCGTTTATTTGAAAAGAAGAATAAAAATATGAAGGTATATCATTATATTGCATAACGTTGGAATAATGATGGATTACATGACCCAGTATGGCGTATGGGCTTTAGTTTAGTTTTGGTCCGGCTGTTGAAAGACACTCAAACTGGAGGAACAAAATGTAATTAAAACTGGGGTACTCACAAGTCATATCAAAATATTGCAAAAATGTAAGGTTTTCTTACGAAACCACAACAAAGAATACAACAGATCTGCAATTTCGATTTACCCGACCCAGAAAAGTAGGTACAACTGTGTAAAGTAAGCATATATTTTTGACAGCTCGCCAAATGTCATTATCATTGTCTGCAATTTCGTTTTACCCAACTCTTATTGCAACAGAAAAGTTAAGGGGTGTAAAGTAAGCTTTCATGACTTTGACAGCTCGCCCAGGGAATATTCCTGTAAATTATTGTTTTTCTTTTGTAACTTTGAACAATTGGACCCCACAAGATCCGTTCCTTATACTTAACCCTGATTTTATTGACAACCGTAGGAAGAAAAAACACAAATCCTCAACTCGTGATTGTTACTTGAAGACGTGTGCATCAATGATGCCAATTTTTTCACAAGGCTCGCATCAGCGGATGCGGATGCTCGAAAAATTATAAAAAAGTATACAAAATTAAATAACAACAATAATAACAACTGAAATCAAAAATACTTTACAAAGAGTGAAATGGACACCTTTTCTGAATCAAGACTGTTATGGTCGTAAATAAAACTCGCACTACTAAATAATTGTTCGCTGGGAACACTGCCTGGTGGCGTGGATATAAATCTTTGTGTCATTGATGATAATATTTTGAATTCTTGTCGATGAACACTCCGACAATGACTCTTAATTTTCAGTGATTCAATTTTCAATTCTTCATTCTCCTGGCAAAGTAAGGTTAGTATCATTATCACTGATGTAAAGGCTCAGAACATCCTTTACTTAAAAAAAACGCTCGAACATGTAAAACACATTGTTTTATAGCGTTGCACAATTTTGGAACAGTTTGAGATGATGTTGATCCATTCTGTTTGCAGTAGTTCTCTTGTCATAATTTGTCTAGCATTCACATTCGAATAATAGGTTCATTCGTTGAAGCCCTGGGGTCGCCACAAAGCGTTTTTTGAAAAATCTAAACTCACCCTGAATGTCAAACTGAGTGTTTTTTGAGCCCTAGGATTGACCTTGGGTTGCCCTCAACTCGCCTTAGGTTTTTGCTGGGGCGGGTTGAGGGGTATAAAAATGGTATATTTTTTTTATTCAAATGACAGGAGTGTGTGGTGATTTTGTGGTTTACCTGGGTCAGCCCTGGGTAAAGTTCAACGAACGAACCTAATGTTCGAAAAACTCTGCATGTCATATGACTTTTGACATTTCTATTCCCAATTCCTTATCTAAACTCGCCTCAGCAGAAAATCTAAGAACTTCTTAAAACAGCGAATTCACTGCAAACCCAGATTCAAAAGCAGGCGAGCTTGACTTTCAGAGCATGGTTAGCATTATATATAAAACCTATACAGTTACACCATTGAGTAATTACATATAGAAGCTGACCCCCCACCCACACGAAGAAGCTGGAGTTTTTCAAAAAATAATTTGAGTTGATTATAGAGCTAACCCAGGACTAGAGTAATAAACTGAGACTGGGCAATACAAACGCATCCCGAACTGAGTTTGTCAAAAAGCTAGGTCATTTTATTTTGAGTACTATATAAACTGCGCTGGAAAAGTGTTCAGTAAAAAAGAAATAGAGTCTGACGTTCAATGTTCGGAATTAAAAACAGAAAACCCTTTATTTGCAATTTATTTTGTCCGAAATCAATCCTACATAATTTCCGATATTTTTTAATCAAAGTTTTGAATGTTAGGCGTGGTAAGCTATGATATCAAGACAAGACCCCTATATATACCCGACGAGCTTTGCTAGCATACTACGTCTTCATCCAGTGCAGTCTACCATTTTCCCACTAACGGTTAACTGCCCACTGTTATGTCCACGAATTATGTCCCATTCTATTAAGTTATATTCTTTTCCTGCCACAGTTGTCCCTTTCTACCTTTTGCTATTTTATTTTTTAGCGTTTTACCTAATATAATGTCCTTTCTGCTTTTCTTAGTCCATACCATCCAAAGAACTTCCTTTTATAATCTTGGATCACATGAATAGTTAAATATACAAAACTAAATCTCTCAAAACCACAAAATTTCTCAATAATTGTTTTTTTTTTATTGTTATTCCAATTTCAGATTTACAGTTAGCTGCAGAACTTGGAAAGACATTATTAGAACGCAACAAAGAGTTGGAAACAACGTTAAAACATCACCAAAACATCATTGACGATCAAGCTCAAGAAATTATCGTAAGTTCCAGTTTTTTACCTTTAAACATAATTAATTAATATCGTATTTAAAGCAACTTTTTTTCTGAGAGGACAGGCGAACATATATTTACAATGTGTTGTATCAATAGAAAAGGCATTAATTGTCGGTCGTATAAAACAAGCAAACGCTCACCTTTGTCTAATTATTATCAAATCATCTATCATCTGAACTTTCTTTTTAAATACGAAAATAGATGTTGTTTCGTTACAAGTCTGGTCGCTCTGGCGTTTTGCAAAAATAGAATTGATGCGTGCACAAGACAATTGCTAGTGTCATGTGAAACCATAAAACAAAAGCAAATACAAACCTCCCTTGAGGTGGACACGTCCGCAATGTTGCAATGAAATGAAATAATTGCTTTTGAAAAGTATGTCTTCAATTGCAATTTAGAATTGCGGGAATGATCTGAGACACAGTATATGCACATGACATTTTCCTATGCAAAAAGCAGAAAAACAATGAAAGATACAAATGTATCCTAATTTGGTTTAATAGAACTTTTGTGGGTCACATTGAAGACAGCAATCTCTTGAAAAATATACCAAATGTAAGTAATACGAATCGGTCCACTACACTCGTGCTACGTTTCGGATGACCGAATCGAACCGTAACAGAAATGGGTGTCTGGTTTCGCGTTCGTTTGGCTTAATCGAACGGAACGCCCCCCAATACGGACTTTAACTGACAGGGTGGTGGAGACTGGTGAAAAGTGTTATTTGCGTTTCAAGATAGGACACTACATAGTTTTTTCTCTGTAAATATGTATGAGTACGAGTATTCTTATGTCTTGAATTGAAATTTAGGTTAGTTGGCCTAAGCGATTTATGAACCATTAAATATGGAAATGGAGCAGATTCGGACTCTCCTTTAAAAATGTAAAAATGAAACTTGAAATTGCTGAACCTATAACTTACCATGTGTACTGAGGTGCATACAAATGAAGACGCACTAATAGGCGTGGATGCGGTGCACACGGAACGAATTCCAACAAAAACGGTTTTATTGCTATTGTTAGCTGAACTGGGGGCTATCCATTTGAATTGGATGAGATAAAAGTTATACATCAAAGCTGCTGTTATAAAAGTGTAAGTTTCACACATGTCACTTGACACACTAGCCCATCAATGCCTATCTAAGAAAAGATGGTTCCCTTAATTTATGTGCATTATAGCTGACAAAGTCGTACACATTGGAGTCTTTCTATGAATTTTCAATTGTGTGGGGCACATGGATGGAATACACGCAATCGCCACAAGCGGAACTGTTTGACTTTCGATGACACTTAAATGGCTTTCGAATGCAAATGGTCAGATGGTATTGTTTTTTAAACATTCGGCCCTATCGAGGTAACCGTCGGAGCGGAGTTTTCTTCACAACGCATCTTTTTTCGAAGATTCAATTTTGCTTCGAAGTAGTTGTCGTCGTAAGAAATTTTTCACAAATGCGGCAATGCATTGCATCCCAAAACTAAAATCTCCGCAACTAAAACTTATCGGAGAACGTCGGATCGTCGGATCGGAGAACTACCACGAAGCAAAATGTCTCCGATCGGAGAGAATTCCGCTCCGACGGTTACCTCGATAGGGCCGATTGTTTTGTTTTTTCTTACAAAAACATTGGCCCATTGTTTCCTTTGACCACTTGAATAAATGCACAAGACTAAAGCAATACCGATTTCCCGCAGAAAGTGGTAATGAACCAATGAGGTCAATGTCTACATGATCAAAGCGTTGCACTCGACTATCGTATGTGTCCAAGATTTAAAATAAAATATTTAAATAAATGCTAATTTTGGCGTGTACTCTAACTTTAATCTTAAATTAGCGGACCTGCCCGGCGTTGCTCGGATCTAAGTTATTTAAAAAATTGTCAGGAACACCCGCTAGCTCAAGATAGCCGGAATGTTTCTAGTTTCCCATTGCCGTTTCCGTGGGAATATGGCCATGAAATATAGTTTATGTAAGGGATAATGTAACATCCTAATGTCGAAAGAATTTTTGATATCGGCTCAAAATTTTTAGAGTTCCCGTTCCCGGTCCGGTTTCCTTTCCTGACCCCTTTCATCTGTTGGATGGCATTAAGGGGTATGAAAAAGAGATGTTGTTCGATTCTCAGACCTACCCGATAAGAACACAATTTTTTATAAAAATCGGTCAAGCCGTTTCGGAGGAGTATGTTAACTATAACTGTGACACGAGAATTTTATATATATAAAGAAGATTAATAAGTTTCATAACTAAATAAATTTAAAAAATATTTGGTCCAAATAGCTCTCTCTGTTTTTAAAACAAATTTAATTTATAAGGAATGGAGGGGACCAAAATTTTTCGGTTTACTTCCAGCGTCGTAGATGAGAAAGCGCTTTTCATGACATTGTTTCTCTTATTCGATTCCTCGTGTAAGGCGATATCCTGGGTATAGCAATTTAATGTCTATGGGGTTCGAGCGTCGGACGACAACTTTTCCTTAGTCAGTGTTATTTTGAATACAAAGGAAGATCTAGAGTTTGTAGAGTTTTTAAAGTATTTGATTTACTTCCTTATTGGTAACATTACAGTTCGGGGTGAACCTAGGCCTCAACGACATTCTTTGGACTTCGATTTTGGACTAGTTGTCTCCACTCTAAGTCAGTTGAGGTCTTCTTCCACTTGAATGCACCACCTATGACGAAGTCTTCCCCTTCCGCTATTTCCCTACAATGTGGCTTTGAAAAACAGTTGATGTCAATCCACTTTACTTGTCCGAGCTGTCGAAGTCTCGCGACGTGTACTCTTCCAGCTACGGCCATGTCGTGGTACAGCTCATACAGTTCCTTGTTGTTTTCACATACGTGACCAAAGATCATTCGGAGTATTTTTCTTTCGAAACGACCAAGGGTTTCCTCATCCGCTTCAGACAAGGTCCATGTACAGCGCCGCATAGCAGGACTGGGATGATCAGTTAAACTCATTTTTTCCGCTTCCGTTTTGATGCTCACAAAAACACCTTTTTTATCAAGCCTGTTTCCTCCCATTACAACAATAGCCGCGTTTTATTATTGATCTGATCCGGATCAGATCATGGGTTTATTAGCGTTACAACAACAAAGCGAAATCCTGCTTTTTAGTTGGATCTATTTTTGTGATCTAAAAATTAGTTCTTCTATTTCACACAAGAGGAGACTTTCCATTGAAACGTTGGTATCATTTCCAATATTTCTAATAACAACAGTATTGCCACATGAACATTTTTATCTGTGTGAAATGAAATATATTTCAGAGAGATACCGAGAAACTTCACATTTATTCATTTTTGTATAATGCATGACATAATGAAAAAGTTTTACAAAACAAGACATATATTCGTGAAACTAATAAGAATTAGTGCAAAAAAATATATTTGACAAAGTGGATGAATATCATTTTTCTCTAAAAAAAGAACAAAAAATTAACCATTGAAAAAAAAGTTCGTAGGGCAACTCTGCAACTCTTTTGAAATGTCAGTTGAGAGAGCGAGTCTCTCACAGCTTCCAACTGGAAATATGATGATCTAAAGCTGTTTTATTATCAAGATCTGATCCGGATTGGATCATTGTGATAATAAAACGCGGCTAATATCGTCTGCGTAAGCGTGTAATTGTACAGGCTTTTAAGAGCTAATGCCTCTGCTTCTTACGTTTGAATTTTTAAGTATAATCTTTAAAAAATCGCATGGCAGTTTGTCGCCTTTTTCGACATCAAAGCCATCCTGCATAGCGTTACGAGTTTTGCAGGGATGGCAAAACAATACATGACACAGCTCGTCTCTGTAATAGCTGCCATTCGCGGTCTTGATATCGATAAAAAGATTACCCTCTGATCTCCTTTTTTTCTAAATAATAAATTAGTAATCAGCACTCTCTATTTTTTATTTCAGTATCTCCAAAAGCAAACAGCTGCCCTGCGTGAAGTCAACGATTCTCGTCTCAAAATCTATGAACAACTTGAAGTCGGCGTTCAAGATTTAGAACGCTCAAATCATCGATTAAATGTGGAAAATAACAACCATAAGAAAAACGTTAAGACGTAATTTTTCTTCTTATTTATCATTTAAACTGAAACTAAAGTAAACAATATTTCTCTTGTAGACTTGTACATAACATTGAAAATTTGGAATGCCGCTGTGAAGAACTAACAAAAAGTCTTGAAGACACAAAACAGACGCTAACGATAGAAAGACGAAAAAATGAAAGACTGCTGCAGGAGAAAACCAATGCTGGAACTGATCAATTTGGTGTTCGTTTGCGACATCATGAAAAGGAAATCAGCAGCAATAGTGAAGGTGATACAGAGGTAAGTAAAACTATTGTATGTATAAGTATACGAATTTTTATATTATTCTCTTGATAGAATTTCCATGCAAACACAACAAATCCTGAGAACTGTAGCTTCGCTTTCCAGTCATCTAGTGCCAATAATAAGAATGCAAACTCCACGGGAATCACTGATATTTCGCAGAATGAAGCCTCTTTCAACGTGAGTGGAGTTGGGGTTGAAGACAATGAGGAAATTCTACGGGTGGTTAATGATTTGGAATCAACTAAAAAAGCCCTGCTCTCAGAACAACAAAGAGTTGGTGAGCTTGAGGATCAACTTGTTGCTATAAGTAAGTAGAAACAAGGTTTCATTGAATGTTCAGATGGTTTAAGTTTTACTTTTCTTTACTCGAAAATAAGTCCAAGAAAACCAAACCCTACAGGGACGTCTTGCTCAGGGGGCAAATGAAGAAATGAAGTCAGTCCACGAAGAGCTTTCGATTCTCGAGGAAGTTCGGTAAGTCTTTTGCCTTAAATAAACCGTAAAATTACTGTTAATCATTATCATATATGTCATCATTCAGACAAGGAAATATGTGCAGTCGTTGTTTGCGAGCCTGTGATGATAGACTCACTGTCAACGACGAAGCATCCTCCATTGCACCTACCGAAGACGACGACGATCGTAGTCTACTTGACATGGAGGCCGTTGGAGGTGGCGTCGAAAGCAACGGTGATACATCATCTCAAATAGCGTATCACCGATCAGCTGTCACAATCAAGGTGAGCAATTGCTTCTACTTTAAAAATCTATTCTTCGGCATGTTCCGCGATTAGTTGGATTGGTGTCATTCCCTCTCATATGCCCCTCTCTTTCTTCATTTCTTCTTTTCAGTATTACTTGATGTTTTATTTACTTTTATTTTATTAAAAAAATAAATGAATAAGCAATCAATCACTATTATTGTATTTAACCGTCGCATTAATTAAATTATTGTAATTTATATCAATCACTTATAATTAATTAGTTTAATCTAAGATCTTAAAAGCAATATTTGAAGCAAAATAAACATCATGTTTGAAGGAAACTTTATTTTACTCACTCACCGCCTTACCACCAAATCCACCATGCCATTAAAAAAAAAAAAATTATCAAATCACGTATATATGAAAACTTTTGCATGTCACTGTATTATTCACTAACAACATTGTAAACGTCACTTTACCTAATAGAAATGGGCAACTTACATCGTATCTTTGTGTAAATAGTTTGGAATTCATCCTTTTGTTTTTAATTTACATTTTGCATCCGACATTGTCTCACAAAGCTTAATTTTACTCATTCCCTTCAAGTTCAATAAACAAATGAATTTTTCTGCTTTGTTCTATTTCATTTAACACGTCACACTGTTTTTGTGTAAGCTTGAATACAAGATTATGATTTATTTCCTTTTTTCTCCACAATCAGTCGCTAAAAATAAAACACGGAACGTTTCAAACAAAAACAAACACAATCAACAAAAAAACTAAAAGTTTTTCTCTTTTTTTTTTTGCTATGTACCTACATAATTGTTTTTCTTAATTTTCTATCATCTACTCTTTTTTTTATTTTTTTATTTAATATTCTTATAGGCTGAATGTGCGATTTGTTCAAATACAACAAAGTACCTGCATGAGTTGCCTATTTCATTAGAAAACATCCTGCTCGATGTTGTGCAGAGAGCGATTCGAAAATTCAATATAATGCAATGGATTGCGAAAATCCTACAATGGCCAACATTAGTCATTTTTCGTTTGATTAGCTCATTACCAGATGAAGATGATAGTACATAGAATTATTTTTAATAATTTAACTTTAGAAGTAGTTTTCTGCTTTGTTTGTTTGTCGTATTTTGTTGCATTTTTTAAAAAAGTGTTTTCTATTGTTTTTCTTATACACTAATTTATTTACTTATATTTTGATTCGTCCATTTTGTCTAACAAATAGTATTTGAAAGCGAGTATGTACTTAAAATTTGGCAGTCGAATAATAAGTGCAGCCTAAAGAATGCCGAGAAATGATAAGGTTAACGAAATTTTTCTGTAAAAAAATAAACTAGGGACTTACGAGCAAGTGAACTGTGAATGCTTGGCTTCAAGCTTTTTCAAAATTCCATTACCCCATCTGTTATGTAATGTGATTAGTGGGGTTCACACTCAATTAGTTGGACAGACTTTGCCTTGAAAGACTAATTTTGGATAATGTTTACCCTCAGACGACCGCTTTTCAAACTTGTTTCATGGTTTCCAAATATTTTTGAAAATTTTGAGGTTAGATATGTCATAATGTTAGACTACAAGTCTGATAGCCTGAACGCAAACTGCATCCGACCATCCATCATCCGTCAAACGAAGTCTGTCCAACTAATTGAACAGTGTGAACTCCACTATTTCATTGATCTTCATAACTTAATATTTAAAAATCCAATGTTGTATAGAGTTTTATTTGACTTTTAAAATGTATTTTCTATATTCCATAAAAATGTTAAAAGAAACAAATTAAGGTGTTTCTGCTGGGCTGCTGCTGGACCTTCCTTCTTCGATGATTTTAAAAAGTTTAATTGGTGAACCTTCTTCGATGGTTTTAAGGTGTGTCCACACTATACACACCGTCGGAACGGAGTTTTCTGCGCAACGCATCCTTTTTCGGAGATTCAATTTTGCTTCGAAGTAGTTGTCATCTTACTTACTTACTTAAGGTGGCGCTACAGTCCGGGTCGGACTAGGGCCTCAACCAACATGCTTCTCCAGCCAGCTCGGTCCCTAGCTAGCTGCCTCCAGTTTTGCACGCCAAGTTGGTTGAGGTCCTCTCCTACTTGCGTGCGCCACCTGAGTCGCGGTCTTCCTCTACTGCGCCGTCCCTCGGGATTGGATTCGAAGACTTTCCGGGCCGGAGCGTTGGTGTCCATTCGCTCTACATGACCCAGCCATCTAAGCCGCTGGACCTTGACTCGTTTGACAAGGTCTGTGTCGCTGTACAGCCCGTACAATTCGTCGTTTAATCTTCTTCTCCACTCTCCATCTATGCAGACGGGACCAAAAATCACCCGAAGAATTTTTCTCTCGAAGCATCCTAAAGCGTTCTCGTCTGCCTTTGACAATGTCCATACCTCTGCGCCATATATAAGAACCGGTTGTCTTATACAGGGACACTTTAGTTGCTCGAAAGAGGACTTTACTACTCAATTGCCTTCTTAGTCCGAAGAAACAGCGATTGGCAAGAGTTATTCTTCGTTTGATTTCAGCGCTGGTGTCGTTGTCGCGACGGCGACGCCTAGGTAGACAAAGTCCTTAACTGCCTCAAAGTTATAGCTGTCTATTTTGACGTTCTGTCCAAGACGTCGGTGTTGGGTGTCCTTTCTTGATGACAGCATATACTTGGTCTTGCCCTCATTTACCACTAAACCCATCTTCTTCGCTTCCGTCTCAATGCTCATAAACGCGCCATTGACATCAAGCTGCGTTCTTCCAATTATGTCAATATCGTCGGCATATCCGAGCAATTGAACGGATCTTTGAAAGATTGTGCCTCTTGTGTTGACGTGGGAGTTTTGCACTATTCTTTCAAGAACGATGTTGAAGAAGTCGCATGACAGTGCATCGCCCTGCCTAAAACCTTTTTTGACATCGAATGTATCGGTGAGATCTTTTCCGACCCTGATGGAGCAGGGTGCCTTCTCCATCGTCATCCTACACAATCGGACAAGTTTGGTAGGGATGCCATAACTAGACAAGGCTCTATATAACTCCTCTCTATAGATGCTGTCATACGCGGCCTTAAAATCGATAAAAAGGTGGTGGGTATCGATTTGAAGCTCCTGGGTTTTTTCCAAGATCTGCCGTAGTGTGAAGATTTGGTCTATGGTCTATAGTTGTTGACGAATGGCTTCAGACGCTCACACAATACGGCAGAGAGGATCTTATATGCGATGTTAAGAAGACTGATACCTCTGTAGTTGGCGCAGTTCAGAGGGTCTCCTTTCTTGAGGACCGGGGAAAGAGTAGTTGTCATCGTAAGAGTTTTTTCACAAATGCGACAATGCATCCCAAAACTAATACTTTCCGCAGCAAAAACTTATCGGAAGACGTTGGATCGGCGGATCGGAGAACTACCACGGAGCAAAATGTCTCCGAATTGTAGGAAATCGGAGAGAATTCCGCTCCGACGGTTACCTCGTACCGACCTCAATCATTTTGCATTGCATTTCAATGACAAAACTAATACCATCTTCAAATTCGCGCGTATTTTGGCAAAACCAGAAGATTTTCAACTGAAACGACTGAAAAAAAAAAAAAAAAAGGCTTCCTATTGGTCCATCTAAAACGAGCTCATGTTTTAGATGGACCAATAGGAAGCCTTTTCTTATCAGAAATGACTGAGTACCTAGTTTTGTTTTAAACAAACCACCACGAAATTCAGTGTTAAACGCGAACCAACACAACCCACATCGTCGCTGTGTGTAGAAACTTCGAATTCGGTACTACCGATCGGTATTTGCCAATTGATGACGTTGGCATAGTATGGACGCACCTTTGCAAAGTATAAATAGCCGTCCCTTCGTAATCTTTTTCTTCCTTGCCATATTGTTGGGTTGCAGCGTAAAGTTCATAGCAGCTTTCATGTTGGCCCTGCTCACGAGCAAGGGTATTGGCTTTCAAGACACACTCAGTTTCGTTAAAATTTTATAGATTCTTTTCGGAATCACACACGGGTTAAATTGTTCACGATACATTTGCAAATCTATAAGGAGATTTATTGAATCCGTAAGAGAAAACTGGAAAATCGGCTGAAAGTTGAACAACATGCTAAAATATAGAAATACTATCGACGGTATAGTCTGTTGTGAATATTGACAGCTAGCATTTGAACAATTATCGTTGAACGTTTAAGTAGATAGGGTCTACGCATCTCTTGAGTCGTATTAATAATTAAATTTGAAAAGTTTTTCTATAATAACAATTTTTATCTCAAAACGTTCACTTTGGCGTATGCGTAACAAAAAAAAACAACATTTATTTTACTTACCAGACCTTAAAAAACTTTAGCATCTTATTGGTCACAAGGTTTCGTTACAAACACAGAGAACATTCGAAAATCCGACACCATCTACAGGTTCGTTCAGAAAATCAACGTATCGCCATAAAATAAGAGTTAAGAAATCACGGTGACATTTTGGAAAGAAGTTTAACTCTCTATTATCAAGGTGAAATGTTAGATGCTACACATCAAATGCATTTTGATTCGCTTTCACCTTTGATTTGTAGGTTTTACAGTAGTTTTGATAAAGTTATTAAGTTTTTCTTCTTCTTCCTTTTCTCGAAGAGATCACAGCTCACCTACTCAACTACTTCACACCACAAAGATCCGCTCGTGGGGTAAGCCGCGTTGACTTCAGAAGGCCTCGGCAAGCTTCAAGGTTTTGAATTGTTCCATGACATAGGCCATTCAAATGCAGATGCCGTTGCATTTGTCTGCACTAAGAGTGTTTTGATCGACCTTTCATTTTGTCTTCCGACACATATCTTCCGTTCTCTTTGCTTGGGGTTGGGCGCTCTTCTTCGATTCTTTTATGCAACTTCTCGGGCCGTATTACAAATAACGATATTCATATACATACGTAAACATGAATGCTGATACACCTTTCTTAAAAAGAGATTCACCTCTAAAGAAGATGGTAACCACCATTGAAAAGTTGGGACATTAAAGTGAAATGGATTTATTTTTTCATTTACAACAATGCGACCAAAAAAGTAGATGAGAGGATGAGACAAAATCTTAATTGTTCTTCTACCAACTTATAAAGATATACAAAAAGAACCGCCCGATATCGTTACGTTGCGATTACGCTTCACGATACTCGCTGTCATTTTCGACAACTTTTGGCGGTCATTTTGCTATCGTCCTGACAGTTTCAAAGATCTATTCTCATATTTCATAAACGGTCTATGTCGTGGTTATCGTTGTTTTGAGTTTTTTTTTTCTTTTGTGGCGCGTTTTGCAGTTTTTAATACGGGATTATAGGGATTAAAATTGCATGAAAAAACGTGACGTATCTGTTAAAAGTAGTATGCATATTTTAACATTTCTGACCGTTAATTCTGTCACTTTAATTCAGACAGCAAAACTATGAGGCAAATGAAAAACGCTGCGGCGATTCATTTCAACAATTTAGCAAGAAAAATTTACATAATAGGAAAAAATGTATTACACGACACGATCTGTGAATACAACAATTTTAAATACAACAATATTCAAGATTTCTTCCAAGTGTTCGTGACTTTTTCATTTTATTTTTCCAAAGAACTATTTAGACTCGAATTTGTAGGATGACTGCCTCAAATAATAAAAATGTCTGAAAATAAAGTAAAACATCACTACAAAGCTCAGGTTTTACAATCTTCCATCAAAGTGTCTTCTTCTTTTCATTTCCGGCGTTACGAGTAGTGATCTAGAAGCGATCACAACTCTCCCACTTTTCTGCTTCACACTAGTGATCCGGCTGTGGGGTACGCCGTGTCTACACACAAAAATCATGTTATAATAAAACCCATATTCAGACGTTACACACTCAGAGGTGTATTTTGGATTCTCTCGACTAGAATTCTAAACCTATCCCTTTTTTACATTGTGGTCTACAAACGCTTTAAACCGTCTGCATCGGTGACTCTTTTTCAAGTTTTTCGATTTTCCTAATTGATCGATGTGAGTGAAAAGCATGTGCGCATTTAACGAGTGCATACTGTAAAAATTATACATCTCAGCACAGTCTGCAGAACCAGCGATTTAAAAAGTCTCACAAAGCTCCTCAATCAATGTCTTGACTAAACCCCCAGCACCGCATTTCTCGGCATTACAAATCAATCAATGTGCCAAGTGTTTTATATTTATCATTCAAAATACATATTTATTAATTTATTTAGCATTTACATACATTACAGAAAACGGTTTGTGGCTCACAATGGCCACAGTTATGCTTATTAATTATACATAACTCCTTTTTTTTAATATTTGCTTACATCTTCAATTTTATATTCATACATATAAACAAAACACTCTCAGCTGGAATGGGTCAGGAACCGTTTTCATATGTTTTGATTATATTTTTAACAACAAAACGTTATGCTATCCTTGGGTAAAAGGTGTCATTAGAAGTATTATACACTTGTATTTGCATTTACAAAATTTAATAACATGTACAAAGCTTATAATTGAAAACAACAATTTATAGGCCCTATTTAAAAGAAAAGGGAACTTATAGATTTCCTTTCACATGCGTATCTATTTATATTTATTTATATTTTTTTTTAAATTACATATCTCCATCCATTTTTTTATAACATTGTTTATATATCGTCGGTGTATCTTATAATCTTATAAATTTCTTCTCTCAAGCTCAAGCTCTTGCCGTAGATCTTAAATCTCTTTTCCTCTATAACGCACACTCTACTTTGCCAGAATGCCTTTTACCCCAGGTTAGGTATTAACGTGGTATTGCAGGGTGTAACTTTTATTAAATGTTTAATGTAATCGAGCGACAAAACAAAGTTTAAAAACATAATTTGTCCTTGTTGTTAATTTATTCCAACAAAAACTAATGCATAAGTGTTTAAGCTAAAAAATGTGTTCACAATTTTGGATATTGTGGGTGTGAATGTGATAACTATTTTTTTTATTAAATAAAATGTTTTATTTATAAGAAAAATTAAAAATTTTTTTGTAAAAAATAATAAAATTTTTTAAAACATGAACTTTATACCGCAATGCATGTTTTTCTTTGATTTTGGTTTTTTTAAGAGATTTAAACTCTCTCGGCAAGAAGCTTCAAAACCAGTAAAAACAAACATTTATAATAAAAGAAAAAAACACAAAAAAAATTGAAATCTTTGCAGGTTGCATCAAGACTTCCACCAGTATCTCTGGAATTGAACGCCCCGGCTAGTCCGAATCCATACAGGGATTTGGTTGAGAAATACGAAGCTCTACTAGAAGTGCAACGTCATTCGATTACGCGTAAGAATGGTGTTTCCCTGGCTGAAGAATTCCAATCGGGTGGCGACTATACTTCATTACATTTGAAGGACAATATGGACAAAAATTCAGGAACTAACGCAGACCAAGAGAATACTCAGAGTAGCCGCAATAGCAAAAACAATCGCCGAACACCGACTGAGTTTTCAGAAGCAGAGACATCTTCGTCTGGATTCTCGGATGAGACAAGCAACAAAGGTACGCAAACTGATGACAGACCCGGCTATTTCCTATGTTCGATTGGCGATGGCGAAGACTGCAAGTTCAGCATTTACGATGATGCTAGTCCCATCGATTCGAGATTCCGTAATCGTCCTGAATATCGAGAATTGTTTAAAGAGATCTTCGCTGTGCTCAAAAAGGCTGCCGAAAATAAGGAAGAAGGTGACAAGCTACCACTTCTTGATGATACCCATCCCCCGGCTGCTAAGGTTCCCCCCGTGACACCAGCTAATGAAGAGATGCCTTCCATTGACTTTGTTGACGATACACAGAGTATCATTTCCTCAGCTATATCAGAACAGTCATTTGCAATGTCAGAATGCATTACCAAGATGGAACGCAAAACAGCGAAGAAGCACATTATCGAAAAGAATCAGGAGAATCAGCCCCCATGTGCGTCGCTGTCGGGATCCACAACACTAACGCCAATAAGCAAGCAAGCTATAATCGAAAATGGTCGAGTTTTGACGCCACTCAAACGTGAACCACTTGAGTACTTAATGGTTGGAGTTGGCATCAAGAAAAAGAGCAAGAAGAAGAATCGAAATTATGGCACCGAACGCTCAGAGTCCCCTGCTGCCCTTCCTTCTCCACCCAGGGTGCACTATAGCAGTGGCAAGAAACGCCGCGACATGAGGCCATTTAACCACTCGCCATCTACCAGTGGTACTCCAACATCCACAACTCAAAGTCAGGGTCGAAGACCCAATTTGGAATGGAATGGTAACTCCATGATCATCTACAACCGAGGTGTGAATTCGACCACATCACCGCGGGTTCCAATCCCTCCTCGCGGGCGTGAGTTGGATTTGAATGGAATTGAGTTCCGGCCCAGTACCGTGTCACAGGACTTGCACAAACTCAAGAAACTCGACCTATCCTATGCCGAGGTATTGCGACGAGCAGATGCATGCAAACAGCCCTACCATCGAAGGAAATAAAGACAATGCAGAGACACCTTTTAGTTACATGCAAAACTTACCATCTAATTAAAGGGAGAGATTGAGAGAAGATGAAGTTTGCTGCCACAGATTTAGATAGTTTTAAATATCTCGAACGCGTCTTAACGATGGAATTCCTTATTAATATAGTAAAATGCATACGTTTCTTTTTCCTAAAACAAAATAGAATTAAACTTTAAACTATATTCAAGTAATCTGCAGAAGATATTAAAATACGTGTTGTTTTCTAAAAGACAACATTACGGCACCCTCTGCTGGAAATTTCACAAAATAGCTTACTTAAAATTATTTTCAATATTAAATAAAAAAAAAACATAAGAGAAAACTTATTTTGTAAATATTAAATGAGATACAAATCAAAAAAACGACGTACATACTTTAGTAAATTATGCAATTTGTTTTCATAATTATTTCGCGCAACTCAATATTTAGATAAAAAAAGAAAAATAAAAACCTACAACATCAAAAAAAAAGAAGAAGATAAATATAGTAGACTTTTATTTAAACACATTTTAGAATATATTTTCTTTGTCTTAAAGTAATTTGTTTTCTTTTTACTATGCTACTTTTTAATTATACAAATTCGATGATATTTAAAACTAAAGAAAAAGAGAAAGAAAATAACGATTAGGTATTCAATTGATAATAAAATATAAATAAAATATAAGAAAAGACAGAGATAAAATAAATAACAATAAGGATTCAATTGTAACGTAGAGATAATAAAAACAAGAACAACAAGTAAAAAAATAGCCAATCAGATGGATATTTAGTTTGTGAGAGAAATTTTGTATTTTCTTTTGGTCAAAAAATAATTAGCATGTAATGTCTATAAAGCAGTCTGAACTGAATGAAATATATATAACAACTATACAATGTAGTTAATTGTGTTTCCTTTTCATTGATGGCAATTACTGTACTCTTTGACGATACAAAAGGTGAGCAGTTTTATTTTTCAGCAGTCTAGGGTTTCTGCTAAAACACATTAGTGCGACGATAGGTGTCATCACAGGTCACTGTCTTATTGGAAGACATGCCGCAGTGCTAGGAGTCATCTCTAACGATTTTTGTAGAAGTTGTATGGATGAGGAGGAGGAGGAAACTATTTCCCACCTTCTCTGTCCATGCCCAGCTTTAGCTCACAAACGTAGGAGACACTTGCGTTTTTCCCGCTTCACTGTAAGCTCGAAATGGTTCCATTAGGATAAGAATACATTAAATCCACTGTGGTATAAATGGGCCCTACGGGCCTAAATGTGTTAGCCGAGCTAACAGCCACTTTTACCTAACCTAACCTAGGGTTTCTGCTAACTATACAGCTGCACATACGTCCATTTTGGACCTTGATTTCCATGCGCAGATCCAAAGGAGTTTCTATAAAATATTTACGTGGTTGGCTAACTAACCCCACGCCCAAACCTCAATCTAAAAGGTTAGTTCTTTTTGTAATCTCCTTGGACACATAGAGGCCGAATAATTCTATGTCAGCGCCACTTAGGTTTGAGAGCTTACTTTGGCTTTTTTTTTTGGAGGTTTTTAAAATACCAGCTGGAGCACTCAGACCTAAATATCGGTCCATTGTACTACCAGATAGCAACCTTCTATTTGTTATAGCTTTCCATAGATGTTCGGAGAAAAGCCAAAAGACGCTGCCATGATAAGGAGCCTAAGTTACCAGCTCTCACCATGTCTGCGCCGAGTATCTGTAACCTCATGCTAGAAAAAGCAGGACATTCACAGAGGAAGTGCTATGCGGTGTCCTCATCTTATCCACAAGATTCACAGAGTGTGGTATCACTTAAGCCTAACACGTTTAAATGCTTGGCAAAAGAGAAGTGCCCGCTGGCAACGCCAATAAGCTTTCTACAGTCTTTTCAGCAACGAGCTAGCAAAAATGTTGCAGTCTTCTTACTAACGTTGGGGAGCATACGCTTGGTTTGTCTGCGTCCAATGGAGGCATGCCATCTACGGTTGTGCTCTTCACAGATCCAATCGTTGATTGAAGCAATCACTGAGGACGATGGCAGACCTAGCGACGGTTCAGGTCCTGAGAAAGCTGTCTGAGATCCCTGCCTAGCGAGTTCATCGGCGATCTCATTTCCAGTTATGCCGTGATGGCCTGGAACCCAAATGAGACTCAAGGAATTTAATCTTCCGATCGCATTCAGAGAGCTTTCGAAGTAGTTAGAGGGTTGAGAAGGGCCTTAAGCACAGCTTGGCTATCGCTGCAAACAAAGATACTTATCTTCCCGTCCATCCATTGTTCGTTACGTGGCTCAAGGCCATTAGGATAGCATAAGCCTCCGCTTGATAAACGGATGCGTATGATCCCAAAGATGAGTGCAGTCGTATGTCGTCGTTCTCAACAAAGGCAACAGTGTTCTTTCCAGGCTCAGATTCTGGAGCGAACCAGTTCTGAACCGAAGGAAAGCTGACTGAGTAATTTTGACGCAGTTTGAGCCTTGGGATCATCGTGTCAGACGGCATATCCATTAGACGTGAGTCAAAAGATATGCTGCTTGCGAGTTCCTCAAAGCTCCAGTGCGAATTGTGCCAGAGACCACATCGCTTTAAACGAGAAATGGTCTTGAGAGTACACCCCATGATGTAGGTATCAAGGGGAGGAAGATTCAACAGTGCGTCGAGAGCAGCTCCCAGTGTGCTGGGGAAGGCCCCCGTAACACCCAGACAAATTGTTCTTTGAAGTTTGGCAAACGAGGCAATAACGTATTTACGCGAGAGCTTATTCCACCAAACAACTGACGCATAGGAGATGATTCGTCTTATCATAGCCGTATAGATCCAAAGGACCCTTTTCGGTGAGCCCATGTCTTGCCAAAAGCTCCTTTGTTTTAGACTCGACATGTTTCGACCAAAGAAGTTTGTTATCCAGGATTACTCCAAGATGCTTGACTTCATTTGAAAAGGGGATGTTGACGCCTTTAAGCGTAAGTTGGGTCAGACCAGTCAATTTTTTACGTCTCGTGAAGAGGACAACCTCGGTTTTAAGAGGATTGACAAAGCGCAGCCTGTGCTCGGGAACAGACAGCTTGAGGGCTGGAGCCAACCGAGAGCACGGCGACGTCGTCTGCATTATGCTTGGGCATTAACGTTAGAACCATTGAGCATTACAAGTAGAGAGTCGATCAACATGCACCACAGAAGAGGAGATAAAACGCCACCTTGTGGACAGCCCTTATTTACTCCCGTTGCAACATATTGTCCACAGTCCGCCTCAGCGATTACGGTTGTCTTCATTAGCATTGCTTTAATCCACAACACTAATGACTCGTCCACACCGTGTTTTCTGGCAGCATTGCACATACCATCGAAGCTAGCATTGTCAAAAGCACCTTGAATGTCGTTGAAAATGCCTACCGCAAATTCTTTCCTGTCAAGCGCGCATTCAATCCTGCTAACAAGATTTTGAAGTGCGGTCTCGCAAGATTTTCCTCTTTGGTAAGCATGTTGCATCTGAGACAGAGGGTGTAATTGGAGTGAGGTTTTACGAATGTAAATCTCAACCATTCTTTCCAGCGTCTTAAGCAGAAAGGAGGTAAGACTAATGGGTCTAAAGCTCTTGGCGAGTGAGTAGTCTTGTTTACCAATTTTTGGTATGAAGGCGACTCTAAGACTCTGCCATGGAGTTGGTATATACGCTAGGGCTAAACTACCAGTGAAAATATTTTTCAAAGTAGGAAGCAAAAGGTTTATACTTTCCTGCAACATAGCTTGGGTAAACACCGTCAGTGCCAGGTGACTTGAAACTGTCAAAAGATGCCACGGCATATTTGATGGCTTCGTCGGTAACAACTAACGATGATTTATCGGATTCACCTGATCTAAGGGAAATAGATTGCTGTGGTCCGATTGATATCTGGTTTCCTGGAAAATGAGTTTCCAGCATAAGACTGAGTGTCTCTGCTTTGGACTCGGTATAGGAACCGTCTGATTTCCTGAGCGTTTCTAGTTTGTTTACCTTGCTCCTTTTAAGGGCTTTAGTAAGTCGACTAGTTTCACTGAGTGTTTCTATACTTTCACAGAATTCTTTGTAAGAGGCATTCTTTGATCTTCGAATTAACCTTTTAAAGTCCTTCTGTTTAGATCGATACAGGTTCCAGTCGACATCTGATTTGGTCTTGAGGGACCTATTCAGAATACTTCTGGTTTCCCTGCGAAGTTTCTGTAGTTAGTTTTTCTGGGATTTCTTGTAACTAAAGGAGTGGGAATCACATTTGCTACATGGAATTGAATGTATCTGTGGTCTGAGAGTGACACGTCCAGCAACACTTTCCAGTTGGTAATCTCCTTGGTATATCTGTTAGATAGTGTCAAGTCAATTACGTCCTGTCGTATAGCCGTAACAAAAGTTGGCGTATTACCAACATTGTTAATGTCTAAGTCAGAAGACAGAATGTAACTAAAAAGATGGTTGCCTCTCATATTGCTCTTGACGCTGCCCCAAACTATGTTTTGAGCGTTAGCATCACAGCACATGATAAGCCCCAACTTCCGGTTTTCACAAAACTCCACCAAATCCACAACCTGTCTTGAGGGAGGGGGTAGAATGGAGTTCCAGGGTAAGTAAACTGACGCAACGACGAAAGTTTTCCACTCACCGTTCGTTTCGTAGTTTATCATAGCCGCAACCAGGTCTTGGCCACAGAAGTGATCAAGTTTAGTTGCTGCAAAAGAGCTCGGTATGATGAGACAGGTCCGGTGTAAGTCAGACCGTTCGTCATAGAGAATATTGACCCTCCAAGACCAAGAACTCGGCCCTTCCAGGCCCATGGCTCTTGGATTGCTACGAGGTGAGTTTTTGTATTCAACACGGAAAGCCTGCTACATAGGAGTGCAGTAGCAGCTTTAGAATGTTGAAAGTTTATCTGAGTTATTATCATTGATAAATACTAGTAATCTATCCATCACTTTCACCGATTGGAATTAAGTTGGAAATAAATCCTTCCAAGATGAAAATGCAGATGAGAGTCGTACCTAGCCTTGATGATAGCCACAGAAGCTTGATCTACTCCCACAACAAGGTAAGAACCTTCTTCACCATCCCGATTCCTAGCCTTCTTGTGGTAATGGACTTTCCACTTCGTAGTGTCGATACCATCATTCTGGGTAACGAGACGTTGTAGCACATCTTCAGTTTTCCTGAGTTGCCCCGGGATAAAACAGATGGCTTTTGTCAAAACTGGCACCCTGTAAATTTCAAAAGAGGAATTAAGAAGGGGTGGAATCTTAGGCACAGAGGCACGTAGCCAGTCAGCGGTCTGCTGATTAGAACACTCGACCAAAAAGGTTCCGTCCTCCAAACAACATCCCTCAGACTGGATCTGCGTACTCTCTGCCATAGCCAGCTCCCACAGATGATCTTCACAGTGCTTGCGCTCTGTGATGGCCATGCTGTTGTCATTGCCAGCCTTACAGATACGCACTTTGAAAAGCGAGACAACCGCTCTTTTATAGGGCAGCCGTCTATGACTTTGGCTTACTAGGACGTCATCCGACATCTTTCAGGTTTCTGCCTTTTCATAGCTTATGTCAAACGTTGATTCTGAAAGTCGGATTAATCCACTGGTTATAAGATAACGAATATGCTCTGATAGATAACTCATAATTAGGGGCAGAATTACCGCACACGTTATTGAGTAATAGGTGACTGAGTATGGCACTATCACTCACGTTATCGAGCAATCTAGTAATCAGCCCTATTATAGTAACAGATCGGAACGAAATTCATTCCGATTTGTACGAAATGTAAGATACTTGTATTATGGTAACGTTTCCGATTGCTTAATCGGACATATCTCCGAAAAGAACAAAACAATGCGATGAGAATGTCAAACTCACCGCAACGCGTCTAGAATTCATGCGATGCATGGCGATTAAATGTGAAAATGGTGGGAACGCTAACGGATTTCTTGGTTTTCTGTTCTATCCGATATCTCCGATAGCAAAGTAGTCGCGAAAGGGTTGTACGTAAACAAAAAAAAAAAAAAAAACTTATGTCAACTACATGCGTCACTGTTTCCTTAACGAAATGGATACCATAAACAAAATAAATGTTACGATCGGAACTTCTCTACGATCGTATGTTTCTCCGATCTGTTACGATGATAGGGCTGAATATAATTTGAAATAGACAAACGAATCATTAACAATGAAAAGAACACAGAGCACGAAATACTGAAAGAATATGTATGACACAATTTCTCCGGTATATAAAACATGGCATGACAAAAAACCCCATACCATTATACTGGAGCGACCATGTTTTATGGTTTCCCCCGTCCCACATATTCTCGGGAACTAGAACTGTAATAGAGGACGACCTAACTTTCATCTGTACATAAAATGTTCCGCTAATCTTAAGAGGCCTATTAACAGGCATTTTGGCATTTTGAATTTTTTTTTTTTTTGTAGAAAAAAAAACTTAAGTAGATGAAAATAATCAATCAAAATGTTTAGCAAATTAATCCTGAAAATTCTCGTACTACCCAGTTTCAATCCCGGAATTTTAGGGACCGAAAAAAGACCCAGGATCCCGGGATAACTTATAGCCATCCCTGCCCGCAATGCATTTGATCGAGAAGAGGCGTCTGTATCTTCCGTCAACACATCTGTATGCCCTTTTGCTTACATACAAAGCTGTTAGCTGTGCAAAAACTTTAAAAAACATCTCACTTAAAACATCTCACCTCTCCTCGCAAATTCATATTTCAATTCGAATTTTCATTTCAATAAATTGATGAGATTTTTATTGGTCAATAGAACAAACCAAAAAGCCAAATTGATCAGGCGATTTTTTCGGTATCCCACAGAATTTCAGCTGTTAGAAGAAACAGATCCAGAACAAAATCAAAAACATGTTTTATTTATTTTCCAATTTTAGTTATTAATTTATCCAACTCGCTCGCTTAAACACGACTCGCTCACTAAACTATGTTGTTAACAATATTAAGGTATGTTTCTTGATACTTTGTTCGTTTATATTTACACAATTTCTTAACATATTTATTAAAGGTATTTACACTAACTAAAACTAAACAATTAAATAGCACAAAAGAACATAACACACACATGAATTATTTAAAACTAAATGTCAATCAATGGCTTTTCATCGAGTTTCTTTGACGCTCGATATAATTCAATATCCGCCATAACATCTTTTCGAAGTTGCTCGTGTTTCATCTTGAAGAAGGCGCTGGCCGACAATACTGTTTTGGTATTTGATCTACTAACTGTTGGTGATGAATCTATAAAAGAGATAAAACCGTTGGAAATAATGCGTTGTCTTCGATAAATATTGAAAAAACAATAAATAAGAAAACCAAAACAAACGATGCCAATGACACTGATGGTAATAATTAGTGCAACGAAAATTTCTAATTTAAATGTTGTCCACATTATGTATATGATTTTCGATTTCAGGAGCGATCAGTTTTATAGCACTAAAACTTCCAGCGGACACACTTTACCAAATTAGATTAGACATGACAGGGGGTTGTGCCAAACACACTTTACCAGACAAAAATACTTTGGCTTAACTATGAGGCACTGTATATGACTAGACAAGTAACTGTTTTGTTCATGGCATTGTTCATTAAAAAAATGATAATAAGTAATCTGAGAGGCGATTGTTAAGAATTGAACTCATGCTTCGCTTTAAGGTCAAATTATGTTATCTATGTATAGCTATGACGAATGCAAATTTTTGACACATAAGTAATTTAAACTGTAGATGTGCAGTACCTTATTATTAGCTATTTTCAAAACAAAATATTTTCGATAATGTGAGGTTTGAAAACCCCGTTATAGAATGTAGAGGAATTTAAAATCAATTCTAACATGCATCGAAGAAACCAAAAATAGTTAGATGATTATATTGTGCGTTTTAGAGTTCGAGTGTGTTGGTTGAATTTTCTAGGAAATGAGTTTCTAGATGTAGTCTTTCCAAGAAGCAAATATTAAACGTTGTGACAAAACTGAAAAATTAGTTTTTCAAAAGTTTTTCTTACTGCAGTTGGGTACATTTTGGATTACTCAAGATTTCCGTCAGTTTTTGTAAATTAATTGCGTTGAAGGTAAGCAAAACTCCACTCATAAGGAGCTAATGCGATTTTTAATTTAATGGTTTCAGTTAGTTTAATGGGATTGACGTTTGTTCTTGTTCTCGACGCACTTATATCAATGCAGATTTATTGTGATAGCTTGGGGTATATAATGTCGATACTTTAATAAACACGTAAGGATGTATTAAAGCCATCCGGCGACAATTAGAAATTCTAAAGGACTTTTCCAGTAATGTTAGAAAGCCTCTCTAAAAGAAATAGAGTTTTACGACTTTTTTTTCTGCTGGCTCAACAGGAACAGAGAAATTGTTCTTATGCACATTCTTTACGCAACCCATCCATTCCTAGTTTTAAAGATTTAATTTTTAGGAATGGGTTACTTTTACCACACAATCGCTTATTGTATCTGAAAAGATTGTTATCGGACCTTCACAGATGGTTCCAGAAACCATTATTGAACTATAGCTTGTTTCTTGTGGAGAGCGATGACATGCGATTGCATGCCTATTACACTTCCATCTTCCAAACGGAGACGTATGCTATGCAAATAACTATAAGCTACAGTACGAAGATATAGCTGAGAGGAAGAAGTATTTTTGTTTGCAGCTGCAATCAACCCTCTAAGTACTTTAAATCACCCAGGATAGCAGGAACTCACTGAATGCAGTTGAAAGACAAAATTCTTTGAGTCTCATTTGGGTTCCAGGCTACAGGAATACCTGGATGAACATACAAGTTAAGGATCTTCTCATAATTTGAACTAGCGCTGGGCTGCGGAGTTCACAGTGAAAGCTGCAATCAAAGGTTGGATCTTTCAAGAACACAACCGTAGTTGACATGCCTCGGTTAGATGCAGACAGCATTTTTGCAGCTTCGTAGTAGGAGAGACTAATGACAACTTGGTTATTGTTGCAATGTTTTATGCTAGACTTACATAAGTGATGCCATACTCTGTGAATCCGTCGGAGAAGACGATAGCATCCTAAGTTTTTTATAGTGACAGTTTTTTTTAAATTTATTTCTATGAACATAATGTTCAATCACTATCACTATCACTATCACTACATAGTATAAAACAAAGTCGCTTTCTCTGTCCCTATGTCCCTATGTACGCTTAGATCTTTAAATCTACGCAACGGATTTTGATGCGGTTTTTTTTAATGAATAGAGTGATTCAAGAGGAAGGTTTATATGTAAAATACATGCATATTATAGTAGAGGAAAGCCAAAAAATTTAAAGATTTGTAATGTGATGTCGTAACAAACATGTTTTTCTGCGCTTACATTGTAAACGCTGGCTAAACCTTACGAGATAGATCTAATTTATGTACTACAGAATTGCTGTCCGAGACAGCATGTGTTTATCTCCTAAGGATAACCCACAGTAATCATTTTTATCTTTTACATATTACAAAATAAAATATGGGTTATTTACCAAGCTATTTTAAACGTTACAGTATCATTCCTTATCCAATTAAATACATTAGATACGTTGTGCATTTCATGTTGATCAAAATTGCCCTTTACAGCATGTGATTTAAATGAATATTTTCGAAGATATTACAGATTTAAAAATTGCAGTTTTTCTGTAGTGTATTTAGTATCAGCATTGTACGAGTGCGAAGCCGGGGCGGGTCGCTGGTATAAAATAAAATGAGATTGTTGGCTGGTATTACAAAGAACCGATTTAAAAATCCGACAACAAAAACAGTGACCCGAATTTTTGGGTCTCTTTCTAGTTTTTATAAAACTACTAATCACTTTAGTACCCGTGGCGTGCAAGAGGTTTGTGGTTTGAGTCCCAACAGAGGCAAACATGTTTTTTCACGGGTATCGCCTTTCGCGAAAAATTGGCATTCCTCAGTTAGTAAATTCATTGCCATGAAAAGCGCTTTTCGATTAACCGTTCGGAACCGGTAGAAAATTGTAGGTCTCCTCCATTCCCTCCCAAGGCATGGCTGTGAGAAATGCGTTAGGCTCTGGGGCTCCTCGCTCTGTTGCGCCACTCTATTTGTTTATTTATTACTAGCGGCCCGTCCCGGCTTCGTACGGGCACTAAACATGACATTTACACACATATTCACAATTTTTCGCATCGAATTAAAAAAAAAAATAGGAAACTTAATTCTTAGATATTATTCAAAAAATTTTATTGCAAAGAGGTCATATCATAACCCCAAAAGAAAAGCCTTTTATTGTGTTAGAGCTTCCCTGTAAACAATATTTGATGTTGTTTTATTTTGTGGCACATGTTCGGAGGGCTTAAATTTCTTAAAAGCATTACTGGGACTCCTATTTTTAACGACAACTCATGTGGTGGCAGTCCAGAAAGGTTAAACGAATTTGAAAATTCCTGTGGATAATGGACTGCGTCTTCAATATTAGTCACAGTATATACGATTTGTATGTTTTCATTTGACCGGGGACTTTTCTAACTATTAGATTCTTTATTTCATTAACAGTATCATTCTTAGGTGATACTATGGCCCTAGAACATAGCCAATGATAGTCCTTTTCGTGCAAATTCTCGATATCAGGGTATATAACATCTATTAAGTTTTCCAAGTTATGGAGTATTTGACCTAGAGACTCGTCCAGAAGAATGTCACAATGACCGCTTAAATTTGGGGTGGGAAAAATTTCTTCTCCAAGTTTTAGCAGTTGTTGTGGGAAATCGCTATCAGTGATTCTGTAAACATGAGCTCTCATATTTGTTGGAAATTTCAATGTTTCAATTGAAGCCCATAAGGGTGACGATTTTAAGCATGCCTTGATGATATCTGCTCGCGTACCTCTGTTAATAACGGGGAGAGTTTGTCGGAAATCTCCAGCAAAAACAAAAATAATCTCGCCCATGACTGTAGAGGAGTTCCTTAGATCCTGTAAGGTTCTGTTCACGGCCTCTATATGTGCTCTATGGAACATCGTGCATTCTTCCCACATAATCAATGAGGCGTCTTGTAGTTAATTACCAAGACGCCCATTTTTGCGGATAGAACATGTGGATTGTTGCTCAAGATTTACAGTGGAAGTTTAAAAGTAGAATGAGCAGTTTTTCCATCCATCAAGAGAGTTGCAGCAATTCCTAAGGAAGCAACTGCTATTGATATCTTCCCCGATTCTCTTATCTTAGCAAGCATCAAATTAGCAAGAAACGTCTTTCCTGTTCCACCGGGTTTATCCAAAAGAAAACTTTTCTTTTGTCATTCATTAATGACGCTATCGACTATAGGGTCAAAAGCATCCTCTTTGATCTGGGATTAATTTTGGCAGGTTTTCATTAACAAAAGCGGTCAAATTATTTCTATCATGTCTCTGCTCCATTATTTTCTGTACGGACTGAACATGGTAATCCAAAGTCACTTAGGCTTTTGTCATTTAATTGCATCAGTTTATTTTCTATTTGTACAAACCTTGGTTGTTAATTTCCGCATTGTATGGTAAGGTGAAGTTTAGATTTTGCTGTCTGATTCTGTGTCTAATATCTTCACATAAATCGTCTTTGAAAATGTCCCATAATTTTAATGGTTCCGATGGCTGACAAAATAAAAGTATGACTACAAACAATTCTCTCAGTTGTTGTGAACATTGAGAAAGCAAAGCTTCTCTGAGAGTATTTCCCAATGGTCAATCTCCAAATGGCAAGTAGCTTGATATGTTTCTTTGAGAATTCCGTCAACGGATTTCAAGTACTGACATATGGTTGGTCCCGACGTGATGTAGCAACATTCTAAAATAAAAACACTCGGATTGAGAAGGATGGACACCGTAGACTCTACCTAAAGCTGCATTTTTTTTATGTCTGGATGGCCAACTACGTTCTCACCACGATTCCTTCTTGTGAACTTATTATTGGCCCATGTATAGTATTGCGTGACTTCGTGGTATAGAATTGAACTAAATAATTACGTGTCATATCTTTGAGCTACTTACAACTGCCTACTATAACAATGTACACAACAAAGTAAGATTAATAGTTGTTAGTGTTTTGGTAAGGAACTCTACTTTTTGTTTTTTGAAAACTAAATATAGCCTATGTCACTCAGGGATAGTGTAGCTTTCCAACGGTGAAAAAAAATTTCAAATCGGTGCAGTAGTTTCGGAGCCTATTCGAGACAAACAATCAAACAATCAAACCTTTCCTCTTTATAATATTAGTAAGAAAGATTTAGTCACTGACATTACTGATATTTTACAAGTCACAATATTTCAGTTCAGTCAGAACTTTCCACCCTATTCAAAATGGAATGTTGTTCTTAGTTGTGACTAGCGAATTTTGTGCAGAATCAGGCTGTTAGAGAACAAAAGTGATGAAAGAGATGTTGATTTAGACAAAGATTCACCCCTAACTGTAATGCCTACCTAAGTAAATAAGTAAATTTCTAGTTTGATGCTGCCAATTTTTTTAACTACAACATCGTCTTTAAGGTTCTTGAATAAAATATAGTGGCAATCCCGTTATAGTAAGCACCAAACTTTACTCCAATTCAAATGAAAGTTATTGCTTCTATTGTATATAAAGAACATCAATGTATAGCCAACATTTGAACCTATTTCAAAGTTGTAATCATTGCCAGGACCTCCAACTGGGTGTGAGTAGGTAAGAAGTTTTACTTGTTTCATTTTTAGAGAATTCCTCATCGAATCTGGATTTTAAATTACACAGAAAAATGATTTCTTTTAAGTCATCTATTATGGGAACTTAGGAACAATTTTTTTTATAAAATCAATCAATTTATCTTGTAAACCATCAAATTTGAAAAAAAAACTCACTGAGCCGAATTTCTACTTTCATTATTTGATTTCTTACAAGCTTTAAATTCAAATTCTTCTAATTTTTTACTATTTTCAGTTGAATTATAATTACGAAGTCGTCTAAGCGATAACAAAAAAGTTCAATGAGAATTTTTTGTAACGTCAATATTTGAAAACTTTCATGCGTCATAATTTTTCTATTTATAGCAAGACTTAAGTTTACAAAATAGATGCTCGTTTTCTTATTCGAACTGTGAGGTGGTTCAACAAGTAAATATTATGTAAATTTACATAACTGCTTGTGTGTCTATCTATTTTTCACTTTGATACAAAATAGAAAAGCAAATACCTACCTACCACCAGTATTACAATGATTTAGAATACTTTTCTCTGAGAAAAGGTTTCCTATTCATGCCCCTTTTCCATGATAAGCCTACAAATTTGTCCGATTATCTTTTACTTTTAAAATTTTCATCTATAAGCAAACGTTTACGATAAAATCTCTCCAGATATCGTCCGTACCATTCAACAACAACAAATTCAACCGAAAAAATAATTAGACAACAATAATGGGAAACTATTTGCACATGTGATTCTTATCGCTGTCATCTTCATGGCAAAACAACACATTTCCGTACTTTTTATCTGATGTCACAAAAAATTTAAAATAGCTGGCTAGTAGCAATTATTGTGCTAATATTTACCTTTCTTTGAAGAACCGTTTGAAAGTTTTAATTCGTCAGGCAGAGGTGGTGCTGGACGATTGAATGGGTTGTGGCGAGGAGGTTTTATTGGTTTTTCCATTTGTGGGATAGGACCAAGCCGTTCTACAATGAATGACAAAGCTTTAGCAATCTACTTTTGCACTGCATTATTCCATTTGTTAACTTACCTTTATTTGTTTTCTCAATTTCATCCAATCTTCTTTGTAAATCAGCAACCATCAACTTTTTAAACTCATATCCTGCACAAGTTAAGGCCTTCATCCAAGCTTCCATTACTTCTTGATTATCAGCGCTTAACACATAAGAACGATTTCCATTGAAAACAAGTTGAAAGCAATAGCTTTCGCTTTCCTCACACAATTCTTCAAGAACAGTCAGATTATTGTTATCATTTCCCAAATATGATTTCCTGTAACACTAAGCGCTTACTCACCAATTGTACATCCTTCTACAATGATAACACCCAAAGGCTCTTTGTCGATTTTTCGCTCAAAATAGAATAGCAAATTTCCTTTAAGCACAAAATAGCGACGTTGAAATGCTCGATTAACTTCACCGCGTTTATTGAGATATCCTTCGTGGTCGAATGGAGGCGTGGTGGCAAAAGTGCAGAGATTTTTCTCGTTTATCTTCATTTTTTGTTTAATTTAAGAACTTTGAACAACAAAAAAAAAGGAGAAAGAACAACAAAAGAAGTTTAAGTGTTGTTTGAGAGCACTTCTTACTGTTTTGTAAATGCAAAAAGTTAAGTAATTTGTTAAAAAGTAAAAAGCGAAAAACACTTCGTCTCAGAACATCATAATTTTGGTGCAGGCAACTTTATTCGAGGGAAAATTCAAGAAAATCTAGGGACAGAATTCTGGATTGACTTTTCTGGTCACTCCATTTTCACTTTTCAGTCAAACTGTCAGTGATGTCACCGTTGATATGACACATGGTATTATAACTCAGTGGTGTCGCTGTGCTTTTTCGGGACAAAAAAAAGTGATCTAGTGACTGCATGGGAACGTTTTTTGAGAAAAAAAAAAACACTTTTTTAAAGTGCTTTTTCTCGAAAAACGTGTATTAAAGGGAATCGAATTTCCTAAAAAATTATTTCGTATATTTGTTGAAAGAGAGGCCTTGGATGAAATAACTTTTTAGACGATTATTGTCCAGTCGTCAGTTTAACGTATTAACGGAAAAGGTATACACTCTCTTGTAGACTATCAGAGGGTCGTGAACGCATTGAGTGTGAGTTTTAAAAACTTACTCTTGCGCAATCTGGTCGATCCTATAGTGGAAACAGGATAGTGTTGGAAAAAGACACAAGATGTAAAATTCATACTTGTCTGATAGAGAGGGAACGCACATCTGCACTTCTTTAGTTATGGCTGCAGATGAAAAATCATGGGTGCAGATGAACATGTTATTTTGAACCCATAATCCCTCATCCGCAGCCATAATCCTATTCGTCTCTCTTTTTAACTTTTGTTTTTTACAATCTTCATCCGTCCCGCTTTACCCTTCTGCACTTCTGCAGTTGCAGATGCATGTAAACCCAGCATAATAGGCTCTTCTTTTAGTGAAGAAACATCATACTGGAAATTTATCCGAGGAACACTTCTTTCCAGCAAGTATTCGTACTTCTATTCCATATGAATTCATTTTAGAGCGTAAGAATTTTTTGAAAAATTACTACAAATATAATTTTGTACTTCAATGAAAGTACTAAAAGGTTTTAGAAAAAAAAATTACTTTCCAGTCTCATCGAATTGAATGAACGCACCCAATGTGCTGAATAAAAATGTTTACACTTCATTACCGACTTTTGACATCAGCCCTCGGCTGTCGGCTCGTCTTTCGGCTTGTTGTGTTGCTTCTTCAAACTTTTTTTACTGAATAGTCTAAACTCTAAAGACACAAAAGTTCGTATTTCGTAAACAATTAATTTAATAATTTCACGGTTCGTGTTTATATAAATTAAATAAACTAAAGATTTATTCATCTGATACTTGTATTCTCACTTTTAGATGTCATACCTTCTGACTGAAATCGCTCTAGATATGTTGGGCTATAAATTCTATGACATTAATGGGACCTACCAAATTACAGACTTTCAGTCTATGTCGAGTAAAGTGCCTGAGGATAGCGAAGAAATATCCCTAGAAGATCTCATTTATCCCAAAGATGAGGGTAATGTCCAAAGGAAAAACAGAGATTCTGTAGATTCAGACGAATGCGTGGAAGTTCCTCCTAACCAACCCACACCTAAAACGCACACAAATCAGGATCAGCGAATACTGCAAAACATTAAAGAGTCTGTTGAAAAAGAAATCGAAGTTTTACGCGAAGAGATTTATTTCAATAAAACCAAATTTATTGAAGATAATGTAAAAATTATAAGGAAAAGAGATAAAACTGCTAAAATATCACCTGCAGATATACTGAAACCTTATAGCGAACGAGAAAGAGAAAACATACGTAACGAGGCAGAAATGCTTGGGGAATTCTTAAAGTGCGTTGAAAAAAGTTTAGAAGACGCAAACCCCGAGCAATTTAAAGAACTTAAAAGATACCGAATGGAGGAGTTTTTGGGACAGTAAGTTGTGATAACAATCAATAAAATAAATAAATTAGACATAACATACAAGCTTTTTTTGTTATTAAATGTAATTAAGTGAATTCTATTCAAAAACATTAACCTTGTATCGACTTTTAGTCCGAACAAAAGTTTTGCTAGAATAACTGATTGATGAGATCAACAAAGCTGTAAGTCACTCGACGGCGATGTCTAGTTTCGTCAAGCCTTCTAGTAGTTTCACGTTATTCGATTTTCGGGGGGAACTTAAAAAAAACTGCAAAAGCAATACGGCCTGAAAAAGTATTTTCTAAATTGGGGGCTCAAAACTGGAAGTAAATAGTTGATTGTATAAAATTCCTTAAATTAATAATTGGTACCGATGTACTAGGCCCAGGCTCATCTAGAGTTGGAGCGATTACATATTCACTCTTATTTCTACAAACGGGAGCGCTACAGACACCGCAATTAATGGCTTCTTTTAGTTTTGTGATTTATATTTTTAATTTCGTCTACTCTACTTCTAATTCCGTCAAGTTTTCTTCTAATTTCGACACTGTTGCTTTTAGTTTCGACAGCTTTGCTTCTAGTTTCGAGAGCTTTTTTCTAGTTTCAAGAGCTTTTTTCTAGTTTCGACAGCTTTGCTTCTAGTTTCTACATCTTTGCTTCAGGTTTCGACAGTTTTGCTTCTAGTTTCGACAGCTTCGCTTCTAGTTTCGACAGCTTTGCTTCTAGTTTAGAGAGCTTTTTTCTAGTTTCGACAGCTTTGCTTCTAGTTTCTACATCTTTGCTTCAGGTTTCGACAGCTTCGCTTCTAGTTTCGACAGCTTTGCTTCTAGTTTAGAGAGCTTTTTTCTAGTTTCGACAGCTTTGCTTCAGGTTTTGACAGCTTTGCTTTTAGTTTCGACAGCTTTGTTTCAGTTTTCGACAGCTTTGCTTCTATATTCGAGAGCATTTTTCTAGTTTCAACAGCTTTGCTTCTAGTTTCGAGACCTTTTTTCTGGTTTTGACAGCTTTGCTTCTAGTTTCGACAGCTTTGCTTCTAGTTTCGACGGCTTTGCTTCTAGTTTCGAGAGCTTTTTTCTGGTTTCGACAACTTTGTTTTTAGTTTCGAAAGCTTTGCTTCTAATTTCGACAGCTTTGTTTCAGGTTTCAGGCTTTGTTTCTAGTTTCGATAGCATTGCTTCTAGTTTCGTCAACTCTTCTTCTATGTCGACTCTACTCCTAGTTTCGTCAGATATGATTCTAGCTTTATTATATCTTTTCTAGTTTTGACACAAAACTTTTTTTTGTACTTCAGTCTCATCAACTCGGCTTCTGCTTTTTGGATATTAACTGGGTACAGCAGGCCAATATTTCAACTCTTAATCAGGCATCTATTTTCTCTATGTAATAAATGAAAAAAGGACTCGTGTTCACTCATTCACCAATGCTAAAAAAGAAGGACTAACTATTTTTTGTAACGGTGCCCGTGGCGTAATGTTTAGCATGTATGTCTTTTACCCAGAAGGTTTGTGGTTCGAGTAACAACAGAAACCAAAAATGTTATTACACCGGTATCACCTTTCGCGAGGAATTGGAGAGTCCTGAAAATTTAAAGCCACATCAGAATCTCTCAGACTTTACCAGTCATAAATTTAAATTTGATTGATGAAAAGCGGGAAATTTATCAACCTCGTCAGCATTTAAAACAGAAAAATCTTCACATTTAAGTTTATTAAAAAAGAAAACAAATAAAAATAAATATCGTCCCTAGTGCATCAGTATCTCCGTCTGTACCAGACGATTGTTTGTGTCTCCAGGCATCCGATATGGAACAGTGGCTGCCATGCTTGTAAGTGCTTTAGCTTTTTCTCTTAAGTGAGCAAGTTGCTAAAAAAAAAATAATCAAATTGTATAGAAACCACGTCTGTGCGAATATTATATATTAAAACAAATACCCTATCCCTTCCACTGTCAATGAATCCACCGCCATCCTTGCCGCGAATACTTTTATACTGACTATAGAGAATGTCCATTGTTGCTAGCAAAATATCCGGGTAAACCTTACAGATTTCACCTCCGATGCGTTTAAAGTTATTTATGGAATCTTCCAGGTCATTCATTGACATGGGTACGAGCTTAGTATTGGCCAATACTTCCAAAGCCAAATTATATTTCTTTTCATGATAGAAATCGAAGAACTGGACAAGTTCGTTGAGAAGACTGAATGTTGCAATAATTTGTGGTTCGCATTCGATTTTGTTGCCTGGAAAATATTAACTCAAATTTAAGATTTCTAATTTTTTTTTTTTCGTTAAGCACGAGTCACACACTGTTGCTTGCTAACGGCGAATCGAGTAGCCGAACATGTTCAACTTTTGGCTGCTACACGTTTTGTTTAATAAATTGTTCATTCAAAATTCATAAATATGGTTTAAAAATTAAAAAGAAAGTTCAAAACCAATTTTTGTATAGTTTTCTGTAGTTGTTTGCTGAGAGAAGCTGGCGAGTAGCAGCCGATAGTGTGACTGGGCTGCCAGCCGCTGGTAAGAAGCGGCTGCCAAGCAGCCCTGTGTTACCCGTGCTTAAGCAAAACGACTTACCTCTGAGTCTATCATTGAAATCTGTGGCTGTTATCTGCAAACGTTCTCGAAGGGAACCTTTCTTTGAACTTTGATGAACTACTTGTGACAACAAAATAGAAATATAGCGCAAAGCTTGGCCTTGCATCTATGTTTGTGAACACACCGTAGTGAATTAATTTTTTAATGATATAAAAATGTAAACTTACCCCAGCAATATCAAACATTTTGATGGCATCTTCAAACATTCCTTTCTTAACCAGTTCTTCTGCAACCATACCAGCTGCAGTGCGTGTATCGAAATCAACGCAATCAAATTGTTGAAATAGCCCGCTGAAATTTAAAAGGAAGAATAAGGAAGAAAGTTTGGACAAATGCACAATTGCTTGTTACCCGACAAGTATGCCATTTGGTTGCATTTTGCCAAAAATTAGGTTATAGTTCCGGCACTCAATTGCCAAATCACTGACACATACAAGGAACAAGTTGCGTCCCTCTGGATCTTTGAGATTTCGCAAAAAGAAGAAATACTGAAGGGCTTCAGCTGGATCGGTAATCTCAAACTTCTTCACGTACAGCATGACCAGACGAGCGATGTTTAGTCGTCGCATTGGAACTGGGTCTTCAATGTCGACTGACACTAAAGAGGTGTTTGTTAGAAAAATATCATTTGGCGAATAAATTGATTTACTGACATAGAGGCTCTTGAACATTTCTTGTGCCTCCAAGCAAAAACAACTCGTTCAGCGCCAAGGCAATGTGAACAGCATGTGATCGATATTTCTCAGTGCGGGACAGAAATTCAATGGCGGCCTCAAACTGTCCGGTCAAAGCCAATACTTGAAAGTACAAGTGACGTTGCTCGCCAGCATTGAAATGCTTCTCTCCGTACTTTTCCAAAATCATTGTTTGTAGACCAGAGTATGTTAGAATCTCGGAATTGTCTGGAGAATCAGTTCGAAGAATCGACAACTGAATCCATAAGAAATCATCTGTGGTTTTGGCAACTTCCAAGTGTTGCTCGCTAATATCACATCCGGCAATGATGCAATAGACCTACAGAACAAATTCAATATTAATTTAGTTGGAAAATTTGCATAAATTGGTTTCCAAAGTCATACAGCCTTTTTGAATGGATCAGTGGAATTTTTAATTTTATTGCAGTAATGCAACTTCAGCTGGCCTTCTTGCTTTGAAGTTATTTTCTGCTCGGGCTTGTTTAGTTTGTCCTGCAAAACTTGGATGAAGTCTTCATGGCCATTTCTGTTAAGTAGGGGTTCTATATGATTACCATATTTATATTTAACTGTTGAAACTTACCCTCCCGTTTTCATACAACGAAGAGCCGATTGTAGATCACCACAGCGTAAACAGTAGTACACCATGGGCCAAAGTGGTTTGCCGTCGTTTGTGAAGTCCTGCAAGCCAAAACAAGAGCCCTGATTAAGGGTAAGACCTACAAACGAGGAAACTAAATTGAAAATACTGGGAACGCCGCCCCTTTGAGCCTCGCGTAGATTTCCACTTATGATTGTCGACATATACAGTTTGTATCTGTTCTCTAAATATTTTTTCGCTTGATCAATAAATTGATGTATCTGACACCTGCTCTGGATAGGGTCACGACTTCTAGAAACTGGTGTTACATTGACCATGTACTTCATGATCTCCCAGATTTCTGAAATTTTCTGGTCTTCAAAGTTCTCAGCCACTTTGGCAAACTTTTGTACAAGATTAGGACGTAATGCTCCTTTGTTAACGAGTGCATTGTATTCACAGACTTCACGTGCGTATGCCATCTCCTAATAAACAAAATTTGAGATAAATAGCCACTTAAAACTTCATTACTTACAATGTGGTTCAAGCATGAACGACTACCAGAAGTTTCATTTAAAATTGTCTGTTCGGGTATTTTTTGAATATCTATCCAGTTTTGTGAAGGTCCGATCAAAGCGTTTAAAAGTTTCAGTTTCTCCTGACGCCAGTCGGATTTTATGTGCTCCCATTTTTGTTTCTGAGCTGATTGGTATGACTGAAATAAGAAAACGCGGATTCATTTATTATGTCTGAAGTCGAAAAAACTTATAAAGGAACTCTTTACCACAAAGCTAAGTACTCACGTTTTTATGCACCTCATCGATGACCGATAGTATCGCGTTTTCTTTTTCGTTTTTTAGAAAACTTTGAATGTCCGTATCAGCGATGGGATCAAGTGGTTCAAATGTCTTTCTTGTGCTTAGTGTTTCGAGTTTCCTTGCGATTTTTGGTAAATCTACTCCCTGTTCTCCAAGAAAAGTGCTCCTGTAAGAATATAACAATTTACAATTGCTACGACTTTTAATAAGATTAATTTACGCTTGAAAATCTTGGGTGCCAGTTTGCGTGACGCGTGAGTGGAATTCGTCTGTTTCTTGTAAAGTTTGGGGAAGAGTTCTTTCCAGTGGGAATTCTTCATTTTGATTTAGCCGCTGAGCTCGTTGCAATAATGAACTGAAATCATCCATTTCTCTAAAATAATTTAACTAAACAGAGACTACAAACAAATGCCGATATGATATAGAATAGAATACTTCAAGTTAAACCGCCGCAAATTTCTAACCCAAAATTTTCGTTCGAGTTTTGACAGTTGAAAATTAATGCATTCAGGCTAATGTTTAGAGAAAAAAGGTGATGCCCAAACTTTTACCAACTAAAGGGTGTTTTTTTTAAGATAGAGGTACAAATTCAAAGCCTTACAGGAATAAAGAACAAAAGGGAAAACGATTACTTCTCTTGCCCCGAAACTTTCATTTGTTTACATTAGGGCTGTTTTTTTGGCCGTTCTACACTATATAGTGTAGTGGCTTACCAAAAAAATGGTTCGCGTTTTTATGTTCGACTCGTTAAACCTATCTATATCTATCTATACCTGTATGACTCGTTAAACCTATCTAGTGCAGGATTCTACACCACCTTTTATCCGGTGCAGAGATAAGAAATTAATTGATCCGGTGCAACTTGTTGTTTTTGTTATACATGTAAATCCAAAGTGTTATACGGTGTAGAACTACCAAAAAAACACGCCTATTGTTGTTTTTGTAACACGAAATCTATCTGTGATACACGTATAATTCGGCTGAATATAAAGTTGTGTCAGTGAAGCTACTAACACCACTTTATTTTCGGATTTCAAACTAGTTTTGAAATCTGAAAATAAAGTGGTGTTTGTGAAATCAGTTTGAGGCTGTCCTCGTGTGTGTGCTGCCGTGGTGTGTCGGTGTGTGTGTGGTTTGGCCTCTTGTTGTATCTCCTCTCTCATTTAGAAAAAAAAGATAGCCAAATTACATCGGATGACTTCTTTTGGCCCACCTTGTATATGAAAATAACAGTAGAACAGAGAGGCTATTATAACGTATTTGAACGACAGTGCTTGGTGTAGAGGGGAGACGGGGGGCTGGGTTAGCAGTATATATTAAGAGTTTCGAAAATGCCCTTTCTTTCAAACTATCAGGCCCTGGATTTCGTAACGTTTTAGACGGTTATCGTCCGAATTTCAAGTACCGAAAAAAATAGATTTAAAATACCAAAAAAATATTTTTTACTTTTGATAGATGATTGAACGATAATCGTATAAAAAGTTACGGAGTCTGGGCCTAAATATGGACTACCATAGCTGGCCATTTCAAATTGAAGCCTCTTGGTGTGTATTTTTAGGTCTCTATTATGAGTAACGAATCGAACGTTCGACTGGAATCGAATGTTTTAGAGAAACTCATTTATTGGATTATTATCATTAAACTTCGTCCATTCTCTTATCTGACATACCTTACGTCGAAAAAAAAAGTTTTCTACAAAGTTTTTGATTCTACAACCTATAACACCGCTATAAAAGAAGCTCGCAAAAACATTCGCTTCCAATCGAACGTTCGATTCGCTACTCATAATAGGGACCTTAAACTAACTTCCCTGCTAAAAGGAGATTTACGTATATTGAAACTGGTAAACTTTCTTGCTGATTGTTAAAAAATCAACAATATACGGCATTGGTTCTACTTGGAGAATTATAAATTCGGCCACCACATTATGGTCCCTATTATGAGTAGCGAATCGAACGTTCGATTGGAAGCGAATGTTTCTGCGAGCTTCTTTTATAGCGGTATTATAGGTTGTAGAAACAAAAACTTTGTAGAAAACTTTTTTTTCGACTTTTCAGATATGTCAGATAAGATAATGGACGAAGTTTAATGATAATAATCCAATAAATGAGTTTCTCTAAAACATTCGTTTCCAGTCGAACGATCGATTCGCTACTCATAAAAGGGACCTATATCAATCTCGTTGGTGCCGCGGGTTTAAAGTCCTTGCTAGCCTTGGAATTTATTTTTCCGGCAATAAATAAAAAAAACAAGATTTTATTTTCAATTTTAGTATAATTATCCGTTAAATGATTGGAACGTTTTAGTTAAGCTGCTAGCAATACTTATGACCTTATGAAATAAATAAATGCTTATCAAACAACATACAAATATAAGCATTTGCTATAATATATAAATGTTTTGTATAGTCAAGTATGATTTCAATGCTCAGTAAAAAGAATTGATTTCTACATCATCTACATTCTTGTAAATGTATAATACGACATGCAAATTTTGCTATATGCACTAGTTGTAAATGTTTTTCTCTTTTTATATAAATTTGTGCGTTTTACATGTAGTGTAGTCTTTGTAATTTGTTCACATAACACATAAATGCGTTTTGAAATGCAGGCTTCTAACAATACCAGATAAAGCTTAACAAAATAACACATAAGTTTCCTTAACATTATCTGTCTTTCACACTTAATACATTTAAATTTACTTATTACTATAGCAAATAAATAAATATATCAAATTGAATCGGTCTTTGCAGCTGGGATGTCCGCTTCTCACATACATATAAGTACAGGAAAGTAATACATTATTTTAGTTGTTCTTTCTAGCCCATGTATTGATATGATGCACAGACCGGTTCTGTGTGTCTGGCATGAGGAGATGCCTGCAAAGCCAATCTTTGAAGGTGGCATGACCTGCATAATAATCTTCCGTCCAGCGGATAACAGCGCTTATCCGGTTCGTCAGTCAATTGCATACCACATTCTTCGCATATGTAACAGTCAACATGAAAATCCTTGTCCATCGAAACTACACGGACTGTTTCATCGGTTCCCTCCACCGGGGTTATACCTTAAAGGCAAAGCAATTTAAAAAGAAAAATAGCCATAAGTGAGTATGAGACAAACCTTTTCCGCAGCTGGCACACTTTGGAGCAAACATTCGATGATAATCATTTACACAATAAATCTTGTGATCGACATCAACAGTAAATGGAACACCGTCTAAGCACTCGTTGCAAATGCAACAACGGAAACAACCCGGGTGATACGATTTACCCATTGCTTGAAGGATCTTTTGAAAGAAAAAATTGAAAAAAACATTTTTGATTGTTAGCAAACACTAAATACATATTTGATTTACCATTTCCATTATGAGATGACCGCATATTGCACATTTTTCAGCAGTTTGTTGGAATCCAGAATACTGCAAATCGTAAGACTTTTTTAATTTTAATACTATCTTTTTTTAACGAACTTTTGATAAAAAATACCATGTAATCTTCTTCGCAATAAACTCTACCGTGAACGTTATAGAATGCTTTCCCACGTAATGCTCGGCCACATGAGCAGCAAATAAAACAATTGGTATGATATAAATTTCCCATTGCTTGGCATGCTTGTCCAGCTCCTTTAACTTTGTCACCACATGTGTGACAAATTCCTGAAAACAACAACGAGAAGAAGTCAATGTCATCTTACAGGTGCAAGTGTGGAATTGATTCAATGGTAAATGGAATCAAATAATTAAAGAGAATATCGACAAATTGAGTAATATGTACCTCAAAATAGACATTTATGATTTCAAAATAGGTGGGCTAAAATAAATGAATAGGGTGGCGCAACAGAGTGAGGAGCCCCAGGAGCCAGAGTCTAGCGCTTCCTCACAACCGTGCCTTGATAGGGAATGGAGGGGATCTACAATTTTCTGTCGGTTCCGAACGGCTAATCGAGAAAGCGCTTTTCATGGCAATGAATACACTAACGGATGACTTGCCAATTCCTCGCGACAGGCGATAGCGAGGTCGGGGTTTGTTAACCCCGAGATTCGAACCACGAATCTCGGGGTTAACAAACGGATGCAAACCATCACGCCACGGGTACCACTAGATTTAAATGTGTGGGCTAGATATGTATAATATACATACTGTGGAATACTTTTGCTCTACAAGAAGATTGTGCCCCACACCGGTTTGGTCTTCTTCTATGTTTTGTTTTTACAAGGAAAATAACATCAGCGTGAATATCAACTGCAAAATTGGATATAGCTTGTGACGAGATCGAAATCATTTACATGCTGTTTAAGACCCTGACTCAAGCAATGGCTTACCCTCAAGTTTGTAAGAAAAGGTTTCTCTTAGGAAAAGTGGAGTACGAAGTTGAATAAGCAAATGAAGGCGATGGAAATTAGGTAAAAATAACTGCAACGCATTGTAGGTGTGGTGAATATTTTAAATTTCCGGTTGGGTTAAATTAATTAATTAAGTAACCTTCATTTCTTTTCTATTACCATTTAACACGAAACCAACAAAAAAAAAACAATTGATTAGTTATTTTCGTGCAAAGTGTAAATATAAATTTAAGGTGTTTCCGTGTCCCTATTGAATGGTAATAGACTCACCGAAATATTCTCCATGCTCCTCACTTAATTCAATCTCCTCTTCAAGTTGGCGTGTTAGTTCTTCGATTTTCCTTTGGGCTTCAGTTGGGCCAGCCGGACGTGGTGGTGTGACACTATACGGCAATAGGTTTTTTGAGAGTCCTGCAAAATCGTCACAAATATGGAAAGATAGAGTTATTTTTTAGAAAGCTTTTTGTTTATTAGCCTACCCGTACTACCCTGTGAAGGTGTGGGCGAAGTTGCAATTGGTGGAGGCAGTGAAGGTGACCTCATTCCAGCAGCACTACTTGCCCTTTCTACACCCATAGCCATAGCCATTCCCGTTAGTTGTTGTTGCTGTTGCTTCTGTTGTTGCGTGTTGTTCTTGGGTATAGTGTTGTGTTTTTCTATTTGTAGAGCGACCGGTGGGGGTTTTCTATTTAAATTAGCAGTCATGCAGACATAATCTGAGCTATTTATGTCCTCAATGTAGTTGGGGTTTAATGATATATTGATTCCCATTTGACTGGGTGCAAGAGCTGATGGTTTTGGAGATGATAGCATTCTATTTGGAATGTGATGCATTGGTGACTAAAAGAAAAAATAACAGAAATTGTTGTCAAAGACATTTTTTGCTGAAAATTTAAAAAATATCATTTACCTGTGGAATCTGATTCATTTTTAAGTTTTGAGCTTGAAAATCTGGAACTTTGTGGTTTGGAGTATTATTTTGCGACGCGAGATGGCTAGGAAGAGATAGATTCCGATAGCGTTGGTTCGGGGAGGCACTCACGGCTGCATTGTTCGCTTTCAGTGATGTATTCGAAGTACTGCGTCGATGTTGCGGGCCGGCTAACTGATTTAAACCCTCAGTGTGATTAAGAATGGCATTAGGCGACTCAAGCGAGTGATGAGGGGAGTGTTGCTGCTGCATTTCAACCAATTGGTAAATAGTCGCTGTAGCAGGGGATGCTTGAGGCTGTGCTCTTTGACCTAAGGTTCAGATATTTTAATAAGAAAACTTATGCGTATCTAAACTCTTACCAGAATGAGGTATAACATTTTCGTAGATTGGAGTTGGGTCCACGTCTGGAATCGGAGTGTGGGCGTATCTGGAACTTATTGCCCCTTGCATTGGGAGATATTGCACCCGATTAGTATTGCTATTAATGCCATAATTGCTCTGTGGCGACTGTGGCTGAGCTCGGGTGTTGTTCGACTCGAACTGTGCCCCAGAATAAAAGTCCAAGTTCTCATAGACTGGTGAGTGTTGCTGTTTGAGCTCGTAGTTGTTTTCATTATTCAATGCTAGCTGCTCAATTGCCCTAGGAGTAGCATATTTCGAAGCAGCAATAATGTTGTTTCTTTCGTAGATTTTATATGATTCATTTGGCAGTTGTTGTTTTGTTGTTGGCCCACCCATGTGTGTGTCACGGATAAAAGTTTCTATGGCACCCGGTGATCGGTGGTATTCCTTAGACTTACCATCGTCTCCGATATGCATTTGCTGAAGCCTATATTCCATGCTTAATGAATCGTTTTCGCTTGAATTCGAGTTCTTCACTTGTTGTTGGGAAGATGCCATTGTTTCACAAGCAAAAGATTTTCGTTAGTTTTTTTATGGGCAACCTCGAGTTTTTTGGGACTATTCAAATGCTAGTTCATTGCAGTAAAGAGTACTTAATTTTTTCGAGAAAGGATTCAAAGGAAATACGCGAAATTCTTTCAGGTTAAAGACCTTTTTAATATTTTTTTTTGTACGGTGGTTTTTAGTGAAATTTACACCCCTTTGAAGAGAAGACGGAAAAAATACAAAATGACAAATGCCAAATATGATTGAAAGGTGTGTTTGTTTTAACTTTGCAGTTTGCTGAGTAGAGTAAACTTATAGTTCTGAAACTTCAATTGGAAACGTTCGTTAACCATGTTCATACTTTCAACATTTTTTCAGGCTTTTCTAAAAAAAAAATTTCAAACTGCTTTTTTCATTATTATTGAACTTAGTGCTTGTCCAGACGGGTTATTTCAATAACGTTATGCTGTTAACGCTAGGTGTCTACACGTTGTTATACTTCCTCGCACAAGTTCTCCATTTTGTGTTGAAAAGTGTATTGAAAAAAGCATAACGTTATGAGCATAACCCGTCTGGACACCCCAAGTGTACTGCTTAGGCAGATAAATCTGATTTCGTTTTGCGCATCCAGCCTCTTTCTTCCTCACCCCTTTTGCCCAGAAACGACCGATATAACGTTATTGGAATAACACGTGTGGACAGGGACTTAGCATACAAACATTCGACTTTTTTAGTTCTTCTGAAATGGTTTTATTAATGTCCACTGACAAAAATAATTGATTTTTTTTTAATTTGTTTTGCTAATTTCGATTTCAAGAAGGATTTAATCTTAATATACCAACACCAACTGTCAGCCTGATAGACTCTACTTTCACAGAAAGGCAAAAATAATTTTTTTCATTATCGTGTTCCATTGGCAACGACAAAAATTAATTCTTTTTTAGAAATCCGTATTTACCAATGGAAAACCCCGTAAGATACTTCACTAATTACCAACTTGTTTGTAATTCCGAAGAGAAGTTATTTCGATGGAGATGGAATCAATGAAGCAAATGCGAATCATGCGCCGTCCTGCATTTTAATAAACTGCTGTGTGTTACAAGGAATAAAACTTTTCAAAATTGAAATCCAACAAGATTTCGAGTAACAATTTTGACAGTTTCGTCAAATCACTCTTAAAATACTACACTAAAAAGTGTGGAAAGAAAAAATGCTCTAGGAGCAAGAGAACCACATCACAATTTCAGTGTTGAGTGGAAAACTAGGATTCTTGTGGAAAGTTGTGATTTGTGAGTCATCAGTGACTTTGGGCAGAATCGGGCTGTAATTATAAATCTTAAATTGTATTTATCCAAACTAACTGACCAATTCTGTATCTGTAGTTATAATTATGAAAATTAATAAATAAAATAACATATAACACCCCTGCGAGTTGCCAATGCTCACCGCTGGGAGCGTTGAAGTTTGACTTCTGAATTTGACACATGTTAAAATTTGACACGTCAATCGGCTAAACATCACTTGTTTTTTGTTCTGTCTGTCTCCGTGAAAATTTTCTAAATCGTGGAAATCGAAAATATTTCACAATTATATCTTTTCATTTCTGTTTCAATATATTTAGTTTCATAATTTCCTTTCGCCTTGAGATAAACAATCAAAATGGCTGAAGGTCCATGCTACACAATCATCAACTCGGCCGACACGGAGCCGTTCAATGAAATGCAATTGAAGCAAGACTTGGAAAAGGGCGATGTGAACTTAAAAATTGAAACACTAAAAAAAGTGATTCAGTTGCTTTTAAACGGAGAGCGATTATCTGGTCTACTAATGACCATAATTCGATTTGTTTTGCCTCTGCAGAATCACACAATTAAGAAATTGTTGTTAATTTTTTGGGAGATCGTTCCAAAAACTTCATCCGATGGGAAACTCCTACAGGAAATGATCCTTGTATGTGATGCGTACAGAAAGGTAAGCTAATAGGGGATAGTTTCTTTTCAATAAATTTTGTATGGACGGATGGTTGTTGAAGTTTAAATTGTACACATTGACAATTTCACTAGCATGATTCATGTTTGGAATTGTTCATATTGGATCGACAACCCAATAGAATACCTAACTAAATTGTCAAAAATACATTTCAGGATCTTCAACACCCCAATGAGTTCCTACGGGGATCAACTTTGCGCTTCTTATGCAAATTAAAAGAACCCGAACTGCTGGAACCGCTGATGCCTGCTATTCGAGCATGTCTTGACCATCGTCATTCCTATGTGCGTCGTAATGCCGTATTAGCTATCTTCACAATTTACAAGAACTTTGACTGGTTGGTTCCCGATGGCCCTGAATTGGTGGCCAATTTCCTGGACACCCAACAAGATATGCCTTGCAAGCGCAACGCATTCCTAATGTTATTGCATGCCGATCAAGAGCGTGCTCTTAACTATCTAGCATCCTGTATAGATCAGGTTAACAACTTTGGGGATATCTTGCAATTGGTCATTGTGGAACTTATCTACAAAGTGTGCCATGCTAATCCAGCCGAACGATCTCGATTCATCAGATGCATATACAATATGCTAAATTCTACATCAAATGCTGTGCGTTATGAAGCTGCCGGTACTCTTATTACTCTATCCTCAGCCCCGACGGCAATAAAAGCAGCCGCTGGCTGCTATATTGAATTGATTGTTAAAGAGAGCGACAATAACGTAAAACTAATTGTCCTAGATCGTCTGATTGCCATGAAAGAGCATGAAAATATGGAAAAGGTGATGCAAGATTTGGTCATGGACATTCTGAGAGTATTGGCCGCTCCAGACATTGAAGTTCGTCGAAAGACGCTAAGCTTGGCAATGGATTTGGTTTCTTCGAGGAACATCGCTGAAATGGTTTTGGTTTTGAAAAAGGAAGTTTCCAAAACGCACAACGTCGAACATGAAGACACCGGCAAATACAGACAGTTATTGGTGCGTACGCTACACAGTTGTTCAATTAAATTCCCAGATGTTGCTGCAAATGTCATCCCAGTTCTGGTAGAATTCTTGTCTGATACCAACGAACTCGCTGCCACAGATGTCCTCATATTTATTCGTGAAGCCATACAGAAATTCCCATCTCTCAGAACTTTAATAATTGAGAAACTCATCGATGCATTCCCTCAAATCAAATCCTCAAAGGTTCATCGTGCAGCTGTGTGGATTCTGGGAGAGTATGTCGACTCGAAGAGTCAGATTAAAGAGGTCATTGAAGTCATCACACAGACTTTAGGTGACATTCCAATGGTAGAAGCTGAGCAGAAGCGTTTGGCAGGAGACCAGGCTGATGAAGAAAAACCAGTCGATGCACAAAAAGAAGCCCCGAACAATAAAGTGACTTCCGATGGCACCTACGCAACTCAAAGTGCTTTCAGCTTGGCTCCGTAAGTATTTTTCTTGATTTTGTTTGATTTTGTATTCAAACTTTGTTACCTCTAGAATTGTGAAAAAAGAGAAACGCCCACCACTTCGACAATATCTAATGGATGGAGACTTCTTCATTGGAGGATCTTTGTCAGCTACTCTGACCAAACTCGCTTTGCGATTCATTGAACTCGAAGATAATAAGGTAAGAAGAAAATTCGAGAAAAATAAAAAAAATTTAATACAATTCGTATTGTAGGTGGAGCAGAACCGTTTGTGTGCCCAAGTCATGCTTATCATGAGCTCAATTTTACATCTGGGAAAATCTGGATTCCCAACGAAAGCTATAACAAACGATGATACAGACAGAATCTTTATTTGCCTGAAGACTTTGAGCGAAAGGACACCTGAAACAGTTGAAGTTTTCAAACACTACTGTCGTGAGGCTTTGGGGAAAATGTTAGATGCCCAGCATGAGGTAAGATATCAAACTCTTAACTATTTTATTCTAAGATACTAATAAGGAATTCAAATTTTCAGGAAGAACAGCGTATCCATAAAGAAAAACAAAAGGTGGCCGCCAAGGTACAGCCCGATGATCCAGTTGTGTTTGCTCAACTATCTAACGGGCGTGACAATCAGTTGGGTGAAAATGTATTCGAATCAAGCTTGAACCAAGCACTTGCAGGGACAAAGTCTAACAATCTAAGTGACATTACATCGCCCAACAATAAACTCAATAAGGTCACTCAACTGACGGGTTTCTCTGATCCAGTTTATGCTGAAGCTTATGTCAATGTCAATCAATACGACATTGTTTTGGATGTTTTAATTGTCAACCAAACGAGTAAGTCTACTGTCTATATTGATTAGGACGGTCAATTGATTTCCTTTTTTGCTATTCCAGATGATACCTTACAAAACTGCACACTTGAACTGGCCACATTGGGTGATTTGAAGCTTGTCGAACGTCCTCATCCTGTTGTCCTGGCTCCACATGACTTCTGCAATATTAAGGCTAACGTCAAGGTATCATCAACGGAAAATGGAATTATTTTCGGAAATATTGGTGAGCATAATCTAATTTCTTTCTTTCAATACAACACTTCACTTCGGTTCGTCCACAGTTTACGACACTTCAATCAACACCAATGTTGTGGTCTTGAACACAATTCACATTGACATCATGGATTACATCATTCCAGCTTCCTGCACAGACACAGAATTCCGTCAAATGTGGCAAGACTTTGAATGGGAAAACAAGGTTAGAGGAATCTTATAAAAAAAAATTTGTAAAAAAATCTTTAACATTTTTATTTTTAGGTGACAGTTAACACCACATTCACAGACTTGCATGAGTACTTGAAACATCTCCTTCAAAGCACCAACATGAAATGCTTGACTCCAGAAAAGGCACTCTCTGGACAGTGCGGCTTCATGGCGGCGAATATGTATGCAAGGTATGTTTTTTCAGTAAAGTGTAAGTCTTCAATTTAATTCAACATATTAAAAACAAATTATCAGATCGATTTTTGGAGAGAGCGCTCTTGCCAATTTGAGTATTGAAAAACCGCTAGACAATGCGGATTCAAAAGTTACCGGACACATTCGAATTCGAGCTAAGAGTCAGGTAAAATTAAAACGTTTCTTGTTTCATCACATCAGGTTATATTTATGTTTACATTTCTGTCTAGGGGATGGCTCTCAGTTTGGGCGATAAAATAAGTTCTTCACAAAAACAATCAGTGCAGGCAGCATAATACCGAGATGACCAGCATGATGAAATTTTTTTTAAACATATATGTATAATGCAAAGTTTATGTTATTTGAATATGTAATCAATAAACAATTACCTAACAGAACCGTTAATCAACGAACACATTACGATTTTGGAAATGACGGCGGTTTTTGTCAAAGCGGTGGAAAAATAAATTGTCTCATGCTTTGTAATGCTCAGAATATTACTGACTGGCTTGTATTACCAAGGTATAGCCTGAAACACCATGTACTTCATTCGATTGTCATGATGCCTATACTACAAGTGTGGCACATACATAAAGGGAAGATCCCTATATACTTTGTTGAAAATAATGCGAGGCAGAATTCTTATTGCATTTATAACTAGTAGATTTAAAAAATTATTTGTAATGTATGAAAGAAGGGCTTAAAGGGCATTTCGATTTGCAGCCATAATTCTATTCGTTTCTCTTTTAAACTTGTGTGGTTTATAATCTTTATCCGTCCCCTTTACTTTTCTGCACTTCTGCAGTTGCAGCTGCATGTAAGTCTAGCATGCTGGATTTACATGCATCTGCAACTGCAGAAGTGCAGAAAAGTAAAACGAGACGGATGAAGATTATAAAGTACAAAAGTTAAAATGAGAAGCGAATAGAATTATGGCTGCAGATGAACATGTTCATCTGCACCCATAATTTTTCATACGCATCCTATAACTAAGGAAGTGCAGACGATGCCTTCCCTCTCTATCAGACAAGTATGAATTTTACATTTTGTGTCTTTTTCCGATTTTCATCTGCACTAGCAGATGCATGTAAATCCACCACAAGCCTTATTTTAAGGCGATTTTAAATGACTATATAAATGTCATTATATATATTTTGAAATTCTTAAGATTTTACTGAACTCTGCCGTTTTGTTTTTAAAAAGTTTGGCAGCACTTAAGAACGTCATATTTTGCTGTCAAACTAAAAACATGAAAAACTGAAAAAAGCAAAGAAGATTCCTAAAAAGTTAAAAGGTAATTTTCAAAATAATTCTATTTCAAAGCTTACATAAACAAAATTGACACCAAACAATAGTAAATATTGTTAATTTGATTACCTTACATAAACCGCATTCAACTGACTATCCCATTTAAAAAAAAAACTATTCATTATGGCTCATCACAATCTTGCAATCTGAAAAAATATGATTTAATTGATTTTTTTAGATAAATCATGGGTAATGCACCTGTAAAAGAAGCCGCTCAAGCTGCTGCTACAAATGTCACAGGAATCCAACCAGAAAAACCCAAATGCAAGGCATGTTGTGCATGTCCCGAAACAAAACGTGTTCGCGACCAATGGTAAGAAAAAGAATTTCGCGATTGCATCGCAAACTTGCATCAGCTGTTACATGTTAATATTCATATTTTATATATATTTTCAAAAAAAATTTTTTAGTATTGTTGAGCGGGGTGAAGAAAACTGTACGACACTGATCGAAGCACACAAAAAATGTATGCGTCAAGCTGGATTTAACATATAATTGTGTAAAAAGGTTTGCTATTATTGGATGTATGTACCTTTGTTTTATACAAATTGCCAGCAATTATGGATGAATTTCTTTGTAGCTGGCTACTTTAATTTATTGAAAATGTAAACCTTAAATAAAATAATATGTTATCATTACCTAGATGTTATATAATTTAATGACCTTGAAAATAATTTTTGCTTCACGAAGTTTTTCTTTTATTTATCCAAGTGATGAAAGTAATAGTCTATTGATTATGTCGTAAAAAGGGCATATAAAGGAACTCGAAAAAGGGCGGATTTTTATTGCATGAATCGATTAATCGGCTAGTTACTAAGTAAAAACCGAAAGTGCTATTCAATTTGAGGGTGCAAATCGGAGATATGGGCTCTAAACCATCTTCACTCGTTTTTTCAATATATTTCGAAAACGAAGCAAAATTTTGATCATATTTGCACCCTCTTATTTAATAGCACTTTGGGTTTTTTCCCAAAATTAGCCCATTAATCGATTCATGCAATAAAAATCCGCGTTTTTTTTCGAGTTCCTTAAGAAATGACATAATCAATAGAATATAACCAGCATACAAAAATTTAAAAAATCATTCAACAAAAAACGTGAATTCGAATTTAACTGTGAGTTGAAGAGAATCACAATCAATATTCTCGTCAACTAGCAAAAAGGTTGTACATAATAATCAATATATGACCCCTGTTCTAATTTTCGTTCGGATACCATATCCTCCCGTTTTAGAATTTTTGCGGTTCCCAATTCCGAATTCGTACGTTTTCAATTCGCTTATCATTTTGTTAGCGGAATTGAATCCGGTTAATGAATTCTGTAGAACATTATTTATTGCTAGAAATGAAAAATATTAAACTATACTAGTTCTATGTTCCAATGAACACAAAAATTTAATTTCCAACACGTTTTTGTGATAAAAAATCAGTAGTGAATCCGTTTGGAAATAAGAACACACTTTTTAAATCCGTACGGATTCAATTTCGGTTTCCGTTTTGAATCCGTACGAAAATTAGAACAGCCATATGTATAGGTACTTCAGCTCCACTAAAATTCTTTTACCAACTTATAGTTTAAAAAATGTTGGCATCGTCAATCCTATTTTTCAAGTACCGATAGCAAAATTCCCTTTTTTCTTTCGAATTATCAGTCCAACTAAAATACAAATACATACCTATCTTAAATTTCCAACGCACTATATGGGTATCATTCAAACAGACTCTACACAAAGGCAGAACCGTTTTTGACTTTACGTAAGCGAAATTCAGGTTGAAAATTGGCTTTGAATTCAATAAGACATCCATCAGATACTGTCAAGCTATTGCTCGTATCCAATACCTCTTTACCTCTTGAGCAAGCTGATATAAAACAATATTTCCCCATGGTCTCCATTGACTTCGAAATTTTTCGTACCAACCTCGTTTGGAAGATATGTGTTTGATACAAGATAACAGACCATTTGTATGAAACATGAAACACACAAAAGTCCACAGCGATCGTTGAAAATAATACTCCATTTCGATTCAAATTCAAAATTGATTCATTGATTTCAACTTAACAGTTTATTTCTTAAATAACTTGTGTATTTTTTTGGTCTAAAAAAGTGTTGGGTATAAAAATATAAATAATCGAGTGCATATTCAAATTTTTGGACGGTATTTGCAGTCTTAAGATTGCATGTTAACTGAACATTACAATGTGATGTTTGTTCTTTTTCAAAAAATTAAGTACAAATAAAAAACTATCTATAAAATTATATCTTCATTAAATTGTTTGTTCTTCCTCCGACGACCCGATTTGATTTTACTAAGAACATTGTAAGCTTGTTGAATTTCAATAAAACGTGCATTTGCTGCCGCCTTGTCATTTTCGTCTTTCACTTTGTCAGGGTGGTATTCCTTGGATAGTTTTCGGTAGGCAGCTGTTATTTCGGTCTGTGATGCTGTTGCACTGACTCCGAGAACTTTATACGAGTTTCTCTCGCCATCTACGTCCAAGCTTTCAAATATTTCTTTCCACGTCTCATACCATCCGTGATGTTGAGCATATTGATAAGAATCGTACAGTGCTTGAGTAAGATCAGTCCACCAAGCTGATGCTAGGAAATTCTGAATAGCTTCATGAACAGGTATCTCACCACCGTCTTCGTCTTTTATTGTTCCGTTGAAATAGAGAAAGCTACCCCAGAGAGCTAAATAGCACACAATAGCTGAAGAAAGTTTCACTGTTCTCTCAAGCTTGCCTCTTCGCTTCGGAGGAGTACGCATCCATTGCTTTGAAAAAGTATCAAAAACAAAAGCTGCCGCAATAGACGTCATCAGCAGAGTATAGGTTTCGTCGTAAATTAGGTATCGGATTGGGTAAACAAGCATTGCAGCTACCAAGCAATGCCATAAGACACCTTGTTCACGACCTATATTACCCACTGTCCACACACCGACAGCAATTAGCATTGGTATAGACCAGTGTAAGAACGTCCAATCGATTCCTCCAACAACCCTTCCCGGTATTGCCATTTGTATCACTTGTCCAAATAAATATCCAACCAATACCTCTCCCACAAATCGGCAAGAGGAGTAAGGTGGCTTTTTATTGGTTCTTAGCTTTTCTACAAATCTTCTTACAAACTCTGGGTCATCATTAGCATCCCTCACATATCCAGGTAAGTAAAATAGTTCTGAAATCCATCCAATACCAAAGTATCCACCTAGTGTACACCACCAGATAAAAGCGTGTCGGTCTCGATGTAGGTATATGTGATGTAGTCCAATAAATCCACCGAACAACCATAGAATGTATGCCACCAAAAGCGACTTCTTTTGTTGTAGAATATTTTCTTCTCTGAGCATATTGAACTTAAAAATGTATAAGCGTAAATAAGATAAAAGATTATACTTAAAGCAACATTTACAAAATCAAGTTGTCTAGCTTTTATAAATTAAACTCGGTGAACCACGGCTTCAGCATAAAATAACTGGAATAAATGTTTAACAAATAAACATATCTTATTTACCAAGCCTACCAAATTCTGGGTGAAAACTTTAAATATATTATTGAGGTCGCGATTTGTCGAGTCAGCAATATGTATAAAAACGTATTTATTTAAGGAAATCGGTAAAATAGGTCACGGAAGCAAACAGAAGTTGAGGTTCTAGCTCTTCTAACTTCTCAACAGGTAGTTTTTGGTAAAGCCGAACTCAAATATCTGTCAAGATCACTTTAACGTAACGTAACAGAAAGCCAGTGAAAGCACTTTTGATTTTTAATAGTGTTTGGTAGTAGACTGTCAGTTTTGAGGTCGTATTTGTTTATTTTGGAATGTAAAAATTGTATTGTAGGTTCCTCACAGTTTTCTTATGTTATATATTGTAATGAACACCCAACATTTATACCAATTTCCTAATCGAAAAGGTTCAACCGAAAACACAACTGGCAACACTATAATGGAATGGTATAAAATGACAGGCATTGCTTGTAAGCCAGTGTGTGTGAGTGTAGAGATTTTTGACAGCAAATGTGGAAACCATGGAGAAGAAACTGGAACGCTCTAGATGAGTGTTGTTCTATATAAATAGGACCGCTGACGCAACGAGCAGTCAGTTTTGATTATAGAGTGATAAAGTTAAGAGTGAAACGTTGTTAACCAGTGATAGTCCAATAGTCGAGTTGAGTTCGAATAAAGTATAGATACTGAATAAAAGTGGTAGAAATAAATTGATAAGTGAAGTTTTATTTTTGCGAACTAAGCGCACGTTACATTGGTGTCAGAAGTGTAAATAAAACTTATTTGACTAATAAAGTGTAAAAAAAAAAAAAAGTAAAAAGAAAAATAATAATTATATACAGCGAAAATGGGTAAGTTGTTAGAAGAGCTCAACTGCATTGAGCTTAAAAGTGAGTTAGGTAAGCGAAATCTTTCTAGAGCGGGATCGAAAAATGAGCTCGGCCTGCGCTTGCGTAACTATTTGGAACAGCAAGGGGAAGACGTAAGCACTTTTGTTTTTGAAACAGAAGTGGAAAAAGAGGAAGAAAGTGAAAGTGTAGATTTTTCTAGTATGATGAAACTTTTGTTAGAACAGCGAAACGAGCAAAAGAAGGAACAGCAGAATGTTCTCGAACAACTGGAAGCACAACGAAACGAACAAAAGAAGCTGATTGAAGAGCAACGAAACGAGCAAAAGAAGGAACAACAGAATATTCTCGAAAGACTTGAGGCGCAACAGAATGTTTTGGAAGGTCAGAAAAACATTCTAGAAAGCAAATTGGGTAACATTGAGAAAAATGTGTGTGGCCTAGAAAAACGCATTGAATGTGTTGAGAAACGATTTTCCAAGTGATTCAAACATAGAGGTGGGTAGGCTTACAGATAGACCTAATAGAACAGGGACATGGGTCACAGTGTATGGCGACCGGATGAAGACCCGGTATGACACAAAAGCGACAAAGGCAGGATTCCAAGCAGGAGATCGTGTGTGGCTTTATAATCCTCATCGTCAAAAGGGATTGTCACCGAAACTTCAGCGAAACTGGGAAGGTCCTTATACTGTTGTCACGAGGATTAACGACGTGGTTTACCGCATCCAAAGAGGATTAAGAGGCAAGTTAAAAGTAGTTCATTGTGACCGGCTGCATCGATATAGTGGCGAGGTTGCAGATGGAATTATTCGGGACGAACAATCTTAAGGAGGGGGGCAGTGTAATGAACACCCAACATTTATACCAATTTCCTAATCGAAAAGGTTCAACCGAAAACACAACTGGCAACACTATAATGGAATGGTATAAAATGACAGGCATTGCTTGTAAGCCAGTGTGTGTGAGTGTAGAGATTTTTGACAGCAAATGTGGAAACCATGGAGAAGAAACTGGAACGCTCTAGATGAGTGTTGTTCTATATAAATAGGACCGCTGACGCAACGAGCAGTCAGTTTTGATTATAGAGTGATAAAGTTAAGAGTGAAACGTTGTTAACCAGTGATAGTCCAATAGTCGAGTTGAGTTCGAATAAAGTATAGATACTGAATAAAAGTGGTAGAAATAAATTGATAAGTGAAGTTTTATTTTTGCGAACTAAGCGCACGTTACAATATTTATATAATATAGATTTAATTTAAACCACCATTTTATGTTCAGTTCCTCGCTGCTTAATTAATTGGAAATATTTATTTTCAATTTTTCATTTGAACCAATGAGAAACCAAAACATTTGTTTCACTCGAGGAAGCACTAAATTTTAAAATAAAATGAACATTTGAGTTGATGAGTTTTGTAGTTGAGATAATCCATGTGTTTTTTTTTTATCTAATAAATGAAAAGATTAGTAAACAATTTTAATTGTTAAAACACTTTTATACATATATGTGTATCTGAAGAAATATAAAAAGTGTTTTAATTAACTGTTAAAAACTTTTACTAATCTTTTCATTCATTTACACATTTTTTAATCAGAACGGCACAACATAGAAGATAGAAGTAGTGGGAAATGTCGAAACAGTTTAGATATTGCCGCTAAGAGTTGCATCAATTAGGGCCTAGATTCCGTTACGTCTTAGATGACTACCGTCTAAATTTTAGGTACTTAAAAAACGTGTTTGAAAAGTTGAAAAAGCTCCCAAAATTTGTAACACGGTAGTAATACATCTATCCTTCAATAACTGAAATTACAGTTGTATAAAACAATGTTTTGGCTGTTCAAAAATGTTACGGAATCCTGTGCCCCTGTTCAGTAACTATCGCATCGATAACACCGTTCGAGAAACAGTGAGAACCAGAACGAAATTCTACTAGATTCATAGAATTTCGTTCCAATACCATATCCATATTAATTTCGAACTCGTACGTTTTCAAATTATTTATCATTTTGCTAGCGGAATTGAATTGGAATGATGAAAATTATGTAAAGCACTAATTATTGCTATCAATGAGAAATGGTATACGGTTTATTAACTTTATCATGTAGGTACTTGTTTTCTATTTATTCAACTTGAAATATTTCATTCTATTTGTTTATTTATGTTTAATAAGCCTTGAGACTGAGTCTCATTTACGGCCTAAAAAATGTATAAATAATATACAATAGGGCTGTTTTTTTTGGGAAGAAGTCCGGTACCTTGTATTGTAAATCCAAAAAAACGGTTCGCGTTTTTATGTTTGATGGTTGGCTGATTGGTTGTCTATCCCTTGTAAGATTTACTCATCCTTTTATCCCCTATATCTTTTGTTGTTTTTGCTTTACATGTATTTACAATACAAGGTACCGGACTTCTTCCCAAAAAACAGCCCTAATATAAAAGTAAAGATTTGTTATAACAATAACAGTTTTGTAAAAATAAATGGTAAAATTAATTGAAAAATTACAGATTTAATAAAATTCAATTTCAAATTTTGGTTCGGTCGGAAACCAGAACAGCCATATTTTGTACGTAAATTATTTTTTATATAGTATTTTCTTTTTATTTTTTAATAATTCATTACTACAAATCGATAAAAGACATTCTATTTATTAGTAGAACTGCGAGTCGTGATCTTATTGTAAAAAATAATGGTACGGTTGGAGAATGCTCTCAAGCTTTACTGGATGTTGTCTTTTTGTGTTTTGAACAGTGAAAAATTAGGTCTTCAAACAGGTTCGTTCTTTTTGGGTATACTCTGGTTTCCAATTCCGAAGCGAAATTCTTTTGTTAGAATTATCAGAAGACCATTTCTTCTAGACTTCTGTTCTTTTCTTTGTCGCCAATGAAAAGTGATATGACACTTTTATGGAAAGCTTTTTGATATTGCTAAAAAGGCTGATAACGCAACATATTGCTTCAAAAAGCATTTTACTGGAATAATTTATTTAAAAGGACATGTTAATACAAATAGAAAGATTGATGATTGATGAGCTGAACATTCATCTACCTTTGATTGAAGTCATTTTTTTATACTTAACTTCTGCAAGTAGTGTGTTCACTATAAAAAACAAAAATTTCTAACGTACTCGCATTAATTGTATTTATTTAAAAAATCAAGGTACTCTATGGTTGCATCATTTGGCTTGCATTAAATTTCAACATCATTTTCATAGGTAGGAGACCTCGGCGATAGCAAAGCACTTTTGCTAACAATTCCTCTCTGAAGGTTCTTTTCATTTTTTATACGGTTTTGCAGAAGATCCTCGTCGGTCAAAATTATTTTATGTACATTTTTTGAGTGGCGGCGAAGTCTGTAAATAAATCAGATTTTTTAAAAGATATTAACAAGATTTTTACACTCACTCTAATCGAGTTGGATATCCCATTTTGCAATGATCACACACAAATGGCATTCCAATGTGTGTAAACATGTGCAACCGCAGCTTTGGCTTGCTATTAAATTCACTAGTACAATGCTCGCATTTATGTTTTGTTCCCAAGTGCTTTTGCATATGATAGGTCAACCGAACTTTGATTGCATATCGTTTGTCGCAAAGATTACACTGAAAGGGTAACTCACCGGTGTGGGATCTCATGTGAACTTTCAAGTCCACATGTCGTACAAATTTCTTTTCACATTGTGTACAATCTATACTTCTACCAGTGTGGAGTTTTTCGTGTGCCCTCAGTTGGAAATTATTTTTAAACGTTTTCGGACACATTGGGCACTGGTAGTTCCGGCCACTAGTGTGCACACTTAGAATGTGAGCTTTGAGTTTTTGTTTATTTAGAAACTTTTTTTCGCATTTTTCGCACTGCAAAGCCTTTTCTTTGTTGCCATGTTTGTAATCTTCATGCATATAGAGTGTCTTTGGATTAATAAAAGCCATAGCTGCAAAAAGGGCATATCGGGTGTTGTACGACTAAATCTAAAATTATCTTCAAAGGCAACTTACGACAATAAGCACAAAGGTACTTCTTTTCAATAGGACGTTTGTGACGATACTTGTGTGACAGCCACGAACTCATACTAGACGTGGAGAAGTTGCAAAGGTCGCATTTTTTCTGTAGTCCATCCTGTTGTTGATGAGCCAAGAAATTATGCCTGTTACGACTTTGAAATGATTTGTAAACTTTTCCACAAGTCTCGCAGATATATGGTGGCTTTTCTTAAAAAAAAAATGAACAAACTTTATAGAAAAGGGTAAGAAACTTATCAAATTACCTTTCTTTGTGTTTTGTTTCCTTACAGTTTTCTTGGATCTATTATCTTCTTGATCCGATTGAATAAGTTCAGTTTGGTCATTTTCGAGCATCTGGGGTTCCTCGTTTTCATACTGAAATTCCTCCACCTCTGAAGGTGCCACATCACTGAGATACAAAAGTTCTGCCAATTCACCAAGCTGGCTGCCTGAAAAAATTAATGTTGAATACTTACACATTTACAAGGTACAAAACAAAATTATGCTGACGTTAACTGCTTTACCAGACTGGCTATTGCTATGGTTATCCACTGAATCATTCTGCTTTATTTTATACTCTTCTATACTTTCTTCAATCATGAACTCTTCGTGTCCATGCTGTTCTAAGAATTCTATTTCAATTTGTTCTTCTTTAATTTCTTCTAAACTTTCAATACAATCCTCATGAAATATTGTTCCTTGGCCTTCGGTGCTTACATTCTAAAAACATTGTGGTTTTAATGGGGAAATTAATTTGTTTGAAGAACTTTGCTTACATCTCTTACAGATTCTATATTGCTCTTGTCCTCAGTAGGAACCTGGCTGTCATGTTGAATTAAAAAGTCACGCAGCATTCGATCTGCTTTTGAGGCTACTTTTATGAAATCATGGGCTATTTGCAATGAAGTCCCACAGGGAACGCAAATATTAGATGGCAATTCATCGTCTAGCTTAGCATCAAGCTTGGTGCAGTAGTTGAAAATTTCTAAAATTGTGTCTTCTTCCAAGGGAGTATCAAGGTCAATGTATTCAATTGTAATGTTTGTCAAGCAAGCTCGACAAATAGTTTCAGAATCCATAATTAGATTTTAAAGTTTTATTTAGTTTTCTTTTCTTTTGGGAATTATAATAATGTTTGTTTTGAAGTATTTATGTACTTTGTTATTTGTAGCAAAAACAAAACTACACAGCGTTCAATGCATTTTCTAGCTTCTAACTTCGCCTCTGATTGAAATGTCAAAATCTTCGTTTGATATGTGACTTCTCGCCAATCAGAGGCCGGCCGAATAAAGTTTTTCAGATGATAAAAAACTGAATTTTGATATTCGTTTTCGTACACTTAAAACTAAAAATAATCAATGGACGCGTCCAGTAAAAAGTATTTGAATGACTTTCATAGTTGTCAGTAATGCATTTTGAGTGGAGTATTGACATTAAATGGTTGCGTTCGGATTTTTACCTAAGACGAACTAGATTCCTTTAGCCCCGTTCACACTGTACAATTGGTTGGACAAACCTAGGTTTGACAAACCAATGCTTGATAGTGTGAACTCTTCATACGACCGCTTGTCCAATTTGTTGGATGGTTTTCAAAATTTTTTGAAAATCTAGAAGTTGGATGGAGTGGAAGGGTATGTGACATAAAGTTGGACGACAAGCTTGATAGGTGTGAACGAAAACTACATCAGACCATCCAACTTCCATCAAACGAAGTCTGTCCAACTAATTGTACAGTGTGAACTGGGCTTTTCGTGACATTTGTTGTTAGTGTAATCCCATGTTAAAAAGCAGCTGACTGCAAAACATCTTTTGAGGGGAAAGCGATCCAAAGGTACCTTAAAAATCATGGTATAGCAAGCTACCCAATTTGAAATTTGAGAACAGCTGACTTGGATTCATTTTTGTTTTGCTTTCTGTCATAGTGCTTTGTTGCAAAATTGTTTTTTGTAAACATAAAATTTAAAATATGGTGCTCCTAATTAATCTAAACGACGTTGTTTACGAAGTAAACGATTGTGAAGAAGTTTGCAATCGAATAATAAGTGGTACGTGTTGTTTGCAGTTTTTAAAACACATTTGGTTTGGTTTGTTTTCACTTCGATTTATCAGCTGTTTCTGATTTGACAGATACCTAATCTTAGTCGTTCGAAAACTTACCCGGATACAAAGGTATCCTAGTTATGCTACCCATCCATTTTTTTTCGAACGCACCCAATGAGAATTTAAACAGCCTCAAAAGTCAGAAGTCATGACTTTGTGTCCTTCTGAAAACTATATCGCAATTTTAGTATTGAATCAAAATTTATGCGCTGTGACCACTGACCACAGAGTTGGTTGTGCTTGAACGAAACCATTGGGTGTCAAGACTCAAGACATGTGACTTGATTTTGTTTTGTTACATCTCTGACTTTTTGACACATAGGTCTGCTTTTGCAAAAAAAAGGATGTTGTTTTGTTCATTTCATAATTCATAAACATATTTAAAAACAATGAACAACTTTAGAAAGTTTATAAATAAAAGCACAACTAGACCACTGTGTGATATTTTACTGAAAAACTACTGTAGACAGAGCTCACTGAGTGCTACGAATAGAAGAATCAACGCGAAACTTATTACTAATTTCAACAGTCCTTTTGAAGCCGCATCTAGATCTAGATCATTTTGTACGAAAAAAACAGAGGACAGTACTTCTGCATCTGTTCCATTAGCCCAGTTAGAAACTAAACTACAATTGATATATACCTGCAAAGTGTGCAACACTCGAAGTATTGAGCATATTTCCAAAGTTGCATATAACCAAGGGGTTGTGATTGTTACTTGCAAAGGTTGCTCAAATAACCATCTAATAGCGGATAATCTGAAATGGTTTACTGATATGAATGGCAAAAAGAACATCGAAGACATTCTTGCCGATAAGGGAGAAACTGTTATAAAGATTGCCTCTGACAAAAATGGAGAGTTTATTTTGAAGTAACATAAAAGACATGACGCAATAAGTAAGTCAATTACAAAAATTTGTTCTGTTCTAGCATGTTGATTAAATGGTATATGTATTACTTTCTAGAAAGTCAACAACTATTGTCTGTAACACACAACTTCACAAATCTTTAAAATGGTTTGCATTGAGAGAACTCACTTTATGCACTGCAACATAATTCAAGGTAAGGAGCTGGGCTGCCAACGTTAACGTATTGTTTAACTCAGTTTTAGTTGGGTCGAAAGTAAAGCACTAAAAAAGAAAACAAAGCTATTTCATTTTGCCCATTTCCACTATCGTATCATGTTTCTAGTTTTGAAGGCCTGGTCGAGGAGTTTGGAAGCTGTATTGCAAAATTGGAATGGAAACGAAAAGCAAATATGAGAGGTAAAAAAGATAGGCTAGGATGTGAGGAAAAAATGTTCATGAGGCACGAATGAGACAGGTGGAATCTTTCCTCGTAATGCAGTGTTTACTTCCCTCTTTAAACTTTTTTTCTATCACAACCTACAATATATTTTTTTTGTAATAATTTCATTCCGTTTCCATTTCCATTCGCCTCTTTTTTTAGAAAGTCCTCACCCAGGCCCTACCAAAATGTCCTAGCGATTTTGAATTTTCTTAAATAACTGTAAACTTCGTTGAGGCCTCTTACTGTGCGTAAACGCATTTAACCGAGAAGTTTTGGTTTTTAATGAGTAAACGCATTTAACCGAGAAGTTTTGGTTTTTAATGGGCAGGAAATCCTTTACAAATTAGCTTATTCATCAAACTCGGTCGTAGAGACCGGGCAATATTCAGTTTAGCACATCATGTTGGTTAAAGTCCGCTTTTAGGTCATCCTGCAGTAGCGATTAACACCGAGATTTCGGTAACCGGGTATCAATCCGTTACACAAAGCCATCCCAATCGTTAAGATTTTTATTTTTCTGCAATTATGACCAATAATCAATAAATATACTATTAAGCATTTCAATAGGAACCTTTACATGCACTTAACATTTATAAAGCAAACAAATTCTTCTTTTTTTTTTGAATAAACATATATTTGTTTGTTTTGACTGATTTTATACACATTTTGTACATATCTACGCTCTTACACGAGCACATATATGTGTATAGTATATTTTTATAAAAACAAGAAATAAAAAAAGAACAAAATATTTGTTGGAAACTTAATGTAAAACATAAAACTAATCAAAGATTGAGTACACAAAATGTAAGTATGGCAAACGAGAACTATACTCAACTCTGAACCAATTTGTTAATAAAAAATAATTTTTTAACGGAAGAATTTTAAGCGTTCTTTGGTCTAAAATATAAAAAAATAATTGCAGAAAATTTTAAATAAATTTAGTCGAAAGTTTGTATAAATTTTTAACTTTTCTATAAGAACGCGAATTCAATAAGCGATAAGCTATTGACCTTTAAGTCCTAGACACGTTTCGGTTTGCTAACAATAGTATAACTGAGTCCATTATAGTTTCTATGATCGAGAGTCATTTCTGAGTCGTTGAGCATGGTTGTTGAGACATTTCCCATTTTGGGCTGGGAGGTATTGGCAACCTGGGGGCCGGGTGTGCTTGGTTTACGCAGAACCCCATAACCAAGATAACTATCATCGGCTACTCGACATGGATGTGTATCTGGGCTACCGATAAGTTCGTAATCATTGGCCACTGGGATGTTGGCTGGTTTGCGGTTATTTGAGGACGAGGAGACAGTCACGATTGTCTTGTATCCGCTTGAAGCATTGTTGTTCGGCAGAAGAAAATCCAACCGATCATATGTGGCTTCTGTTTCATTATCATCAATGTCAATAATTTTGGGAAAGGTGTCTTTGGATGCGGCTATATGGCGTTGGGACTGAGTTCTCTGCCATGCAAAATCAATCAAGTCGTCTTCATGAGTGTGGTTCCGTTCGGTGTGTTTAACATCACTGAGCCCAAGGGTTTTCCAGGCATCGGTTATGGTTTCAATACTTTCGTAATCACGTTCGGCCGTTTTATTGAGCTGGACACTTTCGTTGCGTACAGGAAGGTCTGGTGGAGAACTTGAAACACTTGCAATGCTCTTAAGTAGGTCTGGCGATGATGATGGTTTTAGGATCACCGTGGACCCACCAGTCTTGTTGGGATCGATCGAAGTTGTTATTGAAACTGGTTCATAGTTTTGGAATACTTTGAATTTATCACAATTTTGCTGCTGCTGATGTTGCTGAGCGTTGCCAATCATAGTCTTCAGTTCGTTAGATTGCAACGATAACAACGACGACGGTGTGGTTGGTATGGATGAATGGTGTGATGTCTGCGGTTTGTCTGTGTTTAATGGTAACAGTTTTCTGGGCGGTTTGTTTGGAATGCTTTTTGCTGATGAATTTGATATCACGTTGTGTGTGGATGAAGTACTTGAATTTAATGAAGAATTATTAAGTGAATCGTTGGACGGCAGGAAACTACGCATTGAAATGACACTGTGTGTGGAATTTAATTCAAACTCACTACCATTTGGGTTTTGCGGAGATGGCGGCAATGGACTTCTTGATCCTGGTTCCATTGACAATGCTGCACTTAATTGATTTTCTCCACAATCGATGCTATTCAGGCTCTCACCACTTATCAGTTTTTTCATAGATTTCATCTTGGACGACATGCAACGAAAAACTTCTTGTGGATTCGTATGATCCAAGGTAAAAACTCCCTCTCCGGTATTGCATTTTCTACCGGCTTCGAATGTAAATTTTCCGTCGCGGTAGCCATATTTTCGAATAAATCGATATGGCCATTTGGCTATGATGTTGCTTAAGTCTTCGGCGGATTTTAATTGAAGTTCCGTTGCAGTTAAATGCAACATATATTGCTTAGGTTCTAAATTGCAACGTATGGATGTTTCGGATGGTATGAGTTTCACTATAAACAGACCATCACCGTAAGAGCTGCAGTAAAGATCATTGTCTTCCTCAATGGCAGCGCTTCGGCTAAGCGTTCCTCCCTTGTCCCGGAAAGCCACCGACTGCAAAGCATTTACCCATTCCTTTAAATCCTCTTCGGTCAAAGTATTGAGGGTAAGTGTACCAGTCATTTTGACTATGTGTATTAGATTGGCCGGCGGCGGTTCTTGTGTTATTTTAACGCAATTTTCAAGAGTAATTATTTTTGGGTTTTTGTCGTCCTTCGATTCGCATATTTCAAGGCGTTCGATACCATGACGGCTGGACTTAAACAGAAGACAATAACGCTGGCTGCTTTTCTACAAAGAAATAAAAAGACAATTTCTTAAAAAAAACACACATGTTCATCAGCGATTGCAGATGGTGCAAAATTCTGAAAAGAGAACCAAAATAATTGCCTATGAGGCAACTGTTTCAAATGATATTCTATAGTTGTGTAGCGCATGTTTTTAGAAGACCAAGAGCTTGTGAACCTCTCTTTTGGTCAAGATTGTTAGGCTGACTTCACAGGTTAAGGGTTGTTTAATTGAGAACAATCGGAAAACAGCAAAGTGTCAATGCTAAACTACTTTACAGAAGAGACAATCTGCAAATAAGATATCCTTGGAGCTAGAAATATCTTTTTTTAAAGGTTTAAGTCCTCCGTTAGTAAAATCATTGCCATGAAAAGCGCTTTCTCAATTAACCGTTCAGAACCGGCAGAAAGTTGTAGGTCCTCTCCATTCCCTCACAAGGCATGGTTGTGAGAAATGCGCTAGGCTCTGAGGCTTCTCGCTTTGTTGGGCCACCCTATTTATTTTATTTATTTTTAACTCTTTAACACGCTTTGTGTAAGCAAAGAAAGTGGGAATATAGGCTTAGCTTCTCACTTATCGACTACAGTTGTTTGTTAGTTGCTGGATACTAACTACATACCTACATATATCTATACATGTTAGGTAATGGTTCAAAACAGCTGTGGTCTGTTTGCCAAAAAGCAAAACAAACATCAAGCAAAGAATAACAATTGTTTAGTATATTAACCCACTCCAACATGAATCTGAACAGAACAGCAGACTAAACTCACAAAATAATAACAATAAACATAAATAATAGTTAGTTAGTAGGTCGATTAAATGCGGTGCAAAAGAGACAAACCTACAATCGGCAGTGAAGTTCTTCACTTGAACCAAACTCCAACTACTGAAACATAAACGAGGATCTAAGTATTTAGGTGTGAAACGATCAAAATGATACATTATTTAAAAAAAAATTGAAAAAATTATATAATAAACAAAAAAATAAACTCAACAAACCTTTTTTGATATCCGGTTAAGTGAGAATCCCGATTGTGTCGGGACGTTCAAGAATCCAGCAAGAACAGGTAGTTCGGTATCCATTTTTTGGGATGGCTTTCAAATAATAAATTTCCAATAGTCTAAACCATTTCCTTCCTTGTGCTTTTTTTATCTACTTTATCTATGTTTTTAAAAAATGCTAATAAATTTCCAACTCGTGTTTAATTTGGACACTGATAAACAGGCTTAGCTAACCCCACATACTTCAAAGGTGTAAGTTAAAACTTGTTTTTGCACTACAAAAATAATAAGACAGCAGCGAACACAGTTTTTGGGCATGGACAAAAGCAGTGCTTGTTTCTTCAGATTATTGGCTAAATGATTTTGATAAAATTCACAAATATGAGTAAATCAAAATTAGGATTAACATAAGTATAACTTTGAAAATAGTATTTTAGTCTATCAAAGAAGAATTTTTGACTGTGGATCTGGATTTATTTGTCTTATGAAAATTTTTCTTTTGATATTACCGATGATCGGAAATTCTTTTCTTTCTATCTGAGCCCATCGTCACTAGGTCCCTCATGCGGTCATCGATGGTAGATCGCTGACATCAAGACACTGATCGAAGAGAAATATGTTTAAAATGTCTTCTCTTAAGTTCCACATATGAGAAATGTGAGCAAAACAAAAGGAACAGTGACAGGTATTCGCTACGTTTGTTTGGTTTTTTCAAAGTTTTTCGTTTGTTTACCCCGTTTACAACGATTAGTGAACAAAAATAAGTCAGTGTTCAACAGGGATGGCTGGTAAATGGAGTTTATGGATTAAAGTTGCATTAGTGAGTTCAGTTTTGTATTAGTGAAGATGACTATAAAATTCCCAATTAAACACGGCTATTACGAACAGCGCTTTCTCGATTAGTCCAGAACCGGCAAAAAATTGTAGGTTCCCCTCCATTCCCTTACAAGGTAGGGTTGTGAGAAACGCGCTGGGCTATTTGTTTATTTATTTTTAACTAAACAAAGATCCTTTTTGACAGATTTCAACCAAAAAAAGATGGATTTTATTAACCAATACAAAAACACATGACGTGCATATGACACTGTGCGCGTTCAACGCATAAAGTTTTTCAGATAATCTAATGTCGATTTCCTTTCACCAATTTGCAGTCGACTGCAGTCGCTACTAAATTCGATTCTTTTTTGGGTATTTAGGAAATTAAGAAAGTAGCGATTTTCTTTTTTATGAATGTATGTGTGTCCAACTGACTAATGAAGAAAAACAAGTACCATGAAACAAAACAATTACATTCGTATTGTTAAGCACAAAATTTTTATATTTTTTTTCACCAAATATGTTTTCCAAATTCACAACTAAATACAAAACAATTCTGCTTCCTTTAGTTTTTTTCATATGCTGATGTTGTTGTTTGCCGTTTTCGATCTGTCAAAATTGTTGTGTGTGTGAAAATCTGTGTGCAAATCCGTCCCAAAAAAGAGATCGACGGCAAGTCGATTTTTTTCCTCCTAAATGAATTCCTTTCAAAAAAAAAATTGACTGCAGTCGACTGCAGTCGATTTTTTTTTTTAAAGGAATTCGACATAACCCTTTTCGTACTCTGATTAGCCGAGTTCACACTATACAATTAGTTGGACAGACTTCGTTTGATGGATGTTGGGTGGTCGTCAAACTTGTCGTCCAACCTCGTGTCATATACTCCTCCACTCCGTCCAACTTTTAAATTTTCAAAAATAGGTATTTGAAAACCATCCAACAAGTTGGTCAAGCGGTCGTCTGAGGGTTCACAATTATTAATAAAAGGAAAAGGCAGAGACACAAAGTTATTGTTTAGGGATTCTGCATCAATGTTTTCATCTACAACAGGGTGTTGTTTGCAGAGCCCTACAGTCCTAAGATTTTTCCATAATTGACGTCCGTTCATTTTTGGATCAAGTTTAGTACTGTAAAGTTTTATTTTTGCAGATCTTATTTTGGTCACAATTTGATTACGATAACTTCGATACATAAGACAAAACTCCTCGAACCTAAACCTTTTCCATAGATTATATGCCCGGTCACGAAGCGATATTAAATTTCGAATTTCATTGGTAAACCAAGGTGGACTTTCTCTCATGGCTGTCCTAGATCGTATTGGAACATAAGTGTCGAATAAATTGCATAAGTTAGAATTTAAAAACTCTATTTGATCGTCGGGAGTTGGAAGCCAATAAATAAGGCTCCAATCAATACTTCGAGCTTCTTGTGCCAAGCTGCTGTAATTGATGTTTCTAAAAAAAAATCTAACTTTTCATGAATGCGCTCATTGTTTAAAAAAAACTGAATGTTATTTCGTACCGGACTGAACTCAGCCAAACAAGTTCCATTTTCTACTTACATGTTCCAATAAATTATTGCAACTCTCTTTCAAAATGTGATTAGGGAAGGGAATAAGGGATAGAGATTTGAGAGGACTGAGTATGAGTAGAGAAGAGAGTAGTGCTGTCTGCAGTCTGCACTCTGCAGTGCTGTGCCCTTGCCCTGTGCACTGTGCATGTGCAGCAGCAGCAGTAGCAGATAGCAGCATCAGCAACAGGAAAAATTGAAAATTTCTCTTAAAACACCATACGAGCCACAGTCCACACTCCACAATGTAACAGCTGTGTGTTTTCTGTTTTGTTTGTTGAATCTTGAATGTTCAGGGCAATTCAACAAAAGGCTTGTCCTTGTCATATGTTTTTTAAAGTTTACTTGGTAGTACAAATATTCAAATACTCTGTTTACCTAAATTTAAATCAATGAAAATAGTGCTGAAAACACTTCCTAACAAAAAGTTTGTTTCAATGTTTAGTTTTTGAAATACCATTGACCATTCAGTTGGTTAAAATCTGTGGAAAGTTTTCATTGAACGCATTGTTCTCCTTTTCATTATCAGTATTCGGAACTTGGAACAAGCTAAATGGTTGGTTGTGCAGATCCGTCCGACCTTTATTGTGAGTTCTTTCATATAGATCTATTGAAATAAACTTTGAGTTTTTAATAAAAGCCATTACCGTCAAGGACTTTGCTCAAAACAGCATCTCAGCATTTTTTGAATTTTTTCATATGTACAACTTTAATTTTTATAACTTACAGGTTGATTGCAAAATGGAAGAATTCTTACAACAACTAGATATAAACCCAAATGTAGATATAGACGAACTACCAATGCAATTTGCCCGGGTGTTATCCTTCATGAATATCGATCAAAACTCAGAACCTAGCGGCCTTGAAGTTAGGATGTTTCTCAGAGCCACACTATTTCTGTATGGAAACCTGGAGCTTCATGGACCAGTTCTCGAACAGAAGTTAAAAGACTTTCAACACATTCCTAAAAATGAGCTAAACACATTGCTAGCAAAATTTCACGAAGGAATCCTTTTGACTGATGTGTGCGAAAAACTTCTGTTGACCATTTCCGGCCCAAGTTACTTGTTAGAAATCCAAGACTTTTGCAATGACTTTCTAGATCCAAAAAGTTACATGGCAGTGTTACAAAAAGTTCAAGAAGTGCGTCAATCAGACTCAAATGAAGATCCGCTATCGACAGAAGCCAAGTTCCTTGTAACAAACATTTTTCAGTTGCAATCGGAAAAAGAAATCGATCTTGCTATCGATCGTATTTTAAACACTGTGGAGTTCGGTGTCCTAGCCTGCATAATCCATTTCAATGAATCACATACATACCTTGCCATGAAATACCTTATTGTACAAAACGCGATTTGTTCTTTTTTGGAAGATGGATTAATCAATCAGAAGTTTATTGCTTCAATGTTTGAATTATCTGCTCAAGATGATGATGGTTTTAGTATATACCTAAAATGCTTGCACAACAACCAGTTTGCCAGAAGCCTTATAGTATTTTCTATCAACCATTTAAATGCTGTTAATGATACTGACACCAACCCTGAAAACTCGAAATGGTTAAAATACGATCGTAACCATGTGAGTTTTCTCATAGCCGGGATGTTGTCTTACAAATCACCCTGTCGGCTTGAGTTTCATAAAAAACTAGCCGCAACGTCTGTCAATATTGACGTCCTTCTTAGTATAAGTCATTTGAATTTCATTTACAATTTTTAAATCGCTAAAGACGACTAGCAGCTGCTGGATGAAAGAAAATAACACATATTGTAAGTTAAACCGTAAACAGATACGTTTTTGTTCCAAATTGTATTTACGCTTATTTTAAATATATTGTTGGATATAATGAATTTAAATACAACACAGAATCGCAACGGGAAGAGAAAAAGGGAAATGTATAAAGGGAAATGTATAAAGGACTCGATTTCAAAATATATAGGTGGGTTTTTTGGAACTTTCTATGTATTGAAAATATATGTGCTAAAACCAGAACAGTATTTTTTTGACTGTTAATTGTTTTTAGTGGTTTTTCATCTGCTGCATTGATTCTTTCTTTCTGGTAATAGCAGCAAGGACTAAAAAAATTTATTTGAGCTATTCATTCATTTAATTATTTATTTAAAACTACGATAATGCAATCAGCAGGTTTTTACATTTAACCTAAAAACTACTTTCCGAAAATGCAATTTAAAAACATGATTAACTGATGGTTATGCAATGAACGTAATAAATTTATTTTGAAATTAATTCAACTATAGCAGATATTCAAATTTATATTTTACAACTATCACAAGTTGGTCCCCATCCATAGTTAATCGTATGAAGAACTTCGAAAATAAAATGTCTCATTCTCAATAGTCTCCAAGTAGCATAAAAAGTAATTAGGGCAAACAAATCAGCACAATATCTCACTCATACTCGTTCTACTCCCTGAAAAAGAAATTGCGTTCCTAGCAACAACCAAGTTGTAATTTCTAGGGAACTGCCATAAAACAAACCTTAAACAACCACTTCTAATTGAAGAGCCTTTGTTTTGATTATAAATCAGACTACAACCGTTGTCCGAGTATCCAAAACTAAACTTTTATCCATCGAAACTTCACAACTCTCCTTGCAAAGAAAAAGGCTCTCAATATTCTCTTGGCACTAATGAACATAATGAATTTTTCCTTGTTAACTTTGATCTCACTAGCTCTGGTCAGTTGTTTTCCTCTAAAAACGTAGTCATAATGTTGAAAGACGACTCATGCTAAAATGAAATATATATGTCGTTACCTTCAGTAAAAAGGTTATTTGGATCACACCAATTTTGAAACTATTCAAATCTTGTTGAACAGCAATGAAACCCTTTTAGTTTGCAATGACTAAAGCATATTGATGTCATTTACTTACATTTTCCAAAGGTTAGGTTTCTTTAATTGAAATTAGCTCTGTTACCTTCAATCGACTAGTGTTCAAATAATTTTTTCGTTACGAAGAGTACACGGGTTACTATTCATCGTAGGAAAGTGAAATTCTGTATGGAAGTAGGATAGACATTTTCTAGAAGATGAGAGAAATAGAGGTTTTGCGAATCAAAGCAGAAGATGAAAAAACCTGAACAAACAGGGCACATCCCACTTAATAAGATTAGTAATTTGAAGGAAATATCAATTTTTGAAAATTTATTTATCTCGAACTCTATGAGTAGTCTTCGTCTATTTCATTCATTTTGTTATTTTACTGACAGGAAATTACCTTAAAACTGAACCCACTATTAAGAGGCAATAGGCAAAGGACGATGACGTAGATACATATTTCGTGTGGGTAAGATTTTATTACTTATTGTATTATATCATAATCATAACTAAACTTGCAATTTATTAGAATACTAGGTGTGCCAGCGACTTAGTCCGCAAGAATTGTAATAACTTTTTTATAAAAACTAAATGTTTAGTGAAGCTTATCACAATATATTACCCATCTAGATAGGATAAGCCGTTTCTGAGATTAGTGTGCACAAACAAACAAACTCTTACGTTTTTATTATATGTATAGATAAAGTAAATACGTTGTGAAATGACAAACATATAATAAGTAGGTATAAGGAAAGAAAAATCAGATGCAATTATTTTCCAAGGATGTAGGATTGTAGATGTGCACAATGCACATACCTATGTACGCAGGTTTAAGAAACAAAACGACTTATTAAACCCATTTGCACAATTGCAAAATGCGTTAAACATTAGTTTTATATTCTTTGAAAAACTCAGATTATGTACTTATGTATGCATCTATGTACCTAGTACCTACCTACATTTTTCTTCAATTTACAATATTTTTTTATACCTGTGCATTTTGCAAGTCAATATAAATACCTACGAGAAAATTGCATGCGAATTGCCAACTCTTCCTTTATGAAAACCGAGGCAATACCATTTGATATAATACAGCATGTGCTACGAAAATGCTGACCTGCTATTTTCTTATCGTTGATCTAAACAAAATAGTTTGGTTTAATGTTCAACTAACACGCTTTGTGTTACTGAAAAACTAAAAGAAGACACTAAATGTGCAAATGAAGTAAAAGATTTTACCCTATTTTTTACTGACATTTTCGTTTGGTTATACAATATAACTCTCTGTTTCGATATAAGTTAAGAGAAAAAAATATAAACGGTAATTTATATTGTTTTTGTATAATGCAACTAAACTAAAACTAGTTGTACCATGTTCTGCAAGCCTTTGAAATGCTTCTGAATATTACAAAATAACAGTTACATTCCTAGAGTGAAATGATAGGTTTGTTCGTTGAAGACCTAGGATCGCCCTGGGGTCGCGACAAAGCGTTTTTTGAGAAACCTAAAGTCGTCCGAATGTCAAATTGAGTGTTTTTTGAGCCCTAGGGCTGACCTAGGTTTTTCTCAACTCGCCCTAGGTTTTTGCTGTGGCGAGTTGAGGGCTGTCAAATGGCATGTATTTTTTTTTTTAATGACATGGATGTGTGGTGATTTGTGGTTAAGCGTTTTTTGAGGTTGGAAAACCCAGTTAGGGTTTTTAGAATTTTTAATGGCGGCGTGTAGTATGCTTCACATAGGGAAATTAAGCATAGAAGTAAACAAAAAACAAATATTACTTTTGCTCAGAATTTTGAAAGAAATTGCTTGGTCTTTCTCTTATTTAGAAGTTCCTTTCAAAAAAAAAAAAAAAAAAAACGATCTAGACATTTATTTATAACAAAACAAAAATTATCACATACTATAAGAAACAACATATGAACATGTACAAAAAATATTTGTTATTCAATATACACATGTAGGAAAAATAGGAATGTTTCTAGAACCCTAATATTTTTCAAATTTTGATTTCTACATAGTTTTAGTCTAGAAAATAGAAAATATTGTTTTTTATAAGTGGTGTGGCTGCTTTGAGAGGTTCGGCACAATTCAATCTGACCTCGTGAAGAATAAATTGGGTGTGTAAGTGACATAGCAAGGTAGTTTTTAAGGCTAATATTTTGTAGTAATATTAATGTTACAGTCAAGTTATAATTAAGCAAAAACTTACTTTGCAATATTTTTCTCGCTTTAAGAAATGAAAATGAATAATGCGTTGTTGAATTTATTTCTTTGCGGTTTTACTGCCCAAAAACTACTTACTACCCTTATAAATTGTACCTGAACAGAGGCGATTTGTCTCTAGATAGAAGGTAGGAAGGACATTGGCAAATACAATTCATCAAACTTAGTTCTTCAGTGGTAATCTAAAGTAGGTGCATTTTAGTAAAATAAATAAGGAAAGGAAATGAATGAAAAGCAAACGAGTATGACATATTTTTGTTAGGTATACCAATGTACTTTAAATATGTACCAATGCGTCACTATAAAAAGAAATAGAATTATCGACAGCTGGTTTATGTGACCCATTCCATAACTAAACTAGGTACTTATTCAGAAATACCTATGTGCTATTTGGTTCATTTCACTTTATTTTTTGACGCTAAACTGAACTGAGTGCCACACTGAAGAGAGTGAATGTTGTTGTTTTCATTAACAGAACTGTCTCACTTCAGACACTTTGCAGCGAGAAGTTTACTGTGTTTTCCTTAAAGTGAAGAAAGTAACACAATCTAGTCAGACAAGTCAATTTTGTTTGTTTTGATAAAAACGGGAAATGAAGTTCAAGATCAGTTCCGAGAGTTTGAAATTGAATAAAGTGAGTTCTACTTATTATTGCCTTTTTTATAAATTATAATTTTCTTATGTAAAGTTATAAGTAATTGGCATTTTTTTTAAAGAGAACAAAACAACAAAAGTGAATCAATTCAAGAAAAGATCTATGGCAAACAGAGTGCGTTCAAAGTGAATGAAGATTTTGATGTGTTTGGTCACAGGGAGTTTAGGCACGCTATTCGATCATTAGAAATTCACTTAGAGCCGGGGAGCGATTAAATTTGTTTGTTGAATTTTTCGATAATTAATTTTGTCAATCAAAAGAACCGCATGGGAGCATTTGGTGAATCAAAATAATAATAAAAAAAAAATAATTATAATAATAAATAGAAAATAGTTGAAAAAAAGAACAAAGAAAAGAGTACAAAAACTGCAAATACGGTAAAAGACTCCAAAACCCCAAATGAATGCTGGGAATGGAAAAAAAAATACCTACGTTAAGGCAAAAAATAAATTCAACAGATCGAAATCTCTAGCTGATCCATGTGCATTTATAAATTAAAGTAGCACCGCGGAAGGCAAAACGTATGGTATCGCCGCCTGTAATCTCAGTTTGTCTTAGCTTTTTAGAAAATTATAGTTGGTTGTTCGCTTAAATAAAATTATGTGGATGGTATTTTTATGAATGCACAAAAGCTTCGAACAATATTATGCAGCCTTATTATGAGTTTCACGTGAAATCATTCCCCTCGAAAAAGATCCCAATTCACTTTTTCCTTATTATGAGTTTCGGGGGAAAAATTTTCCATGTACGAAAAATTTCCCTTATTATGAGCTATTTTTCCCCGTGAAATGTGAAAACGTTGAGAGCAATTTATTTCACTTATTTTTGTGAGGCGAACAAGTGAACAACAAAAGCGGAAAAATTGTAAGTCTGGAATTTTGTTCAGGTAAAACTCATAATAGCTTTTAAAATTCCGGGCGAACAAAAATTTTCCGGGCGGAAAGCTGTTCACGTGAAACTCATAATAAGGCTGGATGTGTTAAGCACAAAACAAACTTTTTACCATTTATAGTCATAGTACCTACATATTATGTACATAATGTTCATTATTTTCTTCCCTCACTTTGAATTGCTTTTTAAAAATTATTTTTCGTTTACGAAACAATGCTCCATTAATTATTCGTTCCACACAATTATACGTTCCACAGGTTCTACGATTCGCCTTTTCACACATAAAAAATATTCCTTGAAGAAAATTTTTATTTTGACTTTTGAGGCACGTCTATCAGTGCTTTTTGAGTGGATTTTCATTTCAAACCGAGAAGTGGATATCAAGTCTCAGAATTTTGAGAAGCCATCTTTTTGCCCAGTGGAATTATTTGAGAATGCTCCTAAACGCTCATGGACGCTTCTTTTAGTCCAATGGAAAAGGGCTTGGTTTTTCGCCACAGGTTTGCCCTCAACTTGCCTTAAAGTAGCACTAGATTTTTGCTTTAACGAGTGGATTTTAAGAGTAGAGTTGTCATGTCTAGGGACTAGGCTAGCAGTACAGTAGCATGTAAATTTTGAAAAGCGCTCTCTCTTTGCATTCTCTTAAGTGCAAAGCTACAAAAAAAATGCTGTGCTCGATTATGATTTGGCTGATTTTATTTGAACCTCGGCGCATTTCGTGATAATTTACAGAATGCGATCACAGCTGATCGTGAGCAAGCACTTTTTAAATTCGAAAATTATCATGTTTTTGGTCTTGAAATAATGAATCATAGGGTAATGATAACTAATACCAAATTAGTACCAAATAAATAATAACTAAAAATATCTAGTGTTCAGGATCAAGACCGTTTCTACAAGCAGGTTTTTTGTAAATTAATCGGATGAGCTTTGTAGAAGTGTTTTAAATTACATATTAAATTTTACTATTTATCATTAAAGACTGAACTGGAATCTAAAAACTATATTGAAAATGATGACTTCGAGTTTTGGGATCAAGTACGGACGCTTCGACCGGATGCTAAACTTAGCATGTATGGCAGATTTCTTTTCAAACTTATTTACCTTTTAGTAAAACTCTATTATTTTTGTTGATATGTATTTCAGCTTCAAAAAATGCAAATGGTTCAATCCTTCGTGCATTCCCATTTCAATAATGTTTATTTTGATTGTGTTGATAGTATTGCTACCGTTATTTGAACCGTCAAACGATCATGCACTCCATGTCAAGCATAATGGAACTGGTTATGTATGCACTGATATGTGTAGGTAAATTTAATGTGAAGTAAAATAATTTTTTTAAGTCGTTACTAAATGCAAACCATTACTCGTTTCAAGGATACAGTTAGTGGAAAGCATTCCCGAAGGACTTAATTACTCCGAAAACAGCCCAAAATTCTTATCAACCTACGATGCCTGGTCCATGTTACTGAATTCTACAAAAAATTCTCTAGACATTGGGTCTTTTTATTGGACGCTCCGTGGCTCAGATTTCTACAATCACTCATCAGCCTGGCAGGGTGAAGATATCTTCAAACAGATTTTGTCGAATGGAATAGAAAATAAATTTCGGATCCGCATAGCACAAAGCTATCCTACACCAGATGAACCAAACTTAGACACTGTTGTATTAAAAAAACGCAATGCTGCCAGCGTTCGTTCAGTCAATTTCCCTCGTCTATTAGGTGGGGGTGTATTGCATACAAAATTATGGATAGCCGATGGGCAGAATTTTTATTTAGGAAGCGCGAACATGGACTGGAGGTCATTGACCCAAGTTAAGGAGCTGGGTGTTTTGGTTACCAACTGTACATGTTTGGCAAAAGACGTTTCCAAAATTTTTGAAGCCTATTGGTTTTTGGGACGTGATAGTTCTCATATTCCGAATCCTTGGCCAGATACGTATTCTACCAAGTTTAATTTGAATTCACCTATTCAAGTTACTTTTAACAACGATAACCATTTTAACACCTTTTTTTCGGTGAGTTGATACATTTTTTATTTATATTCTTGATTTCATTTTTTTTTTTTGTATTTTTGTTTGATTTAGAGCTCTCCGCCACCCCTCAGTTCATTAGGGAGAACAAATGATGTAGATGCAATTGTAAATGTTATATTACAAGCTGAAAAATTTGTGCATATAGCTGTAATGGACTATTATCCCCTTCTGATCTATACACCCACAGTTAAGTAAGTTATCTGCTTTTTTTTTATAAGATTTTTTCTATGGTTTATATTTTAAATTTCAATAATTAACGCTAGTGTAGTGGCCTTGTACGGGCTAAATCCCACAGGGTTCTGCCTGTCGAGTTGCTATTACCTAATCATAACATATTGTTAGGCAAACATTATTTTAACAAGAATTATCCAATATAAAAGTGAAAATTGTTTAATAAAATATATTAACACGTGCGTTTAAACTGAATACATTACTGTTAAAATTGCTTATTTTTACTTTTCCAAAGGTATTGGTCCTTTATCGATGACGCTATTCGAACAGCCGCAGTTGAAAACAAAGTTTCTGTGAAACTGCTCATTTCGTTATGGGGTAGTTCTCGGCCCTCCGAAGATTATTTTCTCAAATCTCTAACAAGCCTGACTTCATCGTTCGAAGGAGTTTGCATTGAAGTTGTAAGTAAAGTAAATATTTTATTTAATTGTCAATTTTAAAGTGTATACTCCATTAATAGCGCCGCTTCATAGTACCAGCTAGTGAAGATCAAGCAAAAATACCATTCGGCCGCGTCAACCACAACAAATACATGGTTACCGACAACACTGCCTACATTGGCACTTCAAATTGGTCCGGTGACTACTTTACTGATACTGCTGGTATAGGGCTAATTGTCAAAAACACAGGCCGATATGACGGTATAGAAAATGGAACGACTATCGTAACTCAGTTGGCCAGCGTTTTTGAAAGAGATTGGAACAGCCCATATGCTGTTGAAGCAATATAACGGTGTAATTTATCAATGAACGAATGCAACATGTGTAGCTGCGGTTGTAGTTCTTAAATATCATACTGGTCCTGGTTTCCATAACAAGACGACTATAGTTTATTCTATGAACTAAAAAACGTGTTAAAAAACCTGAAAAAAAATACTATTTATTAGACCGTAGTAAAAAAGCTATCTTTCAATCGTTTGAAGTGAAGTTGCGTGAAACAAATACTTGACGATACAATCGAGTACAGACTATTGGACGATAATCGCATAAAAAGTTCCAGAATTCACGGCCTGAATTTTATTTTTGTCCCTAATTTTAAATACAAAAAATAAAGTATAAATAGTCAGAAGTATTTTTTAAAAATCAAATTTAGTGTCACGTATCACCGATCACGTGTTTCTCAACTGTTTGGGTGAGAGTACTTTTGACCACAGGAGAAACGTTAAATTTCTCCTCTGTGCTAAGTACTAGCTTACAGAGTGGTGAATTTCATGCTGCTGACAGCATTTCTGCCGCCACGACAACTCTCAATGTATCAATGTAAATGAAAACGCAGTGCTTTTCTTGTCGCGTTATGGATGGATCACACACGAAACTCACCACACTCTGCCAGGCTGCGAGTATTTAGCAGCGGCTGGCAAAACAAAAGAAATACTGCCATACGTAGCATTTAGTAAATTCTTCTTTCAAAATTTGTTGCTAATCTATTTAAAACAATGGGATTTTTCGATACTTTTGGGTTCATCATAGTGGATAATAAAGAGAGCTTCATACAAAACGGCATAAACATTCGGCCCTATCGAGGTAACCGTCCGAACGGAATTCTCTCCGATCGGAGACATTTTGCTTCGCGGTAGTTCTCCGATCGGACGATCCGACGTTCACCGATAAGTTTTTATTGCGGAGATTTTAGTTTTGGGAATGCAAGACATTGCCTCATTTGTGAAAAATTTTTACGACGACAACTACTTCGAAGCAAAATTGAATCTCCGAAAAAAGATGCGTTGAGGAGAAAACTCCGCTCCGACGGCTACCTCGATAGGGCCGAATAATTGCTATCAAAGCGAAAACTGCACTTAACAAAAGATGGAATAGCAATAGCATAGTTAATTCCAATAAGACGTTGGGGGCGTTCAATAAACGTATCCGCACAGCTTTTTGTTGTTGTTTACGTGTTAAACGTTTAGCAGAGTCACAAACCCATTTCTACTAATGGTATCCGAGTATTTTTGGTATACCTTTCTATTCAACTGATCAGCTGATAGAATATTTATTTTTATTTCTTTTCATGTTGTTTTTTTGTTTCGGTGTTCATTTATTTCAGTATTGGTGTCTCTTAAAATGAACGGGAAGTCGAAAAAAAAATTAATTCTAGTCGTTTATGCCGTTTTCGTTTGGGAAAAAAGAGTACCCTAAGGGTACTCTTTTTGCTGTCAGAGTGACTTTGTGTTCGTTTGGCTGCTCTCAGGGTAATCTGAAATTACCCTAAGAGCAAGTTTTGCTACTCTAGAAATATTTTCAGAGTAAACTCACACCAACATAAATGACATTTCTCGTTTGACATTCTTGACATTTCATTTCGAATTTTGCGTTCAACGGGCGAGTTTATATTATTGTAAATAAAATTAAATTAAAGTTTAAAATGGATCCCAAATTAGTTTTCGTACTTAATGAACAAATCAAATTATGTAGTGAACATTGTATATACATACAGCCGTATTTATAATCGCATAATAAACTCCGAACAACTTTAAAACACGCTTATTCATTGAATAAAACAAAAATCGTATTTATAATCATTTTTCGTCAGTGAATAAGGGCTGAATAGCTTAAACGCCAATATGCGTGTTTTAAGCGTGTTTTAGCGCATAAATGTCATTTCATTTTGAGTATTGAGTTGTCATTCAGTGGTTTATTTACAACTTTGAGAATTTTAAAAATAACTAAAATGGAAATATACATAATTTGGATGTAGCAAATGTGTTTTCAATTGAAAGAAATATGCTGTGTTTTCCTTTTTCGTAAATTGCTTTCTTACAAGTTTTCCAGCTGGGAAGCGTTTTTGATTTTCCCTTTTTGGGCAAAACAACAAGAAATTAAAGCCAAAGAATTGTATTTGTGTAAAGCTAAAGAAATAAAAGGAACAAATGTTTTTCCGGTGTTTGGTTTCGAGCAAATGGGCAAAGCAAGTTCTGCACTATAAAAAGTGTTTAATTGTTTAAAATTTTTTACTTTTTTATTCCTGAAAAGGCAGTAGACATCGAATGATCGAATGTTCCATAACTAGGAAAATATAAACAAAAACAAATTTCTGTTGTCAGTTCAACCATTGAGAAACAAAAATAGAGAGTTTCTTTATGATTTTGACATAAGGGATGAATAACTATAATGGGTGATGAAAAAGATTATAAATAAGGATTTTTTATTCACTGAATAAAGTGTTAATAGGTTCTTATTCACTGCATAACTATTATGCGTTTTAAGCGTGTAATAGCAAAATCTAATAAATACGGCTGATAATCTACGGTTTGTAGTAACGGTATCAACGCGGGCGTTCACAAACCTATCGGTTTTGGTTTGCATAACTTGTCCATGCTATTTTTCTTGTTATCCGAGCTCAAAAAAATTTCTTACTGCTTAAAATTACCTTTGTATAAAATCAATCTGGACATTTATGAAGTTTATTGCGTATCTTTTTCAGTTATAAGTTCTTTTTGTCAGTTTTTACTCCATACAAAAAATGTTTATTAATTGCTCATGAAATACGCAGAGATATGTTTCTGAACGTAGTCAATTGCATTGAAAGCAAACTATATGTCAAACGCACACATACATTGACAAAAACGGAGTACTCTGATTTCATGTTCGTTTGAGTTGTCAAAAATCAGGGTACTCTAAAAAAAAAGGGTACTCTAGTTTTACCAAACGAAAACGGCATTAGCAACGATTTTTTGAAAGTCGAATTTTATTTCACAGCTGTTGCTTACAGCAATCTGGAAAAAGATCTGAATTGTTCAAAAAGGTATCTAAGGCGCCCTACAGACGATCAATGTTACTTGACAAGTATTATTGACGTTTTCTCTTTTCAAGTAAAGTTGACGAACAATCGCCATCACACGTTCAATGAACATTGACACTAGCCGTGTTTTATTGGGAACTTATATTCACTTCAGCAAAACATCGCTCATGGAAAAACAAAAGTGAACAACAGGTATGGCTGGTAAATAACGTTTATCGGAAAGTGAACTTAGTAAGTGAATATAGCCAAAAAAGCGTTTTATTGAGATTCGCAAGTGAAGTGAATATAGAAATTCCCAATAAAACACGGCTAATTATCTTCTTCTGTAGTTTCCTAATCGCACCACACAATAGCCGTGTTTCAGTGAGAATTTATATTCACTTCAGAAAAACATCGCAAGACTTCGCTCATTGAAAAACAACAACACAACGTAAGAGGACAAAAATAACTATTTTTGTCCTCTTACGCTATTCACTTTACGGTTTTTGTTTTTACATGAGCGATGTTTTGCTGAAGTGAATATAAATTCCCAATAAAACACGGCTATTAAAGTGGCACTACCTTGCCGCAATTGGCTTTCCAATCATTTGTTTCTACTATTTTCTTCCTAATACGCATTGTTTGGCATCACTTAAGGAAATGTTTTTCGAATATCCATGTTGATGGTTGATTTTCTGACGTCACTACTTATCGAATTCGAAAAAAAATATGACGCATGCGTTGGATTTCTTGCCAAAAAGCTGGAGCATAGAACGGAAGGCCGGAGTAATTTTTCAGAAAAAAAGTAAAAGTACTATTTTGCAATTTTTCCTCAAAATCCAGAGCGAAAAAACTTAATTACAGCCACAACGTTATTACTAACATCGATAAAATTAAAAAATAAACAAAGCAAATCCACATAAATAACAAACACCGAATACTCGAAAGAAAAAAAAGGAAAGAAGGAAGGAAAACCCAAAATGTTTAATAATAAAAAGGAACTCTTAGTAATTGACCCACCTAATGAATTGCGATTCCGTGGTATGTAATATTTATTTCATTGCCAATAGATTTTCATCCATAAATGTCAGCATTTTTATACCCTATGACGGAATTTTTGGGGTTAAAATTAGTACTTATGAGAAGAAAACGATGATGGATCATATTTTCTCTGTCAAAGTTCAATAATAATTTAATAATGAAGACATTTTTCGAACCCATCAAATGTGCTGATTCAGATTCAGAATCGGGCAAACGGCAAAGTTATGCCGAAAGTTTTATTTTGTGGATTTTCGATAACTATGGTTGCGTGGTAAGAACTGAAAAATAGCAAAAATTCAGAACTGTGCACTTTTGCAGCGTATCTTCGTGACAGTTGTTCATGTTCATACATTCATTATTGCTAAAGCAAAAATCGATTTTTCTTCTCTTCGATAAATGAATGAAACGTGTAAAATACGCACCATGAAGTTTATGATTGTTATCAATACTTGCTTTGCTCGTATGCGTCCAAATCCAAAAATAATATTCGTTTTTTGTTGCTCATATTCAGTTATTTACCATACCTTTACCTTGCACATTTCTTTTACTATAGCCTGTGCAATGTTACCGACCGACGACAGCGTTGACATACATTTGGCAAAGACTATTTTTAAAGGACACGGTGCTAGAAGTAGGGTATGCAGATACGTGTAGGTATACCTGCAACATAGACTTGCAATAATTGTAGAATTCCGCAAAAATTGCGATTTCCTACATTGTGTCTTAAACAAAGGAGCCTTCTTTTTATTAAGACTTTTTGTGTTGTTGTAAGATTGTTGGCGTTAAAAAAAACTGACATAAAAATCCAGTTCGTTTAGGTGACACATTTACTTTTTTCTAAGTTGTAGGGCTTCTTTTCACTGAGAGCCTTTTTTTTAAAGGGAAGTTCGTGGGCTTTAAAAAACAAAAACGAAAAACTCCCAATAGTAATCACTTGTTTGCATTCACATAATAAAACATGAGGATGCTCATATCGGCTCTTTTTTTTTTCATTGTTTATGAGGTTGATTCAATAAGAATTTGAAATCAAAGGAGTATGTGGCATGCAAGTTCGTTCTTATCACCAAGTCGAATGAAACAGATTTATCTAAATAAATTGACATTTTTGGTGTTATGTTATCAGTTCCAATAAGTAAACAAATTTAACTTCTTTGCCAAACTATATAATTACCCTCATTCGTTTTTACTTATTTGCATGCTCATACTACTTTAAAGCGAACTATTTGCGTTAAATGAGTTTCTTAAAGATCTTCACCACTTCTGGTTCATTCGTATCTTCTTTTCAAACAATGGTCAAGAGTCGCATTAAATATTTGATAGTAACCGAAAAATCAAACACGTTACAATCGTTAGATGACATCGTTCTTCAGAAACTGAAGAAACGACTTTGTGAAAAGAGTTAAAAATAAATAAGTAGGGTGACGGTGGAACTAATCCATAGAAACCTCAGTATCACGACCTAATTAAAAAATAAATCTTTCGCTAAGTTTAAGAAATCAAATGATTTGGCTGACCAAATACAGTTTTGTAATCTTCGCAGGGAGTTCATGGTTTTAAGTAGATTCTCGCACAGAAATTATGTTATGCAGGTTGAACTCAATTTAAAAAATGACCCAAAAAGTTTTTGGTCTTTTATAAATTCTAAACGAAAATCAAAGCGGATTCCAAATTCTATGTTTTATAAAAATCAGGAATCTGATGAAATTAAAAACACCCTTGAGCTATTTGCTAAGTTTTTTGAATGGGTCTATTCCAAATCAAATGAAAATCTGGTTCACCTTCCTGATTGCAATCCTAAAGTAAATATACAGCCCTATTATGGTTGTCAACTATCAATCAATTGATACACGATAAGTTCTATCAATAAATTGATAAATCGGTATTATGCAAGTCAATTGATAAATTTTCTTCCATTGTGAACAGTGTGCTCGTACTAAGCGTTGACACACCCCACATCTAGGTACAAAGCGACCATTTTAATTTCCTGCATTCAATGAACACTAAACACATTTAACTTCAAAATTCAATTTGGAATGAATTTTTGCTATACAAAAAAATGTTCATCAACGACGAATTTGCGATTGACTGAAAAATTGATAGATATCAAAAATGTTGATAACCATAACCGAACAAGCAACCAGAGACGTTCACAATAGATCGCAAAAAAGCATTTCATTCACAACTGATCAAAAGTTCCGATGGTTGTTACCCGTAATACCACTTAACCAATTTCATTGATAGACGAGCAAATTTATCAAGTATCTTATTGATATTTGACAACCATAATAGGGCTGATAGGGTCCTTACAATTAGTTCTTAACGATGTCTAAGAAGGATTGCAAGATCTCAAGCCGAACGCTAAGCCTGGCGTTGATGGCATTCCAGCAATAGTTTTAAAAAGATGTTCCAATTCCCTTTCTCTTCCATTACTAATCATTTTCAATTCATCACTGTCATCGGGAGTGTTCTTAGATGATTGGAAATCTCTTTCTTGATTCCAATTTTTAAGACGGGTTCCAAAAACAATGTAGAAAACTACAGAGGAATTTGTAAACTGTATGCAATTCCTAAGTTTTTTAAAAGCCTTGTCAAAAAAAAAGCTTGATTTCCTAGTGAAGGAACATATAAGTGGTACTCAACATGGGTTCATCTCGGGAAGATCGACAATCACCAATTTAACATGTTTCTTTTCTTTTGTTGTTGACGCTATTGAAAACAAAAACCAAGTGGATGTTATTTATACAGATTTTAGCAAAGCATTTGACTCGGTTTGCCACAAAATATTGCTTCAAAAATTGGAATCATTTGGTGTCCACTCAAGCCTCCTTAAATGGATCTGTTCCTTCCTCATAAGAAGGGTTCAAAAAGTCAAAATTGACGAATTTACCTCAAGGCAGATAAATTGTACCTCTGGTGTTCCACAGGGTAGTCATCTAGGTCCTCTGCTGTTTATAATATTCATTGATGATATTGTTAACTGTGTTAACTTCAGCAAATGCCTCATATATGCAGATGATCTGAAACTTTTTCTGAAAGTAACCTCTATAAGTGATTGTCTAATTGGATCTTGATAATCTATGTCGATGGTGTATGTTAAATCGTTTGAATCTTAACACCAAGAAATGTTTTGTGATTTCTCTCTCAAGAAAGCATCATATGCAAGAGTTTTCATATTATCTTGATTGCAACCCTCTTCGGAAAACTGAAAAATTCAAAGATTTAGGCGTAATTTTTGACTCCAAATTCTCTTTTATACCACATTTAGAAGCTATTACATATATCAAAATCAAACTCGATGTTAGGATTTATAAAAAGAAACTCAACAACTTCACTAACCCCTACACCCTTGTGCCTCTTTATAGTTCACTAGTAAGACCCAACCTAGAGTATGCAGACATCATCTGTAACCCTCACCAACAATATCTTTCAGATCGAATTCAGAAAGTTCAGAACAGATTTACGAAGTATGCATTTTACAAAATGCGATGGTGTTTTCTTCCAAATTCCATAGCTAGGCAAAATCTTCTAGGTTTGCAGTCCCTCAAATCACGTAGAACTAGTCATGACATAGTTTTCGTGCGAGATATTTTATGTTATCATATAAAGTGTCCTCCCTTGTTGTCCTTAATTTGTATTTATGCTCCGGAGAGGCCGTTGAGGGATAGAAATCTTCTTTTTCAATCAAGGCACAGAACTAACTATGGCATGAGTGAACCAATTTCAAGATCAATTAGAGAGTTCAATGAGATTTGTGGTCATATTGATCTGTCCTTCTCCAGAGATAAATTCCGAAATGTATTGTATTACTTACTTTTAAGAAATTCAAACCTTGCTATTATTTAATTTAAAATTAATTTTAAAAGTTTTCTTTTATTTCGTTGTAATGTAATCTGTTGAGCTGATTGCTCGTAGGTGAAATAAATAAATAACGCATTCCAAAGGACTACAATTTTATGCCTATTTCTAACAATGGCCGTCGCTCGTGGGGTATCATGTTGGGCACAAGACGCGATCTGCGAATACGTATAATGTCAAGGCAACTTTGGAGTAATTATCAACTGAAACTCTTATTGTCGAAAGTAAACAGATAGTTGATTTGTGAAATTGTGGTGCCCGTGGCGTAATGGTTAACTTACTTACTTACTTAGGTGAGCATTACAGTTCGGGGTGAACCTGGCCTCAACAATCATCGTTCGATAACGACCTCGACTTCGGACGAGCTCTCTCCAGTTTCGCACTTTAAGTCGGTTGAGTTCTTCTTCCACTAGATTGCGCCACCTAAGACAATGTTTTTCCGTTCCGCAATATGCCTGCAATGTGCTTTCAAATACCCATCGAGTCGGAGCGTCGATTTCCATCCGCTCTATATGCCCCAGCCATCGTAATTCACGATCTGTACTCTTCCACATACACACTTATGTGAAAGTGGTTGTCAGCCAATGAGTAGATTGCCTGACACACTTAGGCCGCAAGGGCCCATTGTGATACATACATACTTACATACATACATATGGTCGCACAGCAGAGCGGGGATCCCCGGCGCCTAGCACATTTCTCACAATCACGCCTTATGAGGGAATAGATGAGACCTACAATTTTTCTTCAGGTTCCGAACGCCTAATCGAGAAAGGGCTTTTCATGGCAATACATTTTTTTCGGAGGACTTGCCAATTCCTCGCAAAAGGCGATACCCGTGAAAAAACATTTTTGGTTTCTGTTAGGATTCGAGCTACAAATTTCCCGCGTAACAAGCAGATATACTAACCATTACGCCGGCTGTACCCTTCTAACTATGCCCATGTCGCGGTACAGCTCATACAGCTTGTTGTTGCATCTTCTTCACATATGAGAGAAAAGGTCATTCGGAGTTTTTTCTTTCCTAACGGTCAATAGTTTCCTCATCCGCTTTCGATAAAGTTCATGCTTCCGCACCGCAAAGCAGAACTGGGATGATCAAGGTCTAATAAAGCATTAGGTAAGGTTAGTATACGGATACACATAGACCACAGATGGGTCATTGTGATACCACTGAGATCGAGACCAGAAGGTTGATCGCCCTCTGGTCCCTACCTAGGGGATCAGAATTGTTGAAACACCCTCTCATCGAATCTGGACTAACGAGTTGATCACCAGTTAGTCAAACCATCCAGAACTTCGTACGAAAAGGGAAATACTTTTTAGGGTTTTTGTTAGCTAAATCGCTAGTGTCGTCGAAAAAGTAATCACCTAGGTGAGTTTTCCGTCTGTTAGGAAGCGCGGGGCATAAAGAAAGGTGATGTTCGATTGTCTCCGCTTCTTCCTCGTTTATGCAACTTCTACAAAAGTCATTTGAATATATTATAAGAGGTTACTTTGGTTTTGTTTCTCAATTGCCTTCTTAATGAAAAGAAGCAGCTGTTGAAATAAAATACGTACAATGATGCCTCACATTCAAATGTAAATTTCGGTTTTAAATTTTAATTAGTGCCGAATTCTGATTTTTTTTTTGTTCCGTTCAAATTCTAAATCCTGAATCACATCCATATCACAATGTCGCTTATGTCTCTTTCCATTGGACGAAAAGAACCGTCCAGAAGCGTCCAGGATTCTCGACTTGAAGTGAGAATCCACTCAAGAAGCACTAATTCTTGTTACCCAAATAATGTCAAAAAGAAAAGTTTCCACAGAAAATATTAGATAATATTTATTTATAACCAGTGAAGCAAGGGGAAGCATATTTGAAAATGCTTGTTTGTGTTGAAAAAAAAAAAAAAAACCGATTGCCTAGTAGTTATGATTTGTGAATAATATCATAGATTTTTAGAAGTCGGACTGAAATATCTAGAATTCGCTTCTTAAGTCAATTAGCGCTGGGTCGCTGGGTGGGTTAGCTAGTATAAGATATTACATTATTCAAACATATTTGCACTTCATATATAAAAAGAATTTTGAACAACAGATCTGCAATACAATACAGTATCATCCCCGAAATACAAACTCATTTTACATCTTTGTCATAATGATAACAAATCACAAGTAAAATATGTTTTATGTTTATTTTTCAAACAGGGCCCTTTACAAAACCAGTTATCACATTACTGACACTGTTGAATCCAACAGAAGAACTAGTTTTGTTCAAAATTAAAACCACAGCTCCAAAAAAGTATTGTGTTCGTCCAAACTTTGGCCATGTGCCTCCACATTCAAGTGTTAAAGTAGAAAGTGAGTATACATTATTTGCAAAATATAAAATTTAACAAAATTTAACTTTGTTTATAACATTGTGTGTTTGTAGTTTGTCTGCAAGCATTTGTGTACGATCCTAATGAAAAGAACAAACATAAGTTCATGGTGCAGAGCTTGGTCGCTCCCGAAGGCGCTGATGACTTTGGCAAACTGGTAAGATTTTAATAATTACCTAAGTTTCTATGATTATAAATTGTTTTTTTTTTTCTTCAAATTCATTCTAGTGGAAAGAAGTTGAGCCTGACAACTTGATAGACGCTAAACTAAAATGCGTTTTTGAAATGCCAGCCGAGGCATCAGATGCAGATAATTCTGGTATGTATATGTTTTGTTTTATTTGTCAGCACAAATTATACTAATTTGTAAACCTTATTTGTATTGCGGTCATGAACAAATAAGCGGATTTGTGTTTCACAAATCATAAATTCGAAACTCTCTCTCTTCTATGAACTCATCTTCAAATCACAAAAGCATAACCGAACTAAATGTTCGCTATGTAAATTATAAATAAATCTCAACGAACAAAATCAGTTTCGCATTGCTTTTGCCGTTTATACGATTGACGTTTCATTAATAATTAAAATAATCTTAACGGTTGTGGAAAATGTGGAAGTAGTTATTTTAATCAGTTACTAGAGTTTCATACACTTTCTTAAAAGCTTTCATCTAATAAGTTTTGACGATAACGCAATAGAACTTCGCACTTTTTAAATAATTTTTTTATATTTCATTGAGTATGAAAACCATTTGTTCATCAGTTATCGTGTCCAAGAACTGCTTTTCTTGTTTAATGTTTTGTTGGACATCTTCACAAGAAATGGAATATATGTATGCTCGCTTTCCAATCGATTGCGTAGGATTCATACGGGCAATTCATTTCGATGTGGAATATAATTCAATAGCTCTTCTCGTAGATTTACCATCATTAAGATTTTATCGCATAAATTTTGGTATTTGAAGTACATAATTCCTTTGGCATAGATTTGTTGTTACTGGTTATAGAGGGTGTAGATCCAGCTACTTTTTTTCAATGTATCATGTCAGCTCATTCAATTTGCTAAGGTTTTTTTTACAAAATGGTCTCATAGCTCATTTCAATTTCTAAAATCGAAATTTGATTGTACTTTGCAATCAACTTACAAATTTACCATTTTCTAAAACTTCAAACTCAATGTAGTCAGTTTTAAAACAAATCTTGAAGACCCCCTCAATTTTTTTCAATCTGACCATTTATGTCCTCCTCGTTTGCTAAACTAACATCAAAATTTGCTGCTTCGATGACAATAAGTGATGAGTTTGATGGCCGTTATATGATGAATAGATTTCGCGATAGTGAACTATACGAAAACGTTGAACATCCGAACAATTCAAAAAGAGTAAGGGCAAGAACCAATCAAAAAGAAGGCCTTTCCAGTCGATTCAGCTGCTGTCAACAAAATATATTTTCGCTTTCATGAAATCTTCAACAATTTTCATTATATGGTTTGCTACATACGCTTCCCAACTTAGTTCAACACATTTTCCATTCACCCGTCATAATTACTTTACTAACTACAATCTATCTTTTCAGCATGTATCACCTACTATGATATCTTTTTATAATCATAACGTCAAAGGCCTTCAAACTAAGACTTCTTATGTATATCTTTACAACACTGTCTTATCTATCAAATATTTTGTTGATTAAACAATATCCTGAGAGTGTAGATTCTAACGATAACTTTATATTTCTGAGTGACTTTAACTTGCCAAAGCATTAGGAAATGAATCATGTTTTGTTCCATCTAATCCCTCTTCCGAAAAGAAATTAATTTTACTGATAGATATTTCGAGTCAGGCCTATTTCAAATTCGTGGTATACTTAACAATCTGAAGAGGCAACTCCATTTCTGATGTTTTAAATTCAACTGTCTTCGGGAGAATCCAGTTTCTTACCACTTTTGTTCGCTTATCATCCGACTCTTTCATTTTGTCCGAGAACACTTCAAAATTCAACTTTGGTAAAGCCGACTATAAAATGCTTGACAATCTTTTAAGTACCATTGACTCAAATGAAAATATTTTCATTACCCTCTCCACTCCCATCGATATAGATCTTTCTAAAAGGTGTTTATTTTAGAGGTATAGAACTTCGAATTGTAATAAAACAAAAGAAAATCGTTTTAATGTTCATCAATTTAGCTTTATTGAAAGCATAATTTTATGCCATTAATGTTTAAATACGATTTCGGGCATGTGGTCACCGCAGCTGGCTCGAATAAAGCCAAGTCTAAAGGTCTAATTTTCAACCATTTTTTCGAGCATTTGAGGCCGTATGTCGGCAATAACACCACGTATGTTGGCTTCCAAGCCCCCTTACGTTTCTGGTTTATTGACGTAGACGAGTGACTTCACATATACCCAAAGAAAATAATCCAATGGTGTCAAATCACACGATCTTGGTGGCCAATTGACAGGTCCATTCCGCGAAATTATGAGCTCATCGAATGTTTCCTTCAATAAATCGAATTTGACGTTCGCTGTGTGGCATGTAGCCCCGTCTTGTTGGTACCATATTTCATCTAAATTCATGGCATCCGATTCGGGAACAAAATAGTCGGTTATCATGGCCGGTCTCCATTAACGGTAACTGGCTCGCCAGCATCATTTCGAAAGAATTATGGCCCACCAGCCCATAGAGCACACCAAACAGTCAGTTTTTTTTGGATGTAATCGCGTCTCAAGGTACTCATGTGGATTGTTTTCACTCCAAATCACTTGTTGACGTAACCATTCAACCAAAAATTAGCCTCATCACTGAACAAAATTTTACGACAAAAATCAGCATCGAGATCAATCTCATTTTCGGTCCATACACCAAAATCTTGGTCTCGCGGCTTTAATTAAGCACAAGCTGGATCTTGTAAGGTCGTAAACCAAGATCTTTGCGCAAAATCTTCCACAAAGTGGATAAACACAGCTCCGATTGCTGTGCACGGTGGCGAATCGATTGATTCGGGTCCTCTACAACACTTTGCTCTACAGCGGCAATTGTTTCTTCGGTGCGCACTGTTCCACGTCTTTGCGGATGTGTGTTATCACATAAAGTAAACGTAGTGCGAAAAGGACTTATGGTTAACCGAATTAATTGCTCTGATGGACCTTGCGGTAAACTTCGCAAACTGAACCATTATTTTCGAAATAAATTTGCACAATTTGCAACCTTTTTTTCTTTTGTCAACCTGTTTATGATGAAATGGCAAACCAAACTGAACATAAATGACATTATAGTTGGCCGATTTGACCACAAGATTTCAGTTTTATCCCTATTCGAAAAACCAACCTCTAAAAAACACCCAATACCACTCTATTTTATTCAATGTGTTCCTCATATTATGTTTTAAAAACCTTTCAGATGCCTGAAAACTACTTTTACTTTCAATAAGCTACCGCTAACTTTTCGGTTCTATGCCAATCTCTCTAAATCTCTCTCTCTCTCTATGCCAATCTCTCTAAAATCTTCTCTCATTTCAAGATTCTACCAATTTAATTTATAAACGCGAACAAAAGATCTGACGGTTTCCTTCAATGTTTAATTTCTTCTTCGACTTCTGACGACAAAGTCATACTTACTTACATTATCTATAGACTCTTTATTGTCTCGGCCCAACATTTGCGTCCTGGGCTTTTGTCGCATCTTAGGCATAAAACCATTTATAAATAATATAAATAATAAATATATACATATAATATATATATATAAATAATAAATAAACTAAACACAAACCTACATATGAACATGCATATTTTGTTTATGACAGATATAATAAATTAACAAACTCTTTTTTTGATTACAGCTCCAAAAGAAGTTGTCACTAACGAAGCTTCACCTGTACCAGTAGGCGAAGAAAAGGTAATTTTTTTTAATTTTTACTTACACAATAGAACATTAAGCTACAAATAACGTCTGGTTCGGTATGGCGTGATGACATTTACAAATTCTCGACGCTTTGCTTTGGTTTTGAAATTTTTAACGCACATTTCAATATTTTCTTAGATTGGTATAATTATTTTACATTACTATAATAAATACGATAGAGCAGATCGCAGTAAATTAAAAAAGAGGTTATTTGCAATCAGTTTATCCAAAATTCCAATTTCTTATTTGGTGTCTTGAAACTTGAGGATGAAGTAGTCTTGAAATAAAAGCAAACAAATGTTTTTCGGTTGAATGACTCCTGTGTAAAAGACAACGTCAGTAAAATGGTCTATAACTACATATTTCAAATGTGTCAAACTGTAACTAACAATGCTGGTGCTTAAAAGTTTGGTTATAAAAATTTTGATAATTTAAAGTTAAAGTCTTGTGAGAATGAGATGTTTGAGAGTTCTACTAAAAAAATTATGAAATCCCTTCTTATAAGCTTTCCGCTTAAACTATCATACAAACCTGTTAAAAAGAAGACATTAATAATCACAGCAACAAAAGCACAACGTGAATTTCCGTAAATTCAAATATTTACACAAACTCTTCACTCTGTTGTTTATTCAATTTAGTGAACGAAAACATTCGTATGTTGTATATGTGTATGTTTCTTCGTGTATAGATGAGTTAGTATTCATGTTTATAATTGGGTTTAAATATTGTTTGGCCAAGTGAGAGTGAGTTAAGCGTGTTGGCCATTTGATACCTCTTAAACTTGAGAAAAATTGTAGAACATCATAAAAGCTTACGCTCTTCAAATCGGGTGACAATAAATGGCTAGATTACCAAAACTTTCTTGAGGATATGCAAGTTAAGCATTGCATTCTGGATTTTAATCAAAAAGTTCCAGGCAGACCAACGGAAATACATATGTTGAGTCTAATTAAAACCACCAAAGTGCGCGGTTCTCCTCAATAAATACTTGTTGCCACAATTTGGTGGCAGCAGAAGATGATTTTTCAACAACTTGTATTTATACAATGGTAGTTAAAATCCTTTATTAAAGGTTAATTAGAAAATGTTACAATATAGTGTTAATATAAATTATTACTTAGTCTTCTAGTATTGGATATCAAATTAATGCTGCTTCTTTATGGTATTTGTTGGCTGGTCTCCTTTCCGTCTTCAACAATTAGTTATTTGGTGGGCTTCTTTCTGTCTAAAAGTTAAGCTGCATTCGGATTAGCTTGAACCTCTTGATTTTTCGACTTAAAGCGTGTTTTGTTGCAAATTTATGCCAATAAAGATGGCTGATCATAAAAAAGATGGCCGGTCGATAACCACAGTGGCAATAAAGATGGCCGGTCGATAACCACAGTGGCAATAAAGATGGCCGGTCGATAACCACAGTGGCAATAAAGATGGCCGATCGATTAATACAAACGTAGTGTCGATGACGTGGCCAGTGGCAGTAACTCCCCCTATACGTCAGGCGGAAACTACCACCAATTAGGGTGCGCTTACGCTAACAATACTAAAACAATTCCAAAAAAAAATTTTTTTGTTTGTTGGTAAATTTGAGCAGGGACCGATTGTGGAATTCGGGGTGAGTCGCTTTTAATTTCGTTTGATTTCTTCTCGATCCGCCTGGATTTGCCCAAATTATTATGAATAAAAAATCTAAAAAATTGTATTTGTTTTTTTAAAATCAAATTAATTTATAGTTTTATATAAATCATATCACACAAATTGTAGACTAAAGAATACAAAAAAATGGCAAATTACCAGACTCACGCCAAGCAGAAAATAATTTTTCCCATAATACTTTTTTTTAATTTAAAAAATATTTTTTCTCTTATTTGATTAAAATGTGATGATGATTTTACTGTTGAACCATCAAGCCACATTTTCATTTCAAAGAAATTCCACAAATATCAAAACTGCAGTCGATAATCGAAAAAACTAATGGGCCAAATAAAAAGAGTCGAAAATGCACACAGTAAAGGGCGAAACGTCGTTTCACATTCGCTCTCCGTTTTTCATAATAGAGCGTACTTAAATCGGGCCCCGCACATATTAAGAAAACCAAACGAGATTGCCATGGAGGTATAAAAAACGGTACCAGGAACGATCTTGGTCAAGATATCCTTATGGCACTTTCCATTGGTTTCACTCGGGGAAGCACTCATTTTAAAAACCAATGGAACACCCAAAATAATTTCTGTTCAGTTTAACGTAATTGCCTTTGTGTGAGTGAAACACCTATGTGAAGAAATTTATTAGTTAAAGAGTCAAAGAAACCTCTCGAAAATAAAAGACAGAACAATTAACTATACAATAGTAAACGAAGAAGAAGAGTGAACTTTATTTTTTCACAAAATAAATAGCATAAATTGCATATGAAACATTGATTGATTTTAATACATTTTGGTACAGTGTTTTAGCAACAAGTGTTTTTACATTCACTTTCAACACCCCCACTGAATGTAGGATCAGATAAAATGAAGACCAACTTCTCTAGCGCAAAAATTATGTTTTGTTGAATTTAAAGGCTTTGTCAAAAAATCGGCAACCATCTCGCTGGTGTTTTTATATTTCAATCGAATCCGACCTTCGTCAATTTTGTCTCGAACAAAATGGTGTCGTACATCAATATGTTTTGTACTTGGCTTATAAGTGCTTGTATGCGCAAGACTGATTGCACCTTTATTGTCACAATGAATGACAACAGACACTGGTACATGTGGCGTGAGCTCTAATTCCAAATTCTTTAGCCATAAAGCTTCTTGAGTGGCTGAAGAGATAGCCATGTACTCAGCTTCAGTTGATGATAAGGCAACAGTGGGCTGCTTTTTGGTATTCCAGGAAACTGGTGCTCCACAAGATGTAAAAATGTATCCAGTTACTGACTTCCTATCATCTATATCATTTGCCCAGTCTGCATCACAATAACCTCTTAACTCACTATTTCCGGTTTTCGAAAATACTAGTTTCGCATCTGAAGTTCCCTTCAAATAACGAAATATGCGTTTCACAGCAGTCCAATGAGGTTTGCCATAGCAATTGTTGAAACGCGATACATTGCTTACTGCAAAACTAACATCAGGCCTGGAAACTTGGGCTGCAAACAAAATACATCCAACTGCTTCCTGATATGGAATCTGCATTATTTCATTTTTTTCTTTCTCAGTCTGTGGGCACATAAGTTTTGTAAGCTTTTGATTAGCATCCATTGGTGTGCTTAGAGGATTACACTCTGTCATATTAAAACGTGTAATATTACTAATATTTCAGTGATATATTGTTTTTGATCAATACTAATTAAACCTTTTGCCCGATCACGCTGTATCTGAATGCCAAGAACGAATCTTGCCTCTCCCATGTCAGTCATTTTGAAATTTTTATTGAGATGTGACTTTAATTTATTTTTTAACTCAATGTTTTTTGAAAATATTAATAGGTCATCGACATATACTGCTATTATTAAAATATTTGAATCTTTACCGGAAAAATATACACATGGATCTGTTTCGCATCTTTGTAAACCGAATGCGATCAAAACTTTGTCAAGTTTTTGATTCCACAGTCGACTAGCCTGTTTTAACCCGTACAGTGATTTCTTTAAATGGCATACTCTGCCAGAGTTATCGGAGAAACCTTCTGGTTGCAACATATATATGTTCTCGTGAAGATCACCCTGAAGAAAAGCAGAAACTGCATCCATTTGGTCAATATCGAGATCTAGGCGAGCTGCCAAAGAAAGCAAAAATCTTACAGTACTATATCTCACGACGGGGGAAAAAGTTTCTTCGTAGTCGATTCCTTTCCTTTGTGCACATCCTTTTACAACCAACCGAGCTTTATAACGCACAATCTTGCCATTGCTATCAAATTTTGTTTTAAAAACCCATTTACAATTGATAGGCTTTTTATCAACGGGCAAATTGACAAGGTTCCATGTTCCATTTTCTTTTAACGAATCCAATTCCTCTTTCATAGCTCGTTGCCACATTTCAGTATCTGCTCTTTCAAGAGCTTCTTTCAAGCTAAGAGGATCATGTAACTCTTGTTTCTGAACAGAATATGAAACATAATCATCTCTTTTTACTGGCTTAGGAATACGCCCACTTCTCCTGGGAACTCCTTGTGTGCTGGTTGCGACTATTCTTTCTAGCTCTGAATCTGGTTCCACACTCAAACTATCAGAAATCATTCTAACAGGCTCATTCACAACTTCTGTATCTGGTTCTGCACTTGAACTATCAGAAATCATCCTGACACCATCCACCACTGATTCATCATTATCTCGAGAAAATTCAGAAAAACTAATTAGTTCATAATTTTTAATTACCTTTTCAGTCACCGACTAACTCTCGAACCGAAAGGATCATTATCAAGTTAACTGTGTGATTTTTCTCCGCCAAGTGCGTGCAAATCGGTTTTTCCCCTTCAAACCGTATTTTCCACAATCCGATTTCTCATTTTTCACTACGCGTGTGTGAGTGTGTAAGTGAGCTAGTGAGCGAAAGCAAAAACATGGCCCACGGGCCACCAAATGTGATAGGTGGTCGATTCAGTATTCTCGACCCTGATCCTGACCCTGATTCCCAACCTAAGAAAAAAACCAAACTTAATTCCCTTCCCATGAATCAATTTCCACAACTTCCAACTAATTCCAATTTTAAAAACCCTCGCTTCATTGTAATGTCCCCAAAAACGGTTGAAAAACCCATCTCAGCCTTAAGTCCCTTCCTCCTCAAAAAAGCAATCGATGCAATCAGTAAGGATTACAATAATATTTCCCAACTTCGAGACGGTAATCTATTAATATTTGTCAACTCACAAAAAACTGCAGAAGCCTTCCTAAAAGCAAAAGACCTCGCTGGCATTTGTCCAGTGTCAGTTAAATTGCATGAGCGACTTAACCAATCAAAGGGTATAGCATACGCACCGTGCCTTATCAACGTTTCGGAATCTGAAATTATCAGCGAAATGAAATCGCAGAAAGTAACGGAAATTTATAAATTCTTGAAGAGAGATGAAGAAGGTAAGCAAAAAGCAAGCGGTCTAATGCTTTTTACATTTGATCTATACCAACCTCCAAAAGAAGTAGACATTGGTTTTTACACTGCAAAGGTCACTGAATACATACCTAACCCCATGCGTTGCCGCAACTGTCAATTGCTTGGCCACACAACAAAACGTTGCAATGGAAGCTCTAAATGCGAATCATGCAATCTCCCACCACATTTACCACAACCATGCAATCGAAGCATGTGTGCCAATTGTTCCCTCTCCCATCCCTCATCCTCCAAGTCCTGCCCTTCTTATCAGCAAGCGAAGGAAGTTATAAGAATCAAAACTCTAAACAAATGTACTATGGCAGAAGCCAAACGCTTATACAACCAGCAAAACGCAGTCCATATTCCTCAACTCAGAGAAAGCTTTGCAGAAAAAACCAAAAATTCAACACAAACACGCAATCCCCAATCATCCGATACAATCACATCTAATCTATGCACATCCAACACAAAGTCACTTAAAACATCAAGCAACAGTAAACCTAATGTCACTCCACCGCCTTCAAAATCAATACACACAACCACAAACGATAGAATTGAATCCGCTAGACCAAACCCCAACACAAACACACCTACCATCAAATCTTCCTCAAACATCCATAATAACTCTTCTTCACAGATTAACACCTCATCAAACACTAACACAACAACCGATTCCCCTCAACCATCATCCTCCACTCATCTACCAATAAACAACACTAACACAAACAATCTCCTCTCATCAATATCCACTACAACTAACCAAAAAATACATAGCCAATTTGCTCCATCTCCAATATCAGCTGTTACCCAAACATTACTGGATAACAATGATTATTACATAGAACCTCCAAATAATGAAGATGTTGAAATGTAATAATAAAATTATAAACCAAATAACTGACTCTGCAATTCAGGAATTGACTCGATCGGAATCTTTAGAGAATCCGATCGCGTCAACATCTGGATTGCGGAGTCCCAGTACTGAACAACATTCATTCAACAACTCCAAAACTCAACAACACTCTCTTTTTAATTCAAGTAAACCAAGCCGTCACTCAAATTTTGATTTAAAGATTCTCCAATGGAACATGAAAGGTTTTGCAAATAACATAGATGAACTTAAAATATTGATAGATCAAAAAAACCCTACTATTGTAGCTATCCAAGAAACCCACTGTCCATTTGACTTTGTTCCAAACATACCAAAAGCGTACGTCGGTTATTTTCAAAACCTTCCATGTAACAACAATTCCAAACAAGGTATTGCTATACTCGTCCAAAAAAATGTAGCTCATAAAGTTTTAACAATAAATTCTAATTTGCAAGTATTAGCGGTAGAAATACAAACTAAAATCAAATTTACTATAATATGTATCTACCTTCCACCTCTGCACCCAATCACTAAAACAGAATTAGATAGTATTATTAGCCAAATAAATACTCCAGTAATATTTAGCGGTGACATAAATGCGTGGAACATACTTTGGGGATCCCCCATTACTAATAAAAGAGGCACATTACTCGAAAATGTTTTCTTCGATTCTAATCTGATTATATTGAACGATGGCTCTCCTACTCACTTATCAACACACGGCACTTTCACGCATATTGATGTAACCAGCTGCTCACCAGACTTGCTCCCAAAAATAAGTTGGAAAACACTGGATGATTTGCATAATAGCGATCATTTTCCTATAGTGATCACTATTAATATGGGTCCTTACACACCAAAACCGCACATTCCAAAGTTTAAAACGGAATTAGCCGACTGGGTGTTATTTAACAAACTAACCAAAGACTGCTTGTTAAATAAAGCAATATCCACCAATAACAACAAAGAAGCTGCAATTTTACAAAAAGCAATAAGAACTGCTGCAAACAAATCCATTCCTCAAACATCTCCAATAAAATCCAAGCGAAAAGTACCATGGTGGAACCCGGAACTCTCAAGACTACGGCAGGAAAAAATGTTTGCTTTAAAACAATTTCAAAAAAAACAGTCAACACAAAATTTAATTCTTTATAAAAAATCAAACGCTCTATTTCGTAAAACTCTGAAGGAAAGTAAAGCCAAAAGTTTTAACGAATTTACTTCATCCATTAACCCTGAAACCTCGTCAACAAGAATATGGCAAAACATTCGTCATCTTACAGGTGATTACACTTCACTAACCATTAATTCAATGTCAACACCAGATGGTAACATCAATGATCCTCTCGAGATATGCAAGTTCATTGCTAAATCTTGGTCCGAAAAATCAGAAAACTCAAACTTTTCGAATGTGTTTCGTCACGAAAAACAGTTGACGCTAAATAGCATCCTTCCAGTTAACACCAGTTGTCCATCTGCTTTACGCATTGAAAAACCCATTTCATTTATCGAGTTTGAAACTACACTTAATCAAGCAAATGGTAAAACTCCAGGCAGGGATAGAATTTCGTACCCAATGATTAAGCATCTCCCCAACGATACTAAAATGAGATTAATCAAACTTTATAATAATATACTCTCTTCCGCCGTAATTCCACAATCTTGGAAAACGGCTTCCATCTTACCTATTCCAAAGCCAAAAAAAACAAAAAATACAATCGATGGCTTACGTCCTATCTCTCTCATTCCGTGTTTGTCTAAAGTTCTTGAGAAAATTGTTGCAAAGCGTATCTTATGGTTTACAGAAACCAAAAAACTTTTAAGCAATAAACAGGTAGCTTTTAAATCAAGCCGGGGGTGTGTAGATGCACTCCTTCATATCGATTATTTTATTTCTAATGCTTTATCAGCCAAAAACCACGTTAACATTCTTTCTCTAGATTTTGAAAAGGCTTTCGATAGAATAGGGCCGCATATTATTCTTAATAACCTCCGAAAATGGGGAGTTGGTAAAAATATATATAATTACGTAAAATCTTTTTTAACAAGCAGAAAGTTCTATGTTAAGGCAAACCACATTTTTTCCTCTAATTATAACTTGTATAACGGGATCCCTCAAGGATCACCTCTCTCAGTAGTATTATTTATAATAGCTTTCGATGATATCAACAATATCCTATCAAAACATAAACTACTAGATCACTGCCTTTATGCTGATGATGTATTTATTTTAAACAAACTTAATGATAATAGTAGAAGTAAAACTCTTTTCGAAGCTGCCTTAGCAGACATTCGGGAATGGTCAGAACTATCAGGCGCTAAACTATCAATTAAAAAATCTAAACTCCTTCACATATGTAGAAAAAAAAGCTGCCCTGAAATGATAATAAATGTATTAAATAACCAAATTGAAAATGTAAAAAATCTCACTATTTTAGGTCTAACTTTTAACTGTAAATATTCTTGGAAAAATCATTGTTTAAATCTAAAAAAATCTCTTGTTGCGAGGACAAACATTATTAAGTACCTAAGTTGTAGAAAAAGTAACGCTCACGTAAACACTTTGAAAAATGTTACAAAAATGTTAGTTCTAAGTAAGATAGATTATGGGTTATATATATACGGCCAAAGTCTAAAATCAATATTGCAAATACTCAAACCAGTATACCATCAAGCAGCGCGACGGAGCATTAACGCCTTCCCCACCACTCCTATAAAAAATATCCTAGTGGAAGCTGGGCTACCAAGCATTGAAGAACGAAGAGATGCAGTTACCCTTAAACTTTTCGCAAAGCTTACCTTTTCCAAAAACTCAGTTATCGATATTGACGTGAAAAAGACAGTCCAACACAAGTTGCGAAGAAAGGTCCCATCCGCCATAACCAACATACTGGATAAAGAAGTATATGAATTTCTCGAAAACCCTAACGTTAATAATATTAATATCATATCAAAATTTATTAGTGAAACTAATATTGTTATCTAATTAAGACACCATAGAGCCAATAGTCCTCGCAGCTAGGCTCATATCATTAAATTAGCTTGTAATTTTAATTGCTTGTTAATAAATGAATAATAATAATAATAATTACCTTTTGAGAAGACATCTGCTCATCTTCAAGAAATACTACATCTCTACTAATGATGATTCTTTTTTTTTCTGGATGATATAAACGATAGGTTTTTGAATCTCCACTGTAACCAACGAAAATACAAGCTTCAGCTTTGGGGTCCAACTTCTTTCGGCGTTCTTTTGGAATGTGAACCATTGTTTTGCATCCAAATGTTCGTAAATTGCTGATATCAGAAGTCTTTCCCGTCCAAACTTCTTCAGGGATCAGATTTGACGTTGAACTGCATGGCGAACGATTTATTAAATGCACTGCCGTTGAAACAGCTTCAGCCCAAAAAACTGTCGACAAATTCGAATCAATTAACATACACCTCGCTTTTTCGATTATGGTACGGTTCATGCGCTCCGCTAGTCCATTGTGTTCTGGTGTATATGGAGCCGATCTTATATGTTTTATTCCATTCTTTTTGAGTATTTTTTCAAAAGTTTTGTTGCAGTATTCTGAACCATTATCTGACTGCAAAGCCTTAATGCGTTTATTTGTTTGATTCTCTACAAACGATTTGAATTCTTCAAAACGAACAACAGTTTCATGTTTTGATTGCAAAAAATAAACAAAACATTTCCTCGTGAAGTCATCCACGAATGTTAAAATGTATCGAGCACCACCCAGACTTGCTACCTGTATTGGACCGCACAAATCTGTATGAACTACTTCTAGTACTTCGCTCGCTCGTGGACCTGTACGATTAAATGGAAAGCGGCATTGTTTCCCTCGTAAGCACACTTCACAGTTCCAGTTATCGTTGTATGGGAATTTCTTACTACGTCCAAAACGATCACTCATCAGTTTTAGGCTGGCTGTGTTTAGATGTCCCATTCTTCTGTGCCACAACTTATACTCCGTGTTGACATCGCTAGTGACCAAACACTTATTGTTCACTGGGCTATCCAATTTAAACAAATTTCCATCAAGTGAAGCTGTAGCTACCAGTTGCTTGTCAGCATTATAAACTTTACAGCCGTTGGCATCAAACACAACTTTGTTTTTCTTGCTGACAATCTGACTTACTGACAAAAGATTTGCACAAAGTTCGGGAATGCACAAAACGTTCTCCACTTTTAGCGCTGGACCATTTTGAGCAGAAATTGGCAAATACACATTCCCTGTGCTCTGTACATTTAACCGCATGTTGTTTGCAACCACAACTTCACTGGTGGTAGACTGACTGACATCTGACATCAAATTTGGATTTGAACACATATGTGTTGATGCTCCGGAGTCAATGTACCATGCATCAGGCTGCATTGAAGAAACAGCAAAAGATGTATACAGAGCATTTGAATTTTGTTGGCCACCTTTCCATTTGCCTTGTTTTGAAGGACAGTCTCTTGCGAAATGCCCATAATTATTGCATTGGTAGCATCTAGGTCCACCACTTCCATTACCTTCGATGTTTCTAGAACTGTTCTTTTTAAAATTAGCCTTGTTTTTAAATTGCTTGCGTTTCCCATTATGGCCATAAAAAGCTACCGCATCGACTTCTTCTTCTGTTCTTACGTCCTGTAGGATCTGGGTTTTTATGGAATCACCTGTAATACTCACACCAGAGCTCTCAATTCCCATAATCATAGGCTTATACTGTTCTGGTAAGCCTGACAGCAAAATCGTTCCAATCCATTCTTCGCTCATTACTAATCCAACACTAGAGAGCTTATGAGCAGTTGTTATTATAGTATTCACATACTCTTCAACAGATGAACTATTTTCTAACCTTGTGGTTGACAATTTTCTTAGCAAACCTACCCTACGCGTTAATCCGTTGTCTTGAAAGGCCTTCTGCAAACTATCCCATGCTTCTTTCGCCGTTTTAGTTGATTGAATATGTGAATAATTCACCGGATCAACCAATAAAATAATTTTCGATCTCGCCATGGATATTTTTCTTGCATCTTTCTCCTCACCTTCCTTTTCGACGCATGACCATAAGTCCTCATGTTCCAAATATGCTTGAACAGCAAACTTCCAGGTATCGTAGTTTTCCCGACCCTTTAATTTTTCAATTCCAGGAAGTCCAGCTTGAGCCATTTTCTTAATCGTTAATTCAAAACTAAAAATTCTTTAAGTTTTCAAAAAAATTGTAATGGCGTATATACGTAGTCTGGGCCCATAACCTGAAGAAATTTATTAGTTAAAGAGTCAAAGAAACCTCTCGAAAATAAAAGACAGAACAATTAACTATACAATAGTAAACGAAGAAGAAGAGTGAACTTTATTTTTTCACAAAATAAATAGCATAAATTGCATATGAAACATTGATTGATTTTAATACATTTTGGTACAGTGTTTTAGCAACAAGTGTTTTTACATTCACTTTCAACACTATGGCTCTTAAAAAATATTCCTTGAAGAAACTTTTCTTTTTGACATTTGAGTAACATGTGTTAGTGCTTCTTGAGTCGATTCTCATTTCAAATCGAGAAGCGGCTTTCACTCCTCAGAATCATGAGAAGCGATCTTTTTGCACCAATAGGACGGTTTGAGAATGCTTATGGACGCTCCTGGACGGTTCTTTTCGTCCAATGGAAAGTGCCATTAGTATCCTAAGTCACATAGTACTATCAACTTGAAATCAGTTCCACGACATTCGTTTCATTTCAAGTACACTTCGTTACTGTACATACAGCTAGAAAAAAAGAATGAATGCATCATAAAGTATTTGATTTCTATATGAGTTTTGCACCCATTCTAAACCATACACAAACACTATGCTCACAAATGGGTATTCATAAGAAAAAGTGTACAATTCACTGAGTACAAAAAATTATATATGTACATCAAATATTCGTCAACTTAACGAAAGATTAGTGAGAAATGTCTGTTGTTGTTGTTATTTTCATGTTTTATTATTCCTATAATTTTACCTTCACAACTAAACCAAAGCTAGATATCAACTGAATTTTGTGATCTTTTTATTTGGTGTTCTCAGTATACTAAGTGTGTTTTCTACAGTCAATATTGTACACGATTTGCTCACATCAAAATATTTCAAGCACCCAAACTTCTTCTTCTTCTTAGGTGGGTATTAGATTTCGGGGTGAACCAGGGCCTCAATCTACATCCTTCTATAACAACTTCGATTTCAGGCGTGCACTCTCCAGTTTTGCACTCTAAGTCGGTTGAGGTCTTCTTCCACTTGATTGCACCACCTAGGACGAGGTCTTCCCCTTCCGCGATTTCCCTGTAGTGTGCTTTCGAAAACTCGTCGAGCCGGATTGTTGATGTCCACCCGCTATACATGTCCCAGCCATCGTAGTCTTGCGATGCGTACTCTTCTAGCTATGCCCATTGCGCGGTACAGCTCATATAGCTCGTTGTTATATCTTCTTCCACACATTGTCTTCGCCTACCTACGGGACCAAATATCGTTCGGAGAATTTTTCTTTCGAAACGACGAAAAATTTCCTCATCCGCTTTCGATAAGCTCCATGCTTCCGCGCCGTAAAGCAGGACTGGGATGATCAAGGTCTTATACAGGATTACCTTGGTTTTTCTGGAGAGGGTTTTGTTTCTCAATTGCCTTCTTAACCCAAAGAAGCAACGGTTGGCAAGAGTTATTCTCTGTTTGATCACTGCACTGATGTTGTTTTCCGTGTCTATATCGGATGCTAGGTAGACGAAGTCCTGTACTACCTCGAAGTTATGTCTGTCTATTGTGACGTTTTGTCCAATTCGTCGATGTTCTCTGTTCTTGTTTGATGACAGCATATACTTCGTTTTGCCCTCATTAACCATCAAACCCATTTTTGCCGCTTCTGTTTCAATACTCGCAAAAGCACCTATGACATCACGCTTTTTTCTTCCCATTACGTCATTTTGTCTGCGTAGGCGAGTAATTGTACAGACTTTTGAAAGATTGTTCCTCTGGTGTTGACGTTTAAGCTTTTCAAGTATGATGCTGAAGAAATTGCATAACAGTTTGTCGCCTTGTCGAAAGCCTTTTTCAACATTAAAGGTCTCGGTGAGTTCTTTATCGACCTTAACGGAGCATCGTGAAGTCTCCAAAGTCATCCTGCATAGTCGCACGAGTTTTGCAGGGATGCCGAAACTAGACATGGCTCTGTACAACTCGTCTCTGTAAATACTGTCATACGCGGCATTGAAATCGATAAAAAGATGGTGTATATCGATATTATATTCCCGGGCTTTTTCCAAGATCTGCCGTAATGTGAAAAGCACCCAAACGTGGGAGACAAAGAAAACAGTGCAAGCAGTGTACAGTAACTTTTATTGTACACTATGTTGAAAAATTGCAACGAATAGAGTACCCTCGAGCACTGCATAAGCTTAGAGACAGCAAATGAATGCAATCATGCAGACCTCTATTGCTCCAGTAATAACCAATCCAATTTGAACTTCCAAAGTAATATACTACAGAAAAAAAAACTTTTCTAAGAGAGTGACCATCGATTGTTGGATGTTAAGTGTTGGGTAGCCCATAGCGGGTTTATAGCGTGTAAGACAATAGCAGGTGCAATCTAAAGCGTGAGAATCTTAATAGAAAAACTGCATCATGTCATAGAGGGACATTTAGTAACTGGAGACGCGAACCCTAACTTATGATGCGTAAGTTATGGCCCCTTTTGCAGATTAAAGTAAAAGATAAGATGCTTGCACTATCAGCACCCGGTTGCGTAATATGTTTTCAAATAATGGGAGTCGTTCACACGGGGTTATTTTGTGGTAATGGTTTCGAACTGTGTGATGAAAGTAGTTAGTGAAATGATGTATGAAGTTCTTATTCCTTTCATATTTAAGGTTGGTATGCTACTAGTGATGTTGTGTAATGTGCGTAATGTTTTATATTTTGGGTGTTGAGGTATATTCTACCAGAAATCGGATAAAAACAATCTGAAGCTTTTGGGATCTTGCCATATTGACATTTTGTATTTGAGTTCCCAGACATCTTGTAGCTCGACAAACTGGTGATATTAGTTTAGTTCTTTTGCTATGAACATACTTTTGTTATTTGTTAAAAGCTATTTATTCATTCACATTACCATTACCATAGCGATTTTCAGGTGACAAAAGCACATTGATGCCGATTTGTCACTAATTTACATACGCGTTAAAAAAAATTATACCTACATAATTACTTATAAAATATTTTTTCCCATCAAATAAGTTTTCTTTTTGATTTATATATTTTAAGCCAATCGATTCTTATCAGACAGATAAGCTTTTATCAGAAATAAGGCAGCTTAAAAACGAAGGAAGCGATCTAAGGGAGGAAAATCTGACTCTTAAGGTAAGATCGAAATTTGTGCTTAGACTTAAATGCGTAGAAAATTAAACTAAACAATTGTACAACTTTTTACTACAGAATCAGTTAATGCGCATAAAATACACAACGTCGCAGCAAAGAATGGACGAACCATATTCACCGACGGTGGAAAAACAAATTCCAATGTTATACATAGCGCTCTTCGTTGTAACAACAATTTTTGGTATAATTTTGGGCAAATATTTGCTCTGAATCAATCGATTTAAAATTTTATGTTATTATTGATGAGTAAAAAAAAAATTTAAAAAAAAATTCATAAATATCAAAAAGAGTAAATAAAAAGTAAAAAATGCCTAAACAAAAAGTTTTTAGACAAACACAACAGCAACAACAAACAAACAATTCCAAAAGTAACGGAAAAAATATAAAACCCATTTCAAGAGCAAAACATCTTTCAACACAGATCCAGTGATTTAAAATTCATGATTTAAAAGAAAAACAGAAAAAATAGCTTAAGACGAAAAAAAAAAACCAAAATGAATAAAACTACAAAAGAAAGCTGGTTCTTGAACGGCTGAAAAAAAAAAATACTATTTAAGAAAATATAAATAAAATATTATTCAAGCGTGCAAGCTGCAGTCATGTTGTGTGTATAGTTTCTTAAAAATCACTGAAAAGGTTTTACAAGCATCAGTGGCAAACGACACGAGGTGATGGGAAACATTTTTTATTTTTGTCTTTAAACGCTTGCACACTGAGTGAGGGCTCCTTCTTGTAACGGTTTCAGTTCTAAGTAAAATATATAATTTAAAGAAAAATGTTAAAAAGAGATGTTTGTTGTTTAAAAATTGTGTTTTGAATGAATTTTTGAGAAATCACTTAAATAAACTCCTGCTTATCTTAGAGAAACTTCTGAATTTGTTTTTTAAAAGCTTAAATGGAAAGTCTTTCTTTAAGTCAACGGGGTTGCCAATAGTAACATGTTAAATCACCTTGCAAAACTAATAGAGGTTTTTAAATATACGGAAGAAAGGATGATGTTGGTGTGCAATTGTTATCTGTTTTCCAGAAATTACTCTTCTACTTCATTTCGAAGGACTTGGAGATACTTTACTTGAAACAGCATTATGAAGATATATTTTTTTTTTACAATTAACCAACAAGAGCTATGTGCTAAATCTCATTTTCATATTGCTCTTCAAACTCTACTTTAAACAAAGCGGTGCAGATAATACTTATACTCTTCTTTCTTTCATATTGCTATTACCTCGAAAATGTTTCCGTGAATAATTTGATAAAACTCAGGTGAGGAATCGAGTTAAGTTAAATCTTTAAAAGAAACTACATAAGAACTGTTCGCATGAGTGCCATCAATCACAATTTGTCATATAAATGGTGGTCTTCCGATTCAAAAGGAACCTTAGATGAATTGGCCAGTTTCACAGTGGAAGTTTATTAAACTGTACTTTTGGTTTCAACTTGAGCTCAATAGACATTTAGTTTTCACAGTGTTTTTGTTTGAACCTTAAAATGAGTTTATTTTCTGCCGTTTAAATAGAAGTTCAACATTAATTTGTAGCACATTTAGAGTAAAATTGAAAATGTTTGCAGTAAACAATACGTACAATTGTAAAATACGTAATAATGGCATCTTATATTCATAATATGTAAATAATCTTTGCATAGTTGAACTTGGCCAGGCTTCCCTAACATTTTAGACTACTATCGTCTAGATTTAAGGTACAAAAAACGTGTTTAAAACACTCAAGAGGGAACTAAAATTTGTAGGACGATAGTAAAAAAAACTTTCCTTCAATCGCTGAAAGCAAAATTAGATGAAACAATCTTTTGACGAAACAATACGACAGAAAATTGTACGATACTCGTTTAAAAAGTCACGAAGTCTTGGCCCTTATGAAATGTACAATCTAAAACCTAGTGACTCAAACTACATAATTAAACTGAACTACAGGTTAAGTTAAACTTCAGTTTAAGCTCCCACTGTGAAACTGGGCATAAAAGTCTTAAAAGCTGCCAGCATACTTATTTAATGCTTAGAACATCCTTAAGCTTTGCCATACACGTACAATTATTGAATCCAAACTTTAGAGTTGAATAAAAGTTTAAGCTTGTGAATTAAGAGTAATTGATAAATTCCCACAATACACAGATTATTTATTGCGATAGCTTCTTGTATGCATGTTTTCTGTCACCTCCTGTAGCAAGTACGTCACAATTTTTTCATGTTTTAGTTTGAGAAGTGCAACAAATTGAATAATAAAATATTTTTTTTTTTTTGTTGAAATTTACTAAGGACAATGAAACAACTTTAAATAGAAAAGAAATATGCTACTTGTGTAAAAATAATCAAAGATAAAAAAGGAAACTATGCGTACCAGCATAAATAATTGTTTGGCATATTCATCAAAATAAGAACGGAAAAATATATATGTATGTATGTATGTATGTATGTATGTATGTATGTAAAATATTTTCGCTTATATAACAAACGTCTATTCCGAGTATAATTATTTTTCAAAAAAAAAAAAAAAATCCCAAATTATGCCGTTACTCATATACAAACAACAAAGAAAAACTAAAAATAAAACAACCATTGAATTATGGTGAAAACAATCCTGCAAAATTATGTAGTCATTTATTTCATATTAAAGTTTTTTTTTTTGTTTCTTCAGTGTTCATGTTATTAATATTTTGTTATGTTACTTACTTACAAACAGATCATGAGTGGGACTTTTTTCTGTTTTGATATAATTTGAAATGAACTTGCAAAAGTTGCATGTTTTGTTTTTGTTGGATTTTAAGAAAAGAGCTTAATGTATTGAAGCATATTAAAAGTAAAATATGTTGATAATAATGTGTATGGACTAAGGTTAATTGTTTGGAAACATGAACATGATAATATCACTTTTATTCCGATGCTGCATGACCATAACATAGTAATACATTATTAACTGTTTAACAAAGCATATTTTGCAAAGTAAAGTATTGATGATTTTCCTTAAAACAAAAAATTATATATTAAAATTGAATATTCCAATAGAATGTGCATTTTGTTTTATTAATCACATTAATCATCGTCGTCGTTTTACTGAAACCACAATAAAAATGCCTGTGCTCTAGACGCGAAAATTTGTGTTTTTAAATAAGAATAAAAATTCGCTTCTCTTCGTTCTCTAATTTTAGGATAGTTATAAGTGTGTTTAATGAAAAAAAAACAGAGTAGGGCAGCTCAGAGCAGAGCAAGAAACATGAAAAATGTCAGGCAACTTAGAGCAGAGTCAGCTGGTGCCAAAAGTCAGCTGATAAGAAAGCAACAAACATTTTGTGACCTTAGCTAGTTTGCAAAACTATGTTTGGTATCCTATTGTAATAAAAATCTATATTCGGAAACATTGGAATCAAAACTTAACTAACATGCGATGTTAATTCAATTGATTTTAAGTTAAATTCGATTTCAAAAAGATTGCAAAATATAAACAAAAATATTTGAATCCAATGCCGGAGCGTTTGGGTCCATCCGGTCTACATGGCTCAACCATCGTAGCCTCGCGATGTGTACTCTTCTAGCTATGCCCATGTCACGGTACTTCTCATTACAGCTCGTTGTTGTATTTTCTTCTTCACACATTGTCTTCATTTCATGCTTTAAAACAAACTTTTGAAGTAATAGCTATATGTAGTTTAGTTTTTTGATTTGATTTGATACTTGAGTCAGAACTAAGACTAATAGGGCCCCTACACTACGCAAACACGTTTGTACAAACGTGTGTTTGTGCAAACATAGTTTCGCCACACACTACACAAACATGTTTGAGAGATATTAGTTGCTTGACGTTTTTCATATCACAGACCTACTGAGCAATGAGCGATTTCGCAAGTGCTGCTTTAATTATTGCCTTGGCAACGAAAAATATTCATCCGTACTTCTTGAAAATTGACATCTGTTTGAGCAAAATTCGACACACACGACTCAAACATGTTTGTGCAAACACGGAAAATTCAAAATTTTTAGAATTTGTTCAAACGGTTTGCGCAAACACTCAGCATCGCTACACATTACTCAAACAGTTTGCACAAACATTTTTACAAAAACAAAATACATATGTTTGCGCAAACGGTTTGTGTAGTGTAGGGGCCCTATAAACTAACATGCGAAGTTAATTCAATTGATTTTAAGTTAAATTCGATTTCAAAAAGATTGCAAAATATAAACAAAAATATTTGAATCCAATGTCAACAGCTGATTTTGACACTTTGCTCCAATCTGCTCTTACTGAAAAGTAAGTGCAGAAAATGATGCTCTAAAGTGATCTAGAGCAGGTCATTAAACACAAAAAGTTCTTCCTCGGAGTAGAAAAATTGTCATTAAACCCCAAAAAGCTGCTTTTTTCTGCTCTAGATCGATCTAGAGCAGGTCATTAAACACACCTTATTTTACTTGAACTTCGACTATCGCTTCCAGAGCCGAGTCGTGTTAATGTCGTTTGAGTAAAAGAATTGCGATTGATGAACCGAATATTTAGTTATACAAGAATGTCATTTTATGAACTTAACGGTTTTAAAGTGGTTAGCATGTCTGACTCTCACGTGGGAGGTTCGAATGCCAGTTAAATATCAAAAATATCAAAATATCAAAAAAAAAAAAAAAAAAAAAGAGCTTTGTTGCGCAAACCTATTTATTTATTTTATTTATGGAGACTTACAGCCCTATCATGGTTGTCAAATATCAATACGATACTTGATAGATTTGTTTGTTTATCAATGAAATTGGTTAAGTGGTATTACGGATAACAACCATCAGAACTTTTGATCGGTTGTAAATGAAATGCTTTTATGTGATCTATTGTGAACGGTTCGGTATTATGGTTATCAACATTTTTGTTATCTATGTATCAATTTTTCAGTCAATTGACTTGGTCCCTGTCCATACGTGTCGTAAAAGCGAAAGGGGTGAGGAAGAGAGGGACTCGATGCGCAAAATGAAATCTGAAAATGCTCATAAAGTTATGCTTTTTTCAATACAATTTCCAACAGAAAATGGAGAACTTGTGTGAGGAATCATAACAACGTCTGGACACTAGGTGTAATCAGCAAAACGTTAACAGCATAACCCGTCTGGACAGGCACTTGCATAATACCGATTGATCAATTGATTGATAGCATTTATCGTGTATCAATTGATTGATAGTTGACAACCATAATATGGCTGTTAAATACGCTGCTCTGAAAAAAGATTGCACCGAATAAAAGGATAGCAAAAGGGTAAAAGATTACAGTGAAATCTACCTTGGGCGGACAGCAATGGTGCAGAAGTTTTTGTCCGCCTAAGTGCCTGTCCAGACGGGTTATGCTGTTAACGTTATGCTGTTAACACCTAGTGTCCAGACGTTGTTATAATTCCTCACACAAATTCTCCATTTTGTGTTGGAAATTGTATTGAAAAAAGCATAACGTTATGAGCATAACCCGTCTGGACACGCCAAGTGTACTGCTTAGACAGATAAATCAAATTTCATTTTGCGCATCCAGCTTCTTTCTTCCTCACCCCTTTTGCCCAGAAACGACCGATATAACGTTATTGGAATAACATGTGTGGACAGGGACTAAGGGAGTTGTCCGTTTAAGGGAAATCAACCAAAAACACTAAATTTTAAAAATTAATAGCTGATACTTTGAAGTCTGTGATTGCTAAGCGCGTTGCAACTTCTGCTGCCTTTTGTGGAATTGCACTCCCAGATATCGGAAACCCTTTGTTTCGAGATGCATTGAACCACTCGAAAACATTTTTATCAAGGCCGCTTGACGAAATAAATCGCCTTTTAAGATGAGTAGCATTGTAGTTTGACTGCCATTCACTCAAAAGCTCATTCTTTTTTTCAATAGATCAGCAACTTGGGTTTTTCCTATTTTAAATGCTGTTGCTTTATCTCGTATGTATGTTTTTTTTTTTTATATTTCTGACTAAAGCTAATTACGTCTACCTTTCCTAGTCAAAGTTCTCTTTTTTGGTGGCATCCTGAAAACATGTTACTATAAAATCTACATAGGTAAAAATAAATAAAAGAATATAAAACTGCCTGAGCGCAAATAAACTAAAATCAAAAAATAAAGCTGGCTCGTATGTACATATTTTTCAAAGAATTTGATGCTCGCTGTAAACTGCAACTTAAAAAAATACCGTGATGCCATGTTCAATCCTGCTCTGGTGTACGTCTAAGAGAAAATATTTTGTCTTTCGTACGTGAAATTTCTGTCCGCGTCCGTCCAAGGGAATGTCCGTCTAAAGGAAGCTGAAAACAATGAAACTTGTACGGAGCAATTTCCGTGCAAAAAAATGTGTCCGTCTAAGGAAGGTGTCCGCCTAAAGGAGGTGTCCGCAAAAAGATTTCACTGTATATCAAAAGCGCAAAAGAGAAACAAGGCTTGCTAACACATTTAAGAAATTGACAAGTTTCATAGCGGAAATCGTAGGTGCATTTCTGTTGCAAATGAATACTATAATAGGTTTGTTCGTTGAAGCCCTGGGGTTGCCCTAGGGTTGCCACAAAGCGGTTTTTGAGAAACCTAAATTAGCCCTGAATGTCAAATTGAGTGTTTTTTGAGCCATAGGTTTGCCATAGGTTTTCCCCAAACTCGCCCTAGCTTTTTGCTGTGGCGATTTGAGGGCTGTCAAATGGCATGTGTTTTTATTTAAATGACAGAGATGTGTGGCGATTTGTGGTTTAGCGTTTTTTGAGGACTGGAAAACCCAGGTTTTTTTGACAACTCATGGGGTTGTCAAGAAAACCTGGGTCAACCCTGGGGAAAGTTCAACGAACAGACCTAATGATGTGTTAAGTGTATTACTGAGTTGATCATAGGATTGTTGAGTTGCGACAAAAACGCACCTAGTGATGTTTGAATGTTTTGCCAAAAACTTAAAAGAACATAACCAGAATATCTTCTCCTTATTTCGTTCCTTAACAAACTGTTCGTAAAATAGAGATTAGTTTTAAAACAATTATAGGAGAAAAGATTATGTTGATGTGCAATTGTCTTTTGTTTTTCCAATAGGTGTGTTTAATGAAAAAAGAGCAGAGCAGCGCAGCTCAGAGCAGAGCAAGAAACATGAAAAATGTCAGGCAACTTAGAGCAGAGTCAGCTGGTGGCAAAAGTCAGCTGATAAGAAAGCAACATACATTTTGTGACCTTTGCTAGTTTGCAAAATTATGTTTGGTATCCTATTATAATAAAAATATATATTCGGAAACATTGGAATCAAAACTAAACTAACATGCGATGTTAATTCAATTGATTTTAGGTTAAATTCGATTCCAAATAGATTGCAAAACGCAAAATATAAACAAAAATATTTGAATCAAATGTCAACAGCTGATTTTGACACTTTGCTCCACTCTACTCTTACTCAAAAGTAAGTGCAGAAAATGCTGCTCTAAAAGCTCTAGAGCAGGTCATTAAACACAAAAAGTTCTTGCTCGGAGTAGAAAAATTGTCATTAAACACCAAAAAGCTGCTTTTTTCTGCTCTAGATCGATCTAGAGCAGGTCATTAAACACACTTATTAACTACTTGTTAGCTTCATTTTAAAAGACTTGCAGATTCCTTCAACCAGAAGGGTTCGGAGATGTTTTTTTTATGACTAACCAAAAAACTCCTAAGTTTTTGAATTATAAAAATGCAAATGTCAAAAAAAATTAGGAAAAATACAAGAACTAAGCTATTGATTATGCTATCTAATGGCACTTTCCATTGGACGAAAAGAACCGTCCAGGAGCGTCCAGAAGCATTCTCAAACCGTTCCATTGGTGCGAAAAGATCGCTTCTCATGATTCTGAGGAGTGACAGCCGCTTCTCGATTTGAAATGAGAATCGACTCCAGAAGCACTAACACATGTTACTCAAATGTCAAAAAGAAAATTTTCTTCAAGGAATATTTTTTAAGAGCCATAAGTGTTTCACTCACACAAAGGCAATTACGTTAAACTGAACATAAATTATTTTTGGTGTTCCATTGGTTTTTAAAATGAGTGCTTCCCCGAGTGAAACCAATGGAAAGTGCCATAAAAAGAGAAATAAAAGAGGCGTCCATGACGGACATTAACGGAGGCCTGGCTATAGAATACGAAGTGTGTCATTTGTATTTGAAATCTTCGCAGTTCACCTCGATTTGCTCAATATCAAGAAATATTTTATTTTACTTGAAAACATTCTTTTTTCTTCCATTTGATTTAAAAGTTAATGCTGTTTATGCTCTTAAGCCATCAAGTCACATCTTTTTCATTTGAAAAAAAATCTACAAAACAATTGGACGCAAATTTAACGCCCAGAAGCGTTCAGAGGGATCTTCAATTCCTCATTCCATTGATCAAACAGCCATTCCTCGATTTAAGAATCCACCCAAAAAGCCCTAATACTTATTGCTCAAATGTTAAAATGAAAATATTCTCCTAAGAATATTTCTTATGAGATAGGTATACAACACGTTTAACTGAGCAGAAACTAATATGCGCGTTCCATTGTTTTTTTCGAGTAAAATTAATGGAAAGCCACATTTATTTCGCCAACAGAAAGAATTCATCTCGATTTTGGTTCGTGTGGGAGATAACTTAAAAATTGATAAAAGTGATTTTTTTCAACTTATTGGCCGATTCTTCTTCTTTCCATTTCCGGCATTACGAGTAGTGATCTTGAAGCGATCACAACTCTCCCACTTTTCTGCTTCACACTAGTGATCCGCCTGTGGGGTACGCCGCCGATTCCTGCAACAAAAACGCATTTACGTCTTAGTTCCCCATTGCTCTGTGTTTTAGAATATAATCAATAGGCTACATGATAATTGCGTCTTAAATAACAGCAGAGTAGGTCTGTTCGTTGAACTTTCCCCAGGGTTGACCCAGGTTTTCTTGACAACCCTATGAGTTGTCAAAAAAAACTGGGTTTTCCAGTCCTCAAAAAACACTACACCACAAATCACCACACATCCCTGTCATTAAAAAAAAATACATGCCATTTGACAGCCCTCAAATCGCCACAGCAAAAAGCTAGGGCGAGTTTGGGGAAAACCTATGGCAAACCTATGGCTCAAAAAACACTCAATTTGACATTCAGGGTGAATTTAGGTTTTTCAAAAAACGCTTTGTGGCGACCCTATGGCGACCCTAGGGCTTCAACGAACAAACCTAGTATTTAAAAGGATCATGTCTGCAGATTGCTCAACGGTGATGATGGAAAAAAATGCGCTAAATTCAACATGAACGATGAGTAATAGTTCCGTTCTTCTGGCCAGATAAAAGATAAGTATTTTACATATCGCAATGACTCGATTTTGGAGGGACGTCTCGATTTTTAACTTAGAATTAAGTATACACCACGGGATAGATTCCTATGAAACCAAATAGGAAAGATTAAAATAATCTTCGTAAGGAATGCTTTGCTACAGAGTTTTGAATGAATGAATGAAAATTGGGGTTTTGTATTGTACCTCGACCTGTTTAGATCTATTGTACCCCCTACTTCATAAGTGGTATTCCTTAATTAAAGTACTTCATCCAGATTAGTTCCTTTGATGAAACTTAGTATCTGGGTTACGCTTAGGAGTTTTAGCTCCCTCTCCTCTACATAGTAGGATCCTAGGTACTTCTTTCTTTGGTGTATTAGAGCTTCGCAGTCACCTAGGAGGTGGTCAGGAGACTCTTCCTGTTCGTTGCAATATCTGCATTGGTCGTCGCTCTCTATGCCTAGTACAGGTCTGTTCGTTGAACTTTCCCCAGGGTTGACCCAGGTTTTCTTGACAACCCCATGAGTTGTCAAAAAAACCTGGGTTTTCCAGTCCTCAAAAAACGCTAAACCACAAATCGCCACACATCTCTGTCATTTAAATAAAAACACATGCCATTTGACAGCCCTCAAATCGCCACAGCAAAAAGCTAGGGCGAGTTTGGGGAAAACCTATGGCAAACCTATGGCTCAAAAAACACTCAATTTGACATTCAGGGCGAATTTAGGTTTCTCAAAAAACGCTTTGTGGCGACCCTAGGGCAACCCCAGGGCTTCAACGAACAAACCTACTTTTAGGTGTTTTCTTAGTCTGCAGTGTCCGGTTAAAAACCCGGCTAGCATTCTTACATTGTTTCTATTAAGTTTTATTACGTCTTTGTAACGTTTTTTGTTGAAAGTGCCAATACAGAGTTTTACAACGTGTTATTAATTTTACCATCAGCGACAAAATTTGTAGCAAAACATTCTCTACGAGGGCGTCTATGATGCTTTTTTCGGCATCAGGTAACAGAAGAGGAAGAAGCCGTAGTAGTAATCTAAACTTTTAAACAAAAAACAACCAATCCAATTTAAATATATATGTTAAGATTCATATATGCTTTCTATATCACATTTTATGGATTTTTTTATTGTGACTTATTATTACTCGTTTTCAATAAAATAAAATCATTGCTTGCTTTTCTGTTCTCAATAAGCTCGCGATATTCCATGTAAAGACGTTGCCATTTCGGATGTATTTTCAGAATATCTAGAACTGTATCAAGTAGATTTTGTTTCGATATCCCCTAAAAAAATTAATAAATGTATAAAAAATATTGTAAGCTATTTAAAAGACAAAATCTTACCAAAATACTTTCATCACAAGATTGTGTACAGTTTGTGCCGAAAAGTTCGTCTAGAAGTATTCTAATTTGTTTTTCAACTCCGTTAGCTGCCAGATGGTATGCCAGCATTGAGTACCAATGTTGCAGTTCTTTCGGAGAATCAACCATTTCGCAAAGTTTTATTTGATTCTCTATGAACAAAAGTTTCGCAGCTGCTTGCCAGTCATGTTTATTACTACAAAATCAAGCGAATTCGATTTGTTATGTTCAATAGAAAATAATATTCCTTATAAATACTTACATCTCCATAGCATTGGGAGTATAATTATTTGAGGATGACTGTATTGTTGTAAGAGGATACGAACGGAAGTTCTTTTGAAAGTCCTTTGGAATTGCGTTTGTTAAACCATGTCGTAGTGCTGGATCTTTTGAGTTTAATACCATCCAACATTGCATGCTGCATGAATAAGTATACGAATTGCCATTTGAAAATAAAACAAATGGAACACCATTTTCTGTGATGCTAAATTGAACGACTTGGCCATGTTTTCCAAAGATTTCACTGCATGTTGTCGAAATTATAATTTTCTTTAACGCTATATCCCATATCCTGAGCAAACCGCATTCTGTTATAACACCCACCAGGTTTCCAAGGGGACACTGTAAATAACAATCAAACAAGGTTTTTATTTTTCGTATCCAAAAAAAATAAATTGCATATCTAATTTAATCTACTGCGGTTCCAAATTGACAAAACTGTTACAGGGGATTTTTTCTGGTGCATAGGAGAGATTTTTCCGTTTAATGCTATTTCATGTATTCACTCAACAAGCAAGCATTGATATAATAAAAAGAACTTACAAAAGCACACTGTATTGCTGCTGTGGCCAAATTAATAATAGGAAAAACCAAATTTCCAGTGCTCAAGCACAAAATTCGTAATGTTCCATCTAAACTGCATAGTATAGCGTACTTCGAGGATAAGCTGGAAGAAGCCACGGGTGATCCTTAAACAAAAAATTATATGACAATTATATAACAGAAAAAATTAAGTAAAATACCAATGAATATCTCCCAAAGTTTTTCGTTGCCATTTACAGCCCAGCATATGATTTTAGTCAAGGGGCCCATAGTTGTTGTCAGAACACTGTTCTGGACATGTATTCTATAATCTTGGGCAGATTTATTTACATCACTTTTAGCCGGGTACAAAGAGGGCACGTTAGAGGTTGTTATTTTGTTATTAGACTTGGACGGCGTCGAAACAGCTGGAAATGACTTGAGGACAGTTTGACTCGCATGCGAAGGGGTTACTACCAGAGTGCTTTTTGTCAAACGATTGTCTAATCGACTATTGAAATAAAATCATAAATATGGAAACATTTAAGGAAAACACAACTCACGTTTGTTCAGCTTCTGTTATGATAGGTTTCATTCCGGAAACCTCTGAAAAATTCACAAATTGCTTTTCGATAATGGAAATAGCTTCTGTTTTAGGCAGGGAGCTACTATTTATTTGTGCTACAGGAACTTCGCTGCTTGAAACATAAAAATGTTGCATTTATAAGAAAACAAGAACTGAGAAGTGAGCACTTTACCCTGTTTCTTGATTGAGCGGTATAAACACAGGCGTTATCCGTCGTTTGCCATCTGCCGTTCTAGTTTCCGTTTGCTTGTTTATTGCCTTGGCTTGACTGGTCACATCAGAGGAATTTGATAATATTGTCCGAACTAAAGATTCTTTAGTGCTGTCTGAACAAACTTCGGTTGGTAATGATGGCGGACACATATGTTCAGTAGCCGGGTTTAAAAGTTCAGCGTTTTCGATGAGCGTATCTCTGGCCGAGGTGCTTGTTTCAAATAACGTTCCTTTTCCATATATCCTTTGGTAAAGTGAATTCTGAAAAATGAAAAAAAAAAAAAAAAAAAAATAAGATCGGCAAAATACACCAGCATTTCAGACTTGTACTTTATCTTCTTCGGAAAGGGAGGTTCCAAGTTCTTTTTCTGAGAACTGTAGACAAGCGACAGTGCCATCACCACTACATGCCAGCAAAATGCACTTCTCAGCACCCCACGACAAATCTAAAATGCTGTCTTCGAAGAGGTCATGTATAACAACAAGTGGCCGCTGCAATGCTGTCATCCATACAGACAAAGATCGATCTCGTGATCCTACTGCTAGACAACAGTACTGCTGAGGTTTGTTTGTTTTTGGGGTTTGGCGTTTGAGTATTGAGCTGTGAAATCGTACACACGTAACAGCCTTCCGATGCCCTACGAAGTCCTTGTCACATTTCCAACCCTCGCGTTCTATTATCTGAGCAGTAGGGCCACCTCCGTTCATGGCATGTGCGGACACCAAATATTGTCCATCTGGCGACCAAGACAATCGAAGAATATGTGTAGTTCCACCGCACTCTTCAAAAGGTTCCGTTATTGTATGGCTACAAGTCCAGTCGGAGGTTTTCCAAATTTTGACACTACGATCATCACTTTGGGAAGCTAAAAACTTGCCAACTGGATCCCAGGTCACACCTTTCACAAGTCCTGTGTGACCTTTTAGCATTGCAACCATTGAGGGTAGTGCTTGTGCATCCCATACAATAATCGAATTATCAACACTACAACTGGCTAACCACCTGTCATGCGGTGACCAAGCGAGATCTAAGACATCACCAGAGTGCCCTCGTAGTGTGGCAATGCATTTCCAACTTTCTGGATTCTTGGTAATACCACCGGTCCCAAATACACCGCTTGACCCCTTAACAAAAAAAAAAAATCTCTTTAATTTACTGTTGGTGGATAGTGATTTGATTTACCTTTGCCTTCTTCCATAGCATAACAAGTTTATCATCAGACCCTGATGCTAAAAGCTGGCCATTTTTTGACCATCTCACGCAATTGACACATGACAAATGACTGTCCATTTGGCAAAGTATTTTGGGCACCGAATTGTCCATCTCGGCTTTTTCTGATAAAATCGGAAGCAAGTTCCATATGACCACTCTACCGGAATCATTGCCTTGCCCACCAGTGGCAAATTTAAGGCACTCCTGATGAATATCAACAGAAAATATGGGTTTATCTGCAAAATAGTATGTAAATAAACTTGAGTGCTTACATCCTCATAAGGGTTGTTAAACAAAACTCACCGTCATGATGAACCCAGTGAGGTTTGACCAGTTTCATTAAGAAGAATGAAGTAAACTTAAGACTTTAATTCTAATGGTTAGAGTGTCTATTTTAGAATTTTTCAAATTAAAAATCAGGACGTTCGTTTTTTATAAAGGATCTGTGAAGCCGGTTTGGCGTTCGATTTTGGCGATTTGTATTTTTTCGATTTTGACTTTTTATTTTTCTATTCTTCTTTCAACCTTTTCTTAAATGGTACCATTCAGTGAATCAAAGTACATAAGCAAACATGAGCATTAAATCCACAGAGGAGATACACAAGAGACCAAACCACACACACACCACGGAATCTGTCCTCAAAATGGATTCACAAGTGACCACTTGTCCAACTTGTTGGATGGTTTTCAAAAATTTTTGAAAATCTAGAAGTTGGATGGAGTGGAAGGGTATGTGACATAAAGTTGGACGAAGAGCTTGATAAGTGTGAACGCAAACTACATCAGACCATCCAACTTCCATCAAAAGAAGTCTGTCCAACTAATTGTATAGTGTGAACAGGGCTTATCATAGATAAATCTTGTGTTACAAAAGCAGCATGTAAACCAGAGATAAGAAATTAATTAGATGGAAAACCTTTTCTTCTCTTTCCCCGCAACAACCATTTGTTTACATTGTTGTTTTTGTAATCACATCCTCTGTCTGTGAATACGTGGAAGCTGTACTCAAAGTGGTAGTAGTGAGATATGCTGTACTCAAAGTAGTAGTAGTGAGATTTTGTGTAATGTAAAGGTGGAGTTGAAGCTGTACTCAAAGTAGTAGAGGTGATTTTCGGTAAATCAGCTTGTAGGCAGTTTCAATGTGTGTGTGAAGTTTGCCATCTAATTAATTTCTTATCTCAGTAGGGCGTTCTTTTTATCCTTCGATGTTACGCGATGCTGTAGTGTCAAAGTCAACGTTGTTGTTGTGTATGTTTGACTTTGTTACAAAATCATGATTGCATTTAGGAACGACTCGCAGGTGCGTTTTTTTGCACGCGCATATACGCTTGTTAAAATTTTTGCATGCTAAAAACAACAACAAAATAAGCGAATAGCGAGGATAAACATCTACGTTTATTTCTGAAGCGAATATAAACTGCAAGTGCTACCAAGATGGTGTAGATGAATTTTTGGAAATGTCAAAAAATTCATTCAAAATTCATCCGTTTGACAAAGCAAATAAAAACAAATTCGGATGTTTTTTTTCTCATTTACCAATGCCTGAATCCTGAAATGCTGAAACTTAAGGACTACCTCAGCGGTGTTGGAGACTTCCTGGACGTGCTGGTAGTTAGCTGCTAAATTGGCAAAGGAAAGCGAACTGGGATCTACGGAAGCTTTCTATTGGCCTGCTACGACGCCGACAACGAGGAGTACCAGAGCATTTGCAAAATTGGAACAGGTAAGATTGCCACAGTGTCTCTATTTCAAGAAACTTCTAAACCGCTCTTAAAGGTTTCAGTGACGAAGACCTTCAAACGCATGCTGAGTTCTTCAAAAAGCACGTGATCAAGACGCCCAAGTCATACTACCGCTACGACAGCTCCCACGAGCCGGACGAGTGGTTTGACGCCGTTCAAGTGTGGGAAATAAAATGTGCCGATCTCTCGCTTAGCCCTCTCTGCTCACAAGGCAACCATCGGCATTGTGGATCCCGAAAAGGGCATCCCACTGCGTTTTCCGCGATTCATTCGGATACGAGATGACAAATCACCCGAAGATGCCACCTCTGCATCCCAAGCGGCTGACATGTACTCCAACCAAGACCTAGACCAAATCAAAAACCAGCAACACAAATCCAAAGACCCCTAGGAAGATTTCTATTAAAAGTCGAGTTTATTTTTAATCGTTTGTTAAGCGTATGTATGACTGTGGTAGAAACTAATAAATTTAATGAAAAACTAAACATCGACTGTTTCCTTCTGGTTTTCGTTACGCTCCACTTCACGCATGCTTGTCCAGATGTAACCACCGGGCTTGGTGTCGTAGTCCATCGAGTCTGGCGGTGGAAATGGTGTCGTTTTGTCATGGTAGTAGCTGCTGGGAGCATGCATCACAAACTCGAGACATGAGATCTTTCGTAACTGTTCTTCGTCGAGGCCTAAGAACACAAGAAACCATCACTTTGAATCCTTGAGATTGTTTCACAGAGTACTTACTGATCAGGTACGTGCTGGGGTCAAAACAATCGTTGGGATTTGGACTCGACCAATGGTGTATTTAAATGCTTTTGTGTAAGGACACAGCCATCCACTTGAAGGCTAAAAAGCATTAATGGAATCCCTACTCCCTCACATCTGCATCACATCTGTTTAACTTATGTTCTGGTGGTGTTGCAGGGTTAGGTGCGATTTCTGTTAGCACGGTCGTCGATTCTGGAGTTTTAATAGAATCTATGCAGTCTAGGACATGCGATGTTGAAGTCAAAGTAGATACGGTATTTGTGGATTGCTTATCAGATTCTGGATTCCGAGAAGCCTGTGGTGATTGTCGATTGACAGAAGGATTTTCCAACTGATTTGGAACTGGTTGAATCTGTGGTAATGCATTTGTTGGCTTGGTACTTCCTACTTTTGACATACCAGCATTTGTTGTCTGAACACTCAGTTTATCTGGGACTCCTGGATTCACTATTTGAGCTTCTGGTATCTCAGCATTGCTTATCTGTGAAGAAGGTAAACAGGGTAGTTCCACATTTGCTGTTTGGACAGTTTCTGTAGGTATCCTCGACAAAAATTGTATGATTATACTTTCTTGCTGTTTTCCACAACCGCCATCGTAGTCTCTCTACAGTTTAGTACAAACAGCTGTTAAATAAAAAATTTTCATTTATGTCAAATTGCAGTGCTGCCAAATATTTGAATAATTTGGGGAAGCCGTTTTTTTGGGCGAAGCTTATATCCGCGTGCAAAAAAACACGCCTGATGTTACACTTTGCTGGTCTGTCAAAAATATGAATAAAGTATTTCTTAAAATACGAACCTAGCTAAAGGAAACTCGTTTTGGTGAAGAAAAAAGAATTCTGAAATGAACAAGATTGAAAATCAATAACTGTTCACAGAATTTGGAAGATTAATGAAAAAAAAACCAAAACAATTCTGACCAACAACAATTTTAAAGGGGTTTGACAGATCAACATCGAAATTCAAGTCCCAGAGATGAGTTGGAAAAAGTTACGAAACGTAACATTCTGACAGTTCAACATTGCATTTAGGAACGACACGATGTTACATATCGTAACTTTTTTGCATTTAAGAACGACATAATGTTACCCGATGTTACATCGCGTAACATCCAAGAAAAAAAGAACGCAGTACTGATGTAAACAAATGGAGGTTGGTTTTTTTCGGTATCTTCGAAAGCCATCTATATTTCTACTGCTATACTAAAATTGGTCTGTAATAATTATTGTTAGTACAGCGGAAGAAATATAGATGGCTTTGTGGCACCGCCACTGTGCTGTGTAGCCCGGCAACAGGCAACAGGGTCGGATTCTGTAACGTTTTAGACGACTATCGTCTGAATTTTAGGCAGTAAAAAAACGAGTCTTAAGACTCTGAAAAAGTTGCTAAAATTTGTAAAAGCCGATAGTAAAATAGCTTTCCACCAACCACTGAAAGCAAGATTATTATATGAAACAATCTTTTGAGGACGCAATATACATACGATAGACGATTGGACAATAATCGTCTGAAAGGTACGGCCCCAGTTCTTTTTTTGAAAAGAGGTTTTTGGCCTTGAATGCTTTGGCATTCACTATTTTGTGAGATTTTTTTTTTGTGGGGGAACCGACACAATACGAAGTTGTGTTTCATAATTAATGGAAAAGTTTTCTCTTTGTAATAAAGCCATAATAATGTACCCAGAAAAATTTTAATATTGTTCATTTTTTTGTATTTTTATAAGGAATATAGAATCTGGCCTAATGATACAGTATAAAATCTATTCAACTTACATTGTGCGAAAATAAGGATCCGGAAACATTCGGCTCAAATCCTACCATTGGTTCAGAAAGATTGCTCCTCATAATATTCTGGCTGTGAAGTAAATGTTGCTTGTCGATTTGAACTGAAAATCCACTCAAGAAGTATGTAGGTACATAACTCAAAAGTCACCAAGGACTCTGGAAGTAAATTCTCCTCAGTAAGTATATACTATAGGTTTTTCATCGCACAAAAGCAACTTCCCTTATTACATTAGGAGTTTCACTTAAATGCCTGGAAAATAACAGATCCAGACACGACGGCGACGGTTCGCGGTTTGATAAAATTTTAAGTTTAGCCATTACTGGCTTTTTACCAAAACACCTTTCGTAATAAGGGTGAATACGTTAAACACAATAGAAACAAAATACGCTGTCCTAGAAAGCAAAGGACCAGAAAAAATAAAGCTACTACTTTATTTACCTTAAATCCGTAATTTTTAGGATTTCATACTTCATTTTAATCAACCTTAAACGCTCATCTTTCATTTTCTTTAAAGAAAACAAATTTTTTCTTGATCTACAGAATTTTTTTTTTATTTTTTAGTTTAAAACAAAAATCAATAAAGAGTAAATTTATTCTTTCAAGAATAAGAAATTTATAATGTTTCATACATATGATTTTATATGCTATATATATTATTACAATAAATTGAAAAACTCAAACCACATATATACAATATGAATATAACAACGAAAAATGGTTATCTTAAGATTTAATAATTAAAACATAAGTAGTTATGTTTTAAAATTAAAATTAATATGAGTATTTATGTATTTGTTTAAACTGCCTACACATAATTGGCAAAATACAATCGAATTCACGTACATTAACCATGTATACAATAAAAAAGAATTTGAAAACTATTTTGTATAACTTAAATTATCAAAAACAATTCATTTTTGAAAATTAAATTACCGGTAACAAAAAATCAAAATCAAAAAATAAATATAGAAAATATAAATACAAATTATTAAACACTAAAAAAAAAGAAAAGAAAACATTGCCAATAAATAATAACAAATAAAAAAAATAATAATTTCCAAATCAAGTAAGAAAAGTTTCAATTTCTAGGGGCTGGGTAACGTAATCGCATCAAAACCTATCAGAGTGTCGGATCGGGAGCCCCTAGTGAGTGGCTTGTGGAGCTTAAAATCGTAAAACGAGTGCTGCCATTGCCAGCATGTTCGGCAGAAATAACGAAAGCAGGCGAGTTCACGGCAGAAGTAGGGTCCATGCTGAACGCCACATAGGGCGCATAAAGTATCTTCTAAATAAGGGTCAACTTGTATGGTCTTCGTAAATAGGGTAGTCTTGATTTTGATAAAGCCAGCGGATACAGCTTTCATATACGACCGACTGTTGTTGAATGTTACGCGGCCAGAACCAATAGGATACTTATACTTGTCTGTGTCGATTCCAGCGTAGACCACTCCGTCAAACATATCGTTCATTATTTTGGCTAATCCTTCGGCAGTCAGTTTGCCGTGAAGTGCTCCTACGAAAACAGTTTTGCTAGGATTTAATTTCTGATGAGTTGCGGTTACAAAATTTGAATCTGATATTGTCCATGGGATGATTTCCACCTGCTTTGTACGAATGCGCCCGGACGATATGTGAAAGTAGTAGTTTCCAGTAGTTGACGAGCAAAATTTAGATGTTGTGCAAGCAGCTAATAGATCCCTCACCTTGTTCTCAGCTTCGAATATGACGTAGGCATAACCTTTAGGCTGGACGGCGTGCTTATCCCGTCTAGGCCATTCGACTTTGATTCTTCCGAAAGGTTCAAATAATTTATTTAGTGAATGCTCACTCATGTCCCATGGAATGCCCCCAATGAATACCTTTTGTGAATATGTCGTTATTCGGTTACTGCGCTGTGGCAGCATTCCATTCCACAAATAGGGAATCTTGTGCGTGGACAAATACTTGTGGTCAATCGCTTCTTTCAGCTGCATTTCGGGATCAAAATTGTAGCTCATCTCATTACTACCATCACATGGAGGGAGTGCTAGTGGTGGAGGTATTTGCATAGATATTGGTGACTTTGGCAACTTGAATGGACCGCGTGGCTCCGAGTTTTTCAAATCGCCCCTACTCATATCATTGTAGTCACATATTTTGTCCAAAACCATTTGATATTCGTCTACTGACGTTGATAATGGTGGTTTCTTTGGTATAAATCGTTTTTTGTGATATCGATTCTGGTCAGCAGCCTCACTTTCCAAATCGTAGTGCGTTGAGGTTAAAATGTCGATCATGTTGTGGATATTATAATTGTCGATGTTATATTTATTTTGTCGAATTAATTTACTAGTCTCTTGGCAAGAGCTATACCAATTTATTAAAGCCATTATTTAAATTTAAAAAAAAAACTTACACCGATCCAGACTTAAATTTTCTTTTGTGTAAAACTATTCAAATGTGACCAGGATTAAAAAACGACTGCTTCTGCTTGAAGGTGAGACAACAGCAAGCTGATAGTAGCCAAACAGCCGATTAACGGCGGATTGTTGAAGAAGACGACGAGTAATGAAACACACACAAAGTGACTACGTCGTAGGTAATTGTTGTTCAATCTGTAGCACACTATAAAGCATAATGGGAGACCCATTGACATACTAGAGTAGGGCAATAATGAGATCCATTGAGATGTTGAGATGAAAACAAAAAACCTTTATGGAGGGGTTAATGTTCAAACAAATAGGTTGTATTGCAGTGTGTAAATGAAATTTAAGAATTATATGTAAGTGGTTCACATTTTGTTGCATTTTTATATAGCACTGCAATGTCTTTAACAAAATCGCTGTTAGCGAAAACCGATGTAATGCCATTTGATCAAACTGTAGCGTGTGAGCCAGGTATGTGTATGAGAAATGAATAGTGAGTGAGGTAAACTGTGGAGGAATACTGAAACGGTTCTTTTGTTTATTGCTGTCCTTTTATGCATAAATATTATGTTGGCGTAGCCACCAGTTTTTAAAAATTTCAGAACAGTATTTTTGTACCAAAAAAGAATTGATTTATTAGTTTTATACCTCGATTTTAAATGGGATCCTACTCTTGATTGTATCCTATGGACAAGGTATGTGGTAGCTGGTAGATGAAGTATTAAATGAATTACTAGGCGTGGACCCCTTAGTTTTTTTTTTAGCGACAATTCGACAATGCCTATGGTATAAATTCTAGGTACAAAAAAGCGTGTTTAAAACCCGGAAAAAAAAATTCTAAGACGATAGTAAAATAAATATCTAAATAAATAAATAAATGAAAAGGGTAGTGCAATAGAGCGAGGAGCCCTTGGACCTAGCACTTCTCTCACAAAACCATACCTTGTGAGGGAATGGAGGGGACCTACAATTTTCTGCCGGTTCCAAACGGCTAATCGAGAAAGTGTTTTTCATGGCAATGAATTTACCAACAGAGGACTTGCCAATTTCTCGTGAAAAGCAATACCCGCGAGAAAACATTTTTGTCTAAATAAAAAAAATATCTGCCTAGCTATCCTTCAATCGTTGAGAGCGAAGCCACATGAAGCAATTTTTTGACGATAGAATATACGAAGGACGATTGAAAGACAATCGTCTAAAAAGTAAAGAAAACTAGGGCCTAAAAGATCATCTTGTAAGAGAGTAGGTTCGTTCGTTGAAGCCTTGGGGTCGCCCCGTGGTCGCCCTAATCTACATATGGAATACCTCTAATTAAGATTTGCATACAACAAGGGGCATGGAAATTGAGACTACTTTTCAACCTACAAAATGCAGTTTGAGGTGCTTACTCAAAGCTTCGAACGCTGCCCTGCCACTTGCCTTCATATATTTTACTGTCAAAATCGTCATAATTCACATCTCGCAAAAAGTGGTAAACGATTCTAATATAAAAAAGTCCGTAGCTTTTTGTTTCTTTTTTTAAATTTTAAACATATTCGAACTACAATTTAAAAGGTAAAAATAACCAAGATTCAGCAGCAAGTCTATACTAATGCGTGCTGCGCATTCTTTAGCTATACCAAACTGTTTTTGTTGTGCCTGATACCTGTGCAAGAAAACGAAAGTCTGCGTCTGAATCATGTCTCAAAAAAATTTTGTTTCTCGATAAGATTTTTAGAAAAACATATTTCAAATCCACTTTCTGGTTTTTAAAACAACGAAATACAAAAAAATATTTTGGATTAATTTTTGTCATAAAAAATTTGCTGAATTCAAGAAGAAAAAGAGAAAGAAAAAAATCAATGTTTTGAGTATGATATTTCTCGCCCAGTGCTATGACATCACAACAGTAGCATACAGTACAATACAAAACTTGAGTCATATGAACAACAGTGGTATCTATTACAAATTACAATTTACTAACGATTGGATTTTTAGTTTGACCAGATAAATGGCTGCTGGAACTACACTACAAAAGGCCATTGATTTGGTCACTAAGGCAACGGAAGAGGATCGCAATAAGAACTATGCTGAGGCACTACGTCTGTACGAGCATGGAGTCGAGTACTTTTTGCATGCAATAAAATGTAAGTAGTGACGGATAATTAAGAAAGACTAGTTTTGTTCTAAGTTACGTGGAACGGTTCAATATTTCAGATGAAGCTCAGGGTGAGAAGGCTAAAGAATCGATTCGGGCTAAATGCCTACAATACTTGGATCGTGCAGAAAAACTCAAGGAATACCTCAAGAAAGGCAAAAAGAAACCTGTCAAGGAGGGCGATTCAGCTTCTAAGTGAGTTTACACTTCATTATTTTAGTGTTGCATTTTTCCAATTTTAAATTTTCTTCAGAGACGACAAGGATAAAAAAAGCGACAGTGATTCAGATGGCGAAGATCCCGAAAAGAAGAAACTTCAAAGTAAACTAGAAGGGGCGATTGTGATTGAAAAGCCACAAGTCAAGTGGTCGGATGTGGCTGGTTTGGAAGCCGCCAAAGAAGCTCTCAAGGAAGCTGTTATTCTGCCTATTAAATTTCCACACTTGTTCACTGGCAAAAGAATACCGTGGAAGGGTATCCTCCTATTCGGCCCTCCCGGTACTGGTAAATCATATTTGGCTAAGGCTGTAGCTACAGAAGCGAATAACTCAACATTCTTTTCGGTTTCGAGCTCCGATCTTATGTCCAAGTGGCTTGGCGAGTCGGAGAAGCTGGTAAAAAATCTTTTCGAATTAGCCCGCCAGCATAAGCCGAGCATCATTTTTATCGATGAAGTCGATTCCATGTGCTCTGCTCGGTCAGATAATGAGAACGACAGCGTGAGGAGGATTAAAACTGAGTTTCTAGTTCAAATGCAAGGTGTTGGTAATGACACTGATGGAATTCTAGTTCTCGGAGCCACCAATATTCCATGGGTATTAGATTCGGCTATTCGGAGGCGCTTTGAAAAAAGAATTTACATCCCGCTGCCGGAAGACCATGCTCGGCTTGTAATGTTTAAAATACACTTGGGTAACACGTCCCATGTGCTATCGGAGGATGATTTGAAAGTTCTTGCTAGCAAGACAGAAGGGTATTTTGAAATTTATTGTCATGGGTGTCAAGCAGAAGGAAATCATTTTGTCTTGTTTTGATTTGTAGATACTCCGGTGCCGATATCTCGATTGTTGTACGTGATGCATTGATGGAACCTGTCCGGAAAGTTCAACAAGCAACTCATTTCAAGGTAAGTGTGGTTGAAACTTTATAAAAATGTTATTTGAAAATTTCAACAAGGTGATTAACTCAAGTTTGATATGCGGTTCGTTCGTTCAGACCCTGGGTTTGACCTAGGGTAGCCAAAAAGTGTTTTTTGGACAACCTCTGCTCGCCCTGAATGTCAATCTGTGGATTTTTTTTTGACTCGCTCTGAATGTCAATTAGATGTAGATTTTTTTTAGCCCTAGGTTTTCTCTGAACTCAACTAAACCTGCCCTAGGTTTTTGTTGGGGCGAGTTAAGGTACCAAATAGTTCTATCAAATGGCATGTAATTTTTTCAAATGACCAGGATATGTGGGTAATACGTGGTTTAGCGTTTTTTGAAAACTGAAAAGCAAAGTTTTTTCTTTGACTTCTTGTGCCAACCTTGGGCAAAGTTCCTATGGAACCTATAGTTTGACCGTCTATTAGAACGACAATTTTTATCAAATCTTTCCTTTTTTGATTTTTATATTTTAAAAAATTATTTCGCTATTATTATTGTGCTAGGCTCCCAGCTGTTCTAGCAAATGGTTTTCCTTATGCAATGCACAAAAAAATCCGCTGTTAGTCTGTTAGTGGAATACATGGAAAATAGAACCCAATGGAGCAAGTCTTGCAAAGCATTCCACATTCGGGAGGTGCGACTAAAGTAAGAATTTATATACTTTGCTGTTATTCCAAAATTGGGTTCAATGTAAAACTGATAGCATCCCTAGCGAGGCGGGTATTGCGGCTAAATTGATTCAGGGGAAGAATGCTGCTGGCTATTTCAAAAAGCGATAAAAGAAACTGAGACAGGTAATGTTTCGACGATGTTAAAGACAATCAATTATTCCTACGATTGAATTGTCACCTATCAGTCTTAGGGCTCTGTTTTGTATTCTATCAAGTAAGCGCAAAGATGTTTGGGGAGGACCTGATCACATATGATAATTATACTCCAGTTTAGGGCGGTTGTAGGCTTTATCGTACCCAGATCAGAAGGGGTAAGGAATTTTCTGCATCGTCTTAAAAAACCTAAGCATTTAGCTTTATTTTTGGCGACTTCAAATTTGTGTTCATTCCAACAAAGAACATCGTTTACTCACATACCAAGTACTGACAGCTTTTTGGTTTCTCGAATGCAGATACTTTTCATCGTTAATGGCAGTGGGTGATGGTAAGCTTAAGCGATAAAAGACAGCATTGAGTTCTAGGAGCATTGAGTTTTACTTGGTTTTTATTAGTTGTAACAATGCTGTGAAGGTCAGAATTCAATGAGCAAATCATGCGCAGCCGTTCCAGTTCCACATCCGACAAACAGGGACGTGAATTCGGAAACGATTATGAAAAGCTGAGGGTTGAGTTGTTCCTAAGAGGAAGGATTAGCAGTTTTAGACAGATTTGTTCCATTTTGGCTGAAATTTCAATCAGCTCATACGAAAAATTAAATTGCACCAGGAAACTAGAAAAATGCAAATTTTAGTTATTTGCCGGTCGATTGGTATAGCATTTGTTTTTGAATTCTAAAGAAAATATGTAAATAGTTTAATCATGCTCATTTTGCCATTCTATTTCGATGGAAAGTTATTCGAATTCGAAAGGAGTGCATTTTGAGACTCGAACGATTCGAAAGTTTATACGTAACATTCATATCGTTCGAGTTTCAAAATGCACTTCTTTCGATTTCGACTACATTTCTATCGAAATAGAATGGCAACATAAGCATGAATATTCGATTTAACATTTTTTCCTTAGTCGTTTTTCTGATTGCTTTAAATGGCACCTAAAGTTCAGCAAACGAAACGATAGCTTTTTGCAACCCTTCGTGAAGATTACTATTTTGGGTGTTTAATTAATTTTTTAAATGAGTACTTCTTCGAGTTAAATCAATGGAAAGCGACATTGACTTTGCTGGAAAAGGTTGGTTTCCTTTAAAAAGGACTCAAAGTGACACTTTGCTGATCTGCCAAAAATATACGAGAAAAAATAAAAGACAAATATTAACAAAAAAAAAAAATTAAAACAAACTAAACTAGTGAAACATTACTAAACAAAATCTATAAATAAAAAATGAAATTAGATTACAATAATAGAATATCTACTAAACATGAATCATGCACTTTTCTTATGTTGAAATCGTGGTACCCGTGGTAATTGTGGTACCTGTTGTGCGATGGTTAGCATGTCCACCTCCTAACCCAGAGGTTCGAGGTTCGAATCCCAGAAGAGGCGCAAAAATGTTTTTTCCCGGGTATAGCCTTTCGCGAGGAATTGGCAAGTCCTCCGTTAGTAAATTCATGCCATGAAAAGCGTTTTCTCAATTAGCCGTTCGGATCCGGCATAAAATTGTAGATCCCCTCCATTCCTTCACAAGGCATGGTTGTGAGAAATGCGCTAGGCCCAGGGGCTCCTCGCTCTGTAGCGCCACCCTATTTATTTATTTTTATGTTGAAATCGGCAATAAAAGAGTTAGAGTTGTATAACCTACTAGATAGATAGATAGATAGATAGATAATTTCTTTATTTCATGAAATGCATATTTTACAAAAGATTTTTCTTAAGAATAAGGACATGGCAATTTTGCCGTCTGCCTGAAATGACAATTATTACAATATACAATTTAAAAATAAAGGAGTTGAATGTAAAATATTAAGATATATATGAATATTAATATAAAAAATTAATATAGTAAAATGAGATAAATTAATATATGGTATAACAATTTTGAAGTGATTTGAAACACAAAATTAGTAAAAAATAAATCAATTTTTAAGTGATTTGAAACACAAAAGTAGTATACAGTATATCATATCGTTTAAATATAAATATAAGTTCAAAGATTGATACTAAAAAACTGGAATAACTGGCTTTAGTTAATAAAGTTACAAAAAACTATTGCGGTAATTCATAGCATGTTTGCAGTATTGATAAAGTCTTGACCATCCGAGAGCACCATTTAAAATTTCAAAAAGGCGAGATTGAGGAAGATAACTCGTTTCAAGATGTAAGCGTCGAATCTCTTGCAGTAGAGGACATGTTGCTAAGAAGTGAGTGGTGTCTTCTGGTTCACTTGTATTACAAAGACAGCAGACTTGAGACAGATCATTACGATGCGGCATGGAGTTGAGTTTTAGGATTTCGACTCGAGCTCTAAATATGTAGCTTATAGCCTCACTAGAAAACTCGTTGCTGAAATAGTTGGCCTGCGATGGTATTTGGTGGTTGAGATTTCAACCTACTAATGCGAGCTAATGGCTCATGCATGCCATAGTTAGTTCTGTGGTGGGAGCGATGTATAAATCTAAATTACGCAGTTGGTGAGTTCCTCCACGATAGTTGAATCCTATGTGGGTGAGCAAGTCGGGAGCATGAATTGTACCGGTTATTCAGCCTTATTGCGATAGGCTTTTCACTAAAACGCTTAAAAAGTGACAGAGTTCCAGCCGCGATAATTTTTGTTTTCATAAAAATATAAGTTCAGCACTCTATCTGTTCCCCATTGCTCTGACCATTCCCTCAAATGTTATTTTATTTAAACGGCAATTGTGGCACCTAGAGATAAGTCATCTTATTGGCGTTTTATTAAATTGAACCTATTACCATTCGTAATAGGGGTGATTAATTGATGAAAAAATATTAAATCATTACTGATTCGTCTCTGTGAAAGGGTTTTCAGATTTAATAAGCCAATACGATTTTCAAAAGGATGGAGAAAGGAAAAGGATTTTAGAGTGAAGCGTATGAATCTGTGCTGTATTGCTTCGATTCGACATTTATGAATATTATAAAATGGTGACCACACCTGAGAAGCATATAAAGAGATTGAAAATCTTTAGGCCGAAAGGCATTAGAATTAAGTTATTGAGTAATTTAGAGTACCCGCCTAGGGTCAGTAAATTAATTAAGTTATTATGTAAGCTAGTTTAAACATTTTTGTTAGCAAGTAAGTAGTTAAAGGGTTTTCCAATAAGAGTGATATGATTTCGTTTTTGAAAAAAAGACTTTTTGTTAAGGAAATTCAAATATTTTTTATTTAATGTGCAGTTCAATCAATACATTTCAGTTTAAAATAAAACGTCATTTAAATTTCCACTACGACGCGACGTCTTCTGCAGCAACAAATTCGATGAACCCAATTTTCGAGCACTTTTTCCACTAAACCAAGTCACATATCATGAATGGCACGTTCAATATTGACTTGTAAAGCTTGAAGAAAATCTGGTTTATTTTGAAAGACCGATGACTTCAAATAACCCTACAAGTAATAGTCTAATGGCGTTAAATCACGACTTCTTGGAGGCTATTCAATAATCACCATTTAGGTGAGAATAATCGAATTTCTTAATTTCTCTCGCAATAATTCAATTGTTGCATTTGCTGTGTGACACGTAGCCCCGTCTTGTTGAAACCAAATATTGTCAAAATCAATTTCTTCCAATTTCGTCCATAAAAAGTTGGTTATCATCGATCTATACCGCTCTCCATTGACAGTAATGGTGTTACCAGCTTTATTTTGAAAGAAGTGCGGACCGATAATTCCACAAGCCCAAAAACCACACCAAACTGTCAATTTAGGTGAATGTAATGGTTTTCATCAATATTTTGTGGATTTTCATCGCCATTTTTGTTTATTTAACGCACTAGTCAAATAAAAGTAAGCCTCTTCGGAAAAGATGATTTTCTTAAACAAATCTTTATAGATTTCAAGTTGTTTCAAGGCAAAATCAGAAAGTTCACGACGTTTACGGTGTCCAATGGTGAAATTGCAAACACTTCTGAATGCAATAAAAAACAAATGACTGATCATGACATACTACAAAGGGCCGAAAAGCCACTGCAAAATCATATCATACCTATTGGAAAACCCTTTATAAGTGATAAAAAAAATAAAAATGAATTTAAAACTGAAACTTAAGAGAGGGAAACATATGTAAGTGTCATTAAATTCGTTTGCCTATCGCTTAATAAAGCAAGCTTTGAATCTGTTTTGTTAATAATGAAGTTGATGTGCTCATTAAATTCGAAGTTGGTACTAAAAAGAACACCGAGGTCACGGAATCTAGACATTTGACATAGGGATTGTTGCGATATTGAATATTCTCCAATACTAGCAGATCTTTTGCGTGAATATAGTGATATACTTTGGCACTTGGCAGTCCTTAAAATGCCGTTTTTTAGAACACCATATCGATATCTTTTTGTAAGAAGTCGCGATCTGAAGCATTTTTGATGATCTTCATATCACCAGCAAAGATAGGAGATGCAAGAAATTACATCATTTATTGCAACAAGGAAAAGCAAGGGACCAAGACGACATCCCTGTTGTTTTGACAAAACATTACTAAATTTTACTACACAAGAACTATTTTTTAAGTAGGAACATATCCAAGCAATATATCAGTACGATTCATAATGGTTCTGTGGCCGCATAGGCCTGATTTCCAATTATTACATTGCTTGAGCCGTAGCAAAGGTCTAGGGAATCTAGAGACAGGAAATTCAGAGCTGCAGTTGGTGTCGTTCTCGTGGCACTGGTTGAACCAATGCATGAAGGGCTTTGGATTTTGGTCATGGTCTTTGATGTTTCATTAGAAGGCCACCACGACCAGGTGAGGATTGATATTATTGTGGATGTGCATATCTAAAGCATAGTTTTGGAACCAGGTACCCGATTTTTCCCAAAAATTCTACTGCAAGGGTAGAAGGTGATTTCAGTTTTTCTTTCACCTTCTGTTTAATTTTCTTTACAGTTGAGTTCACGATCAAGAACAATTCCAATATATTCGGGCCTATCGTGGTAACCGTCGGAGCGGAGTTTTCTCCGCAACGCATCTTTTTTCGGAGATTCAATTTTGCTTCGAAGTAGTTGTCGTCGTAAGAAATTTTTCACAAATGCGGCAATACATTGCATTCCCTAAACTAAAATCTCTGCAACAAAAATTTATCGGAGAACGTAGGATCGTCCGATCGGAGAACTACCACGAAGCAAAATGTCTCCGATCGGAGAGAATTCCGCTCCGACGGTTACCACAATAGGGCCGATTATCACGTACCTACATAACTAAATGGAACCTCTTTTTTGATGAAAACAATAAGAGTTTTGAAATGAATAGAAATGGAAAACCAAAAGTTGTTCAGAGAGTTTTGAAAGAATATCAAAAGAATAACCAAAATAAATTAGAACGAAAACAACTTTAGATGCTTTTACCAGAGTAACACAGAAACTCAATTCCCAAAGTTGAGTTGGAAAAAGTTACAAAATGTAACATTCTGACAGTTTTACATTGCCTTTAAGAACGACAAAGCGTGACATCGTGACATGTTACATCTCATAACTTTATTTGCATTTGGGAACGACGAAAGTCAGCAATTGCTAATATCTGTTAAAATCTAAATCTATTTTCATACTATAACCTTACTAACAAAAATATGAACTTACTTACAATTGCAGAAAGTTAGAGGCCCATCACCACTCGACAAAAATCTTATTGTTGACGATTTGCTCGCGCCTTGTTCACCAGGAGATCCAGGTGCCTTTGAAATGCCCTGGATGGAAGTTGACAGTGACAAATTATACGAACCTCCCGTCACCATGGTAAGACAATATAAATGAAGTCACAAAAATGGACTACATAAATGAAAACTATAACTTTCTTGCAGCGTGATATGTTAAAATCACTTTCTCGTACCAAACCAACTGTCAACGATGAAGATCTAAAGAAACTACAAAAATTCACAGACGATTTTGGACAAGAAGGATAATATAATATAATCAAGATTGTTTACCACACACACGTTAAGTTTTTAAAAGAACGCTGTCCCTTGATGAAAAAAAAACAAGAAAATTTGTTGATCATACTAATGTCAAAACGAAAATTTACTTTTTATCGAACACAAAATATTTAAAAGAAAAAATTGTTAAGCTTTCACAGCGAATCTTTAGGTCTGCTTGTTTGTCCGATCTTCTTTTTATATGTATTGCAGTATGCCTATTTTTATAATTTTTTTTATTTAGAAAATATGCCAGCAAATCAAATACAAAATGTTATTTTTCTTTTGAAATAGTTTCAGGAAGAGAACAAAACAAAATGGAAAAGGTTTTTTTTTTTATTTTTATTTTATCGACGGAAAGATTACACAACACTCATTAATTTTGCCGCCTGTTTTACAACATTGAGCTTCAAAACGAAGAATTTATGTTAAATTTATACACAAAGAAATATCTTAATTTTTAATAAAACTAAACATAAATATATCTATTTTCGAATTTCAAGATGAAATGTTTCAATTTTGCAAACGAAAATTAGTTGGAAATCAAATCATGGGAAAATCTTGTGTAGTGTAACAAACTTCGGAATTACGAAAGGCGAGGCTTAGAAACGAAATCCGAAAAAACCATAGCCACGACGTAGACCGATTATTATTTGCGAGAATAGATAAAAATGTTAAAACGATAACAAAACTACCGGCAAAGCAGTCGTAAATGACAGCGAGTATTAAGAAACACAATCGTAATAATCGCAATTGCGAGTCTATAGCGAATCCCAGGTATACGCAGTCCTCTACTTTGTAAAAGTTATGTGTATTGTGGCGTTTTGTCCAATTCGTCGTTGATTTCTGTCCTCGTTTGATGCAATATACTTCGTTTAGAGTTTAGACCTTATTAACCATTAAACCCATTTTCTCTACTACTGTTTCAATGCTCGCAAAAAAACCTATACTTACTTCTTCTCATTATCTAAATATCGTCTGTGTAAGCGAGTAATTGAACAGAATTTCAAAAGATTATGGCTTCTGGACTTTAAAGAAATCTCATGACAATTTGTCTCCTTGTACAAAACCCTTTTCGACATCAAAGGTCTCGGTGAGTTCTTTACGGAGCAGCCAGCAGCTTGAATTCTCCAAAGTCATCCATCCTGCATGGTTGTACGAGTTTTGCAGGGATGCCAAAACTTTACAAATCTGTACTACTCGTCTTTGTAATTAATGTCATATCCAGCCCTGAAATCGGTATTAAGATATCGATATTTTATCTCTATATCTGTCTCAAAGCCAGAGCGGCTGAACAAATTTTATGTGAATGTCCTGTCATAGCCAGATCCAGGCTAAAGATATTCAATAAAGGATTCACTAGTCCTCTGATATAAGAAACACCCCTTCTTCGAATATTAGGTTTGCTCGTTGGATCCCTAGGGTCGCCCTGGAGTCGCCACAAAGCGTTTTTTAAGAAACCTAAAGTCGCCCTGAAATCCTGAATGTCAAACTGAGTGTTTTTTAGCCCGAGTGTTGACCTGGGTTTGCCCTCAACTCGCCCTAGGTTTTTGCAGTGGCGATTTGTGGGCTGTCAAATGGCATGTATTTTTATTCAAATGACAGGGATGTGTGGTAAATTTGTGGCTAAGCGTTTTTTGAGGACTGGAAAGCCCATGTTTTTTTTGGCAACTCATAGGGTTGTCAAGAAAACCTGGGTCAACGCTGGGTAAAGTTCAACGAACGAACCTAGGTTCTTACATGACCTCAACTTCGAATGAACAACTCCACACTTTACGTGTTTAAACCTAATTGAGTAGCACAAAAGATCTGTCAGGTCGACGTGCTAGTAAAGTGTTTTGCCTTCGCCCTATTCGATTAAAAAAAAAAGAAAAACATCAGCTGGTGCTTGTTCATTTCTGATTTATTTCCAGCTGCATTTAAAAGCTCGACGTCAAGGCTATCTGCACCTGCAGTTTTATTATTTGATTTAAGTCTGCATATGGCAAGCCTAACTTCTATCATTTTTAAAGTTAAATGGAGCATTCGGCTTGACAGCCAAATTTGCGTCTTCATCGCCGTTCAACAGTCTAAAGAAGTGGTTTTTACAGATCCTCAGTAGCACCTGCTCAAGCACTCCTTGATCTCTTTTCCATCAACGTTTTTTTCTTGCTTTTTATTTTGCTGTATTTGCCTACCGGGTCATTCCATGGGGTATCACCCGAAACGCACACTTTTCGACTCATGTTAATCCTTATGCTAAAATCTACAAATGTTACAATTAAGATAAAACAACTAAAAACGTAGAAAATAAAAAAAAATAAATCGCTAAAATATCAGCACAGGGCTTTTTTTTTTTTTTTTTTTTTTTTTTTTTATATAATTAACGCGCACATCAAGGGGTTATGACTACCCTTATAATGTTATTAAACACAGTGCGAGCATTTAGGAAAATAGGAGAGGATTTGAAAGGAGACACCGATGCACGTTGCTTTTGAATCTTTGTAAATCGTAATGCAGGGGAAACACAGAGCCAGGTAAAGCATTCCACATTCGGGTGGTGCGACTAAAATAAGAATCTCTATACTTGACTGTACGCCCGAAGTTGGGCTCAAGGCAGAACTGATGAGCATTCCTAGCGAGGCGGGTGTTGCGGCTAAATTGTTTCAAGGGAGGAATGCAGCTGGCTATTTCACTAGAGCACTGTTTGTGGAAAAAGCGATAAAAGAGAGAGAGACAGGTGACGTTTCGACGATGTCCAAGAGAATCAATCGATTCTACGATTGAACTATCACCTATCAATCTTAACGCTCTATTTTGTACCCTATCAAGTAGGCGCAAAGATGTTTGAGAAGCACCTTAACAGTTTTATGAGTCGAAAAGTGTGCGTTTCGGGTGTTAAAGCATGGAATGATTCTACCCCCATTTTTTATCGAACCATGAGTTTCGTTTTGGGGGCTGAGTCAAACGCAGGAAATCAGAGCCAGTAATTGTGATTGCTTGTTGGCATTGCTGCCACTGGTCTTCAATGATTAATGCTGGTGGCATAGCATTCAAGAATAGTTGGACTGACACTCGACTGGAGAAGGTACTGCCAATCGCAAGCGATTATAGCTTTCCGACGTCATATCGCTTCACAGCGTTAGTTCGCGCGACTCGTGAACAAGGTATCCGCATTCGTACCTTGGCTACAGCAAGGTAGGACATAGTCCGAATCAAAGTTGGCCCCTCGGAGAGCTCGGACGTCAATAACACTGGAAGAGAGTCTTCTGTCGATCTCAACCAAAGAAAACAATCTACAACAAATGAAAATATGAATTGCTACATGTGTTCCAGCAAGAATCTCGAAAGTTGGTTAGTGTAAGACTGCCCATGAAACAAAGCTAAGCATATGTGGTGGTATGGTGGTTAGCCGATTTTTGAGTAGCAAAAATCACAGGCTTTTTTGCAACTCATAGTATTCTCAAGGAAATTTAGGTCAACTCTGGGTGAAGTTGAACGAATGAAGCTCGTAACTCCAAAACCTATCCTACCAAGCATTGACAATTATTGATAGGGTGTCCATTGCATAATAGTTAGCATCTCTGCCTATTACGCGGCAGGTTCGTGGTTCAAACCCCAACAGAATTGGTAAGTCCCCCCGATAATAAATTCATTGCCATAAAAAGCGCTTTCTTGCCAAGACTTTCGGAATCGGCAGAAAATTGTATGTCATTTTCCTTTCCTCACAAGAAATGGTTGTCAGAAATGCGCTAGGACCCGGGCCTCGTCGTTCTATTGCGCCGGCCTATTCATTCATTTATTTATTGAAATTTGATAAGGAATAACTCTTTTTGTTTTAAATAACGTTGCAAAGTAGCCGTCGGAACCGAGAGCAAATTCTAGTTCTTTCTTATTGGGCACAGGATTGGTTGAAAGAATTGTGCTCAAATTTATACCAGTGCAAATTTATACTGAAAGCCAGTTATGCACAGTCAGAAGACAAATGTTTAAACTTCCAATATTCCAGATTTTTTATTTGTAAACTTTACTTTGGAAATAATAATACTATCGATAGTTTTTCCATTCTATATCACCTAACAAATACGAAATAGAGCACCAAGGCTATAGATGTTTTTTATCAACCTGAGGGAATGTAACAAGCATATATTTTTAAATTACTAATAGAACAACTTAGGTAGTTAAAAAAATAGCTTTTTTGTTATGTGCCACCAATTTTCAGCATAGCTTCTTCAATATTATAAAAGGCAATCATTTCCTAGAAAGAAAATACATCAAAACAAGTCCTTGGGACTAATTTTCATACCAACCTTACAGAGCTCCAGATTTATACTGCAAACTGACTGATTTGTCTGCGTAACAAGCTCCTTTTCACTTGAGTTTGTTACTCGGACATGTGGCATGTTATCGTCTTCGCCAGTTTCAATAGCGACTGCACCATCTCGCGCAAGGAATGCAACTTGAAAAGCATTTTCAATGGTATTCATAAAGCTGTTTGGGTCTATGATTAGTTTGAAAAACGGAATAGGGCATCGATTGTTTGCTTCGAAAGCCTATAGTAAAAAAACAAAATTTTACTTTTACAGCTCACATCCTTTGGGATTTTGTTTAACATACCCTAGTAATTTGCTTGAGTATTATTTTAACTTTTTTAGCGCCCTTGTCTTGCTTTTCAAGTTGGGATATTTTTTCCGGTTCAAGTTCTTCTGCGACCTAAGCAAGCAAACTTTAGTAACTTACCACGAGAAAGAATATAACAAATTTACGCTTTTATTTTTCTTTCTCTGCTGTTTTTCTTTTGCGGGTTTTTGCGATTCCACAGCGGACATATCAAATGATCCCAACATAGATGCAGAGAACTTTGATGTTAGGCAAATTCTAATGGCTATATCAGTAAGAGCGTTCCAATTGGTACTATCGTCTCTGGAAACAAGAGCTGCCTTCAATAAAGATAAGTTGAGATTGCAAAATATCAAATATATTTGTGTAAAAATCTTACAATTGCGTTTTGATAAATGACATCATTGAAATCTGTGCCAGCTTCCATTACTTTTGCCACAAGTTGGTGGCTCATTTTCAGTAGCGTAGCATCCATAACCACTTCGGCTGTGTTTTCTGCCCTATCGCCAACATTGCCTTCTCCAATGATTTCATCGGATTCCGTGATGATATTCTTAATGGCATTTATGGTATCAACGGTGTCTCCTGCTTCGACATTAATACCTATGCAGAAGTATTCAAAATTTAAAAGGGTGTTTAACTTTAAACGTTGAATTCCTGTCGGAACAAGTATCAACTTGTTGAGTATTTATTTTACCCGCCAATTTTGTTTCATATAAAAACTTAAATGGCTACTGACATTATATTTTAAAACCAATTTTTAAATGTATTGCTTGCATTTTGTCACTTAGTTTTTAAAGATTTAAATAATAATTATAATGAAAAATACCAATTGCATTTCCTTTGTCCAAGAGGTTTTTGAGACGAATTTTTCGAACGCTTGGACCTAAAGAGGTTCTGGTTGTATTGGCCATACCGAATAAATTCTTTTATCACAACAAAACAAATTTGTATTTAAATTAAAAAGATAAATCGGTAAAACAAACGAGAACAACAAACTTTGAAAATTCCGAAACTAATAATTGTTTAGAAATATATGAAATGCAATTGATGTCGATTTCCTTTGCAAAAACAAAAGCACTCTAAAAAAGTGCTTTTTTTTCGTGCTCACTGGAACAGAAAAGACAAAATTCTTTTTTTATCATTGTATGTGTGCTATTTTTGACAACCAACTCTTCCCGTTTGTTTTGTTCTGCAATTTATATAGAAAGAATGTTTTCGAAACTTTATTAATAAATGCACTAGGAAGAAACTTCCTCATTCGAATAATTGTACACAACACTTTGAACAAAATTATTCACAGAATGACTTTCGTTTTGTGTAAGGAATTTCAGAATTTCAAACACTTCTTCGTTAGAATCAGAACTAGATGACGACTCATATATATTTTGATAATTTCAGCTAAAATTGAGCGATCCATTTTCACAAAACAGTTTATTGTTTATTTTTATTACCTCTCTTTCACGGTCCTTTAACCAAAAATGCAAAATAATCAAACTGCAAACTGGTAAACGTCAAATGTTTTGTGTTGGTGTACGTGAAAGTGCGTGTAAATCTTGCCTCTGAATCGAGATTCGTAAAAGTGCTTTTTCGGGGCAAAAAAAAAGTGATCTAGTGCCTCAATGTAACATATTTCGAGCGAAAAAGCACTTTTAAAAGTGCTTTTGTGTACCACTGGAAATCGACATGACACTTCTTTTATTTTCTAAACAAGTAATCCGTTCAGAGTGACATGAGTGTTTGGCTGTGTTCAGATCGAAAAAAATTATTTATGGCGCGTCTTTTTTACGGAACCTGCATTACCCATCATCGTTTAAATGATTTGGTAATCTGTGCCGAAATTTAACGAATTTCACTTTCATTAGAGTCGGTGAAGTGAGTCACTTTCTATTGAAAATCGATTTAGCTAAAGGTATTCGGTGAGTGAGTTAGTGCAATTGGTTGCCAGATTACACAAATAGCATTTCAGCGGTGCAGTGACTCCATGGAAAGTGAAATTAGCTTAATCTCGGCACTGATCTCATAGAGGAGAAAAAAATGTGAACAAATGAAAAAAGTGCAACAAGAGAGGTAAAGGTTTGCCTTCTAGCAAATGTTTTCTCTCTGCCTGATCTAATCGAAGTTGAATTAAGATCCCAGTGTCTTTTACCCACAGACACAGAGTAGATAATACAGAGTGTCAACTCGTACGAGTATACCCTCTTTACCTGAAAGACGAAATTCATATTGGTCGAATTGTTAAAACTTCGTTCGAATAAGCGACTATTTTCTTGCTCTTCTTCTCTGTCACACCAATTTGTGGATAATGACTAGGTCAATTGGGGTAATATTGAAGAAGAACAAGAAAATAGTCGCTTTTTTCGCCCAAAGTTTCAATAAATCGACCAATGTGAACTTCGTCAAACAACCGTAAAAAACTTTTGGGAGGAAATTCAAAATGGCTACCAATTTCTTGCTTCAAAATGGAGTCGTGGTGAAATTCTAAATTTGTGGTGCTTTATTTTTTGTAAGTATGTATTTATAACTTAATTATAATGCATCTCAATATCTTGTTAATCTCTTTAAGAAACAAGAATACCAATTTTTTCTGAATCAAGCACAAAAATCATCAAACAATTCGATCACGTCTACCCTGCCAAAATGAGTCCTCAAAGCTCCCGATCTCAAAACTATCAAATTTCAAAGTCAATTGAATTAAAGTCGGCTTACATGCATCTACTAGTGAATACAGAAGTGCAGAAATGAAAAGCGGGACGGATATAGATTATGAACCACAGAAGTCAAAAAAAGAAAATCGATGTCACTTTTCGTAGTTGATATAATCAGTTATGACTTGTTGGCAGTTTTGGAATCGAAAATAAAATGTTTTTTCATTCAAAGCAATTTTAATTAGTTTTTTTTTTTTTTTAACTATTTTAATTATTATTTTTCTTATTTTGATAATTTCAAAAGGCATTCTGTGACTTGACAAATAAAATTATGACTGCAGATGAACATGTTGAGCATCCTATATCTAAGGAAGTGCAGACGTCTACGCTTAATGTCTTCTCTCTTTATGGGACAAGTATGAATTTTATATCCTGTATCTTCTTCTGTATTAGCAGCTGATGTAAACCCATCATAGAATTTCTAAAACCACAAGTAACAAAGGCTAGTATGAAACAAACATTTGTCATTATACATATGAAACTATTAAATAACTCACCAGTGGCAATAATTTACTATCTTTTCTCCAAGGCGAATCAGAAACCAACTACGTGGATGGATTACCCCCTAAACATAAATGCAAAACACAAACCACCCCTAAAAGTAATAAATTCAACAGGAGGTTGTCGGCACACCTACCCAATCTGCTTGTGTTGCTTGCTAGTAATAGCAGTATGAATAAACAATAACAACCGTTTCTATAAAGAACTTTTAATCATTGATTAGATTTAATTGCCCTTTAAGTTACACTTAAGTAACGAAACCGTATCGATAATCAAATTTCACATTTAAGTAACCTTGCTAAGAGCCCTCTCAACTTAAATGCCAATAATGACGTAAGTATAGGAATAAACAAACTTCAAATTGAAAATATGAAATTCTCTTCTTCTGTTCTCGAAAACGTAAGTGACAGTTAAAAAAAAAAAATACAACCTAATTCTTTGTAGTTTGTAGGCTGTGATAGCAGAAAAGAACCACTGCAGCAGGGCCAAGGAAATGATATCAACTCACGGGCTTTTGGCCGATTTGACCGAACTAGCAACAGTTGTGATATCCATGTCGGCGAAAGTGGATCACAGCAACTGCGCCATGTCAATTGCAAATGCATTAAAAGCAATGGAGCAAAGGAAAGTCACTGAAGGATATTGGCCCGCCTCGTCAACCACAAATGCTGATCGAGTTCGACTTGTATATATACATATGTATAGGGAGCCCACTTGACTGGCAAAGAATTAAGAGACCTTAAATATTTAATTTTGAGCTGCAACCTAATGGAAGGGCAGCAGCTGTTCATATCTTGTCTTCTTGAAAAAGTTTACTAATTGTGTACATTGAACCATGTAGACAATTTTGGGAAAACTTGTCTCCATCAAAATTTTGAAATGCAACGTTCTTGTTCACATTAGGTTCGTGCGTTGAACTTCACCCAGGGTTGACCCAGGTTTTCTTGACAACCCTATGAGTTGTTAAAAAGACATGGGTTTTCTAGTCCTCAAAAAACTCTAAACCACAAAATCACACACATTCCTGTCATTTGAATAAAAACACATGTCATTTGACATTTCTCAAATCGCCACAACCAAAACCTGTGGCGAGTTGAGGGAAACCCCGGGTCAACCCTAGGGCTCAAAAAACACTGAATTTGACATTCAGGGCGACTTTAGGTCCCTCAAAAAATGCTTTGTGGCGACCCCAGGGCGACCCTAGGGCTTCAACGAACAAGCCTATTATGCTGCTCAAGAGTCAGTAAGAAAGTCACAACATTCTTATTATTCCTCGCCCGCAGAAAAATTACGAACGACTTGATAGACAATGATCCCTTCCCAAGCATCTTGTTTGATTAAACCGACATGATGAGAGCTGACGCTTCGTTTTCTGGATTTTTGGAAGATAGATGGATAGTTCTAGCAACCAGCTTAAGGTTTCTATCTGGTAGTATCTACAATGTGTTACCCTTGGCGTGATGGTTAGCATGTCTGTCTATTAATCGGGAGGTTCGTGGTTCGAGTCTCAAGAGATGCAAAAATGTTTTTCACGGGTATCGCGTTTCGCGAGAAATTGACAAGTTCTCCGTTAGTTAATTCACTGCCGAAAAGCGCTTTTTCGATTAGCCGTTTGGAATCGGCAGAAAATATTTGGCCCCCTCAATTCCTTCACAAAAGGCAATGGTTGTGAGAAATACGCTAGGCCCCGATGCTCCTCGTCCTGTTGCACCACCCTATTTATTTATTTTATTTATTTAGTCAAACTGACTTTTGCTTCTTCTCGCTAGCCAATATAGTCTGGTGTGTACATCATCTTTCATCTTTCTTATTCTTTTTAGGTTTTTATAGCCCTCGTTAGTTTTATTTGCACCCTTATTTTGTATTAAAAAAAAATAAAAAAATAGGGTGGCGCAATAGAGCGAGGAGCTCCTGGGCCTAGCGCATTTCTAACAACCATGCCTTGTGAGGGAATGGAGGGGGCCTACAATTTTCTGCCGGTTCCGAACGGTTATTTGAGAAAGCGCTTTTCATGGCAATGAATTTACTGACGGAGGACTTGCCAATTCCTCTTTATCTTGTATTAGCAAAAGGAAAATCTTCAATAACTTATCGAGGAAGTAAAATAGTAGCCCAACACATGCTAACTTAACCAATAACACTGAATTTTTATTGAAAACACCAAAACATATGACACTTTAGGTCAATGTCAATTAAATCAAAAAAATAAAAATCATATTTTGACATTCACACAATCAAGTTTTGGTACAACAAAACTCAATTGCACTGGCGTTCTCGAGAGCAAAATCATGGAACGACCTTAATGGGCGTTATGGCACAATGCGGCGTAATAAACCGGAAACAACAATGTATGTGAGCCTATCGGTGCCGCGCAATGAATTTCGCACAATAACATTCCCACCGCAATATTTTCATGTGCTTTGGAGATTGGGATGCTCTTACACTTCTTCTTTATTACGTTACCTACATACCAGTCACTTAACGGATACATAAGTATGTACCTTCTTTGATTTATTTTACCGTCTCCATTTTTTCATTCGTCTATCTATTGTTTTTATTGTCTTCATAGCAACAAAACAAAAATAAAAAGAAAATATGTATGGCGCAGTTTTGGTAGCAGCAACTCACTCTCATTATAGCCGTGCTTAATGCTTTGGCTGTGGCTCCCCCACTCTATGTGCAGTCTTTAAGCTTAAGTCAACTGAGACACAAACTTCGAGCAATGAATTCATTGCGGAGTTTCCACTTTCATCAACTCAGCGTCAGTTACTCCGTGGCTCCCATACAATTCGCTCTTGCATGTATTAAAGTCCATCGACGTATCTTAAAGTTGACAATATAAAGCCATTCAACTGTAAGTCGCCCCTAAGTGCATCTTTTTAACTCCAATATCTTATTCCACCAACTTACCATTCAGACTTTGCAAAAAAAAGTAACGTTGTGTGTTTTAGTTTCGTTATTTATCCGTCTTTTGATAAACGAAAACGGTGCGCAGTGACTATTTTCGTATAGAAAAGTGTATCTAGATACTACTGGTGTATTTGCTTTTTAAGAGTAGTTATTGTGTTGACACGAATCAAGATTTCGAAACCACAAACAGAAGACATCATCGCGCGAAAGTCAAACGCAAGGCCCCTGTGAACAAGACCGATGGTCAAACCGATCATAAGAATCGTGTAGAGGAATGGCTTTGTCATTTCAAAAGGTACATTATGCTCAACTTCATGGACAAAATGAAGTTGATGGATTCACAAAGACGATTTAATCTATGAGCAAAAATTAAATATTCCTTGGGTTGAAAGTGGGGCAAGTGCATAAGTGCAAAGCAACGGTATGCTCAGCGATGGTCAGCCGTATTTGTTTTGAATCGATTTCCAATCAATCACCACAGCAGCAGCGCAGCGCAGCAGAGGTGTGCGGCTGCGCGTTCACTTGCAACTTTTAAGCTCGTTTTATTTTAAGCGGCTTCGTTGTAGGTATGAGTGTTGTATGTGGGTCAACACTTTGAGTTCTTCGCGCTGATTTGGTTAAAGTAACAACCTAAATGAAAGTGGAAACATTATGAAATATTTTGCTTTATGACTAACTAATGCTTCCTGACTAATGTTGGGTATGCTATTACTGTGGCAAAAAACCGTAAAGCTGAAAGACTCATGGTTCAAGATTTGATTTTCATAAAAAGTAAAATAAAAAATCGCTTGGAAAGTAAAGTATATGGTGGAAGCGTCAAAATGGCCAAACTTAGGTACATATATTTTGCTTATAGTGAGCTCTTGACGCTGTTATAGACGTTTGCTATTGCAAGCCTAGTAAAAGTCAGTCAAGCAGTATTCCGTGAAGTTTCACTGTAATTTACGATTTGTATATTTTTATTTTTTGTTGTTTTTCTATTTAAATCGGAAACATCAACCGGAAGGCAAGATTGTTTTTTGTTGAAGAAACTTGTGTGTGAGTCAGAAGACAAAGCAAACCGCCAATTTTTATTTTGGGGTCAACAAAATTTGAAATGGAAAATTAACTATTTCCGTAAGTAGGACTTGAGGGCAATAGATCTTTGATTGAAAATTTATTCAAAAGTCATGTAGGAAGCATTTTTTTTTGGCTTTCTTGATCAGAGAAACAGTAACTGTGCCAAAAAATAATGAAAATTACTAGGCCAATAGTCTGGCTTGTGGTTATACAGATCTCTAGATACTGGGTCATCTAGTTGTTTATTCTTAAATTATAAGGTAGTTTGGCGCTGTTTGCCGGTCAAAATTTTGACAGAAAGTCCATATTTACCTCCAACGCTTTGGGAAACTTTGGGAAAAAATTAAAACAGTAGCCATTTTTGAAAAGAGGTTTTGGCCACTCCCCGCAATTGGCATCTCGTAGCTGCGACTTTACCCAATTGGACTTTTTTCTGTCTGGAACTGAAAGAACTGATGTTATTCCAACAGCCCGGAAACTATTCAAGCACTGAAGGCCAATATCATCTAAACAGGGAGCTCGAGCGCGAATCTAACAAGGTCTTAGAAAATTGGAATGTGAGAATGCCAGCTGAGGCAGCCATTTGAACGACGGACGTTATGTTTCATAGTTAGTGGAAATGTGTTTTTATTAATAAGACCCACAATACACGAAGACAGTTTATTTTATGACGGTAATCGAACCCAAACTTTCGACGGAAGAATCAGATGTTTTAACCACTGAAATTTAACCATTGCAAATGCATATGGACTATGGAGAGCGGAAATATGTTTCTCCGTGGGCGTCGCGTCGTCGGCTCTTGTGGCCACTGTAGTTTTTGCAATAAAAAAATTGAGCTGCATTAAATTTCAAAGGAAAACCTAAGCAAAGCGTTAAACATATTTAAACTTACTACAAAAGCGGTGATAAACAATAAACAATGATTTTCCGAACAACCAGCGATAAGGCACATTCCTCATTCGGTAGGTACTCGTATATAAAAAACAAAATTGGTGCATATGGAGTTCAGGAAACCTATAAATTAAAGTATCGAACTGATCTTGAAAAATCTGCTAAAAACAAGTAAAACGATTTCAGAGTTGAAGTAGGTACGACATCTGCACCGTCGCAAAATAAGGATATCTTTCTGGGATATCGAGGTTCGAATATAAAAATAAGAACATAAATGTCGTTTCAAGATCATCGTTCGCGAGGATATTGAACATCCTCCGCAAGTAATTACAAACGAGACTTTCAATCGTTAACATGAATTTTAAAAATTGCCTTTGGTTTAATAAAGCAAATTCTTTAACCATCAACCAACATTTTGACATGAAAAAATTAAATAGAAACTGCGCGCAGTTTGCTTTGACAAGCTTTGACAAGCATTCAGATAAAAGTGTGACATAGAAACAGGAGTGAGGAAATCATTTCCAAAAATGATAAATAAATAGGGTGGCGCAGCAGAGCGAGAAACCCAGGGGCCTAGCGAATTTTTCACAACCATTGTCTATGTGAAAAAATGGAGTGGACCTACAATTTTCTTCCGGTTCCGTACGGCTAATCGGGAAAGCGTTTTTCATGGCAATGAATTTACCATTGGAGAACTTGTCAAATCCTCGCGAAAAGCGATACCCGTGGAAAAACATTTTTGTCTCCGTCTGTCCGAAACCTTCCGGTTAACAGGCAGACATGCAATCCATCACGACACGAGTACCAATTCCCAAACTTCATTCCAAATTGACTTTAGAGAAACGTTTTCGAGTGAATTGGAGAGTTGAATTTGTCAAATCTGTCAGTTCAACTGCCCAATTCCTTCGTTGAACTCAACCCAAGCTTCCTTGACAACCCCATAAGTTTTTAAAAAATCTCAGTTTTGAGTTCTCAAAAAGCGCTTAGCCAAACCACAAAAAAAAACAACACTTCCCTGCCATTTGAAGGAAATTACAAGTCATTTGACGGTCCTGCTCTTTACCATTGTCCCTGGTCTGTAACTATCGTCTCGATAAAATCCGTCGATAGACAGTGAAAACTAGAACGAAATTCTAAGCACTTAGTAGGATTGCGTTCCGGTTGCCTACGATTCGCGATCGATGTTATCGATTCGATAGAACAGGGGTACAGGACTCGTCCCAGCAAAACCTCGAGCTAGCCAAGGTTCAAGAAACCCTCAGTTTGATATTCAAAGCAACCGCAGGTCAAACCCAGGGTTTGAACAAACACACCTGAAGATAGGAGCTAACATTTTTTTTGCCTGAAAACAGTATTGCCATCTTAAACTTTTATCAGTCAATTGATTTTTTTCCATTTCATTCAACTTATGTGGCTTACCATTGGTGAATTGGGATTCTTATAAAAGAATTGCTTTTTTTTCGTTGCCAATGAAACACGATAACGAATTGATAATTTTTTGTCATTTTGTTGGTGTTCTTTTTCTATTGGTGAAAGTAGTGTCGATTTAGCTGCTAAAATTTCATCGTAAGTTGACAAACTTTCACAAGAAGATGAGCTTAATATTTTTAGTAGCTAACCCTTTCTTCCCGGAGGCGTCATTCTTTTTCAAACTTTTACAATTTTACAATTTTTTGAGTTGGAGAAAAATTTTAACAAGATACCACCGGGAATAGAGAGAAAAAATATTGACTTTGTGGTTAACCCGCAATAGCACCAGAAAGCAAAATGTTAATTCAACAGTGCAGTGCAGTACAATTTTACTCGTAGCATTTTTCATTGAAGTTCTGTAGATTTACTCTCAAGCTTTCAGGTTTTTTCCTAGTATTTGCGGTTGAACTGATGTTCACACATAGGAATTCATATTTTCATATTTTGAAATTTGTTTTCTTTAGCAAATTACTGAAATCTAACTTAATTACTCGTTTCCTTATAATTTTTAGCAATTTTTTCAACCCAACGCTGGCACAACAAATTGAAAATAAGCAAATTATTTTCCATTTAAAGTTTGACAGATTATTGTTTTTGCATGTGTGCGTGAAATCAGAGTAGATCTTCCAACCAAATGGGAGTAGATCTTTGGCGTTTAGAGTAACTCCGATTTACTCCTTCTCTCAATGAAACATGGAAAATGGAAAAGGAGCAAATCTTTTCACAAAAGGAGTAACTCTTTTCGTCAATGGAAAACGATATCAGAGTTGTCTCTTTAAAAACAGGGGCAAACATTTTATCGCGAGGAATTTGCAAGTCCCCCGTTAGTAAATTCATCGCCATGAAAGCACTTTATCGATTAGCCGTTCGGCACCGGCAGAACTCCTCCATTCCCTCACAAAAGTAATGGTTGTGAGAAATGCGCTATGCCCTATTTATTTATTCATTTGTCTCTTTGAAACTTAAAACACAGTTTCCACAATCAGTCATTAGAATTTTTTTTTATTTCCCACAGCTGAAGGTTTTTTTTACAGAAATAATTTACATTTATGAATCCTATTTAGTCCTTAAATTCCCATTGGCTTTCTTGACTTGTTGTTCCATGTGATATGCTCAAATTGACCAGCACTGTATTACCGTTTAGTAATTTTGGTAACATTACACAAAAATCTCTGTTCCATCAAAATAAATAGTTAGAATTCCTTAACTATTTTGGTTGGACAAAGAAATGTTTTTTGAATACTTTTGATTTGGAAACATTTAAAAATATATTTTAAAGTCGTAAATTATTTCTTTTTAAAAAAAATTTTAAATTCCTTACACGTAACTCAATTCCAACAATTTTCTTAATATTACCATCGCACATATTGAATGCAAAGAAACTGATTCGTATGATGCTAGAGAAATAATCGTACAAAAAATCAGAAGACATGACGAAGCATAAATGTTTGTATATGCACGCGTGTTGACTTAGCTGAATACATTTTACGATCGTAACGTAACAATGCATTCGAATTTCCTTATGGACTTATCCCCGCTGCAATTGTCTCAATGTGTGTTGACTAAACGTGCGTTCATATCTATCCAACAACTTATGTAAAGTAGGATACTTATTTTTAATTAAGTTTTGCTCCGTTGGATTTTACAGGAGCAAACATTTTTCGTTTTGATCTTTTTACGTATACGTTTTTGGTTCTTGAGGTTGTACACTGGCCCGAAAATGAGTATGTAGGTGTGTGGGTACTTCTTGATTGAAAGAGACAAATAATAATTATGGTTTATGCATATAATGAAATAGCTTTTGACAGTGACTTTCCACGCTTTACGTACACGTAGCTCCCCGGTCCTTGTCAGAATACGAGAATACTTATTGTAATTGTTTTCGCCGTTACTGTATTCATAGTTTTGGCATTATTCAAAGTTTGTCTTGAAGGCTTATCTCTGTCAGCAGACATTTTAAGGTCTTTAGTACAAGTCCAACATGGCGATAACTATCACCATATAACATCTTCTTCTTCTTCCCATTTCTGGCGTTACGAGTAGTGATCTTGAAGCTATCACAACTCTCCCACTTTTCTGCTTCACACTAGTGATCCGCCTGTGGGGTACGCCGCGTTGACCTCAGAAAGCGTTGGCAAGCCTCCCGGTTTTAGATTGTTCCATGTCTGAGGCCAACCAAATGCTGCTGTTTTTGCATTTGCTTGTACCAGGAGTGTTTTGGCCTGCCTTTTCTTTTTCGTCGCGAATTTGTTGAAACGTTGTACGATATTGCCTTTTGGACGGGGTTCTGCGGATCTCTCCTTTGAACATGACAATACCAACTGAGCCGGTCGTGCTGAATTTTGTCCAATATGGTTCTTTTGACATGAAGGCTTCCACCGATCTTAGTACTTCTAATTCGATCAAACTTTGTTACTCCTGCTGTCATCCGAAGCATCTTCATTTCGGCTGCCGTCAATTTGCTCTCATACTTTTTGTACATTGCCCAACATTGTGAACCGTATGTCAGAGCTGGACGGACAACTGCTGTGTAGAGTCTTCCCTTCAGCTTAGGGGGCATTTTTCGATCACAGAAGATAGCGGAGTTTTCTCGCCACTTCATTCACTCTTACTTACGCTTACTCGATGATTGATGTCGTCATCACAAGTTGCTTCACTATTGATCATAGATCCCAGATATTTAAACTTTTCACACTTGGGAAGCACATTTCCATTCAAATAAATGTCTGGAATAGGCTTGTCTGGATCAGAAAAAGGGCAGCACAGGTATTCAGTCTTTTTAGCGCTAATACGGTACCCATTTCCTTCCAGAACATCAATCCAAACGTCAAGTGCTCGTTGCAGGGATGTAGGATCCTCGCTTATGATGGCTCCATCGTCAGCAAAGAATAATTGTTGTACTTTATTGTCCGTTACTTTTCCTTCGAACAAATAATCCAGAACAGCAATAAAGAGCAGTGGACTCAAGACACTTCCCTGATGTACACCTACTGTTATTTAGAATTCTTCGGTGACTCCAGCTGGGCATCTCACTTTTGTAACTGCTCCCTCGTACATGTCCATAATTATTCGCACATAGGCTTCAGGAACTCCTCGGTGTCTGAGGGCCACCCATATCAGATCTCGTGGTTGTCGATCGAATGCTTTTTCGAAGTCAACCAACACAATATGCAAATCCTCTAAGGCATCTCGGTGTTTTTCCATAATGATCCTTATACTTTGGATTGCGTCTGTAGTTGACTTACCCGCGACAAACCCGCATTGGTCATCAGACAGCCTTATTATTTTCCGCAGTCGGCTATCCCATATATCACCATATAACATCGATAAGGATTATTTAATGTAGCTAGACTTTTAACGATCCTTTAAATAGTTTCCAAAATTCAATGATTTTTCGACACACAGCACCTATACTTTGGTTAGTCGTCTTAAAAACTACGATATCGAGGCATAGACTATCACTAAAGGGCTTTTTTTGATTTTTTAGAACAAATGGAAACTTATGTCGCTTCCATTTTTTTCATTCGACGATTTAGCTATTTTAAGAATCAACAGAATACCCAAAATTTCTTCTGCCCTGTTTAAAGTGTTGTCTGTGTGCACTGGCTTGTGGCTCATATAAAAAATATTCCTCAAAGAAAATTTTCATTTTGACATTTGAGTAACATGTATTAGGTTTGTTCGTTGAAGCCCTAGGGTCGCCCTGGGGTCGCCACAAAGTGTTTTTTGAGAAACCTTAAGTCGTCCTGAATGTCAAAATGAGTGTTTTTTGAGCCCTAGGGTTGACCTAGGTTTTCCCTCAACTCGCCATAGGTTTTTGCTGTGGCGAGTTGAGTGAGGCTTTCAAATGGCATATATACTTTTTTTTAATGACAGGGATGTGTGGTGATTTGTGGTTTAGCTTTTTTGGAACAGGAAAACCCACGTTTTTTTGACAACTCATTGTTGTTGTCAGGAAAACCTGGGTCAACCCTGAGGAAAGCTCAACGAACGAACCTATTATCGCTTCTTGAGTGGATTCTCACTTGAATTCGAGAAGTGGCTGTCACTTCTCAGAACCATGAGAAACGATAATTTTGCAATATGGTAACGGGTTTGAGAATGCCGCCGAAGGCTCCTGGAAGTTTCTTTTCGTCCATTAGAAAGTATTCAACTTACAAAGCATGCTTTTTATTACTGAGTGTACATTTGTGACACATGAGTATTTACTCAAGGTGTTGCTGTGACACGAAACAATCATTTCAACGTCAAACATTACCATGTGGTCAACTGTCATCTCTCGCCGGTAGTATTTTCATGAACTTCATAGTTTCTATGCTAACCAAGTCTTGGTTTCAGTTTTGACATAACCAAGCCAATAATAGGGAGTAAGAAGTTCAAGAGAGTAGGAGCTGATTCAAATTATACTTCTCAATTATTGTTTTTAATGTTGAGATCAAGTTTCGCAGTTATTAGACTAATGAAAATATTTTCTTCTTCCTTCACGACCGCACGGGTTATGAGACTATGATAACGATCTCAAAGGGATCACAACACAACTCTCCACTCCAACACTAGTCATTCGCCGGACTTGCTTTGCCAAGCTGCACCCCCACCGAATTGCGCTGAAAAATTAACTTACATTGATAAGCTTTGATTTGAAATCGGAATTAAATTCCCCCTGAAAAGTTTGATCTTGTAAAGTGTCTTAAACTGTACTAGTGTAAATTTAAGTAAACAAATTTTCAATCATCAACCTTGATATAGTTTTTCCAAACTCGTTCGCCTTCTGTAGTTGTACTCTTTATTCATAAAAGTCAACTTTCCAGTGAGGTTCTTTTCGATAATGGCAATGAAAATGTAGGCTACATAAAAGCAATTTACTTACAACTTCTTGGAGGTCAATCAGTTTCGCTTTCTTATAAATTGCTTCAATATATGTAATCTGAAATAATATCAAGAGTAATTGCTTCTGCAAGAACGAACAGGTCCATAATTGATGCATGTGTGTCGTAATCGCATGCGTGACATGATCTTGTTACGTTTTTCCTTCGGATTAACTGCTTTTACTATAATTATGATCGTAGGAAGTCGTACTTCTTTGTTACTTGTATACTCTTGTAAGGCAATCTGATAGGACAGCAATTATTGAGATTCAGATAGCTAAGTTTGTTTCGTACCAAAAACTGTCAGGCAATTTAAAGTAATTTGTCATAAAAATTTGAAAAATCTTATAATCATGGTTTGTAGCGCGACAAACAGACTTTCCCAAGGTTAAACAGACATTGCTATTTTGTCGAACTCCCCAGACCTATAAATTGATGTTAGTTAAAGTAACACTCGTTAATATTATTTTTATGGGGGTACTTAAATGAGCCTTAAAATAAATATGATAAACAATATGACGAATGACAGGTAATAAAGCATTCTAATTTTTGGAATGTTTGAGACGTGAGGTTTGTTCTCAAAACAGAAGGAAGAAATTAAACGAAGATAACTAAGATAACAAATTAAAATTGCTTAGCACGCGCTTTGATTTATTTAAAATTCAAAGCTTTTATTCCAAGCTCAAGAAAAAAAAAAAATCCAACCTAAACTCATACAGGTATGGTTACAAATTTTTATGAGTTTTTTCTCCTTTAGTTTGTTAGCAATAAAAATGCTTACTTTTTATTTTGTTTCTCATTTCCGCCTCTAACATATGATCTGGGATCAAAGTTAATACTCGTGTCGTTCCACTTGATCCACAAAGGCTTTCTTCCTTTTAAGGGAGCCATGGGTTTTCTTTAGAACACTGTCATAAAATCGAAAAACGAAGCTATTTTTTAAGATTCTGGTCAGGTTAAAGGAGCCACGAGCTATTATCAATTTCAGCTTGTAAGGTGAAAGATTTTTATTTGAAAATAATAAAAAGTATTTATGTACATTAATCAAAAACAAAAATAAAAATGCTTGTCATTTCTTCCGATTGCCTAGTTGACTCGGGTCTGTAATTTTAACGTTCCCGTTTTTGTTCCTGTTTCTGTTCTTTTGGGAATATGGGCATGAATTATAGTCTAAGTTATTAAGAGATAATTTAGCATCCTAAAGCTGAAAGAATTTTTGATATCTGTCTAGTAGTTTCTGAGTTTCCGTTTCCAATCCCGTGCCCAACATTTGATAAAACACTCCAGCCGTTCTCGAGTTAGCGAGACTAATGAACAGCAATTGATTTTTATACAAACACAGTCAGGCAATATAGTCTGAGTTATTGAGGGATAATGTAGCATCCTAGCTCTGAAAGAACTTTTGAAATCTGCCAGTGGTTGCTAAGGGAATATAGAGACCAAGCTTTTTTTTTCATATTTACATACAAACCTTCGCTGGACTTCCGCAAATAATTCAAAACCAAAATTATAATGATAATGATTTGCCAATTTAATTTCATATTTGTTAAATACAATTGCGATAGTTAATTTGTAAAAAAGGCAATACGAAACTTAAAAAGACTGTAGCAATTTTAAAAGTTTTCGCTAACTTGCAATATTGTACTGCAATATAGTTTTTTGACTTCAATTTTATTCAGGCATATAACTTCGCTCTCCTTAAAAAAATTAGATCCAAGCGAGTTCCTTCTTATTTCGCTAAGGTAAAGGAATTTTCCCAGGTTAGACAAAGAGCACAGGATAGGTAAATCATCTATATAAAGAATTAAGGCGTATTAGCTCTCCCCGTAGCCTGATCATCACGGATATCTTATCGACGCTTTTTCCATCACGGAAATAATTCCTCTCTACCAAAAGTAGTCCAGTTGTGAAAGTATTATTTTGTCAAGTTCTCTGCATTTCAATATTCAGGTCTACTAATGAAATGAGATGATATAAATAGTAAGGTCTTCAAGCGAGGATATTCAAAACTGTTTAGATTAAGGTCCATACCGCAGTCCGATACCAGATCTTTCGATTCCGAATATCAGCTCGATTACTTACGTATGAATTGTAAAACCGAAACCTTCAGTAGCCGATGATTTTTCAGCTTCATGATCTTCAACAAATAATCGATCTACATTTCCAGCTATAAATAAAGTCAACAATTCCGATTGCAAATTAAAAATTGAAATCGAGTTATTTAATCGAACAAGCATAATCATTTAGTTATGTATATTTGATGATAGTGGGAAAATCCGCATTATGCAGTTTTGGAGGAGCTTCTCCAAATTCTCATACAGTTGTACTGCCCACACTTCTGGTGCGTAGAGCCAAATTGATTCACCCACGGGTGATATTAATAATACGAAAGTATTTACTTGAAGTAAAAGCACTGGACCTTTTAGTACAACGCTAAATTTATAGCATTTGCTTAATTTCGTATGCATGAAATAAACTGTTTACTAACCGGCAAATACTTTCATTTTACAGGGTGTTCTGTGATTCGTGTGCCATACTTTCGGATGTGATTCTTGGTCATATTCTAAGGAAAAGATCGTCTTTCTCTCTCCGTTCAGGCTTACTTACTTACTTAGGTGGGCATTACAGTTCGGGGTGAACCTGGGACTCAACCAACATCCTTCTTTAACGATTTCGATCTCGGGCGAGCTCTCTCCAGTTTCACACTCCAAGTCGGTTGAGGTCTTCATCCACTTGATTGCGCCACCTAAGACGAGGTCTTCCCTTCAGCGATTTCCCTGCAATGTGCTTTCGAACACCCGACGAGCCGGAGCGTTTGGGTCCATCCGCTCTACATGTCCCAACCATCATAGCCTCGCGATGCGTACTCTTCTGGCTATGCTCATGTCGCGGTACAGCTCATACAGCTGACAGCTCGTTGTTGTATCTTCTTCTCCACACATTGTCTTCGCATACGGGACCAAAGATCATTCGGAGAATTTTTCTTTCGAAACGACCAAGAGTTTGCTCATCCGCTTTCGATAAGGTCCATGCTTCCGCGCCGTACAGCAGGACTGGGATGATCAAGGTCTTATACAGGGTCACCTTGGTTTTTCTATAGAGGGTTTTGTTTCTCAATTGCCTTCTTAACCCAAAGAAGCAACGGTTGGCAAGAGTTATTCTCCGTTTGATCACTGCACTGATGTTGTTTTCCGTGTCTATAGCGGATCCTAGGTAGACGAAGTCCTGTACTACCTTGAAGTTATGTCTGTCTATTGTGACGAATTGTCATATTCGTCGATGTTCTGTGTCCCTGTTTGATGACAGCATATACTTCGTTTTGCCCTCATTAACCATCAAACCCATTTTTGCCGCTTCTGTTTCAATACTCGCAAAAGCACCTATGACATCACGCTTATTTCTTCCCATTACGTCAATATCGTCTGCGTAGGCGAGTAATTGTACAGACTTTTGAAAGATTGTTCCTCTGGTGTTGACGTTTGAGCTTCTTACAATCTGTTCAAGTATGATGTTGAATACTGTCATATGCGGCCTTGAAATCGATAAAGAGATGGTGTATATCGATATTACGTTCTCGGGTTTTTTCCAAGATCTGCCGTAATGTAAAAATTTGGTCTATTGTGGACTTCTCTGGTCTAAAACCACATTGATAAGGACCTATCATGTTGTTGACGTGGGGTTTCAGACGTTCACATATTACAGCAGACAAGATCTTATAAGCGACGTTAAGGAGGCTTATCCCTCTGTAATTGGCGCAATTTTGAGGGTCTCCCTTCTTTAGGATCGGGCATACGATACTGAGGTTCCATTCATCGGGCATGCTTTCTTCCGACCATATCATGCAGATCAGCTGGTGCATGCTCCTTTCCAACTGGTCTCCAGCTGCCTTGAAAAGTTCGGCATCAAGGCCATCTGCACCAGCAGTCTTATTTGATTTAAGTTTGCATATGGCAAGCTTAACCTCTTCTAGGTCGGGAGGACGGCATTCTTGATCATCGTCCAAGCTGAATGGGGCAATCTGCCTGACGGCGGAATTTGTGTCCTCATCGCCGTTAAGCAGTCTGCAGAAATGATCTTTCCAGATCCTCAGTAGCGACTGTGACTCTATAACTATGTTTCCCTGCTGGTCTTTACAGGCCTGAGTTCGGGGTCTGCCACCCTGGCAGGATCTTTTTACCTTTTCGTAAAACTTCCGCTCTCATGGCACCTCTCTATTTCCTCAAACGAGCGCTTCTCATGTTGCTTCTTTTTCTTTTTGAGAAGTCGGTGTTCTTCCCTTCTTTTCTCCTTGTAGATCTCGTTATACTGATCGTAAGCAGCCCTTGTTCGTTTTTGCATCAGCATTTGTCGTGCTTTTTGTTTGGCTGCATTTGCCTGCCTGCATTCTTCATCGAACCATGGGTTTCGTTTTGGTGGCCGAGTGAAAACCAGAACCTCAGAGGCAGCGGTTCTGATGGCTTCTTGGCATTGCCGCCACTGGTCTTCAATGCTTAATGCTGGCGGCATGGGGTTCAAGGATAATTGAAGGCACACTCGATTGGAAAAGGCATTGGCAATCTCTTGCGATTGTAGCTTTCCGACGTCATATCTCTTCACAGCGTTAGTTCGTGCCGGTCGTGAACAAGATATCCTCATTCGTACCTTGGCTACAACAAGGTAGTGGTCCGAGTCAAAGTTGGCCCCTCAGAAAGTTTGGACATCTAGCACACTGGAAGAGTGCCTTGCGTCGATCGCAACATGGTCAATTTGGTTGACGGTTAATTGATCTGGAGATCGCCATGTACCTTTATGAATTTTGAGATGCGGGAAGCGTGTACTACTTACAACAAGATTTAGCCCCGCAGCAAAATCGATTAGCCTCAGTCCGTTTTCGGAGGTTTTGTCGTGTAGGCTATGCTTACCGATTGTGTTTCCAAAGATGTCCTCCTTCCCTAGCTTTGCGTTAAAATCGCCAAGAACGATTTTCACGTCGTGTCTGGGGCACTGCTCATACGTTTCTTCGAGGAGCTCGTAGAAATTGTCTTTGGAATCGTCATCTTTCTCTTCTGTGGGGGCGTGGGCGCATATAAGGCTAATGTTGGCGAATTTAGCCCTGATGCGGATGGTCATTATACGCTCATTGACTGGATTTTGGCTTTTGGCACCCAAATAAGCGCTGTTTCTGTTGCCTGTAGCAGTCGCCATAGTAGATGTCACAGTCTTTCATCTTCTTTATGCCCGGTCCACTCCATCGCACTTCTTGGATGGCGGTTATGTCTGCTTTACAGCAGTCCAGGGCGTCCGCTAATTCTCCAGCTGCACCTAGTCCGTTAAGAGATCTTACGTTCCACGTGCAAATCCGGAGGTCATTGTCCTTTTTTCGTTTGCTTTGGTCGTCAACTTTGAAATCTATTAGTTGTTTCGGAACTAATATTTTTTTTTTTACGTAGTTGGGTAGTTAACCCTACGCGCAACCCCCAACCTGGAGGGCCAGGTCCTTTTGGATCCCTTCGGACATAAAGGGCTGGAATATCCAGTGTCAGTACCCTGCTGCAGGGGTGTGAGTGCTGCCGTTGGCTCACCAGGAGCTCATCCGCCGCCATCTCTATTTCAATACCCTGTCCTAGTATTGAAAGACCCTGAAAGACATTTAAACCAAATATGTTGGAGTAGCTCCTTCAGGGGTTTCTGCTTTTTTGACTGCTGAAGTCCACCGTTGATTCTGTCATTTGAATTCATCCGCTGGGACATTTACGCGAAAGCTCTCGTAGACTACTGAGATTCGTGCAGTCAGTCATTGTTCGCAGAGCAATTATAGTGTTGATCGATCACAATTCTTTTGTTCCGGATTCCTTTGTCAACACTCGCACTTACTAGTTTAGCAGGTCAGCTCTGGACGGACCATCCCAGGTCCCAGTGGATACCGCTTGGAGGTATAGTAAGCACAATTGACGAGTACTATAGTCTCCGTTAAGACAGAAGGGGAAATTTTATAGAAAACTAGCTGAGCCGCCCGGCTTTGCTCGGGTCTATAGTTTTAAGGTTCCAGTTCTCGTTTTTCCTCTTCCGTGGGAATTTTGTGAAGAAATATAATCTGTCTTTTTGTGGGACTAAGTGGTATCCTAATGCTGAAAGAGTTTTTGAAATCTATCCAGCAGTTTCTAAGTTTCCGTTCCCAACCCCGCGCCCGTTCCTGTGGGAATCTTCCGTTCCCATGGAAATACGTGAATGAAATGTAAGTCTATGTCACTGAGGGATAATGTTACACCCTAGAGTGGAAAGAATTTTTGAAATCGGTCAAGTTACTTAATGATTCCCGTCCTCGTTCCCGTTTCTGTTCCCGTGGGATTATAGGGATGAAATACACGCCAAGTTACTGAGGGATTATGTGGCATCCCAGTGCAGAAAGAATTTTTGAAATCTGTCCAGTAGCTTCTAAGTTTCCGTTCCCAACCCCGTTCCTGTAGGAATCTTCCATTCCCATGGAAATATGTGAATGAAATGTAAGTCTATCTCACTGAGGGATAATGTAACATCCTAGAGTTGAAAGAATTTTTGAAATCGGTCAAGTAACTTTATGGTTCCCCTCCTCGTTCCCGTTTCTGTTCCCGTGGGATTATATGGATGAAATATAGTATAAGTTCCTGATGAAGGGAGATAATGTAGCACCCTTAGTGCTGAAAGATTTTTTGAAATCTGTGGAGTAGTTTCTAATTTTCCGTTCCCAACCCCGTTCCTGTGGGAATATGGGGATCAAACCTTGACAAGAACCATCTCTGGACTAAACTATGTCTACCCTGAAAATTTCATAAAAATCCATTGGGTGGTTTTGGAGTTTACCCCGGACATACATACATACATACATACATACATCCTACTTTATATATATAGATTCACTTATTTAAAAAAAAATTTATTAGCAAACAATTAAACCACTTTGAAGAAACTATGTTTTTTTTTTTAATTTTGCTTTTGGACTATGTTACTCAAAAACTATTCACTAAATTAACTTGTTCTAAAAAGTTAATGAAAAAACAAAGTATAAACTTTTAAAAACATTATAGTATGTGGTGTTAGGCTTAGATATATAAATAAATAAATAGGGTGGCACAACAGAGCGAGTAGCCCCGGGGCTTAGCGTATCTATTTCTCACAACCATTGCCTTGTGAGGGTATGGGATTTACAATTTTCTGCCGATTCCAAACAGCTATTTGAGAAAGCGCTTTGCATGGCAATGAATTTACTATCAGAGAATTTGCCAATTACTCGCGAAAGGCGATACCCCTTGAAAAAACATTTTCGCTTCTGTTGTGATTTGAAACCTGAACCTCCCGGTTAAAAGGTAGACTAAGTATCACGCCACGGATACCTAGTTGACTTTCAATTATTTTTTTTTGGAAAATTTAGTCAAATTTGTATAAAATTGCCCCTCCCGGTTAAACGGAGAGAAATAGACCCCATCCTATACGATGTTTTTTTAGAAAATGACCAAGAATCAATTAATCACCCCAAAATATGGTACAAGAATGGGCCATATGCATAAAGGCTAGCAAATGCTTTTACTGGTAAATTTCTATAGTATATACTAATTCTCGTATGCATAAAGCCATAGTAAATACTGGAAAAAAGTATATACTAGGTAACAGTGGCGAAGCGTCCATATAAGTCGATTATTTCCGACTTACCTTTTGAAATTCACATCCGAAACATCTTAGACTTCTGGCAACATGAATCAAACTTAATCATACACATGAACTCGCTGCCAACATTTTTTTAACAACTACCACTCTGCTTTCCGTTTTATTCTACACACATGTTGGCTCTTCAATTCACTCCATAAACAAACTATCTTGAAAATGACCAAAACTATGATTGATTCCGATGAAGAAAGAAGGGAAGAACACCAAGTTCTCAAACGGAAAAAGCAGCATGAGAAGCGCTTGTTTGAGGTAATATAGAAATTTCATGAAAGTATGAGCTTCAAAGTTTGCACCAAAAGTTAAATAATCATGCCAGGGTGGAAAACTAAGAACCAAGCCCGTAAAGACCACCAAGCAAACACAGCTGTAGATTGTAGAACCGCATTCATCTCTGATGATCTTGAAAAGATAATTATGCAGACTTAACTTAGACGATCATCAAGAACGCCATACGCTAAATCAGAAGAAGTTAGCGTTGCAAACTCGTATGTTAGCTAAAATTAAATAAAACTGGATTTCCAGACGGTCTGAACTCCGCAATTTCAAGGAAGATTGTGATTAGCTTGGTAGGAGAGTACACCAGCTGCATGATTTAGTCGGGAGAAAGCATGTTCAATGAATGGAAAATCTAACAATTGGAATACTACTCCTTAACGTCTGATACGATGTCTTGTCTTTGTGAAAGTCTGAAAACCTCACACTTCAACAAATTCGTACAGCACAGGGATATCTTGCGTATGACAGTATTGACAGAAACAAGCAGTGCAGCATCATGTCCAGTTGGCGAAAAACCTAGGTTTTCAGTTCGTAAGACAGTCACAAAGTCACCACACATGCCGGTCATTTGAAGAAAAGCACGTGTCATTTGAAATCAGTGTTTGTTACTTGAATTCTCCCCGACAAAATCCTAGTTCTACTTCAGGGCGACCACAGAACTCAAAAAACACCTAGCTCGGTATTAAGGGTAAACTAAGGTTTTTCAAGAGAACTTATTGCGGCTACCTCAGAGCAATCTTTGGGATTGAAAGAACAATCTTATGGATGCACTTTTTACATAATTCGATTAGAAAAATGGCTTACGTATTCGTTTAAATTTTAAGTCTATAAACTGAAATGTTTCTTTTATTTCATTTCGTTGAAAAAATGACCAAATGGAATAAAAAGTGACCATGTGACCAAGTGAAAAAATAATGACCACATTTGAACATAAATGATCAAACTGGCAACACTTCTGCACACTTCGGTGTTTGCATGATATTGGTTTTATAAAAGAAAAAAACGCTTTCCTTCGTATTTCTTCCCATGGACACATGCTTATAAACAAAAATGTATATGGCAGGTTTGCAGATTGAGAGGTAGGTTTCTGCTTGAAGAACAAGAAAATAACCCGCTGGTCTCCGACTTATTTCATGAATTTGTTTGTGTCTCCGCACTGGACTGATATGTCAAAGGTTGCCACTTTGATAACAAATGTGCGTTGGTATTAGATCTCATAGCATAAAGCATATTTTTGGCAGAACATGCGAAAAATAATTAGAATTTTTCTAAAGTGGCACAACTGGCCTAAATGAATTCAGTTCCCAATGAACCGTATTTTATTTGAAAAACGCAGTTTACCAGCAGAACGCAGTGCAATACTTATTTAAATTGATTTAGTGCTTTTCGTGATTTTTTTAAATTCTATACAAGTTTAGACTTTAAAAATTGAAAAGTGCAAAAAGTCTGAAAAGTTTTCCGATAGTAAGTTTCTGTGGTTTGATTATGGCCTTAATATCTATTGACCTTTGCTTAACTGATTTACACTTAGAGGAAACAAGTAGTCTTAATTAGCTTAGTTTCATAAAAAAAAAAAGTTATGACGCTCTACCTAATAGCAAAGTTGGTTTGAAATACTTGACTTTTTGGCTTGATGCGAAGACAAACATTGCACAAAAAAATTTTATGTAAACATTTTTTTTGTTGGTGACTAAGTTTCCTTCGAGTTACCTTTTGGAATTATTCACCCCTCGCCACTGCTAGGTAACAAAGTATTAACTGGTTTCGGATGAATTAAACCAGTAAATACTTTAATCGGTATGCATAAAAACTATTTTGTTCAAGTATTTACTGCAATTTTTTCAAGCTATTAAAAACCAACTTGAACATTTGCTAGTAAATACTTTTTTAGTGTTAAACGTCCATTTTAGTCGGCAGTTTTATATCCAAGCATTCTGTTGACTTTATTTATTTTAAATAACCGCTTTTTTAAGTGTAATCGCAGAAAAAAATTATAAGGAGCGAAGAGATCCCGGAGATAACAATTTCAAAATGTTTTACTGTTTTGAATAGGAAAACGTTGAGTGGCTAGGCCAGTACTTTATCGATGAGAAAATTTATTTAAAATTTAATGGAACCAAGAAATAACTAATTTATTTGTAATAAAAATATAATAATATTAATAGTAATAATAAAAATAATAATTATATAAACATTTAGGTACTCAAACTGGAAAGAAAAGAGAGTTTTAACTTTTGCTCCAGATTGTTAATATATAAGTTATCTCTAGGCCAAAAGGCATTAGCATTAAGATATTGATTAATTTAGAATATACGATTAGGGTCAATAAGATCGATAAGTTATTATATAAGCTAGTTTTATACATTTTTGTTAGCAGGTAAGGTGATCAGAAAAATGGGCACGACTGGTTCGCAAATCTTAAGATCTTGCTGAAATTTTTATTGACAAAAATTTGAAATAAATCAAAGATACCGTTTTGAAAATATTCTAAAAAACAATTTTTTTTTTTAATTAATGAAAATCTGAAAAAACTAAGTTTTTCAAATGTAGATATGCAATCTTTCTAAAACAATCTAGGACTTCTAAAATATGAAATTTCATTAAAATCATGTTAGCCATTAGTCAGAAAGTTGGTTTTGAAAAGAACAGTACTATGGGGGTACCGTTTTTAGACTTTTTCCAAAAAAAATTTTTTACATCATTAGAATAGCTATTCAAAAATAATACCTCAAGTAAAATTTTATCAAAATCGTTAGAGCCGTTTTTGAGAAAAATAAGTATTATCATATCGTGTGTATGGCAAGTACCGTTATTTCAAGACCTAGAGACCCAATTAAAAAAAATGAATTTAAAAATGAAAAAAACTGAAAACAGAGGAGGATCTACTACCCCTGATGAAAATATGCGAATCTTTATGAGATACGTTAGAGATCCAAGATTTCAAGCCGCGGTTGGAGAAGACACAGGCTTCCATCAGAGTACTTTTTGCAGAACTGTGCATCACGTAGCAAATTTAATTTTATTAATAAAATATATACTTGCCTTAGTATTTACTTGGATGAACCCAGTATATACTACTAGTATAGTCTTACAAGTATAAACTTAACTTTATGCATACCAAATGAAGTAAACACTCCAAGTTTGAGCTTTTACTGGTAGTACTAGTATATACTGTAACCATTATACTACTAGTAAGTACTTCTCTTTTATGCATATGCCCCAATAATAAGACAACCGTATACTGAACTCATCTAAAATCGATAGTAAATACTATTTTATTTGCTTTCTCGTATCATATTTAAATTTTGTTTCTTAAATATTCCGTTTAAAATTACTGTTAAAAATTTAGTCTCCAAGTCATTTTATTTAAAACTTGGTGTTTATTAAAAAGTAATCGCATTGAAAGCACAGAGAACGTAAAACGGAAAGTCAATTTCGTTGAGCGCAATTGTTTTACCCAAAAAGCAAATTTCGTGCGGAATAACTCGTGTATCGGCGAAAGTGAACGATTTTGATGAAATTATATTATGAAAGTGAAAATATGACAAGGCGAATCCCCTAAAAAAGCGACTTGATGAAGTTAAGTAGGATTTTAAATAAAAACTATAAGACCGATTCCAAAAACTCATTGAGTATTAGAATGTTAAGCCGCTCGGAATCGTCGCAAAAATATAGGCCCCTGAAATGCGTTATCCTCCGAAGCTCCTGAGCTTTGTTCTGTCACCCTATATAGTTATTATTTAATTATTTTGTGGAATGAGGGAAACATAAGTGTGAATGAAGCAAATCGAAGTGATACTAATGGAAGCGACGTAAGCAAATAGCTTAATACTCAGTATTCAAACGATATAGAAAGATGAGTTTGGAAATTATTACAATAAAAAATCATTAAGATTTTCTTATTCATTTGGTTCACCTTCTGATTTCACAATAACAAACGAACGTACAAATAAACCCTTCTGCGTCATTATCTTTGATGTTCTTCCAAACTATAGTGATTTTGTAGTTGCCACAGCGACAAAACCTGCTGCCAAATCATATTTACGTAGGGATATAAAAGAGTTGCAACATTGCCACTTCAATAACAACACGCGTTTTCAGAAATTTGAAGAATAACTTTTATGGATCTCCCAAACCTAAGCTATTTTGCAGTTTTGGCAGCGCAAACCCAGTTGTCAGAATTAAATTATATGTATTATATTATGTATAGCAACATATAAGAATACCCACACTGGTGCGGCAAAAAAAACAGCGTTTTTATACACTTGTAGTTGTTGCGGCGGCAGAAATGTTGTCAACAGCGTTTCCGCCGCGCTGCCGCAACTACAAGAAAGTTTTGGTTTGAGAGAACCTTTAAGTGAATTAACAATGCCGCTTTTGCGTGAGCGCACCTTTTGCCATTTACATTTGGTTTTACACTTGCCGAAAATTGTTTTTGCATAGACGAAGCAAGTTTTCCATTTCACTTTTCAAGATTTTTTCTTTGTAGGAAAATTGCAGCGTTAGCGCTGTTAGCTTATTTCAGTAAAAATAAAGGTGGCAGTAATCATTTCACTTATTCAATAACTAATTCCCAACCTGTCAAAGTACAAGCGCATAGAACAACAATTTGAATTAAAAATTTTTAGTTCTTCCTTTGTACATCGTAACGTCGCGTCGCGTCGCGTCGGTGCAAAGCGAAAATTACTGAATTCTAACTTGTTTCCTCATAATTTAAAAGAATTTATCGAACCAAAAAATTTTCCCAAACTTAAGAATTTTTGCAGTTGCGGTAGCGAGAAAAACGCTGTTTTCATCATTTTTGGGGTCGCAACTATACAAATGTATGAAAACGTTGTGGGTTATTTTATTGCCAACAACACATTAATTATGTAAATTGAATAAAATCGCAAAAAAAAATTTGAAAAAATTTAATTAAATATTCCAGACTTTTCTAGCGAAAATCTAAAAACGCCACTTTTTGGCAGTTTTAATACATACAAACACTGGAAATTTTATGAAAATCATTGTAGTCGGTTTTTTATTTTTCACTTTTTTAAAAAATAAGATTTTTAAAAATCAAGTATGTAAGTTTTAAGATCTTGATAGAAGATATTTCGACAAAGGATTTAAAAAAATCGAATTCCCTCTTTTGAAAATATTGAAAAAAATTAGTTTTTTGTTTTAGATTATGTATTAAAATTTCAAAAATTAAAATTTTTCAAATGTTGATTCGCAATCTTTTTTGAACCACCTCGGAATTCTTAAACATTATCATTTCGTCAGAATCGCCATTAACGAGAAAGTCGGATTTTAAAAAAACGGTACTATGGGGGGTACCGTTCTTTTTCCATCATAAGAAAGGCCTCTAAGAAATAATCTTTCACATAAAATTTTATCGAAATCGTTGGAGCCGCTTTCGAGAAAAATAAGTATTATCATAATACATGTATTGTTATTTCAAGACCCAGGGATTCAATTCCAAAAACCCTCTGTAGGCTGCCTCACAGACACTAACTGCAAAATTTGAAGAACATCGGCCAAGCTGTTCAGGCTGTAGATCCATATACGGACATACAGACATACAGACATACATACAGACATACAGTATTGCAGGACCCACTTTATTCGTAAACTTTATCATCGTAATGTCATATTTTTCTGGCACAATAGGTTTCATTCAGACACCGCAGTACCTGTACAAGCTCTACCCGTCCCCTTAATCTGATGTCATATTTAATTGTTAAAAAATGCCAATCTGAGCATGAAACAAGTGACAGATGTCTATATTAGACCAACTTCGAAAAAAGTATTGCCGGATTTAAGGCCACACGTCTAAAAAAAACCCTTAATTTGCATGTATGCGTGATAGATACAACTAAATGGGGGTCGATCTTTGGCGTTCAGAGTCATTTGGGGAAAGGAGTAAATCTTTTCACTAAAGGAGTAACTCTTTTCACTTATATCTAAGACACGGAGCATCGCGCTCCTTATTGTTTTTAGCAAGCAAAACTCTCTTATGTGCTAAGAGTCACCGTCTAGTCTATCGTACATCAATTATGACCGTGTCAGATTAAATTAAATTAGCAGCTCGTTGACTTAAGCCATCTTATGATTGTGTTAAACTCACCCCCTAATTCTCTTTGTCTTAAAAACTAAAAAATTGTTGTGCAACAATCCCAAAAGAGACTCACGTTTTGTTGGATTAATTGTCAATAGATTTATGAGCCATAACATAAAGCCACAATTATTGCTTTTGGCGCGAAGCCGGTTGAATTAGATCAGCTCAAGCCGATCAACGCAACGTATGCCAAGCATGTAATGCATGGTTCGCGTTTCATAAAAAAAAACTAATAAAAGCAGTAGGTACCTATATGCTGCTGTTGCCATTTTTTTTAAAGCATTTCCTGTGGACAAAATTATTAAAAACTGTTTTTTTTTTGTTTCCATTTCAGACCTACGTCAAACTTGCAACAACCAAACAAGTTTGAGTGTATATCTCAAAGCAAGTGAAAGCCAACCAAGTTCGGCAGCCTAGCATCCGAATAGTCAAACAACCAACCCACTGAATCACCGCGCAGCGCAGATCCGCCGCCGCAACCGCTCACAGTGTGAAAGTGACACTTTCATTTTTCAAGTACCTACTGCATCAGTCTTCGCGTCGGTTGGTGTTTGTTTACGTCCAAAACACACACCATTCACGCACATCACATTGTATCGCATAGAAGAGATCACTCCATCTGTATAATATCTACTGCTAAACAAAGATCAATGATGTGAAATTGTTTAAGCAAATTTAACCGGGTGATAATAGCTAATCTCAAGAAAGAGTGAGGATATACGCGCAATCAGATGCGTCACAATTATTTGCTTGCAATTAGCACATTTAAGTTTTGTTAAAAAATGAAAGTGAATCTTATGTAATAATTCCAAATGCGAAAAGAGGTGACACTCGGGCGTATACTTAACCATAATAAATCAATTCAGTGCGAGACCAAACTGTGTGATCGTTTTGTTTGCTGAATCAACAAATGATTTTGTTTGTTTAAAAACGGAAACTCAATTCAGTGAATAAAAAATGATGCACGGAACATTTACTGTTGTAATCATCGTGTGTCTGGCAGTGCAGGCACTCGCAGCAGGTGAGTGGGTGGGAAACTGAAAAAAAAAGAAATATGTCAGCCTTGGTCGGGAACTACCTCGAGTGCATACTTCTTAAAAGTAAAATGGCGCCCAACTGTAGTTTTAGAAAGCAAGTTAAGCTAAACTACTTAAATAATAATTAATTTTTTTCCCCGCTTAACTGCTCTATCCAATTAGTATTGAACTTCGACATTCGGTTATTTGCCAATCAGAAAAGTAATTTACGAAAAAATTAAGCCTTCTAAAAGCTGAGATAGAATAAAAAGTTGGCACTAAAGGCAGCTATTAAAATTTAAATTTGATAACTGTTTACATTGTTTTCCAGATTTTAATTTCAAATGGCGAACACCACAACAGGAGGCCTTAGATGAAGTCCATGATGGGAAACTCTTGAAAGCAGTACAAGATTCTATGAAGGAATGGGAGTCTAGGAGAAACACACATCAGAGGTGGGCAATAGTTCCTCATTTAATGGCTTACAAACTTCTTTGTGTATCTTAATTATAGGAAAAAGAGGGCAGTTAAACGAGTGTGTTATACTGACGTAGGATGCTTTGATGATTCGGGACCATTTAGCTACCTGGAAATGCTGCCATCGTCACCTGAAGAAATAAACACAAGCTTTTACTTTTATTCAACGAAAAATAGGTGAGATGAGTTTGTACATTTATCTTAAGTTTGAGGGGAATTTGATTGTGAAAAATCAGTTTATCAAAATAGGTCGATCATAACCGTTTTCATTTAAAACACGATTCTGTTTTGCATTTGAAACTAGAAAGATAATTTAAAAAAAAAAAGATTGAATTGCACACACAATTTTAGAGCCAAAATTAAGGTCTCCGCAACTTGTTCAGTTGAACCCATGGGCAAATTTACAAACAATGATTTCTTGAATGATGGATTGAACGGGTTAGTCGATGCAATTTTGATTCAGTTTTCAATTTATTTTAAACAATGTGATAACTTACAAATAATTTTAATTCAATGGCAATTTTTTTGGTCGATGGTTTTTCGATGTAAGTCCCTGGGAAGGAACCAAGAAAGTCCTAAGAAGGACTTTGCTCTCACTCAGAGTCTTTTTTCTTGCTTTTCTTTAACGGTGTCATCAGCATTGCGACACAGTTCTCCCACTTGTCTGCTGCACACTAATGTTCCGTTTATGAATTTGATTGCCATCTCATATCCTATAAAATATGATCTAGCTCTTCTGGCAACGGGGAAATTCCCTTCCACTATTAGCGCACAATTGAACTATACACTAACCAAGGTAAGCGCTTGGACAAAAAGGTGCGGCCTTGCAGTGAACCCCCTCAAAACAGAGCTGGTACTCTTTACAAATAGAAGAAAAATACCTACTTTCGAGTTACCAAGACTAAATGGGACCCCTCTTAAGATCTCTGATCAAGCCAGATACCTCGGTGTGATCTTAGACAAAAAACTAAACTGGAGTCCCAATATACAAGAAAGATATAAAAAATCTATGATAGCACTGTATTCGTGCAACAGGATTTTTGGCAAAAACTGGGGACCAAATCCCAAGATCATCCTATGGATGTATACTGCCATTGTTAGACCTATCCTATCTTATGGCATTTGGTCTGGTCGAAGGCGCTGGAAAAATCCACGCATTTAAGAACCCTAACCAAAGTTCAAAGATCTGCCTGTATTTGCGTAACTGGTGCAATGAGAACTACACCGACCGCGAGTTTGGAAGTAATCCTCAATCTCACACCTCTTGATCCCTATGATCAAGAAGCGGCAGCAAATAGTGCACTTAGACTAAACCAGTGTAATGTCTGGAGAACCAGCCAAAAGGGACACGCACAGATTTTATCAAGATACGCAGATAACAATATCTGCACGGATTACATAACTCCATATACCTGGACTTTAAAAAATCCTTCACAACCAGCTTCCCCAATAGACAAGATTGGGAGAATGAAACACCTTACCTGAACGAAACGTCTATATCAATCTATACCGACGGTTCAAAAATGGAAGTTGGAACAGGGGCAGGTTTCTTTTCAGAAGGCCTAAACCTAGCAAGTTCATTCAGACTTCCAAATCACAGCAGCGTCTTCCAAGCCGAGATCTTGGCAGTTACACACGCTGTAAAACAGGTGTCCATGATGGCGCTATCACATGCTGATATCACTTTTTTCATTGATAGCCAAGCAGCAATAAAAGCGATTTCTGCCACTCTTATCAAATCAAAGCTTGTTTCTTGCTGTCGCGAAGAGCTAAGGGTGCTTGGCACGCAGCATAACGTTAGACTCTGCTGGGTTCCTGGTCATAGTGGTATACCGGGAAACGAAAAAGCGGACGAACTAGCGAGGAAGGGATCAGCACTTGACCCTTCTCTCATTGATAATAAATCAGGATTCCACCCTGTGAAATGAAACAGATCATTGGTAACAAAATAATGCGAAAATCCAATGAAAGATGGGAATGCCTAGATTCCTGTGTTACTTCCAGGAAAACATGGCCGAAATATGATAAGAAAGAATCTGAAAAGCTGCTATCATTGAATAGACCTTCATTGCGAATGCTTATCCCTTATCAGTATCACAACTGGACATAGCCTACTAGGTTATCACAAAAAGAAAATGGGTCTTTGCACCGATGACCTATGCAGAGGATGCAATGACGAAGATGAACACGAGGATACAACTCACTTCCTTTGTCAATGCCCAGCACTCTGCCATAGTAGGAAAAAATTTCTAGGCAATTACTTTTTCAATGAACTAGAAGAATTATCAGATGCTTCAAAAAGCAGCCTGTTAAACTTCACTAAGGCCACAAAATGGCTAAATACCGACCAGACATAAGCTCATAGGTTTCTAGGACGTTACAATACGTCAGGGTATCACAATGGATCTACATTGATCTAAGTGTGACGGAAATAAGATCAACCGTCAGCCCATTCTACCTAACCTAACCTAACCTATCCTATACCATACTCTCATAGTCTCAGCATCTGCATACATTTCCTTTGATTAAATTTTTTTTCTTCTTATCAATACAGTGTGTGCAGTTACTGTAGCTGCGAGCTTGTTAGGCGGATAGTCAATCAAAGGGTGTTGCTTCTGTTAGTGAACTAAAGCATGATGCTGGCTGGGCATAACACCGCTACTAATTTGTTTTTGGTTTTCTGATAGCAATCTTCCATTCTTGTTTTGACATAGGTAGCGTCGGCGTTTGATACTCTATTTTTCTGTTTTTGTGGTTTCGTAATGCCGGGAAAATTTCGGGTCGATTTTAGCAAAATTAGGGGGTTGCGATAGAATTTCTTTGCTGTGTACGCACACACTTCAAAATGCTGGACAGCTATTTGGAATGAAACACAGGTCGGTTCTGATCCCTCAGAGTTCAAGCTGCCTGGATATAGCTTAGTGCCATTATCTTTTTCTTCCCATGGTCTCGCTGTATATATCCGTAATGATATTGCTTACCAACTTCAACCACAGTATGGCCCTTGTTCGAATACGAACTTCAATTTCATGTGGTTAAAATTCCCCGTCCGTATACAACTCATTCACTTTTGTTTCGTTTATAGAAGCCCCAGTCTAGATAGCAATTCGACTTGTAGCGAGTTTGATGCGCTATCTGACTCCATCCCAAGAACTGTCTCCCTCTATCCTCACACTGAAATCGCAATTGCGGGCGATTTCAATGTACACAATTCTGGTTGGCTTCGACATTCTAGCCAGACAACATCCGACGGAAAATACGTTAAGATCTTCGCTGAGTTTAACGAATTAACTCAACTTGTTGATGAGCCCACTCGGGTTCCAGATATTGAAAGCCATTCGGACAACATTCTCGACTTATTTCTCGGTGCAATGTATTAAGGCCCACGGCAATAAGACCCGTGGGTCTTAATTCCTCTTTGTTTTGGAAGTTAGGCCCACGGGGGTTATTTCCATGATGAAATTTCAGCAAGAACCGCGAGCCTAAGTTCCTTTTTCTGCGAACTCAAAAATCATTTCGTAATGGAAAGTAGTCTCACCGTTTGCACTTTAACTTATTTTCAATACGAATAAACTGGCACATGGACGTAACTCCACTAGACATAAGTTTATGCTCTGATTGTGGATTATCACATATCAGAGAGTAACACAAGTCCATAAGAAATATCTATGGAACTATGCATCATATCGCACTAAATTATATATATATATATATATATAATTTAGTGCGGTCAGATCGCGCGAATTTCTTAAGTTCAAGCACAAGCCCGTATTACCCGGAGGCAAATTTTGTTCGCTTTGCTTTTTACTCACGGATAAAATAATGAAGCTAAAAACGAAGCGGAAAAAATTTTCGCGCGAATTTTTATTTTTACACCACACATCCATACTCCCTTGAGAAAATTTTTTCCGCTTCGCTTTTAACTTAATTAATTTATCTAAATTATCTGTGAATCGGAGCGAAGGAAATTTCCCTTCGGGTAGCACGGGATTGTGATTGAATAAAAAAGATTCACACTAACAGACCAGGAGGAAGTAGCTAAGAGCAAAACAAACATTAAGAAAGTAGATTAATTTATTATGTGCGCATATGAAAATGGACTGAGTTTCCATCATCCTATGTCACGAAGTGGGAGGCAACGTGAGCTATGAATTCATATCCATTGACAGCTGAAATAAGTGCCAAATTTTGGAGCTTTGTTTTTCGGTAACCCAAAATGTTTTTCCTTCAAATAAAAGGACTCTAGAATATATACATTTAGCGCATCCACTATGTTCATAATCCTTTCTAAGAAGGAAAACTAATTTTAAGATCCCATGTGCATCAAACTCATATAAATGCTGTTTCAAAATGGCAACAAAAGACATGGGCCTAAATTCTTTACTTTGGTGGGTCTTATTGCCTCTTCAAAGTGGAAACAAAGCCCGTATGGGTGTTATTTCCATTTTTTTGAGCAACAAGACCCACGGGTCATATTGCCGCGGGGCTTATTGCACTGCACCCTATTTCTCACTTCTTATCCCGAAAAATACAGGGTTATAGTATCATTTCTTTTAGGCAAATCGGACAATTGTGTCATATCGGTAGATTCTTCGTTTTCCGTCACGGTAAAAAAAGATAAAGTCCCTAAAAGAACTGTGTGGCAATACGAGAAAGCCAATTGGGACGGCCTGAATAATTTCTTTCGAAATTTTAATTGGTCGTTGTACTTTCTCGACGGAAACGTTGACGCATCAGCTGATTTGATATCTAACGTGATTCTCAACGGCATGAGAAAATTTGTTCCTCACAGAACAAAAAGTATCATCCCCAAAGATAATTCGTGGTTCGATTTAAGCTGTAAAGAGGCGGTTGGGGATAGAGAACGAAGTTTTCGAATATTTAATGATAACCCGAACTATCGTTCGATCAAGTTGATGTCCCACACTATGAAGATCGTTGAGCGGGTTTTGGATAGCCGGCTGCGGAAAATAATAAGGCTGTCTGATGACCAATGCGGGTTTGTCGCGGGTAAGTCAACTACAGACGCAATCCAAAGTATAAGGATCATTATGGAAAAGCACCGAGATGCCTTAGAGGATTTGCATATTGTGTTGGTTGACTTCGAAAAAGCATTCGATCGACAACCAAGAGATCTGATATGGGTGGCCCTCAGACACCGAGGAGTTCCTGAAGCCTATGTGCATATAATTATGGACATGTACGAGGGAGCAGTTACAAAAGTGAGATGCCCAGCTGGAGTCACCGAAGAATTCTAAATAACAGTAGGTGTACATCAGGGAAGTGTCTTGAGTCCACTGCTCTTTATTGCTGTTCTGGATTATTTGTTCGAAGGAAAAGTAACGGACAATAAAGTACAACAATTTATTCTTTGCTGACGATGGAGCCATCATAAGCGAGGATCCTACATCCCTGCAACGAGCACTTGACGTTTGGATTGATGTTCTGGAAGGAAATGGGTACCGTATTAGCGCTAAAAAGACTGAATACCTGTGCTGTCCTTTTTCTGATCCAGACAAGCCTATTCCAGACATTTATTTGAATGGAAATGTGCTTCCCAAGTGTGAAAAGTTTAAATATCTGGGATCTATGATCAATAGTGAAGCAACTTGTGATGACGACATCAATCATCGAGTAAGCGTAAGTAAGAGTGAATGAAGTGGCGAGAAAACTCCGCTATCTTCTGTGATCGAAAAATGCCCCCTAAGCTGAAGGGAAGACTCTACACAGCAGTTGTCCGTCCAGCTCTGATATACGGTTCACAATGTTGGACAATGTACAAAAAGTATGAGAGCAAATTGACGGCAGCCGAAATGAAGATGCTTCGGATGACAGCAGGAGTAACAAAGTTTGATCGAATTAGAAGTACTAAGATCCGTGGAAGCCTTCATGTCAAAAGTACCATCTTGGACAAAATTCAGCACGACCGGCTCAGTTGGTATTGTCATGTTCAAAGGAGAGATCCGCAGAACCCCGTCCAAAAGGCAATATCGTACAACGTTTCAACAAATTCGCGACGAAAAAGAAAAGGCAGGCCAAAACACTCCCTATACAAGCAAATGCAAAAACAGCAGCATTTGGTTGGCCTCAGACATGGAACAATCCAAAACCGGGAGGCTTGCCGACGCTTTCTGAGGTCAACGCGGCATACCCCACAGGCGGATCACTAGTGTGAAGCAGAAAAGTGGGAGAGTTGTGATCGATTCAAAATCACTACTCGTAACGCCGGAAATGAAAAGAAGAAGAACCCTACAGTAGAAAATCGAAATAGGTTCAAACGGGCCAGAAATATCTGTAATGCTCAAATACAAAAGGCTAAGTTTTTGCATGACCAAAAAGTAAGGCAAAAAATACTGTTGTGTCCAAAAGGAAGCAACAACTTTTGGTCTTTTGTGAAGAACATTAAGAACTCGACCACGCCATCGGTCCCAACGCTCGTCTTCAATGACTCTCTGTATGTCAGCTCCATCGATAAAGCTAATTTGCTAGCAGCTGAGTTTGCTGCTAACTCAACACTTCCTGACAGCATATTGGCTCCACCTGAGCTTGACTCTGTAAATTCCGCGATGAAGCAGATATTTTTTCGTACTCGCTCGGTTGCGAGAGTCCTCAAAGATCTCAATATACATAAATCTGCTGGTCCAGATGGAATCCCCGTCGTTATTCTGAAATGGTGTTCTTCTATGCGAGCAAAACCTTTCGCTTAAAACCTTTCGCGTAAGCTTTTCTATCTATCCCATTCTTCAGGGGTCTTCTCGAGCAGATGGAAAACTGCATTTGTCCAGCCGGTCCCTAAAAAAGGCGAATCATCCTCCCCTCCCAATTACCGTCCAATTGCACTGACGTCCCTTCATTCCAAGGTTATGGAAACTTTGATAAACCGTCAACTAATGAAATATCTTGAAGAACGAAAGCTTCTCAATGACCGACAGTACGGCTTTCGTAGCAAACGGTCCACTAAGTGGAAGTGGAAAAAGTGGAACCATTTTTTACATTGTTTTGGAGAAAGTAAGATTATTGCGCTTAATAGAGTTTGGCATCAGACTCTCTTATCGAAAATGCGAGCTTTTGGTATCGATGAGTCTCTTCTTCGTTGGATTAGAAACTACCTTTCCGACCGTTCAATATAAGTTGTGTTGGATGGTTTCAACTTTGAAGTCTGATACTCACCTTATAAGTGCTGGTGTGCCCCAGGGCTACATTTTGTTTTGTTTCCGACTCTATTTCTTTTTTTCATTAATATTCTCTTGTTTGAAACTTCTAATCCTCTCAACTGTTTTGCTGACGACTCAACCCTCAGCTTTCTATATTCGTATCCAAAGTCACTTCCCTGCTCTTCGGATGTGGAACTGGAACGGTTAGGTATATGATTAAATAAAAAAAATTAAAAATAAAAAGGGTGGCGCAACAGAGCTAGGAGCCCCTGGGCCTAGCGCATTTCTCACAGCCATGCCTTGTGAGGGAATGGAAGGGACTTACAATTTTCTGCCGGTTCCGAACTGCTAATCGAGAAAGCGCTTTTCAAGGCAATGAATACTAACGGAATAACCCGTGGAAAAAACATTTTTGCCTCTGTTGGGATTCGAACTCGAGCCTCTGGATTAACAGGCGGACATGCTATCCATCACACCACGGATACCACGGGTTAGGTATGATTAGCTCATTGAATTCTGACCTTGACAGCATTGTTGAATGGGATTGTAAAAACTGAGTAGAATTCAATGCTTCGAAAAACAATGTTGTCATTTGTCGTTAAAGCTTAATATTCCCCCATTGGCATTATTCAGGAATGGTACCTACACCCAAGAAACCGAAAAGGTGTCAGTATTTGTGAATGTCATCACATGCCGCGTCACTCTTGATCATATAACCCAGATATCTCAGCTTTTCACACTTGAGAATCGCATTTCGATTCAAAAAATGTCTGGAAATAGCATATCTGAATCAGGAAACGAGCAACACAAGAACAAAGACTTCTTCGGCTTAATGCGGTAGCCTAATCTATCTAAACCGTCTAACCATAATTATGTTAAGTGCATGTTGCGTATGTGTATAGAATCCTGGCATATTCTACATCAGCAAAAGATAGTTTATGTAGATTGTTTTCCGATACTTTATCTTCGACCAGCAAGTCAAGGACAATAATCTGAGCAGACGACGAAATACGCTTCCTTTATGAGTATTTACTGTCACTTGTAATTCTTGGTAACTTCAATTGTAAGTCGTACCGTTGTCAATGCCCCCTCTAAAAATTCTTAGTCATCCACAAGAAGGCTTCCGCAATTCCTCGGTATGTTAGGATTTGGATCTGTTATTGACTTCCTTGCTATCGTAATTAGATAGATGACGTAATGCGTCATCATTTTACGCTTTGGGCTACCCAACACTCTTCGAATTCATTACTTACTTTATTTATTTATTTTTTGATTAGAACTACGATTTCAAATGATTTCTGTGATTGTAATTTAATCTACTTATTCTTAGGAGTGAGCAGCCGTTAATGGAGATACCATTTGTAAATATGACAGAAATGTTTGCCAGAAAGAATCAAACATCTCAAAATGTAACTACTGAGACCAATACTCCATTGACAAAATCACCCTTCACATTGGATGACCTCCGTGGGCTTGATGATCTATCCATTCGCGTTATAGTTCACGGCTTTGGATCAGCTTGTCCTCATGTGTGGATCTATGAAATGAAAACTGCATTAATGGCTGTCGAGGATTGTATAGTCATATGCGTTGACTGGGCCAGCGGATCAACTTTTCCTAACTATGTCAAGGCAGCTGCAAATACAAGGCTTGTGGGAAAACAGGTGGCCATGATGTTAAACAACCTAAAAGAGCACAATGGTTTGGACTTGGCCAAAACACACTTGATAGGATTCAGTTTAGGTGCCCATGTTTCTGGGTTTGCAGGAGCTGAACTACCCGGACTAAGTCGTATCACTGGACTGGATCCAGCGGGACCGCTTTTTGAAGCTCAGCATCCAAAAGTTCGTTTGGATAGCACTGATGCAAGCTTTGTCGATGTTATTCATTCAAATGGGGAGAATTTGATTCTGGGAGGTTTGGGCTCGTGGCAGCCAATGGGTCATGTGGATTTCTACCCAAACGGAGGCAGAGTTCAGACTGGGTGCTCGAATCTTTTCGTTGGTGCCGTAACCGATTTCATTTGGTGTATGTGTGAAATTGTTTGTTGACAAAAGTGCAATTTAAATGTCTCCTTCCAATTTCAGCTCAAAATGTTGAGGACGAAGAAGGTCGCTCTCTGTGCAATCACCGACGAGCCTATAAGTTTTTTATAGACTCGGTTGCTCCTAGATGTCAATTCCCAGCATTTCCATGCAACAGCTATGATAACTTTTTAAATGGAAACTGCTTCCCTTGTTCCAAATACGAAACGAACGCGACTAGCAACGGATCGAAATGTGGCAACATGGGCTATTACGCCGATCGATCAACCGGACGAGGTCAACTGTACCTGGTCACTCGGGAGGAAGAACCATTCTGTGCACATCAGTTCCAATTACAAATTTTCAACTCATTCAATGACCTTCCACTGAGAACCATTGGCCGCATTGAAGCCACACTCGAGGGCGAAGGTGGGCTCAACGAGACCTTTCGAATATCAGAGTAAGTTGGCAGCGTCGGTGATGGGAATTCAAGCCCTTAAACTGCTTTACTTCTTTTTAGGAAAGATGATACCGAATTTTTCGCAGGAGACATTGTTTCGAAGATAATTGTTCCGCATCCAGCTTTGGGCTTCCCCACCAGTCTAAGTCTTCAATACAGATCGTACAGCGGTTGGTTGTCAAAAGGTCTGCCCCACTGGGATATCGATAAGGTTGTCTTGACAGATAGTTTCGGACGGAGTCATTCTTACTGCAAGCCACAGGTGAAACTGTCGTCTGGCAGCCCAGTACATTTTAAGCTCGTTTCGGGGAACTGTGAGATTCCGAACGAGCAAGATTATGGCACTTACATTCCCGATGATGAAACAGAGAAACCGTCGACTGAGGGCCCCGATGAAAGTGATGCTATTGATGCAATCAAACGGAGAAAGGATGAAATCAACCTTAAATCAGATGCGGACCATAAAAACAACCACACCCAAAGGCTTAATACACAAACCGAAGGCCCTTGGCATTCAATATTCGAAGGCAACTCTTTGGATAAGGAAGCCGCTGATACTAGTCGCAGTTTATCAGAAATATTTGAGCCGATTTTGAAAGATCCGCGCTTGGGTGCCAGCAGTGGGCGAAAACTACATTCAGAAGACAGTCTGGACGAAATTGTCGAGCCCTTACTTCGATCTACCACACCTCGTCAAAGAAAACCACCGAAAAATGAAGGTTCCAGATCGCAGAAAGAAAATACGCATACGCCTGAAACCATGACCGTTCAATTGTTACCTTTCAGATTAAGTGAGTTGCTAGAACGAGCAGAAAGATATGCTCGAGAAACCCTTCTCCCTCTAATATCAATTCAAGCTCCAAAGTTCTTCAACTTGGGCTACAAGGAAGAGGAAGGTAGAGACGAACGAAAGCCAAGGTACATACCTCGGATCGAAGAAGAGAAATTCCGACGTGAATTGAACACAACGAACGCAGTGAGAAAAAAGTCTAATTCATACGACCTAGTTCCGTCAGAATCTGAGAGCCATCGAAATATCTTCGATTTCATGCGCAGCAAAGATAGAAATGATCCAACCCAATCTCCCAATGAAGTGGCATACTATGCCAATGATTTGACTGAATCCAGAGCCTTGAAGCCACTGGATGAAGTTCGAGAGGTCGTGCATATAGACCTTCCCACTTACAGGCCAGCAGTGAGAAGAACAACCGATCGGAGAAGAAGTATCCAACAAAACTAATTCTTTATATATCCGAGTGTAAGACCGTTTCTTTCTCCAAAAACAAATTGTTTTCTAGTCTAGCGACAGGGATGGCATGTTGCACTGACTTTCGTAAAGTGGTCACCTTGTTAATATTATTTTGTAAGACTTGTAAAATGATTTCTTGATCTTTTATTATTTATAGTTTTTTTTTTATGTTAAAACAATTGATGTAAGTTTAAAAAATAAAACTTATAAATTTATGAGATGGCTCATTTTCGAATGGCCCAACAAAAGTGTTTATGTGTTGGAAAGTATGGAGTTAAGAAATATTAGAAAGAGGTCGACACTTGTTATTGAATAAATAAAAAAAACAGATAAACAAATATTTGAGAACAAGAATTGAATCTACTGCAAATTCTGAGCTTCTGTGAGAAGCACCTTCCATTATTCTGTAATCAGTCCCAGAGGACCCAGGACAATGGTAGGTGGTACTAATCCTTAGAAAAGGATTAAATTTGCTTCGGAGCATCACTTTGATAGCAATATTTAGGGTTGTCGGGAACTTTGTCTCCCGATAAGGCTGATTTGGTTTTAGGGAAACGAAACTAAAAAAAAGCGACAACAACGAGTCATGGAGGATCGCATAATAAAGGTTCTTTATGAATACAAAAGAAAGTGATATATGTGTCCATAAAACAGGCCATTTATACTTCCTTGTATTCGATATTTTGATGAAAAGGTGAGGATTGGCTATTCGGGTTGAGAAACGTCACTTAGGAACCCTGAATGAACTTTAGGTTGTGGTTCAGTGGAAGGTTAGAGAGTTCGCCCAGTTCTTCTAAGAACTATTCTACGAATGCCTTTTACTAGTGAAACGTGAGAGCCAAGCTTGGGCACTCACAGAGGAAGTGGAATGATCCTTCGTTTGACTCTTCTCTTCGTCTTAGCATCCTCTACATATGTAAGTCGGATGTGCTAAAGCTCATTTTCATCATGTGGGTACCCAAGGAGTTGATACCCGTGAGAATGCCAATCGAAGGAAAGAGCCGAGGCTTGCTAGAGTATAAATTCTGTCTTTTTTTTTTCAAATCTCTGGCCATATATTCTTAGATACCCGGAAATTTTTTAAAGATGACCACCAGTTCTAGAAAGTATCGCTGAATTCTGTTTTTTGTTTGCTCTAAGCTTGAGCACCTACTTAATTGTTTGTCTCGCTGGATTCAAATGATGACTCGACTTTCGCCAGCTTACCCGCCATTTCGTTACCATTAATGTCATTGTGTCCTGCAATATAAATTGAATTTTAGTTGAGCTGTTTCAAGTTATTGCGACAACTTTCTACTAAGTTGGATATCTTGGATTTTGCGACAGTGAATCAGATGACATTTATGGCAATCAAATCCATTACAGGGAATACCTCTAGCAAGTATATGTTAACTAACTAATGCCTCCTCCTAGCTTCAGGAGATTTTTCATCTATTAACAGACATCTAACACCGTACTTAGGCAAGATATTTCAACCCAATTAAGTTTACGCAAATTGAAACTCAAGGCTTTTTTTGAACGGATTAAATACAATTTGTTCCATCCGTGTACAATGAACACTTTATCAACATGCATACTCTAGCACTGACAAAAACAAGAGAAATATACAAAGATTTAGTCGTGTAAGAATCCAAAAATTGTTTCGAGCTACGCATGATGAATGCAAGTAGTTTGTTAGCTTTGGAAATAATTAAATCTAAGCGCAAATAAAAGGATAGGTCCTTTTGGCTGTTCACTGATTCAAAGGGACTGGCAGAATCGGCGTTTGAATAATTTATAGCATTAGGCGACCTAGTAAATGTAATGCTTTTAAATTTAGCTGTATTCAAAACACCAAGCAGACACTTCACTTAAATCATGTTGAAGTCGATAACAATCCAATTCACACTTAATTGGCCTAAACAGCATAAAATCATCAAAAAACAGAAAGTAAACGTTCAGGGGCCCTACTCGGTCATGCTTATTTTGACATTCTATTCGAATGAAAGTTTAGTGGAATTCGAAAGAACTGCATTTTGAGACTCGAATGATTCAAATGCTAAACATGTAAAATTTCGAATCATTCGAGTCTCAAAATGCACTTCTTTCGAATTCGACTAAACTTTCATTCGAATAGAATGTCAAAATAAGCATGTTGTATTTTGTTTCGAATCGTAAGTCTATTCGAAAGTGATTTTCGATCCGATTATGAATTCGTACTCTGTATTTCGTTTTCGAATCGAAAAGAAAGTACTTGTTAATATTTTCATTAACGGAATAGATTTGCGAAGTCTTGAAACATTTCTCAAGATATCTGTCAAATCAAGCAAAAAATTAATATCAAAGCAAATTACAAACAAGTAAAAATATAAATAAATGAAATAAAAAAATTGTTTTGCCGTTCCGAAAGTGTCAGATTCGAATCCGCTTTAGAAATAAAGAGTACAAAATATTCGTTTTCGGAAATTTTTGCTTTCGAAACGAATTACAGAGTAGGGCCCCAGAATTCTGAATTTTAAGTGGAAGATTATTTATGAATGATATAAAGAGGAGAGGTCCTAAATAACTTCCTTCAGGAACGTCTAAATGATTAAGAATATTCTTTGAAACTACCGTTCCAAACTTTACATTTTACTTGAGATTGGTCAAGTAACTTTCAAACTACATAAGTAGGCTAGAATGAAAGCATAACATTTTCAGTTTCTATAGCCGAATATAGTGTTAAACTCTATCAAATGCTTTTGGAGATATCTGTATAGGTATCATCAACCTGGTTTCCAAGTTCAAAACATTTAATGCAGGAATTAGCAAACAAAGCAGTCAGCTACCCAATACCCCATCAGCGATCTTCAATGTTCGCCTTGTAATGCCATGGGAGCAACCCTCATTTTTGTTGTTGTGTGTCCAGTATAAAGAACCAACACGAAATGAATGCTCGCTAAATGTGTACGCCGTCTATGGGATAAGGCAAACGAGCAAGTTCGACTCACCTCCTATAAAAAAGGAAATGAATTATTCAAGCCCGACGATCAGCGTTCAAACCTTGCTCCCATCGGAGCAAATTTGCTCCACTTTTGAAGAAAATAAAACCTACTTCGATGCTCCAAATTTTAAGGATTTACTCTACTTTTTCGACACAGACAATTTTGGATACCTAAACTCCAGACAACCGTGAGTTGAAATGTTTGAAATTATAAATAAATAAGTAAAAAAAGCAATACAGAGCGCATTAAAACTCGTAGAGCTTGATGCGTAGTGCATTTCAAGGACCTAAAATTTTATACCGATTTCGAACTGCTAAATGAGACGGTACTTTTCATGACAGTGTGGTTCTCTTGCCTTGCCAGTTCCTCGTGGAAGTCGATAAGTGCTTTAATGGTTTCCAAATTGTTAACATAATATCGGTCCTTCACAGTTGCAACAAAAAATTGCAGCTATGAGGTGGCTAATTGATACCGCCAATATGGCTGATAATACGATTTGGCAATTTAGGCTGTGTGTAAATTGGGTTAAAATTTCTCACTTTGGTTAAATTTTGACATTTGTTTTGCGGTGGATTCAAATGTTAAATTTTTGCTGTGTGAATTGGGCTAAAAGGGATTTTTTGAAACACTATTATCTCTAAAATTCCTTTATACTTTAAGAAATTTCCCTGCAAAAATTGATTTTCATCGTTTAATATAAATTATTTCTTATTCAAAATAAAGCAACTTTAAAAATGTAAATTTAATATTACGTTCCAAAAAGTGTTAAAATCTCCATTTTGCTTAGTTTCTCTCGTTCTTGTACTACTATTTTCATATATTCACCCCTATCATGAAATCCATTAGGAGAAATCCCCGAGTGAAAAACCACGATACGAATCCCGAAAAAAAGCAATCACACAATCCGAAGGGAATCGAAAAAGCATTGCCTCATAGAAAAAATGATTTCGAAATTAGCTGTCATCATTGATACCAATGTTTAGAGACTTTTAAAACGAAAATCCCTTCAACTTTTTAATAATTTACTTTTGTTCCCTTTTAATTTCCTAGGTAAAAAAGGCAAATATTTTCTTAAAAATTAATATCGTGCCTGTTTCAATATGTCAAGAAAAATTAGAAAATTTTAGGTCATATTTTTCTTTGTAAATCTACTTTAGTCTTTCTTACCTTTGGTCGCCATGGTCATGAAAATATCCCATAACTACTGAGCACTATTCCAACTGTCAAATGATTAATTGTCCAAATAAAAACAGTGTTGCGATAATTTGCTTCTTTATTCAGTGTTTAAAAACTGTGTTCTGAAAAATTTTTGTTTTAAAAATAAAGTAGCAACAAAAAAGAAATGGATTCGTTTGCCTACGCAATTGCTAGAGATGCCGAAGCAGTAAGGAGAAGAAAACTGCTAAAAATTAATAGAAAGCATCTCAGAGATGCATCTGATCCATTTGATATGGATCCAAAATTGTGTCTTCTTCTCTAGAATCTATGTGTCGACTGAGTGCAGTGCTTAGATTTCTGGGGGAAGGCGGTTATCAGCTAAGTAACCAAAATAAAAATGATTTAAAATCAAAATATTTTGAAATTACTCACATTTTTCTTCAAACTCATCGGCTTTCGTTATCCTCTCCGACGCAAATGGTGTGTCGTAGAAAAAGATGGAGAATTTACATTCCACTCGAATTTGGTGATGCCAAATCTACGAATTTCGAGACTCGTAGCAATTGGTCCACTCCGAATGGATTATGTGATAGCTACATCGGGAAACTTAGACTTTTTTCGATTACGATGGAATCTGCGATAGGGCTGATTGACACAATGGTCCCGTACCTTCTCAAAATATTTTCCAACACGGATAGTTTGATAATGGGTGTATGAGCACTTGTTCTTACAGCAACGACAACAACTTCAAGCTAAAAAATTATTCGATTTGAGCTACGTTTTCAAAATGAATACCAATTTGAAGAAATATTCAACAATAATTTTATTAATACTTTTAAAAAAGTATTTTATGCATCATTGAGTAAATAAAATTTGCCACATATTGTTAAAGTAAATGTTTTGATGGCCAGCTCATTTCTGATTTGAATGAGTTTTAGTTTTTCTTCGGGAGACCCTAAAAAACAACATTTCTATTTTTATTATTATGTACATATATTTTTCGATGAAAAAAAGGCCACGCTTACATTTATTGTGAGGTTTTCGTTTTGTTCTTTCTTGTCGTCCAATTTTTCGCGTGCATTCCAGACTGCTAACAACTGCTTTCTGTTTTGTTTATTGTTTGTTCGACAAAAAAAAGTTGTGAATTCAACAAGAACACAAGAACACACACCTCTCTTTCTTGACAAACGTCAAATTTTAACCCATTTTAGCCTGCTCCGTGAGCAGGTTAAAAAACCAAAGCGTAGAAAAGTGTTCTTGGATTGACTCTTGATTACAGCAACCACACTGCCTGGTGTACAACCGACGCGACGGATACTTTGGGAGCTATCCACTAGTATTACCTTCCGCACGAACTGGCTTTCAGCGGATTGATGGGTGCTTTATTTCTTCCACTTCTTCTTTAAAAAAAAACGCCCTGTTTGTGCATTTCCCAACTTTGTTCAGGTGTCGAGCAACTTTTTCCTTTCCGCGGGAGTAACATACATATTGATTTTTAGTTAAAAGTTCGAATGGGAATCAGCTGTCAGAGTCAAAATAGGCTATACTTTGAAAAGAAACCATTAGATGACCGAACCTTTACTCAAATAAACTTTTTTTTTCAAAGAAAAAGTAAAGGTTTTCTTTTTGTTTCAAATTAATCCTGAACTTTAGCATTTACTCCACTTTTTTTTCAAATTTGCTACGAAATTCAATGACTGAGGTTCGAACCCTGCCGACAATTCCCAACTTTTATATTAAAATTAGAAGCAATCAAATCTATTCCACAAAAATAGTTTGGGTATCTCAAATGAATTTAAGATAAGAAAAAAAATCTTAGTTGTTATAATTTAAATTTATTTAAAATTAATATGTTTCCGTTTTGTTTTGTTGTTGTTGTCATTATTTTGTTTTTCTTTTTTCATCAGATTTTATATGTGATTTGTATATTTTATTACACATCTTGAAAATAAATACAACACACACGTCACGCCAGCGTCACGTGCTATGCCAATTATTTTTCATTATACTTATGATTTTTTGTTTTCATTTTTTACATTTCTATAAACTAAAATTGTTTTAGTGATTTTATAATTAGATTTCTAGTACAATTTTTTCATTTTCTTTTGTTTTTTAATTACATATATTAATAGTACTTTTTCCCTACTATGTGTATATCTGAATTGTATGTAGTTTTTCTTTTTTGTTTGTTTAATGTCCAATAAAGTTTACAGCTACATTGACAGTATCTGCGGTTTTGGTTCGCCCATTCGGCAAAAAAAAACCACGTTTTTGGGATTACAAATATTTATAGCCAACCTCTATAGTATCTTTTCTTTTATTTTTTTTTCTTACTTTTCAGTTAAACACATTTATGTAGTTTTTTATTTTGACATTATATTTTTGAAATGTATCTATGTAAATTGTTTTGTTGTCAGAAGTATTTACAAGCAAAAATGTGTTTTTTTTTGTAGTTGTCTCTGTTCTATTGTTGGTTTTGAATATTCAAATAATGACTTTAGTTAGTTCCTATCGTATTAATTGTGGTTTTCATCTTCTTTTTTATTTTTTTATTAATATTTTGATATCAGAAATAGTAGATCACTAATAATGAGAACAAAAACTAAAAGATTCACGTTTAGATATTGGCAAAAAGAGGCAATAAGATTATTCAGTTGCATATAATGTATGAATATGACTATTAAAGTTACATAACATTGACTTTTAATATTTTCTTTTTTTTGTTTTTCATTCTAAATTACACGAGTTAATGTTTACGATATATGTGCGGTGTTTATATTTATTTAACTTTTTTTTTTGCTTACTTGGGGTCTCATGGATAGTAAAGGTCTTTTGTATTTTTGATATTAAATTGATCATAGTTAAAAAAGAAAAGAAAAGAAAAAACAAACAAATAAAGTATGAGCAGTTTATGGTAAATAAGTTGTGCTTTTTCAGTTGATTAAAAATAGAAACATAATTAATTAGTACCACAAAAAATGGCAGCAAAAATTTGCTGTCCTTGCCTATGGCAGGCTTCAAAGTACTGTTGTTTTTCTGAGGGGACTTAAACGGTTTATGTTTTCGACACAATGTAATGACAAAGTATGTTTCTATAAATTGTAACAAGTTTTCTATCAATGGTTTGTCTATATTTATATGTATATTCTAATGCATATTGCAATGTATTTTTGTTTTTTTTTTCATATAATGTACTACATAAATAGCAAAAGGAGGGATCCTGCCCTTATAATAAAATATAGAATAAATAAATAAAATTATTTGTTTTGTATCTATTATGAATACAGTTGTTTATTACAATGTTATACTTTTTTGATGTTTTGTTGTTTCAAAATGAACTGAAATAATGTAGAATTTCACTCTTTCTCTTTATTTACATTGGGTTTTTCTATGATTTGCTTTTTAATTTTTACAACTTTAAAAGAAATAAATTGGATCTTTTCCTTTTGTGATTTGTTTTTACTTTTTTTTTGGTTGTTGATGAGTTGAATTTGTTTTTTTAAAAAAATATTGTTTACTTTTTGTCTGCTTTTGGTTTGTGATTTGTAATGAAAAGCTGCTAAGAAGTATAGAATAACAATAAAAAAGGTCACTGTTTGGTTAGTAAAAGGAAAACATCCAACAACTCTCTCCAAATATATAACTTTTTCTGTTAAATTTTTTTTTTCTTAATTTAAATAAAATTAAGATTTTTAAGGACTATTAGTTTTATAAAAAATCTTAAAACATGTTAGATCACAACATTCTTTTTATTTTCGAAGACTTTAATGTTTTGTTTTGTTTTGTTTTTTTTTTCATTTATATTTGCTTATAATGAAGGAAGAAGAGAAGGAGAATAGCAGCGAGCATTGCTTAGAGTTTTACAAACTAAAGTTATTATTTCTTATTATTTTTTTTTCCATACTAAGTTTTACTTTCAAATTCGAGTCCAACAATAATAACTTATTTATTGTGCTTCTCCGTGTCATCAAATCATTCGATTCGACGATTGGGTGTTTCTATTGTTGTCATTATTATTTTATTATTTTGTCGTATGTTTTTTTTTTTAGTTACACCATTTTTATTTTTTTATATAACATTTGAAATGACTAGCTACTGTTTTTGTTTAAATTTAATATTACACCAGTACCTATGTAGTATATTGTGTATATTTTTTTTATATATTACTTTGGTTTAGAACTTTCTTCAAATTCACACTTTGGTTAGTTGTTTTTTTTTTGTTTTTTTTTTATCTTTCATAATTGTTGTAGTAATGCTATAAAAACGAACAAAATTCAAATTGTAACTGGGGCGCAAAGATAAAACTTTTGTTTTTGTTTTATTGGTTAAATATTAGTTTTAATTAAATTCTTGTAAATCGGTATATATTTATATATTTAGATCTCTATTCATTTTTGTTTGTTATATTTTTTTGGGGTTTTTTTGAGGGTTTTTATGTTTTGTTTTATTGAATTTGGCGCATGTGCCTTTGAAAAAAAAGAAAAATATAAATATATATCAAAAATTAAATTTGCAACTAATAAATTCGAGTGTAAATAATTTTAAATAAATCATTTTTAGTTTTCTCCTGAAAGAATTTTTTAAGATTCTTTTTGTTGAACCAACAGCAAACACATCTGCTTTTAGTTGAGCTTAGGGATTTTTCTGTTATTTTAGATTTTTATAAATTTTGTCTAATAATTATTATTTAGTTATACTTTGTTTTTCTTGCGCAATTTTTTTTTTGTTTGGTTTTGTTTTGTTTTTTTTTTCTTTTATATAATTTTTCTACACAATAAAAAGTGACATACTAACGTATAAGTAAAAAATTTTGCGCCTTTTCAGTTATTTTTTTACAAAGTCCCGCGACTCTCCGTCACATTCCAATGTGTTGTGACTGATTTTGACTCCCCGACGGTTTTATTTCAATGCCACCTTCACTCTCATCGCCCTCTTCGAGTTCGGCTAAATTTTCTTGATCAGATTCTTCGAGGGTAACCTAAGAAATGATGAGATTTTGAGAAAATTCTTTTCAAGAGTTATTTTACAAAAAAAGAAAAAAAAATTCTAAGTTATATCAACGCAACGATGCGACTATGCTATATACTGCATGCAATATTAAAAAATACAGCTGTCTACTAAAAATACTGCACCTTACTTTATCGATCAAACAGAAAAGTTCTTGGGGTACCGAAATGCAAAAGTAACACAGTTTATAGATGTATGTTAAAATAACTTTTAGTTGTTTAACTTAATACTTTTCATTTACATTACTATGAAAGGTATTTTTTGTTCGTTCACGCTCTGGGTTTACCCAGGGACCGCCAAAATTTGTTTTTTGAAAAATCTCAACTCGCCCTGAATGAAAAACTGAGAGTTTTTTGAGGCGGCAGAGTTCAGGTAGAGAAAAAAGCTGCCAAATAGCGTATATATTTCTTTAAATGACATACAGCGCTGTTTAGCAAATCTGGTCCAATCCTGGGTAAAGTTCAACGAAGACCCTACTATAATACTACATTTCCACATTGAGTCGAACTAGGTTTCTTTGTTAACCTAGTACTATGTCCCCACTTGAAGTTATTCTAGGTTTTGTTCCAGGATGGTTTGAGTTAACCAAGCAGTGTCCACATATGAAAAAAAGTTTTGAGTTGATATTTTTTTCTTAAGTTAAAAAGAGACAGACATGAAGTGTCTCTCTCTCCACTTACTTCCACTCTCTTAAACGTCAAATTCACTGGAGTATTGGAAATAGTGCATTCAGCGCACTTGGTTTCAAGTATAGGTTAATGTTATGTCCGCACCTGAAGTTAAACTGGGTTTCATTCCAAAATGGTTTCAGTTAACCAAGTAGCGTCTGCATACGCAAAAAAGTTTTCAGTTTATCTTTTTGTCTTAAGTTAAAAAGAGACAGACATAAAGTGTGAGCAGAACGTCAACGACGTATGAGAGAATTCATTCTCTCTCCACTCATTTCCACTCTCTTAAATGTCAAATTCAATGGAATATTGGAAATAGTGCATTCAGCGCACTTGGTTTCGAGTAGGTTAATGCTATGTCCGCACCTGAAGTTAACCTGGGTTTCATTCCAGGATGGTTTGAGTTAACCAAGTAGTGTCCGCATATGCAAAAAAGTTGAGTTTATCTTTTTGTCTTAAGTTAAAAAGAGACAGATATAAAGTGTGAGCAGAACGTCAACGACGTATGAGAGAATTCATTCTCTCTCCACTCACTTCCATTCTCTTAAATGTCAAATTGAATGGAATATTGGAAATAGTGCATTCAGCGCGCTTGGTTTCGAGTAGGTTATCACGAAACCCAGTGACTAAAAAGGTTTCATTTTGTATGGCAAACCACTAGGTTATCATGTTGGTTTGAGATTGTTTTGAGTTAAACAAGTTTAAGTATCAGGTGTGGACATAGCACTGAAGTGTTTTCATCTAGACGCCGCCGCCGCGCCGGCTTGCCTTTCTTTGTTCTGCTTGGTTTTGCTTATAAACGAGAAAGAAACATGTAAAAGAATGTCACCGACATTCTTACTGGAATGTCAAACTTACTGGAATGTTGGAAAAAGTGCGCTATTTGCCATCAGGTTTTGAGCAACTGCAAAATTTTGCAACTGAAATGCTTTCATTTTGTAGGGCAAACCGCGTAATTTTTATGAAGGTTTGGAGTAGTTTCGAGTTTACCTAGTTTAAGCGCCAGGTGAAAATACAGTATAAGGCAAGAATATTTTTGAACCTTCACTGTCGATCCCTGAAAGAAACGAGAACCAGTATTGCTATATTACAAATTGTGCATGACTGGGTCTGTTCTGTGCGTTGTTTTTAAAGTCACAGGCTATTTTGACTCTAACAGCTGCTCTCCACTGAGGATATCTTTGTGGAAACTTAGTGTGATAACTCCTCAGTGCAAGAAGGTCGTGAGACTGAGAGGAAGGTGAGCAGCACTCATAGAACAGACGAGAATCTAGCTACTTTGCGCTACAAAATTCACGATTATCAACTAGCCATCGATCTCAACGCCCCATCGCTCCAGCCTGAGGAGACCTTGGCAAAAAGATATAAGATTATTCGCTTACAGTTTAACCGCTTCGCAGTTCCAACTTTAGAGCACCTTGTCATGAACTACGATTAAGACAAAATCTAGGAACAGCTTTTCGGTCAATGGTGGGTGTTAGAGAGCCATGCTAACCGACTTTTTTTTTGATTGATTGACATCAACTCTTTGGCTCGAAAGGTTTTCGAAAGCACTTCTTCTTTGGTGGGCATTACAGTTCGAGGTGAACCTGAGCCTCAACCAACATCTAACACCTACAATTTCGATTTCGGGCGAGCTCTCTACAGGTTTGCACTCTAAGTCGGTTGAGGTCCTCCTCCACTTGATTGTACCACCTAAGACGAGGTCTTCCCCTTCCGCGATTTTCCTGCAATGCGCTTTTGAAAACTCGATGAGCCGGGGCGTTTGGGTCCGCTCTACATGGACAAACCTCGCATTGCGTAGTCTTCAGGTTATGCCCATATCGCGGAACAGCTCATACAGCTCGTTGTTGTATATTCTTCTCCACACATTGTCTTCGCATACGGAAACAAAGATCATTCGGAGTATTTTTCTTTCGAAAAGAACCCATCGTTTCCTCATCCGATTTCGATAAGGTCCATGCTTCCGCGCCGTAAAGCAGGACTGGGATGATCAAGGTCTTATACAGGGGTTTTTTTGGAGAGGGTTTTGTTTCTCAATTGCCTTCTTAACCCAAAGGAGCAACGGTTGGCAAGAGTTAATCTCCGTCTGATCTCCGCATGGATGTTGGTAACCCTTATCTATAGCGGATCCTAGGAAGACAAAGTCCTGCACTACCTCGAAGTTATGTCTGTCTATTGAGACGTTTGGTCCAATTCGTTTCGAAAGCACATTGCAGGGAAATCGAGGAGAGAGCTCGACCAAAATCGAAATTGTGGCCGAAAGATGATGGCTGAGTTCACCCCGAACTGTAATGCCTTTCTAAGTAAGCAAATCACTATGCAATTTATCAGCCGGAAATGTCTAGTTCATTGCAACTAAAAGCAGACACCAAATTCAGCATGAATGTGAAAAGAAAAAAAAGAGCAAGTGCATGTATTATAAGCTCAAGGATATTTTAAGACCCTTTCATGGAACAATGTTTCCTTTTCGGGTGTGACAAATATCGATTTAGCAGAAAAACGTATTGCTTCACCATGGACGAAATATACACCATACACCAATGCCCTCATTGCGCATTTTTTTTAAACGATTCGTTTTGCAAGTTCAATTTGAAGTGGGGACATAGCATTATGCTATACTAGGTTTCATTCCGGGATGGTTTGAGTTATGTCCGCACCTGAAGTTAAACTGGGTTTCATTCCAGGATGGTTTGAGTTAACCGAGTAGCGTCCCCATATGAAAAAAGGTTTGAGTTTATCTTTTTGTCTTAAGTTAAAAAAAGACAGATATAAGGTGTGAGCAGAACGTCAACGAAGTATGAGAGATTCCATTCTCTCTCCACTCACTTCCACTCTCTTAAACGTCAAATTCACTGGAATATTGGAAATAGTGCATTTAGTGAAGTCAGTTTGAAGTAGGTTGAGATGAAACCCAGTTACTAAAAAGGTTTCAACTTGTATGTCTAACCACTTGATTATCATGTTGGTTTGGGATAGTTTTGAGTTGAACAAGTTTAAATACCAGCTGGTGACACAGAATTTCTGTCAACAAAAGAAAATAAAGATTTAGCGTCACATCAACGTACGCACTAGGGAATCACGCTTTCTAGAAGTCACTAACCGCTTTCATTTATTTCCTTCAAAATTTTATTATTTCCAATGTTTTGTTGAACGTTTGATTTTCCTTCATTATTTTCCTTAAAAACCCGTCCTTCGCTTTCCTTCGTTGATCAGCATTCTAATTTTAACTTTTAATTCCTTTACAACAGTTACTTCATTATTCACTTTATTTAAACCTTGAGCCGAAATTTAGAAAGAGTCTGGAAGTCTGCTTCCATTACGAAATCTCTTTATTTGGTAGAAGAAGAAATACGATTTCTGTAAAAATAGCCCAGAGCGAATTATTTCCCTTCGAATCTTAAAATATTATCAAAAAAAAAGCCAAGGAAATAATCTTAACTAGAAACCAGGTAATAAGTCAATAAAAATTGAAAGGCGAAACCTACAAATGACTACTAAGATTGAGATAGAGGCTTCTACAAAAAAAGGCTCACGATGATAAGTTAATTTAAATTATAAGAAAAAACTACTCTTGAAAAAAAAAAAAAAAAAAAAAACAATAAAATAAAATAAAATGTATACTCACTTGAAAACGAATTTTGTCGTCACCTTCATCGAGTGACGGCGGTGGCGATGGTGGTATTGCACTTTGATAAAAGTCTCTGTTCTCTTCAAGGGTATCTAAGATATCCTGTGCGTCTGGATGAACCAAATCAGCCCATGTCTCCCACAATGGATGAACAATATAATCAATGAATCCAACTTGCGATTTTTCAATTGTAGCATTGTGTCGATCGCACATTGGACTTATATCCATGCCATTTTCTCGTTCTTTGTCGCCTTGCAAGAAGAATTCTTCCATCAGTAGCTCTACCCAGCGTTTGTAAAGTGTTAGCGGCTTTGTCGGATTGCTTAGATCGGCGCAATGCACCAAATTTTCCAAGACCTATTCAATAAATCCCAATAAAATGACTAATCAAACTGAGAATAGACTTTCAAACAAACCTGTATGCGGTCGGTATAGTTGTCCAATAGCAGAACACCCGAACCGGCTACCTTCTTAGTTTCAACCATTGTTTTTAGGTCAGCCAAAAGACTCATGTGTTTTGACATATCCGTTGATAGAACAATGTCGATGACCATCTTTCTAAGTGTTTGACGTTGTTTTCTACAAAAAAAGCAAGCAAACAAATAAAAAAGAGTTATGTATTGCAATACAGGACATCGCTTAAATGGCGCTTGCTTGAGATCGAAGGGTTTACTCACTTTTGCATATTGCAGAATATGTCGCAGCCTTGATTTTGCAGTAGTTTGAAAGCTACCGCCAAATGATGATTTTCCAAAACAGATTCGTCATTATACATTAACGCTAGTTCAGAACCTTTAAGTGTGGAAAAACAACAAATTTTTAAATTAATTTAGCTCTCGAAATAGTAAAAGGAAAACCTACTTGAATTAACTAAAAATTGATTTGTTAGGCCCGGATGATCCACATCATGAATGCAGGCCGCAAATAGGGCGCCGCCAATTTCCAATGGCGTAAAAACACCCTCCAAGGCCGGAGTATTGAGCAGCACGTTAGTACTTTGAGTAACATCGGCTGCATGTAATGAATTATGAAATGGATTGTCTTTAACGTAATGGTCCTCCAAAGTAGTCATGAAATTGAGAAAAGTTTTCGGTGGTATCATAAGACTGGTCAGTAACTCTCTAGTCTGTAAAAAAAGACAAAAAAAAAAAAAAGAAAAAAATATGTAATGATTGTTATTGGATGATAAAATATTTTTGTTTACCTGAAATATTGTGTAGGCAACACAGGTAAGCGGTCTGTTGACACTGAGGTCACCGATCCTGAAAATATCGATGCCCCATGTGTCCAGATCGCCCAGATGGGTGCCCAGCGCATTTTCGTGCGGTGTTTCCACTCCAAACGTTGGTAGGCGCTCGCCAGTGAATGAGTTTGTATGCGATAAGGGCCTTTTCACACCTGATATTTGAGACATTGGCGGGCCACGTGGCGAGCGGGCGCGAGGATACGGCACCACATGCTGTTCAGTGTTTTCTTCGACACGCAACGATGGTAAATCAAATTCTTGTTGTTTGTCTTAAAAATTAAAGAAGAATAATTTTATAAGTTTGTTTTTTTGAAAAGTTAAAGTAAAGACATTTTCTTCATGTTAAAATAATTGTCCTACATTTTGGAAGGCACTCCAATGAAACCGCGCAGACTATTTCTTTCAATTTTAGCACAAGTTCAAAATACAGAAATTTGAGAAGGTGCTCTTGGGCTTAAGCATTTTTCAACGGGGTAGGGGTCAACTCGCGGTTTTTTCTCGCAAATGGTTACTTCGCAGAGGTCAATACGCAATTTTTTATTTGCATATCAAAAATTCGCAATTCTTGTGTGGCAAATTCATGTTTGGTTTTGCGATCATTTCGCTGAAAGATGATCTTGCATTCAATATTTCGCTATTACTTAAATTGCTTATTCTCGCACTGATTTATTTCGCGTTTTGACATTTCGTTTTATGTTATTTGTGATAAAGTGAAAACCAAACAAATTAAACACAAGAAATTCTTCTTTTCATTTCCGGCGTTACGAGTAGTGATCTTGAAGCGATCACAACTCTCCCACTTTTCTGCTTCACACTAGTGATCCGCCTGTGGGGTACGCCGCGTTGACCTCAGAAAGCGTCGGCAAGCCTCCCGGTTTTGGATTGTTCCATGTCTGAGGCCAACCAAATGCTGCTGTTTTTGCATTTGCTTGTACCAGGAGTGTTTTGGCCTGCCTTTTCTTTTTCGTCGCGAAATTAAACACAAGAAATAATTAAAATATTTAGCCAAATAACCTAAATCAAAACACCACCCACTTAAATGAAGTAATGAGCAGTAATTTTCGATTTTTGTGTACAACACTATTTTATTGAAATGCAAAAGAAAAAATGCATAATAATTTATGCGATTTAATGTTTCAGCGAGATCAGTGCAAGGCGAAATGACAATTTGCGAGCTGACTATTGCGAAATAAATATAACAATTTTAGACATCCGCGAAATCATCGTTTGCCAAATGAAATCGGCGAATTGTTCGACACCGTTTTCAACGGTACTTTGGAACAGACATCAAAAGCGTAGTCAAATTCATTTCATTTAGTTTGAATTCGAATTGAACTTCGGTAGGCTAGAAGACCGATGTAAACAGAAACACAGGCCGATTTAAGGGGTTAAACCTGAGGGAATTTTTTTTCTTCGATTTTTTTTGGCTTAAAGTTTTCTAACACATCCCAATTACTAATAAGTTTTAGAAAATTTTTGACAATTAATTTTCTGAAGCAACTCCAATGCAAATTTATAGCGTTTTGAAAACTAAAACGCGCTTATACATATATACAAACTGCGATTTTGAAGTTGGTCTGAAACGAAACTTTTTCAGTTTTTTGAGATGATTATGTAGTGAAGTACACACGATTTAGCAATTTGATTTTTTTTTTATAAAAAAGTTATAAACAATCAAAGACCTTTTTTGTCAAAAATGCAACTATTTGTTTAAATGGTCGCCATATTGCGAAACATTGATATTGAACTATTATTTTGTGTACTTCACTAGCAAAACGGATGTAGTTTAAAATTTCTTTTATTGTTCCAGACGCTGATGGGGCTGCATAATGTGTCCGGTCGCGGAACATCTTTTTAAAGGGCCCTTCAGATTATACAATTAGTTGGACAGACTTTGGCTTGAACGACTAATGCTTGATAATGTGAACCCTCAGACGACCGCTTGACCAACTTGTTGGATGGTTTTAAAATATTTTTGAAAATTTTGAATTTGGACGGAGCGGAGGAATACATGACATAAATTTGGACAAGTTTGAAAAGTCTGAACGCAAACTACATCCGACGATCCAACATCCATCAAACGAAGTCTGTCCAACTAATTGGATAGTTTGAACGGCTCTTAAAATACTAGCTGACGTTTCAAATTCTTCAGCCTCCATTTTGTTTTAAATTTCATAAATTTTTTTTTTGTACTTTCGAAGAGTTGCGCTATCGATTATTATTTGTATAACCTTTTTCCCAAAACCTTTAAAAAAAATCCTGAAAATCCTTATTTTTTAGCCTTCATATAGATATAAACCTTTAATCTTTCGGCAAAGACTGGAGGCACCATAATATTTTTAACGGTTGCTTTCCTCGAACAAATTTTCTTACAATCCACTGCAAAAACAAAATTAATTGACAAAAGGAAACGGGCGAGTTTTTGTACTGAGTACGTTCACAATCAAGCAGATTTTTAAGCCCTTAATGAAATAAATTTATTGGTGTTAATCTCTTCACTTTGCAATAAAAAAGCATAATAGTAATAAGGCCGGCAATTGCCGATACAAAATAACAATTCAAATTAGTATTTTGCAACAAAAGTTTTTTGTTAAAAGTGAACTGAACAGTTTTTAGTTTTAAAAAGTCTTATGTGGGTGAAATGTCTAAAAAATCGATCTATTTATGCTGTTTGCTTTTACATTGTAAAGAAAATGTACAAAAAAAGGAAACCGATATGGTCTAAGAATATGCAAGACCAAAACTGGGCCAAACAGAACTAAAAATTTCACTAACACTTCTGTCTAAATTCTCCACTACGTGGCGTAGCTCGGGTCTAACTTATTCAAATTGTTGTTCACACATCAAGATTTTCAGAAAACCGAAAATTTTCCGATAAGCAGAAGATTGCTTGAAAGATTTTATTTTCCAGTTCCTGTGGGATTACGAGGATGCAATATAGTCTATGCTACTGAGGAATAACGTAGGGTTATCATATTTTTCACATTTACGTGGGATCTCAGATCCCAGTGTTACAACCACTAAGCTATTCGGAATGGAGACAAATTCAACGGAAATCGGCCCAGTCATTCTCGACTGAAAAGTGAGAGAACAAACACGGTTTTGTTTTGTTTTTAGTTTACTCAAGCACAATTTTCAATTGAGCGATTGAGCAGATTTTGACATTCGCGACACAAAATGACTGCAAAAAATTGACAACTTGAGCAAATCTAAAATTGCTTTGATTTTTACAACCCCATTCATATCACAAATAAACTGTGCAAACTACAATTTGCTTTTAAGATTCTCCCAAACCAAAGCGTTTTTGCAGTCGTGGCAGCGGCAAAAACACTGTTATTATCACTTTTGCCGTCGCAACAATACAAATGTATGAAAACGCATACGCATTTGAGATAGCAATAAAATATGACATAACGATAGTAGAGAACACGAAAAAGGTGGGTTCTTTATTTCTGTCTGTCGACTGTCTGTCCATACATATGTAGATCTACAGCGGTTGGTTAAGACTTGACCTGAACCCTTAAATATTTGCTCTAAAGGGCCGAACATACTTACTTGTTATCTCGCTCTGAAGTGATTTGAATAGAACATTTAAATAAAAAATAACAGTACGCCATCTGTTGAATGCTTTTTTTAATGTTAAACACAGTGCGAGCATTTAGGAAAATAGGAGAGGATTTGAAAGGAGACACCGATGCACGTTACTCTTGAACCTTTGTGAATCGTAATGCAGGGGAAATACAGAGCCAGGTAAAGCATTCCACATTCGGGTTGTGCGACTGAAATAAGAATCTCCATACTTGACTTGACTTGATGAGCATTCCTAGCGAGGCGGGTGTTGCTGCTAAATTGTTTCATGGGAGGAATGCAACTGGCTACTTCACTAAAGCACTGCTTGTGAAAAAAGCCATAAAAGAGAGTGAGACAGGTAACGTTTCGACGATGTTCAAGAGAATCAATCTATTCTACAATTGAACTATCACCTATCACTTTTAACGCTCTATTTTGTACCCCATCAAGTAGGCGCAAAGATGTTAGAGGAGCACCTGACCAGATATGGGAGTTATATATTGTAGCCAGATCAGAAAGAACTTCCTGCATCGTCTCAAGAAGCCTAAGCATTTAACAGCGTTTTTGGCTACTTCAAATATGTGGTCATTCCAACGAAGATCATCGTTTACACACATACCGAGTACTGACAGCTTTTCGGTTTCTTGGATGCAGGTACCATTCATGGATAATGGCAATGGGGGAATGTTAAGCTTTAACGACAAGAGACAGCATTGAGTTATCGAAGCATTGAATTCTACTCGGTTTTTATGACCCCATGTAACAATGCTGTCAAGGTCAGAATTCAATGAGCTAATCATACGCAACCGTTCCAGTTCCACATCCGAAGAGCAGGGACGTGAATTTGGAAACGAATATGAAAAGCTGAGAGTCGAGTCATCAGCAAAACAGTTGAAAGGATTAGAAGTTTCAGACAAGAGATCATTTATGAAAATGAGGAAGAGAGTCGGAGACAAAACGGAGCCCTGGGGCACACCAGCATTTATGAACACATTGAAAAAAGGTTTGCTCAAATACATTTTATTGTTCTCGCGTGATGCACAAACAGAAACACGATTAGAAGTTTAAAGCAGCTGCTGAGACCTGTCATCAACTACGGAAGCCCAGTTTGGTTCACCATTTCGAAGACCGCGATGAAGGATCTCCTAAATTTCGAAAGGAAGATTCTGAGACTCTGCACCGGCCTCACTTTCAACCACCAGCGTCAGAGACATTACAGTAACCAGCAAAGCCAAAATGACGCCCTTGGACCAATACGTCTTATCAACAGTATTGAAAACGGCTCAAAGTATCAGCAACTACCCTAATCCCCTGGTGAGAAGGATGACCACTGAGGACCGACACCCTGAGCCAAGATATCTAAGCGTGATGAACACTTTGGACGAAGAAGTAATGCCAGCCAACGACGAAGCCACCAGCACCCTGGGTCAGCATATTTCCATGGCTAATGGCCATGCAGAGTTGCCCTACGAACTTTTTTTTCAATGGTTAATTTTTTGTTCTTTTTTTGAGGGAAAAATGATATTCATCCACTTTGTCAAATATATATTTTATTGCACTAATTCTTATTAATTTCACGAATATATGTTTTGTTTTGTAAAACTTTTTCATTATGTCATGTATTATACAAAAATGAATAAATGTGAAGTTTCTCGGTATCTATCTAAAATATATTTCATATCACACAGATAAAAATGTTCATGTGGCAATACTGTTGTTATTGGAAATATTGGAAATGATATCAACGTTTCAATGGAAAGTCTCCTCTTGTGTGAAATAGAAGAACTAATTTTTAGATCACAAAAATAGATCCAACTAAAAAGCAGGATTTCGCTTTGTTGTTGTAACGCTAATAAACCCATGATCTGATCCGGATCAGATCAATAATAAAACGCGGCTAATGTTGTTCATGTTTTTAAAGTTAGCAGAGACATGAACCCATTTTTTTTTTTTTTTTTACCAAAGAGCTATCTAAAGGTATCCGAAAACATTTGGTAAATACACACAACCAAGTGATCAACTCGTAGAAAACTTTTTTTTTTTTTCTTTTTATGTGGGTTTGTAGATTTCATTTGCATTTATTTCAGCATTTAAGTCATTTTAGTTGCATTAGAAATCGAAAAAAATGAATTCTATTCGTTTAGCAACAATATTTTTTTGTTTTTAAAAGTTGAATATTCAAGTTTCACAGCTATTGTGGGAACCATCTAGAGAAGATATCTGAATAGTTTGAAAAAGTAGGTATCTTAAGATACGAGTATCCGGGATAGCCGGATCCGATTTATTCTTGAACTCGATATGAGTTGGTTGATTGGAATGATTTTTTCTAAATACAGCCCACTACAAAAATAAGTATCTTAATTTTTCCTTATTTATATGCAAATATGTAACTAAAAATGACAACTTTTTCGGGTGTCATTTTTTAAAATTTTAGTTTGATCTATAGTGTTGCCGTTGGGTCTGACCTGTGCTGTGATGCGTACACATTTATATGGAGCTAGAACTCAACCCCAAATTGACTATTTTTGATAAAAAACAAATTTCGCAATGTGATTCGGTTTCATAAATGATTCGAAGTCGCTATAAAAAACAATAACAATGAAAGACAGCGAATTTTCTTAAAATGGATTCTACACTCATATGTGAGTAGTTGAAAATAGTTGACCAGTTCAAAGTAAAAAAAATTATGTTATGCGTTGCATTTTCTTCGCCTAATTACTAGATTTGGTGAATGAAAATTAATTCTCATATCCGGATGATTTTCAGAGATACTTTTCCGTTCTCAACAGAAGAACTTCTGAGAGCAACAACATTTTTTGATTGAAAAATGGTCCAAGATTCAATCAAAGTAAAAACTATATAAACTTAATGAGAAGAAGGTAAACTTACCCAAAAATGTTGAACAAATATATTCGGATATTTGATTTCCCGATCTACTCGACTCACTAAAATGTGACAGCTCCTTGTTCAGCATACGTTTGAACTGCAAAGAGAAATGATGATTCAAAGTTAAAATAAATAGAAAACCAAAATGCCTTCGAGGGTAGGAGAAATTCCTATTCCTTATAAAAAAACAAGTATTACCTTAAGCGATGCCATATCCGACACACTCCTATGAGTTTGAATTGTATCCAGCTGGTCCAGGCACCAATCGAGCTCCTCAATGGTATCTGTGGCCAAACGATTATATGTTTCATCTCCTTGGACTAATTGCACTCGATTGGCATTTGAAGGAGGTGTAGGCCGCCTGGATCTTTTGTTTATCAATAACGGTTTTTTTTTGTTTGATTTGTTTGGGAAACACAAGAGACAAAAGCGACGACACGACGACATAGATTTTTTTGTTTACACATTTTTCACAAATTTTTTAATTGAAGATATACATTTTGAGTTGAAGATTGACACGTAGACATAAGGAGAAACACGAAAAAAAAAAACAATAAAAACAACAATGAAAATCCAGAAAACACTTTAGGAAACGAGAGACAAAAAAATAGGATTTTGGGGTTTGATGGATGGGAATATACTTACTTGTTTGTCGCTTGGACATTTGTCAGACTTAAAAGGTTGTTCCGCACTGAACGCAAACTGGCTAAAATTTGGGCGAATGGTGTCACAATAAGATCTTCTCCATGGCTATAAAAATTGAAACTTTAAATAAGTTTTACTTTTGTAGATGTCACAAGCAAATAAAATCAAGCAAATTAAACAGATTCTTACATTGAAAATTTAAAAAAAATTTACTTGTGAAAAACAAAGCCAAATGAAACCAAATAAAGCCAGGTACAAATAGTGCAGTCAATGAAGCATTTTAGGTCCGAATTTTTTTACTGTGAACCGATTTGCATGAAATTTTGGAATTAGGCTCATCTTACCCTTAAATTCAAAAGTGAAAATGATTTGCACACCGCCACCACCCTGGGGGTGGTTGCCACCCCTTCTCGGGGGTGAATTTTTTTTTTTTTGAAATAACCTCGGATATCGATAGAAGGCCTAATTTTAAGCAAAAAAACAAATATGAAGTTTTTTGTTAAGTCCAATACTTTTCGAGTTATCGGCAATTGAAAATTCGCAATTTGTTCACGTTTTTCATCTATTTATTGCAAATATCTCCAAAACTATACGTTTTATCGAAAATTTTACAAAGAACAAAGTTGTAGCAGGTAAGACAATGAACAATTTAGTTTTTTTTAAAGTATTCTAAGAACAATATTAAGCTAGATATAAAAGATCAAAACCATTTTTTATTTTGTCTGAAATTTAATCGTTGTGGTCAATGCCATTTAGCGGCGAGCAGATGCATTTTATGCATTCTAATACGGGAGGATGTTTTGTAGTGCTTGAAATAAGCTTTAAAATGAGCACTATTAAAAGTCTTTTGCACGTAAATCAAGTGAACTGTAGTGCAAATAAGGGGAGCATCTAATGTTTTTTTCTTTTAAATCAATGGCTTTCATAAGTGCCATTTCCACCAAAACTAAATTTAATCGTATTCCGCCTAAAATTAAGTTTGTTATAGAGAGTTTGATAGAGAGTATCAGTTTGGCTGCTTTTGGACACATATTTTTCAAAAAAGTCACTATTAAAAAAAACAACAAATTTTCAAATTTTTAAAAACCCCACTTTTTTTCATAATATCTCAAAAATGACGACAGATACGTATAATAGTGTAAGAATAAAAAATTTTGGTATTTTTTTGACAAACAATTTGGTCATTTAGTTTTTTCTGTCAAACAAAAATTGACGGAGATATGATTGTTTAAAGAGCGCGTGGCAGCGCAATCACAGCCTCTCTTAAGTCCTTTAACCCTTCACCGTTTTAGCAAAAAGTTGTTTACTATATATTGCAATCAAGGATGTATTAGGTCTCTTAATTACCTTTACAATGGTTTCTTACAAATTGTGATAGCATAAAAATTGAAGGAGCTATGGTCCAAAAACTCATTGATTTAAAAGAAAAAAACATTAGATGCTCCCCTTATTTGCACTACAGTTCACTTATTTTACGTGCAAAAGACTTTTAATAGTGCTCATTTTAAAGCTTATTTCAAGCACTACAAAACATCCTCCCGTATTAGAATGCATAAAATGCATCTGCTCGCCGCTAAATGGCATTGACCACAACGATTAAATTTCAGACAAAATAAAAAATGGTTTTGATCTTTTATATCTAGCTTAATATTGTTCTTAGAATACTTTAAAAAAACTAAATTGTTCATTGTCTTACCTGCTACAACTTTGTTCTTTGTAAAATTTTCGATAAAACGTATAGTTTTGGAGATATTTGCAATAAATAGATGAAAAACGTGAACAAATTGCGAATTTTCAATTGCCGATAACTCGAAAAGTATTGGACTTAACAAAAAACTTCATATTTGTTTTTTTGCTTAAAATTAGGCCTTCTATCGATATCCGAGGTTATTTCAAAAAAAAAAAAAATTCACCCCCGAGAAGGGGTGGCAACCACCCCCAGGGTGGTGGCGGTGTGCAAATCATTTTCACTTTTGAATTTAAGGGTAAGATGAGCCTAATTCCAAAATTTCATGCAAATCGGTTCACAGTAAAAAAATTCGGAGGTTGGGCCCTATTTTTCGCTTCATTGACTGCACTAAAAGCAGATACAAAGCTCCAGATAAAAAAAAGGATTTGAAAAAGAAAACTATTCAAATTACTACAAGTCATTCACCGTAATTTTGTTGTCTAAAACATTAAAGTTCAATCTACAGCTTTATAAATTTTCTCTTCCAAATTGTCAGTAAATTATTTCTCTGTATAGTAACATTCCAATACTTTGACCAACAAAGATTCAGCTTCATAATACACCGTACTTTTTAAGTTCAAGTAAAACTATGCCTTTAACCAAACGACGAGTTTGTTTTGTAGTCATAATAAGGCCCAATTAATGAATGGGGAAAGCTGAAATATTAATAAGATTTACTCAAAATAAACACCCTTCAAAAGGCAGTAGTCCGACAAATGGGATAGAGGTGCCATCTTTTGCTACAGTCTTAGCCCTTTCAACATATCTTCTATGAGCTGAAACATATAGTGAAGAATATCAAACCTATTTTTACATGGTCTTCGCACTTAGCACATAACTTGTGAGAAAAGGAGAGCACCATAAATATTTTGAGGACTCTGAACGACTTGGTGAAGGAGCGCTATTCAAAGTAATGTAACTACTAACATTGCAAATACCTTGCGATGCCATAAAACAAAAATTGCACTTTTCTGTGATTCAAACTTCGAATTCCCACATATCATGAGGACCAAACATAGTGAACAAGAATCACTTCGAAAACACCGAAGAAATTTTAATAGAATCTAAGTAAGTCAATTGGCGAAATGTGCTCGAAGCACTTCATGCCAGTACACACTGCACATCTATAAGAACAAAACCTTCCATAACATATGTGTCTGTCCCGAAAGTGAAGCATCTTAAGAAACTAGCACTATCTACAGCAAAATCTTCATTAAAAGCAGTTACAAAATAAAAACAATAATTTACCTAAATGCCAACCTTGTGGAACTCCACAAATCAAAAAAATAAATCAAAAAAACTTTATACTACATAGAAAAACATGGTGCAAAAGTTTGTCGAGTAAGTGGCCTGCTCAGGATTGTTGGACTAACTTGACATAATTATACTAACGAGCTATCTATTCCCTTCGTAGATTTCAATATACAGATTGTCAAAGAAATGGTTGAAGTCAAACCGAGTACAGAAGCAAAGCATGTCTTCATTTACACAGACGGTTTCGAAAAAGAGCGAGGAGGTTGAGTAAGGAATTTTTTCAATGCATCCTCCAATTACTAGAGCAATAATGTTTTCAGATTTTGGTAAACCTGAAGGTTTGCACTCTGTGTGAAACATTTATCCAGTCGCCACATGTCAATAAGAATATAGAATATTAGACATTTTGAAACACAGACATAAAAGACATCTTCTACACTGTCACTAAACTCGAATTGGTGGAAAGTTGCGATAGAAGAACTCTCAATGCAAAAAAAAAAAAACTGTGAGAAGTGGGACACTGTAATACAAAGGCAAACGTAATGACCCATTAATTGGTTCAATCAATCAATCGAATGCAGCCGAACATTGGAATTCCTTGGAATACTTTTCTATGAGGTGAGTGAATAATACGTCCCAAATTTGCCCCTGAAATACGTTTTGAAATTTATTCAAGGAATTAGAAAGTTTAGAAAGGCACTACGCATCTGGTTTCTCACTCGCTTCCGATCCTGTCATCTGTGCTATTTTTATGTAATGAGATCCGACTGAGGTTTAGCTGATTGCAGCCTAAAGTAACTAAGTTCATTGGAACACATCCTGATTGTTTTTTTTTTGTATTCGAACATATCTTCTGAGGGAATGGAAGGAACAATTTTTTTTACAGATTCCTTAATCGAGATAGCGCTTATCATGGCGTGAAGTTCTTTTGTTTTCTTGCTGTTTCTGGGAAAGTTCGAGGCTCACCTCCTAAGCAACAGGCAGACACTCTAACCACTAAGCCATTAGCACGTATAGTATTTTGAAATATTCTTAGATTTTGTATTGAAACACAAATATAGAAAGTGTGGGGTGTCCTAATTAACTTCCCTATCATCGCAGCCGTTCACACTAAGTTAATTTCTGTTAGTGACAACTCGTCTTGCTGTGCTCAGTAGCAACGTTCACAATAAACTGAGTTTTTAATCTTTATAAAGCTCTGTCTTCCGTTTGATAAATCGTGGTCATTTTAGCAACCAAACTTCAACAAAACCAAACAAACACAATGGCCTCAACCGCTTTCATATCTAATCTATTCGATTTTTAAGTTTTTGTGATTGCGGTTCTGAGAAATAGTCTTTATTTCATCATTAAACTTCAGACTTAATGAAAGTCTCTCATTCCGCCTTCCAAACCACTGTAGCGTGTTCCAAGCGGAAGTTCTGGCGATCAAAGAGGTCTTATCATGGCTAAAAAGAAACGTGTTATCCTCAGTGAATATCCGTATCGTCTCAGACAGTCAAGCAGCCCTCAAATCACTCGGCGCTGTTTCTACGAACTCTCCCTATCCCTCAGGGAGATGGCCGAATCATCAATGTTCATGTTCACCATATTTGGGTGCCAGGGAACAGAGATGGAGCAATACCACTACGTGTGTGACAACAAAACAGATATGGCCAGAATTAGATCTAAAACGCACAAGCCATTTGTTATCCATAACCAGATTGCACATTAGCTCCGTAATCAACGTCATTACCAGACATTGCCTGATAGGTAGACACGTCATATGACTCGGCGTTCCCTCTAACGACTTCTGCAGAAGCTGCTTAGATGAGAAGGAGGAAGATACAGTCCCACTTCCCAAACTTCCTCTGCTCATGTACTGCACTCTCCCTAAAAAAAACTGCATTTAGAAAAATATTTTCTTGAAAAGTGTGCCAGTTGTTTTCCAGACAGCCATTTAGACTTACCTAACCCAACCTATTGTTAAACTAAAAACATTTTCACCAATGATACTTGTGAATTGAAACATTTTTGTTGAATTGAATTCAGACTGGAATTTTGTACTACGTAGGGTTAAATAATTTTGAGCACACTTAAGTTAAGTGATTAATAAATTAAATAAGCGATTGAAAAAAAGAGTCGATTGGAAAAAAGAGCCCCTTAAGGCTCATCTAGTTTCTCATTTTCAAAAAATCCATTTTTTTTTCATTTTTCGATAGGTAAACATCTCGAAAATGATGTCCTAAAATATTGGAATAATATCTTGGATATTTTTGAAATGGCAGAGTATAGAAGAGAAGCATCTCGGGCGCTCGAACTCCGGCACTGAAAACTTTAAACTTTTCAAATTTGCCACAGCAGTAACTCACGCAATTATTAACGAATCGTCTTGAAATTTAACTGCATACTCTCCATATGCCATCTACAACTTTTACGATCGGATGACAATTGTAAATTTGGCAGCCATCGAAAGACGATTTTTTTGGCGAAATTTGGATCTCTTTTTTTAAATGCTGCCATTTTGTCAGTTTTCAATTTTTCATAGTTATAGATAGCTGGATGGGAAAAAGGTCTATTTTAGCGCCATTTTTTTATTTTCTTGTTACAGGTACCAGAAAAATTCAAAAAAATGCGGAAAATTGACGTCTTCTAATTTCAAGGAGTTTAAGAAATAGTCCATATCTCTCTTGGATTTCAACATTTTAACTCGAAATTTCGTGACAATTTACATGAATAAACCCCTTAGATTAGAGATTATTTGAAGCTATAGTTTTTATTTTTTAACGCCTTCAAAAAATTACCTCCATTTGAGCACGAGAAACTAGCCGAGCCCCTTAAAATAAATCTTTGAATCCCCCGAGATAATTTCGTATCATAGTGGCAATACTGGATTCAGTGTAGAATTTTAATCGTTAAATGTACCTTCCGAATTCATCAGCTTGGTGTTGCGATGATACCTCAATGGCAATGGACGCCATAGACTTCGATTATATGCGGTGTCCGGTGTGTCAAGAAGCCTTAGCCCTTCGCGATAAACGGCAATAAACTTTGGTTTCGTTTCCATGACAGAGATTGCTTCTATTGCAACATTGCTGCCAATTAAAAAGATTCCGAGTTCAAGAAGACTAAGTTGTTGTTGGTTAGTACGAAATTGTTTGATAACAATCTAGCAGCAGCAAAAAAGTTACTAATCATGGAAACATGTGTTAACAGTACGTTCAATGGTTTGTGGTAAGTAACAATCCCAGCGTTCTTTTTTTGAAAAGCGATTTCGAAAGGACCTTGAGATTCTAAACATTATCGCTCGGATATTTTAAAAGAAATTGCGCTGAGGTGAGCTTAAAAATTCAAGCTTAACGTAACTGAGCAGCATTATATGCTTCTGATTCTTGTTCTGATCTGAAGGATTAAGCGTAAGTATTTATAGTTTCCATACCCTTGGTGAAAAGAGCTTACAAAGGTTTAAAGAACAACATTCTAAAACCAAGAATTCGTGGACAGACCAGCTTTTGTTTATTATAAGAAATACCAGTACTCAATCTAAACATGTTCTTTTTTTTGGACATTTATAGACGTGTCCGTGGTGTAATGGCAATCATGTTCGTTGTTCGTAGATCGAATCACAGAAACGTCAAAACAATACTCTCCAAGAGTATCGCCTTTCGCGAGGAATTGTCAAGTCCTCCGATAGTGATAAACACTGTGGTGAAAAGCGCTTTCTAACTTAGACGATCAGAACCGGCACAAAATTTTAGAACCTTTAGCCCCCAAGGTTTTCATAACTTTGTGAATACTTGAGCAAAAATATTGTGATAAAAAAAAGATTCTTTTTCCCACATACATACTTAAGTAAAAGTTCAAGAACCCTTGCTCGCAAACAAAGTCATTGCGTACGTTGATCTCATAAGCTCAAAATTTCCATTGAATCGTTAATTGTTTCAATGCGAACAACTTGTCTTATAATTTGATCAAATTTGTATCCACGCAGTTATTTGGTCTCTGTATTGTCGTTTTAATTAATTTAGATTTCTGAAAATCTCCAAAATTATTTGAACAAAGAATTCTTCGGAATGTGGAAAGAATCTTTTACGTATTAAAACTTTTGCTGAAAACAAAGCGACACCACATTTCTTCGGTCCACTTTTTTATTTACAAATCTCTGGGAAAAACTGACTCATCGAAAAAAAACTTTATTAGACAATCGTCAAGGCCACCACTACAAAACAGATGACATGGATTTAAAAAAAAAAAAAATTATTCCGATTTAGAGTATGACTTGCTGACATAACGTTTTGCTATTAATCCGAACAACACATAAATGTGTTAATATTCAATATTTCGATCGAGTCTTACCAAACTCATGGCACTCGTGATCGTTTTACTAAACACCATGTCCGACCGGATGCAATTCATGTTTTCAAAAACAATTTTCAACGGATGCTAATTTTTGTTGTGTTGAAAGAGAGAAAGCCCACAAATAACAAAATTGTATTTTCTTTTTGCTGATTGCTCACACGAAAATATTGCATTGTGACTAATCCTTTCTCGTTATTGTAGCTAAATAGCCATTGTTGAAAGAAAGAGCCATTTGTTTTCCAACAATTTGGCGACATCTTCCACTGTAGCATTGTAAGATCACGACTGTTCAAAAATATTTTCTACGAGGTCACATTATGATGATGATGATGACTAATTAAATTCTACTAGCTACCTATACTACATCTACATGTTCGCATGTTCTCATTAAGGACAAAAACAAATCACGTACATCTCGCGTTTGATTGTGAGAGACCGTGGGTGTGTTATTGTAAAAATAGCTCCAACCTCGACTATGGTTGTTCTTCTAAACGACAATTTCAATCATATCTGCTTCTGCGGAGCTAAAGAATTTCACGGTGTATTTGTGTGTGTGGGGGTATCCAACGGGATTTTATTTATATCTGAAAACATCCCTCTCGAATGAAGCGGCAAATAAATAAATATCTATTAAAATTGTGTTAAAGAAAAATACCAAAGGGCATTGCCATAGCAAACAGTTTTTATTATTATTATTTTCAAATACTTTAATATTTAATGCCAACAACACTAAACTGATAGTTTTTTTTTTTGGGGGCACAAAAATAAAACAACACCACTGAGACATAATTCAAGCATTTGCGTAGGCAGTAGATACTGTCCGTCCGTAGGAATTGTGGAAAGAGTGTTTTTCTTTTGAAATGATGGTAATAAATTTATTTAAATTGAATACTATTCAGTCCTTCGTGTAATAAGTACTGCACATAACGTCAACGAATAACTACAAAACATAGAATTGATTGTACCTGTCATCAGAAACAACAGGAAGGAAATGTCAAATTCTATTTTTGAGTGGGTGACATTTAATCCAATACAGACACAGGGAGAAGGCAGGGCTATTTTGTAATTCCTGCCAAGGAAACTCTTATTTCATTTAGATGTTAAAACAAGAATTTGTTCACAGGAATTCGAGTCAATCAATATTGCTGGCTGTGCTCTAAAGGAAATGGGTGTCCTTATAGTATGCTGGAGGATAGATTCAGGAATGTATAAGCTTCTTCATGGAGTATACATTTTTGAATGGAGAGAATGGATACGGTTAGTTTAAAACTTTGATTTTCTCGGTATTGTGTACGGCTCGATTACATGGATTGTGTGTGTTTTTTTTTTCTTACTTTCGTTCAAGTTAAACGTCAACCTGCTGTCAGAAACTTAACTGACCTTTTAATTGACTTTTCAGTTTTTTTTTCTCCGGGAAAATGGAATTAGTTGAAGATAAATTTCCAGTTGAAAAATATATCAGGTGCCCATTTGAAATACGAGGAGTTGTTTTTCTTCGCAGCTTCCTGTACTTTGTGATGAAATTTTCTTTGCATCGAAAGTCATCTTTTGGTACGAGTATTATGGCTATGGATAAACACATACATAGATACTGGATCTGAAAAGAAGACGATGTGAGAGTCGAAAGGAGAACAAACGATTTTTTTCCAATAAGAATTCGCACATTGAAGTTGAAGTATGTGGCAGAAAAGTCACAGTGTTGCTATAAGCGAAGAGAGCAGTGCGTTTGAATAAGTAAATCTCCTCCCTTTTCATCGAGATAAAAAATTGTGAGGAAAATTTACTTTGACAAATTAATCAGAAATGTGCTACGAAATTGACAAACATGTAAATGGCTTGAACATTTTTTACGTTTCATTTTATATGCAGATTCTTTCATTAGTTATAGGCAGAAGGGATCTTTCGAGGAATATCTGACATTGAAAAAAAGAAATTCAGGAACTGCAAACAAAATTATTTACAAAAAAAAAAAAGAGTTCATAGGGAAGTCCCAGGATTGAAATGACATTATAAAGTCGGCAATAAAAGAGATTGTCATTTCTGTACTAACTACAGACCCATTAGGCAGTTAAGCTTCACTATCGCCTTAAAGGTAACTTCTAGGAGCCTGTAACAAAAAGCAACTAATATGATTTTGACTATTACACTTCTAGAAAATCAAGCAAACTTGTAGCTTTGTGTCGTTTGCTAACCGGGAGCGGGTCAAAATTCTGGCTTCAAAATACTGCTTTTCGAAATTCAGCTTTTAAAACAAAAATTCTGCTTTATAAAATTCTGGTTATTAAAAAAGAAAAAAATTCTAAATTACATGTATAATTCAATAAAAATTTATTTTCAAGAACGAAAACAACAAACCGCGCACAATTCAAAGAGATGGTCAGGAGGATGAAGGAGCATCCTGGCCACATCCTGACATTGCCAAAAACCGGACAAAAAATAAAAAGCAAATCAAAAAAATATGTCTGTCGATATTGAACGAGATATTCCAAAGGCTGGGTTTAACTTCGATAACTGCAAGAGGTTAGTAATAAGCCCAACTTGCTCCGTCATTCTCCAACCACATAACCTAGGAATTTTTAATTTCTTTGTTTTTCATTTTTCTAGAAATGCCCAGCTCATGCAAAATGGATTTGTGCCTCCAAAGGATGTTAAGACTTAATTATCCCTTAAGATAAAAAGGTCATGCGAAACTTATCATAAGTTGTTAAGACCGATACAACAGTTGTCGGTATCATCTACAAAGATGGGTTGATTCTTGGTGTTGATACTCGTGCCACCGAAGGCCCCATTGTTTCCGACAAGAACTGTGCCAAGATTCACTACTTGGCCAAGAATTTGTAGTAAGTACCAACGAAATATAATCTTTTATCCATATGACGTTGCATATTGTGTTGGTTGACTTCGAAAAAGCATTCGATCGACAACCACGAGATCTGATATGGGTGGCCCTCAGACACCGAGGAGTTCCTGAAGCCTATGTGCGAATAATTATGGACATGTACGAGGGAGCAGTTACAAAAGTGAGATGCCCAGCTGGAGTCACCGAAGAATTCCAAATAACAGTAGGTGTACATCAGGGAAGTGTCTTGAGTCCACTGCTCTTTATTGCTGTTCTGGATTATTTGCTCGAAGGAAAAGTAACGGACAATAAAGTACAACAATTATTCTTTGCTGACGATGGAGCCATCATAAGCGAGGATCCTACATCCCTGCAACGAGCACTTGACGTTTGGATTGATGTTCTGGAAGGAAATGGGTACCGTATTAGCGCTAAAAAGACTGAATACCTGGCTGCCCTTTTTCTGATCCAGACAAGCCTATTCCAGACATTTATTTGAATGGAAATGTGCTTCCCAAGTGTGAAAAGTTTAAATATCTGGGATCTATGATCAATAGTGAAGCAACTTGTGATGACGACATCAATCATCGAGTAAGCGTAGGGTGGATGAAGTGAAAAATGCCCCCTAAGCTGAAAGGAAGACTCGTCCAGCTCTGACATACGGTTCACAATGTTGGACAATGTACAAAAAGTATTAGAGCAAATTGACGGCAGCCGAAATGAAGATGCTTCGGATGACAGCAGGAGTAACAAAGCTTGATCGAATTAGAAGTATTAAGATCCGTGGAAGCCTTCATGTCAAAAGTACCATCTTGGACAAAATTCAGCACGACCGGCTCAGTTGGTATTTTCAGACCGGCAGAACCTCGTCCAAAAGGCAATATCGTACAGCGTTTCAACAAATTCGCGACGAAAAAGAAAAGGCAGGCCAAAACACTCCTGGTACAAGCAAATGCAAAAAAAGCAGCATTTGGTTGGCCTCAGACATGGAACAATCCAAAATCGGGAGGCTTGCCGACGCTTTCTGAGGTCAACGCGGCGTACCACACAGGCGGATCACTAGTGTGAAGCAGAAAAGTGGGAGAGTTGTGATCGCTTCAAGATCACTACTCGTAAAGCCGGAAATGAAAAGAAGAAGACGTTAGATAAAATGTTGTTTTCAGTTGCTGTCGAGCGGGAACAGCTGCCGATACAGAATGTCTACCGATTCAATCGCGTCTCAATTGGAATTACATCGTCTGAACACTGTCCGCCAAGTACCAGTTGTTGCGGCCAATACTTTGCTTAAGCAGATGTTGTTCCGCTACCAAGGACACATTAGTACAGCTCTGGTTTTGGGTGGAGTCGACAAGACTGGGGCTTACATCTACAGCATCCATCCACATGGATCTACCGGCAAGCTGCCTTATGCCACCATGGGTTCTGGTAGCTTGGCAGCTATGTCTGTCTTTAAGTCACGTTGGAAGCCCGACATGGAAGAAGATGAAGGCAAGCTGCTCGTTCGCGATGCTATCCGTGCTGGTATTTTTAACGACTTGGGTTCCGGATCAAACGTCGATTTGTGTGTGATTCGAAAGGATTCCTGTGATTATTTGAGGAACTATGAGCTGTCCAACCAAAAGGGCACAAGGAAGGTAGGGAATACTGAATTGTTTTTTTGTATTGTGCTAATGGTCCATTATTTTAGCTGAACTACGATTTTAAACTGGGAACCACTGCGGTATTGAACACGAAAATTCATAAGTTCGAGGTTACCGAGGAAGTTTTGCAAGTTCCAATGGAAGAATAAGTTTTTGGTGGGACAAGCTGGCCACGAAGAATAGATTTTGATTGTAAAATGATTTATGAAATTTAATATATGTACTTGGATTAAAATGGTTTTGTCCTTTTTCTATTAATTTTCACCGTTTTTCATTTGCTTAAGCCTTACGAAGAACTTCCCAGCAATATTGTTCTTTATGTGGTGTGCGTTTGGTTTGTTTTGGAAAAAAACTTTGTAAGAGAAGAGAAAAGTGTGGTTCGAGCCAACAACATGATGAATTTATACACACCAGCTTTTTTATTGTATGGAGAATGACAAATATCAAAACAAACCAGCTGACAAATGGTTTAGGGTAATGGTAAAGCGGTGTTGCGGATCGACATTGCAGTTCATCCGCCGGATTTTCAATAACTGAATTTAATTGCAAATGCGGATTTTTTTTTGCGGAAATTTAATGCAAATGCGGATGCCTTGCGGATCGGATGAAATCCGCGGGAATAGATTATTGCGGATTCCATAATCGACATGATTGTTTTTTATTTGAAGAACAAAAACAAAGTAAAAAAACAAACCAAAAAAGCTTAAGCATGAAATAAAAAAACATAATATAAAGCTTAACAAGACCAAAAAGAACAATATTTTTTGCAATACGCCTGAGATATCCAGTGTGACGTGTGACTTAAGTTTCTTCTCCTTTTCATAATTCTTTTTATTTGTTTCCCTGTCGAGATAAGAGAGTTGATATTGGAGAAAAGAAGAGCTCGAAGAAAATGGAAAAATTCTAGATTTCCAGACGACAAAACAGCGTTTAACCGGCTAAGCAACGAACTGAAAAAACAAATCTACGAATTCAAAAATGATTCATTAAGTAGATTCCTGAAAAATTTAACAACTGATGCTTCGACCGATTACTCGTTCTGGAAAGCAGCTAAGCGCCTGAAAAGACCGCAGTTACAAAGCCCGCCGATAAAATCTCTAGACGGGAAATTGGATCGGAAATCCGAAACTTGTTAACCTGTAACCTGTTTGCAGAACATCTTGCGAACGTTTTTAAGCCATTCCCAGTAAACACTTCTAAAAACAGCTTACAGTTTATTGATAAAGTAGATGAAGTTGACATACCAATTTTTCACACTCAAAGAAAAAAAAAGTATGTGTCGAAATCAGTTATCGAACAAAAAATCACCGGGGTACGATCTAATAACCGCTCAGGTTATGAAAGAAATGTCATCAAAAGCCTTCATAAAACTCCAATTCATAATAAATGTATGCCTAAATACCCAATATGTCCCACATCATTGGAAAATTGCTGAAGTAATTGTTATACCAAAGCAAGGTAAGCCACCAACAGAAGTGACGTCTTACAGACCAATATCGCTTATACTAAAAAGTCTTTGAAAAATTGCTACTGAAAACACTAAGCAAAGTCATAGAAGAAAGAAATCTAATCCCAAATCATCAGTTTGGATTTAGAATTAAACATTCCACGATAGACCAAGTTCATAGAATAACGGATGCAGTTGAAAAAGCATTAGAAGAAAAACAAGTATGTTCGGCTATATGTTGCTCAAGCATTCGACAAGGTATGGCATGAGGGGCTAGAGTACAAACTGCAAAGGGACCTACCCAGGCAGTACTACGAAATACTAAAACCTTATATCTCAAACCGGCTCTTCAGAGTACGGTATGATCAAGAATATTCAAAGCTAAGTAAAATACAAGCCGGTGTTCCACAAGGAAGCGTCCTAGGGCCTACTCTGTATTTGCTATATACAAGGGATATTCCAGTGGATAACAACACCATTATGGCTACTTTTGCAGATGATACTGCAATTTTGGCATCCAGTAAGTGCGTCGTCAAGGCTGCTGAGAAATTGCAAAATGCTGTCGACACCGTTAGTGATTGGACCAAAAAATGGCGTATCAAGCTCAATGAAGCTAAATCTGCACATATAAACTTTACAAATAAAAAGTTAAGCTACGTTCAAATATTCATCAATAATCAAGCTGTACCTTACGCCAACACGGTCAAATACCTTGGGATGAATTTGGATGCAAAGCTAAAATGGAAAGAGCATCAACTTGAAGTATAGAAAAATGTACTGGTCACTCGATAGAAATTCTGACCTTTCTGTCGAAAATAAAATAATGCTTTATAAACAAGTACTTAGACTTGTTTGGACCTATGGAATCCAATTATGGGGCTGTACAAAGAAAACAAATACTGAAATCATCCAAAAGTTCCAAAACGAAGTCCTTCGTGGAATAGTAAATGCAGCATGGTATATATGTAAGAAATAGCGATTTACATCGTGACCTACAAATAGAAACGGTTACAGAAGTTGTAAGAAAACAAGCTGTATCACACAATCAGCGACTGCATAGTCATATCAGCTCTGAAATGAAGTCCGTATTAAATATGAGAGGCAATGTTCGGAGATTAAGAAGAACCAAGCCACACAAGCTAATGGTCTAAAAGTCATGGGAAGCATTAAAAGTTTAAGCTTCCCCTAAAGCGATTATATTATTGAGAAAGAAAAATCTGTTGTGGATCGTTCATAGATTGGTTCTGATTACGAGGAGTTTTTAGTGAGGTAAGAATCCCACAACCCACACTACTTGGTGTCGAATACTGCCAAATGTCTTTTAAAGATTTCCTCCTGACAAAAAAAAAAAAAAATTTCAAAACATTCTTTTTTTTTTCTTTATTTTCACCCCATGCTGCGCACGCTCAATTTCTGACTTGGCACTGATAAGCTCCTTTCGTAGGTCTCCAATTAATTTATAGACACCTGCGTGGCTACGGCCAACCATAACTTCCAGCCGACGATGCCAAGCCTCTACATTGTTTTGCGTTCTTGGGAATGTATCTCTAGTTTTTTCATAAACTAACTGAATTGTGTAATTCTTTTGAGTAGGAGTGCGAAAATGAAGAAACCAAAGAACTACTTCCTTCCTTTCAAATTCTTTGGAAATTAAGAGTTTGCAATTATTATTATCAATATTCTGACAAAGAAGAAAAAGAAGGTTTCGAAAATGTTAAGAGCGCGCCGCGCCCGGCAGTCCTTACCAGCTTTTCACTACTCAATCCGTTTTCTGTATTGGATTTACGATTTACGGCCACGTACTGATCGGCAAAGCGGTAGAGCAACAAGATTAGAACAAAATTGAAAGTTAAGTGGAATTTTTCTGTCGCTCAGCTTTCAATTTTGTTTAAAAATGGCTGAAAATGAGATTCATGTTGAAAGTAAAACTTCGCTTTGATAATCTGCAAAAGTTCCTCACTGCGTGGAATACTTAAAAAGCCTTTTTTAAGGAAAAAGTCATTGAATGTGTTGCAACAATTGAAGTACAAATAAAGCTAATGGCTTTCATTCTTATATCTTTTGTACAAACATTCGCAAAAGAGCAGAGCAGTCTGCAGGCTTTCCACATTAATATTAACTCTCATGTCAACAAATACGTGCAAACAATTTTTAAATTCATTACATTGGTAGTGCTTCTATAAAGCCATTATGTTCCTGTTCCTGCATAACAAGGCAACACTAACACACTTAGCAGGTGGTTAATGGAGAAAACTTTAACGTTAAAAAAAAAAAATTAAATCAATTGAGAGACTCAGTTAATATTTTGTGGAAAAAGTTTAGAGCCTCTTTCTACTACTGTCGTCTGGTATATCCTATTCGTTTTGAAGCTTTTGAAAATAGGCCAAGAACATCATTTGGTTGAAGATGTGGGTACACGAAGATGACAAAAGTTTTCTCAGAATCTTCAATTATAATCACAGAAGCGTGTTTTACTTTTTTTTTTTCATGAATAGGAAGCTGAAGTGATGCCTGTGTGGTAATGGTGAGAATATCTGACTGTTACGGGGGAGTTTGATGTTTGAATCATAGAAACATACCCTCATGCGAGTAATTAAACTGCCGTGACAAGAGCTTTCTCCTTTAGCTGTTCGGAAAAGGTAAAATTTGTGTTTTACAAAAAGTTAACATTAAACTAAAGACTCTGGTCCCGTAAGTGAAGACAACGTGTGGAGAAGAAGGTACATACCGCGATATTGGCAAAGTAGAAGAGTACGCATTGCGAGACTACGATGGCTGGGACATGTAGAGAGGGGGGACATCAATGCTCCAGCGCCATGGGTTTTCAACAGTCAGCCCTATCACAGATTCCATCGTAGAAAACTTCCACACGGAAAGCTACGTTACGAACTACGAAAATTTATGTTCACAAAATACGAATGGAATCGAAGAAAGCATTTCCGCTTGCAACACTAAGTACCGCCATGCTGGTTTTCGATATCAGCTGTTTAACGCCAAATGTGCCAGATCATTCACATTTTTCTGCAAACACAACTTCTTTCGTATATTTTAGACGAAAAATTTACATTCCACTCGGATTTGGTAATACCGAATCTACAAATTTCGAAATTCGTTCCACTCCGAATGGAATATGTAATAGTTACATCGGGAAACTTATACTTTTTTCGATTACGATGGAATCTGTGATAGGGCTGAGTATTTTGCATTGAAATCGCGGAAGGGGAAGACGCAATCAAGTAGAAGATGACCTCAACCGACTAAGAGAGCAAAACTGCAGAGCTTGTGCAAAATCGAATTTGTTATCGAAAGATGTTGGCCCAGGTTCACCCCGAAATGTAATGCCCACCTACGTAAGTCAGTAAAGAGATGGACTGATAGAACCTACTTTCTGGATCTTTTCTAGTTTTATAAAAAGATCGTATAAAGTGGAATTGCTAAAAACTTTTATTCAAATTGATTAATGCTGATGGCAGAAGCATCACCTCGTGCATTATTTTTACTCTTGCGCCATAAATGTTGCTGTTTCTAGAGTTCCTTTAAGTGACATTTACCCTCGATATAGTGAATGACGGTGAAAAGAAACAGGAATAGATACATTAACTGTATTTTGAAGAAATTTTAAAAAAAATAAACATAACACACTACTCGAGGTATGTATGCCTCAAGGATGTCATCATGGGCCTATTCTTTTGAGTTAATCCACAAATTGTGGTGTCCCTTGTTTATTTTTATATCAAATAATAAACAAAATAAGCAGAAAAAATGGTCGCTTCCTACTGATATACAACGCCTATGCTACTCAAACCAGCAACTGCTTACTTTTCTCTAGAAGAAGAGCTACGTGAACATTTATCTTTTTCTTTTGCTTATAGGAGGACTTTTATAAAATTTTGCTTATTATTTTATTGTTCCAAAAACACTAAACGTCCTCGTGCAGATGTGACTTTTTTACATTCTACTACAGAAATAAATCGTGGAATTTCACAATACATACTTGTAATCATATAGTGGCCAAGAATGCCATTAAAGCATCAGAGTTGAAAATAATGGCATATACTTGACTTTCGTATGTATTTGTGAACATCATAAGAACGAGAAACTAAACTCACTTAAATCAGTTAACATTCGCGAATATCATCAACGAAGCAATAAATCATCTTTTAATTTTTATTTTCGAGATTTTGAGTAGTAAACAAATTAATTTACTCACTTCATCAACAGAACAATTTTCACGCGATGTTTTGTTTGGTCCAGTCTGATTGACGGTCGGTATAGTGTCTGCTGTTGAGAAGATTCTCTAACGCCTTAGCAGTGCTCGTTTTTTTTTTTTTTATTACTTAGCTATCGCGATCAACCCCGATGTATTTTGTTAAGAGTTTTGTACTGTACTGTTGTTATTTTTAGTAGGATGCGTTTCTTACCAACTGAGTCATAAATAATTTCAGTTAATTGCTTGAAACTTCAGATAGAGAAAGAATATTGAATAAATATAAATTGATTCATTTTACCAGCTCATAACTAGAAGAATTTTTCTCATCACAACAGAGACAACAAAGGCGAAGAGAATAATGAAAGTTCACATTGAATTAAGTTGTTTTTGCTGTTTCAAATAAATAGAAATAAATTGGATTGAACTGTAGATTGTAGACCCAGTAACTCGGACATTAATGCTTCAATTTATATATTGAAGATGAACATAAGTAGTCGAAAAAGTTCTAAATATGGTAGGCAATACCCCGCCACGTTCAGGGAGCTCTTCAATTAGAAAAAAGTGGATACGCATACGCCTCAGTGCACTGGTTTTAACTCATATACTTAATCCACATCCACTTATTTGCAAGAGATATCACCTCTTTAAATTGAAACAGCCATTGTTTAGTTTTTTTTATACTTGCAGTGAAAAATTCTTTCACACTCAGCAATCAACAAAAAATAAAATAGGATATTTTGTCATTTTGTATTGTGTCACCAGAGACTTTTTCTTCCAGCCTTTTATCAAAAGATTATTCCATTGGCTTCTCTTCAAGTCATTGGTTTTTTTTTACATTAACAGCTGTTTTCTGCTCGAAATCTTGAAGAAAAGTTAGTATCAAGCCTCCGAAATGAAATGAGTCGCTTAACGCTTGAACAATGTTGGGAAATATTGAAAACTTGCTTCCAAAGTAAGTGCTGTCTTTCCCAAACAGAGGGTTTTTTGAAAAGAAGTTTTAGTTAAAACAAAAAAAGGCAAGTTTGTATAAAAAGTTTGAGAGTCTGACATGCCAATGGACAGCACTCACGGTCCGCACAGACGCACGGTGCGTACAGAAGACTACTGCAGCTGAGAGTTTGAGAATCAACCCACAAACATCAACATGCCATCGGCCCCAACAGTTTAACATTTCAGGTTAACATTGAAAGTTCTAAAGTCTAAACCATTCGCTTCGTCATCGCTTCGCAGTTTGGAGTTGAGGGTAGCCTGTCACGAACAACGATTTTTGGGGAAGAAACATCTTTTCCGGCCTGGCGCATCTGGAACTTGGGAAACCCGCAAGCTACTGTCAAGAAGCCATCAGTGCACCCAAAGAAAGCGAAAGTTAGGTGAGGATTTTCGATGATAGCAGTATTGGAGCATCTTTCTTGGGAAAGAGACTGCGAACAACCTTTCGATCACGAGCTATGTTCAGTGACTTTTTTATAACAGAAGTTGTTGTTTTGAACCTAGACCTGGATCATACCAGATAGCGCGTACTGCCCAACAGTCCATGCCACAATCCATCTTTTGCGCATAAAATTTCCAAATCGTGTTATCAGCCGTCTGCGTCTTGGCGATGTCAACTAGCCACCTTGGAGTTGCGATTGGACAACCCCTTTGGGTTTTTAGTTTGAATGACACCGTGAAGGACCGATGTTAATCCAACAGTTCGGCAAAAATTCAAACATTTTAGGTCAATTTAACCAAACGACTTATAGTACAAAACCGGAGAGAGCTCGCCGAAATCGAAGTCGTTATAGAAGGATGTTGGTTGAGGCGCAGGTTCACCCTGAACTGTAATGCCCACCTAAGTAAGTAAGTAAGTAAGGCCAATTTAATCCAAGGAATCCATAAGCAACAGCGCAAAACCGTCAACAAGGTCTTGAAAGATTGGAGTGACAGAATGCGGATCTGCGAAGCTAGCCGAGGTAGCCACTTGAACGATCAATAAGGCCACTGCATTTTCAAAAAGAACTTTGTATACTTGACAAATCTTTTATATTCGGAAGAAAGCATTTTAGAACCAAATTCAGCACAACATTCTACGGAATTTATGAATTTTAAATGAATCTCAAGACATATTGAATGCAATTGTAACTGTAAATATGTTTTTTGCAAATATGGTTTCGTTGTAACGGGTTTTCTAATAAGAACCTGACAACTTTTTTTCAAAACGCAAACCATTTGACTTGAAGTATAATCAAAACATTTATGACCTCGACTTCGTTCATATATGGCCACCACTTCGACCAACCTGCTGTCTCACTAACACATCAACATCACACAATGAATATGAAGACTCAAATATTTGCACTAAACTTGTTATTACCTTCTACTAAAAGGAGAATACCGACAATTGGAGTTAACGCTTTTAAAGATCTGGACACCATCTCCGAGTTTCTGAGAAAAGTTTTCATAATTTGAAGACATTGCTCGTTCGTGTAATTTACGATGATGAAAATGCTGAATTTACTGAATAAATTGACAATGACAGTTCAATGATTAGTGAAATTTTTGAACGCACAGTTCACAAACTAAATACAAAGTTTTCAAGTCCCTCTTGGAAAGCCCTTTACTATACACAGGGGCATGCATATTGAATCAGAATTTTACACAGAATTTTAAGATACAGCATTTCTATTATGCAAAGTTGTATGCAGCCAACATCTGTCAAGTTTTCAACAAACAGAATTTAAAAAAAATAAAAAGTCTATATGTACGGCTAACCATAGGGTTGTAGGCCTAAAAATACCAGTCATTTGGAGAAATATTTAGCATGTTTGTCTGTTACGACGGAGGTTCGATTTTCGAATCCCAGAAACATGAAAAAAATGGTTTTAACGGGTATCGCCCCTGTGAAAAACTGGCAGGTTCTCCGAGAATAATTAATAAATTAAAATTTTATAACCTTTTCCAATAAATTTGTGCTGAAAAGGCAAAAGCTCTTAAGTCGATTTTCAAAGTGTATCAGAAAACGAATTCTTAACTTTGAATCTCTATTTAAAAACTTAGCTTAAGCTATTATAAATATGGTTATGACTTTCTTGTTTGTAAAGATAAGTCATTATGAGTAAGATAAAAACATAGCTTTTGTTAACAGTTTTTGAGAAAATGAAAAATAGCTGAAACACTTAAGTCGACTTAAGAGCTTTTACCTTTACAGCAATAGTGGTTCTGATTTGGAATGGTGGTTTTCAAAGAACGGAATACTATAATCAATAGTTTTGGTTGAAATCAACTTTTTTCCAATATTTTACTGGTGCAACATAGCTGAGAACCTAGGCAGATTTCTTTCAACCAATCATTGCGAGGAAATGCAAGGGACCTATTAAGTTTTTGCCGACTCTGAACGGCTATTGTAAAAAGCGCTTCTAGGGCATGAAATTACTATCGGAGAAACTGCCACTTTCTCACGAAAGGCGATACCAGCGGAAAACTTTTTTTCTTTGATGTTTCGGGGACTCGATTCTCGAACTTTCTATGTAACAGACGCATACGCGTCACGGACTTCACCAACAATTTACTTCTGTAAATAAACAAAAATACAATTTTTTATGGAACGAGGAACTTTGGCACTAACGATGTAGTCGATAAAACGTTGGACTGTTGCTTGGAAGATCGGAGTTCGAGATTAATTTTTCTTCTTTCTCTTCCTTCTAAGTTACGAGCATGGTGATCTCGAGGAGATCAGAACGCTGCCATTTGTAATAATACACCGCGTACGGATGTGTAACAATTTGTAAGATCACAATTGTTAATTGATGGAACATCTAGAGTACATAATGAACTATTTCGTAAATTTTACTAGGCCATACTTCGAAAGCCAAAGGTTTTTCTCCCGAGGATCCGTGCAGGTTTTTGGTGATGTTCAAATGTTGAACTACATGGTCAATTCAAAAAATCGTTACTATGTAAAAGCTAACGTGAACTTTAAATTAGAATTATACAATTTTGAATACAAGTCACTTAATTAAATGATAACTCACTTAAAAACACCAAACAACTTAGACAAATTTCGATTGCGTGAAGCACGCAGATCTCATAATCACAACGTTAGGTGTATCTGTCATGAGCTTGAACTTATTTATTTTTCTTTGCCGAGAAACAGGCGATCTTTTTGCCACCAGAAGCACTGCTTTCAAATAAAAAATAATGAGACTCACTGTGTGTGTGTGTTTTTTTTTGCTGGCTAGGAAATGAATTATTCTCCTAAATAAGGCAAGGCATGTGGCATCAAATCGACGAGGTACATCGTTAAACAAACTCAACAATCAAACACAATTTTATTTCATTATATGCAGCACATACAGCACAACAACAACTAACTCAAACTTTACTCAACGACTATAATGTGTTGCTAAAAATGGAACGGATACGATGTAGAGAAACAATAATAAAATAAGTTTTTGAATTTTGAATTGAATTTTTCACCGGCAGCGAAAGTTTCACTAAACACACACTTTTCAAACTCAATTGTACAGAAAAACAATGCAAAATGTGAATATTTTGGTTTGCACACCACAATGGATTGTGCATATGGAAACAAATGCAGGTACCTTCGTGGCTTGTGGAACATATTATTGCGCTCAATTGCAATGGCCGTAGCCAAGTCATCATCTTCATCTTCAAAACCTGTCGGAATCATGTTGTTGTGATTTATTTCACCCATCAAACTTTTTTGATAAACTTTATGTTTCACATTTTCTACCAGAACAACACTCGATGACATTGTGACATTTTCTTTTTTTTGTGTAAGGTATACAAATACCATTCTACACTAAAACACTTTCCACAAAAACAAAAATATATTTGTATTTTTTTTTATCCAGGTTTTTCGTTTTAAAATATTTTCAGTTTTAAAAAACAATTCAAAAATTCACCAGCACGGGAGAATACTACAACATATTATGATTGGCGGACCGGTCACGAGTGTATCTTTGTTGTATCTATAACCAAACGGCGGCAGATCGACATAGTAGATCTCGAGCAGGCAATATATTATACTACATTCGTTCGCGTTAAAACAACATCGCAAAATGAATACACTACGCGCCCTTATTGTCGTCGCAGACAGAGATCCAAAGCAAGAATCATGAAAACATGGCTATTTGGACCACTTTAACGAGCGCTACTGCTTGGGCTAATAATTTTATTTAGCTTTTTATCTTACATAACAATAATAAGATAAATTTTTCCTTGTTGATATGTATTTGGGGGATGATGGTGATGATGATGAAGATGATGATCATCATCAAGACGATGTGAGCGTGATTGTGTATACACTGCGAAAAGTCAACTATTTTTGTTGTGTTTTTACTTTCATAAGCAACAGTGCGGCCAAAATGTGGATTTTAAGAATGATAAGTTTAAGAAAAACTTTCAGGTTGAAGGTTGCGAGTACTTGGGGAAATTTCTGGGCAATTAAAAAAACCCAACATCTTCGGGTTAAAATATGACTAAGTACAGTAATAATGAGTTATTCACTTTGTGGTGTTTAGTGGGTAAAGCGAAGTCGTATGCTTCTGCACCGGTGGGATGATGAAGCTAAAGCAGTAAAGAAGAAAGCAGCTTTCCAAGCTTGGTCGAAGTGCCCCTCAAGAAATACAAATGAAAAAGCGCGTTTCAAAATGGAATACAAGAGCTGCAGAAAAGAAGCGAAGAAAAAGTGCGCCCAACTTCAAGCAAAAAGCACGGAGGGCCTGTATCGAGAGCTGGAAGAGATTTCTGCCCCAGCTGCTGAAGCAAATCAGGCAATCCAAGAGCTAAGACAAAGCAACTTGAATAAGGGAGCAACCATTTTCAAAATAGCCGCTCAGAGAAGGAGAAATGCGCAGGAGATTCGTTCGCCGAAGTTCATAAATGATGCTCAAGGACTGCTACTTGTGGATGACGACAAAATTCTTCACAGGTGGCGGCAGTATTGTGATGATCTTTTGAATGAACAGTTTCCTCGGCGCCACTTTCCAACAGCTGCACCTAACTTTACGGAAGTATCCGACGTCACAGTCGAAGAAGTTAGGGAGGCAGTTAAGAACTCCAAAAAAGGCAAAGCGATTGGGCCAGACGACGTACCATATGAGTTTTGGAAAAATATGGGAGACATCGGGTTGAGATGGCTCACGATTCTCATCTCCAAACTTTTAAGAGGTGACAGTTTGCCTAATCAATGGAGGGAAAGTTTTCTTCTTCCAATGTACAAGGGAAAGGGAGATACCAGAAGCTGTGACAACTATCGTTCGATCAAGTTGATGTCACACACTATGAAGATCGTTGAGCGGGTTTTGGATAGCCGACTGCGGAAAATAATAAGGCTGTCTGATGACCAATGCGGGTTTGTCGCGGGTAAGTCAACTACAGACGCAATCCAAAGTATAAGGATCATTATGGAAAAACACAGAGATGCCTTAGAGGATTTGCATATTGTGTTGGTTGACTTCGAAAAAGCATTCGATCGACAACCACGAGATCTGATATGGGTGGCCCTCAGACACCGAGGAGTTCCTGAAGCCTATGTGCGAAAAATTATGGACATGTACGAGGGAGCAGTTACAAAAGTGAGATACCCACCGAAGAAATCCAAATAACAGTAGGTGTACATCAGGGAAGTGTCTTGAGTCCACTGCTCTTTATTGCTGTTCTGGATTATTCGCTCGAAGGAAAAGTAACGGACAATAAAGTACAACAATTATTCTTTGCTGACGATGGAGCCATCATAGGCGAGGATCCTGCATCCCTACAACGAGCACTTGACGTTTAGACTGATGTTCTGGAAGGAAATGGGTACCGTATTAGCGTTAAAAAGACTGAATACCTGTGCTGCCCTTTTTCTGATCCAGACAAGCCTATTCCAGACATTTATTTGAATGGAAATGTGCTCCCCAAGTGTGAAAAGTTTAAATATCTGGGATCTATGACCAATAGTGAAGCAACTTGTGATGACGACATCAATCATCGAGTAAGCGTAGGGTGGATAAAGTGGCGAGAAAACTCCGCTATCTTCTGTGATCGAAAAATGCCCCCTAAGCTGAAGGGAAGACTCTACACAGCAGTTGTCCGTCCAGCTCTGACATACGGTTCACAATGTTGGACAATGTACAAAAAGTATGAGAGCAAATTGACAGCAGCCGAAATGAAGATGCTTCGGATGACAGCAGGAGTAACAAAGTTTGATCGAATTAGAAGTACTAAGATCGGTGGAAGCCTTCATGTCAAAAGTACCATATTGGACAAAATTCAGCACGACCGGCTCAGTTGGTATTGTCATGTTCAAAGGAGAGATCCGCAGAACCCCGTCCAAAAGGCAATATCGTACAACGTTTCAACAAATTCGCGACGAAAAAGAAAAGGCAGGCCAAAACACTCCTGGTACAAGCAAATGCAAAAACAGCAGCATTTGGTTGGCCTTGGACATGGAACAATCCAAAACCGGGAGGCTTGCCGACGCTTTCTGAGGTCAACGCGGCGTACCGCGTACCCCACAGGCGGATCACTAGTGTGAAGCAGAAAAGTGGGAGAGTTGTGATCGCTTCAAGATCACTACTCGTAACGCCGGAAATGAAAAGAAGAAGAAGATGACCGACGAGTGAAACTGAAGCTAACTTTTGACAGCGCCAACGAAAAAGCTATATTTGTCTTTAGCATAGCTTATAAAATTTTGTCGGTTTTTTCTGTATGAACGCCACCTAACACCCTGGTAAATCAATTTTTGACAATATCATCAAACTCCGTCAAAACAAGAAATTCATTTTATCGGTTTTAAAGTCGCCAGCTATATAGCTTCCATAGACACAATTATATTTGAACACTTGTCTCGAGTTTTTTCATTTTAAGAAAAGTTTCTTCGTTAGAAAATGTTCAGGAACCGTTTACCAAAGCGTCAAAGGGTGTCTACTAAGGCCGCTTACACCCTTTATAAGATTTAAATGCGTTGTTAGTATAAAATGCATTCACATTTTGTTCTACTGGCAGCATTTCTGTTGTTATTGTCTGATGACAATTTAATTTAATCTTGCAGGGAAAGGAAACTTTGTTTTGGATAATTCTGCGCTTAATATTATTTGCTTTATTACTTGATTCCGCTCACAATAATCCACTGACGGCCCATATCATGAAGCAAACCAACACCCTGTGGTGCCAAATTACTGAGGCCAAAGTCAGACAACAAATATACTAATATGTTTGTTTTTGAATTTTCCCCAACATCAAAACAACTTTGAAAGATCAAGTTAAATTGCCAACCAACTGCGTTAATAGGTTTCGAGGTAAGTGTAGAATGAAATAAAAAGTGATCTTTGAAAGCATTTCATTTTTATTGATCTATTTGATTATACAACCTGCAGCGATCAATAAAGTGCTTGTCGGGTCAGCCTCACCATATAATAAAAAGACATTTTGTTTTTGTTCTATAAATAAAAAATATTAATTTTATGATTGCAATTGCAATACCGTTGACTTAGAGTAGAAATAAAAAAAAAACAAATTGTTAGATGAGAAAGAATATGATTCAGTTTTTTTGTGTTAAATCTAAATAGTCTCACTAAGTGAATTCACAAGCAATCTAAATTGAAAAAGCGTGATTTTAAACAAACTCTAAACAAATACACATACGTGACGTGGTAAACTATTCGTCATGATCCCGTCTGGGGAAAAAGAAACTGTTAATAGCTGCGTAATCATAAATTTTTCGCGCATTTATTTTTGGAAATGGGTCTATGATTAGCAATTGGATTCTTCGAAATCCCTGAAATGGGAATTAACACTTTCTCATGATACGCTCGTGATAAAAGTGTTTGAGGTGGTATTAGAGATGATTCTTAGAATGAAGATTATGCTCTATCTTGGGTTGAAATCACGAAGGCAGGTAAGTGGGGAGGGATTATCATTTCTATGAAATAGATGACAACCAACTTTTTAGCTCAAGAAAACGAGGCGATTTAGATTAAGCTAATCTACATAGTTTGAGACTTCTCGGAATTTTCTTTAAAGGGATGAATGAATATGATTTTCATATATGTACATACAGTACTCGCACATACAGTACTCGATTAACGCAACTAATAGAAACTCGGACAGTTGCAGTAACCGAGGTTGTTGCACTTACTGGGTCATATTTTCTGTATGAATTTTTAGTAAAAGAGGCAATCAGACGATCCAATTTGTTTGTCAAGCATCAAGTTTGTCAAGCAAATTTTTTAGTGTGAACTCTCCATCAAGTGGCTTGTCAAATTTGTTGGGTGTATTTCAAAATTTTTTGATATTTTTGCAAGTTGGACAACAAGTTTGAGAAATGTTAATGCTACTCGTCATACTTGCAAGAAATTTCATTTCCCAAATAATTTCAAGTAGTGCACATCGCACGGAAAGACTATTTTTTCTTTGCTGGGTACATTGAACTGGAATTTACGGTGGTTTCAGGTAGTGCACCTCTTTAGTCCCAATCCCAACACGCTTTCTCTTGTTTTTCTTGCATTTCATCCCTAATAACCGTTGCTTCTACTATGTCCTTCATGGTTAAAATTCAAATCAGAATAGAGTTTGACGATTTGTTTGATGAGTGTGAGTATTTTCCGTCAAACTTTTCATCCTACAAATTTGATAGTCTGAACGCCCCTAAACACTAACGATCGCAATTCGCAACCCACTCAAATAAACACAGATGCATTTTATGGTCTTTTATGTATGTTCTTGCAAGAAATATTGTTCAGACAAACTAGCTGTAAAATAACAGCAGGAATAAAAAATCAAAAGAAGAACGTGAAAAAAATAAAAAACGGATAAATAAACACATGAAGTTGCACTTATCGAGGTAGCTTTATTGAAAAGTTGCACTTATAGAGTCAAGACATGACAACGGCCTTGTCAACCGAAAAGAGTCGGTTCCCATTAGAACCCCGTAATTAAATCGGAATGAGCGCTGTTAGTGACAAGATGGGGGACCATCCGTAACTACTGAGTGCTGTTGTCATGTGTTATTTGTTCTATGTAGTATTTGTGTAGTTAGTCTTGTGGTGTATCAGCCAAATGGTCTTTGTCGCCCGGCTGCAACCCCCCCTACTACACAGATTTATGTGTGGAGTAGGTTTCATGTAAATGTAGAGTCAAGACGTGTTACGATTTTAGTGTTGCGAAAACCGAGGAGTTGCACGAATCGAGGGTTGCGCAAATCGAGTCCGTACTGTATTTAAATCTTGTAGAACAATGCACAAACGTTAAGGGATGAATGAAGATGAATTTCGTATGTCATCGTATTTTATATGTAGATAGTAAACAAGGGTTAGCTTAGGTTAGGTTGAGGTGGCTGTCAGCAATGGTGGATTTATGCCAATCTGTAATAGGTCCATTGTGATATCAGTATATGTATAAATCGTTTAGAGCTCTCCATTGTTAGGTTCATTGAAGAACAGCTCTGGCAACAACAATCACAGCTCTGAATTTCTGCCGCAAGTTATTCAATAAAATCAAGATAGGGATAGTTGAAGTTAGTGGCATGAAATTTTGGCTTTCTACACAAAATTCAATTCAATTCTGAAAATTCAAAAAGGCTTTCTTGATAACGAAAAATTTAGAAATACCAGCTAGGGTTCAAAGTGGTGGTCCTTCAAACTATCTAGTTTTGTTGTGTATTGATAAGCGAAAAAGGTGGTAGCTATCACACAGCCCTTAAACATTCTAATACACCATAAAAAATCAGTATGAATTTCAATCCAGTTTATGAAATGAAGGTGGAGACAATGATTCAAGCAACAACTAAAGAGGCTCGACTTGCAATCGACAAAACAAATGCATCAGTCTGTTTAGGTTGCTTAGTCATGTAAAATAAATGGTATGGTGCAACAGAGCTATGGAAACCTCGGAGTCTAACGCATTTTAAGGATTTTCAATTTTATGTCGAATCCGAACAACGCAAGTGAGAGAGTACTTTACAGTGGGATCAATTTGCCAATTCCTCGCGAAAAGCGAAAGTCATGCAATTTCTCCTCTCTCCCTCTTTTTTTAAGTTCATGGAGAGATTCGAACACCTCCCACGTAAGCAGATAGACATTCTATCCAATGCGGGCACTACTATCAGAGATATACTTCAGGAGTCGAGTCTTCATTAATGAGAAGGGTATAAAAAGGAGCAGAGCTGCTTGGGGCTCCAAAATATAAAGAGAACTCAACTTTCTTGTCGTGTGTAAATGGAAACACAATCGAATGTTTGATGAGGACAAAATAAGTGTTTTTTTTTGGCACATACGTGGCGACAAAGGTTGCGTGGCATTCAGAACTCCACGTTCCATTTTAGTAGTGCAATTTATAGGGATGTTTTCTCATCCGCTAGGCTTGGGTTATCGTAAGACTGGCCGCAACGCTCTTAACAGTATTTCAATGATGAATTCCAAACTAGCCAAATTTTCAATATGATCGAAATGCTATACGACTGGTGCTCAATAAGATTGAGCAAAATCGATTAAAAAAAAATAGCAATTGTGTTGCCAAGAGAAGCTAGTCAACTGATAGTTTAGGTAAGGCAGAATCAAGGATTGGTATGTGTTGAGAATTAGACCCTTTGCAATAGATTTGCAGTCAGTCAGAGGAATCAGATTTTTTAAACGCCGACGCCAAAGATCTAGCATTTGCATTAACCATCTCAAGTTTACTTGAGCATTAAATTGATCGTAGAGACTAGCGACTGTTACACTCAGAAGCATTGTTCTTTTCATGTGGCCATTTTCTTTTTTAATGGCTTTGGGTCCATAGACTCTAGAAATAAATAAATAGCGTGACGCAACAGAGCGAGGAGTCCCAGGGTTCAGCGCATTTCTCACAACCATGCCTTGTGAGGGAAAGGAGGGGACCTACAATTTTCTGCCGGTCAAGAAAGCCTTTTTCATGGCAATGGATTTACTAATGAAAGACTTGCCAATTCCTTGCGGAAGGCGATACTCGTGGAAAAACACTTTTGCCTCTGTTGGAATTCGAACCACGAATCTTTGGGTTAATAACAGACCAGCTAACCATCACGCCATGGGTGCCACATGGGCTTAACAATCAACCTGATTGTCGTTGTGTTCTTGCATGTATTTAGCATCTCATCGGGTTAGGATACAAGGACAGATGCCCAATCGGGTTAGGATATAAGAAGAGCGCGAGATAGGCATGCCTGTCGTAAAACGGGACTGAAATGTAACCCCCAAATACTCGTACTAAGTATAAAATAATAAATAAATAAATAGGGTGGCGCAACAGAGCGAGGAGCCCCTGGGCCTAGCGCATTTCTCACCACCATGCCTTATGAGGGAATGGATGCTAACCATCACGCCATGGGTACCACCGTACTAAGTATAATGTCAACAAATAAAAAGTCGGCATACCCCATGAGCGGATCAAAAAAAGAAAATTCAAGCACTATCGCCATTAAGAAAATAAATAACTATTTGAATTAATTTTATGGGTGCGCTTGATTAACTGATCATAAAAAACTAATCGCAGTTGAATTTTCAACTTTTAGTTCCACTTTTTCTTAGGCCAACTAACAAATCAATTTATAACTTTCTTTACACTGAAAATCAGTCCATCAGTTGTGAAATAATGTGATGTGATAAATCTACCAATGTAACGAAGAAATTTCATTTTTTTTCTTTCTATATCTCCGCTTTCACTTTCTCACTCCATCCCTCTCTTTTTTTCTCCGTTTCACTCTCTCCTCTACCCTCTACCCCCCTCTCTCTCTCTCTCTCTCTCTCTCTCTCTCTCTCTCTCTCTCTCTCTCTCTCTCTCTCTCTCTCTCTCTCTCTCTCTCTCTCTCTCTCTCTCTCTCTCTCTCTCTCTCTCTCTCTCTCTCTCTCTCTCTCTCTCTCTCTCTCTCTCTCTCTCTCTCTCTCTGTGCCTTTATCTATGGAACTTGACGGATAGCACAGTCAAGTTATTTTAACAGGCACCTTTCGTAACGTTGACTTACTTTCTTGAAGCTTTTAATACTTAATATATTCGAAGCCATTGCGGGTTGACTTGCGAATATGATTTTCTTTATCGACTTATTTACTTTGTCTGTCTTCAAAGAACAAGTTTGATGAAATTCGTCGAACACTTAAACCGAGAAAGCCACCGAGGTACGACCTCATAACATTTTTAATTTTATCCAAATTTGTTTAGCCTATTTCAATCTGTTTGGCGGCACTGTGCCTCAACTATAAATTTATACCCCAAAGCAAAAAAAAAAAAAAACAAAAACGCCACTACTGAGTGAAACCAGCGAAAAAATAATATTTCATTAAAAATCTGACTTCGTACACATCCAACAAACAACACAGAGTATTTATTTTCATCAAGTTTTGTTTAATGCAAATTACATTTCTATTTTCGTGTTGAGTACTTATGGCATAGGAAATTAATTACGCATAAGACGACTTGTACAGTTGAAATGTTGGCTCGTGAAATTTTATTTTATTTTTAATTTTCTTCTTTCTTTTTTATTTTCTGTTTTATAATTTGTTAATTTGTCCAACCATAAACCATAGATTCAAAAAAAATGTTCAACATCATTTTGCTTTGGGGCAAATTCAATCAACTTTAATTGCCATTCAAGAATTTGTTGTTGTTGTTATTTTTTTTCCTGAAAATGTGTACACGATCATCAGCTCAGCTTCTTTATTTTGTTTTTTTTTTTTATTTAATTTGAAGATCAATAAAAATCAATAAACACATTTTTTGGTTACAAACCAGCTCAAGCAGCAGTGGTTCTCATAAAATATCTTCTAATTCAACATAAACTTCAACGATCGAATGAAAATTCCCATAGACTGGCTATCAATTTTAGTGGAACAAAAACAAAAAAAGAACGAATGAAAAAAAAAAAAAATAAATAAATGGCCCGACAATGTCAGACACAATATTATTTTAAATTGTTTTAGACATGGTTGCGAAATACGCTGGATTGTTTAATTGCTGGTTGTTCTTTTAACAGTTCAAATAGGGATGAATAGAGAAGCGTCTTAGGCAGTCTGATTGTACGCAATTAAAAAAGTAGGTCCATTGTTAATTTAAGGAATTAGTTTGTACAGAATTGAAGCAATCTTCACTTAAATGGAAGGTTTCGCACACATTCACTTATGAAAACCAAATCCTTTAGTCAATAAGTTGAATGGTAAAACAATTTGCAGTGACCCGCCCTCACGATAATTTAATGAACGATAAACTTTCACTTCAGTTTCGCTAAGGGACAAAACATTTTTTTTTTAACTTTAAACTTAAGAGTTTGATACAATAAAAGAGAAGCAAATCGGAAAAAACCAAATCGAAACACTAAATGTTCACTAGATTAGCTTACAAAATTTTCTGTGTCAGTTCGCATTAGAAGTTGCAATAGTTTTCACAACATCGCGCCATATTCAAATCTTAAAACTGAAACGTACACAGTCTCGGCCAGCCATCCTGATCACCGAACAGTAACGCACTTAGCATTACCTTCAGCCTTTTGCACAAATGACAGGAATAGAAATCCTAAAGTGAATTTCACTGGTACACTTCTTCAGCGATTTCTATTAGCCAGAGGCACAATAGTCCAGCATTTCTTCAGAGGATTTAGTCCAGGTAAAGGTGCAAGATACTTCGACACAGCGATTATGACATAATTGTGACTACCACAATGATAAAAAAATGTTGGCGACTATGACAGAATGGTAGCAGTTACGATAGAACTATTGCTATTACAACAGAAATGTTGCAATTGCCGACAGAAAAACTGCAGCGATTACGACAGATTTATAAATTGTAGCGTTTTCCGACAGAATTGTAGAATTGTAGCGATTGCGACAGAATTGAAGCGATTGCTAGAGAATTGAAGCGATTGCGACAGAATTGCAGTCATTGCGACAGAATTGTAGCGATTGCGACAGAATTGAAACGATTGCGACATGTCATGATTGACATGTTTCTGTCGACAGAAACGTAGCGATTGTGACAAAATTGTAGCGATTGCGACAGAATTGAAGCGATAGCTACAGAATTGAGGCGAACGCTACAGAATTGAAGCGATTGCGACAGAATTGCAGCTATTGCAATAGAATTGTAGCGACTGCAACAGAATTGTGGCGATTGCGATAGAAACAAAGTGTCATAACAACGATAGGGTCAATTGGCATGATAACAGTTTTGTAACTGCGACAGAACTGTCACAATCACGACAGAGCTCTCGCGACAACGGAATGTTCAAAATTGCCGCAATGCTGTCGCAATGATAGACCATTAGCGTGCGATAAAACACAACGCTTACAACTAGGACTTAAATATCGCAATGAAGACAAAGCTGTCTCAACATCTTTTTTACGATAGTGAAACAACTGCTAGTGACAGAATAGTCACAACTAAGAATTGCCACGATGATTAGCAACTTCGACAGAATTGTCATGAGCACGAAAAAACTGTCTTGCTAACGATGCGATGGAATCATCAAAATTACCAGAGCAGTGTAGCGTTTATAGAAGTTTCACGATTATGACGACGCGAGCGAGTAAATAGAACGATCACAACTACGACAGGAATGTCGCGATAAACGACAGAGTTGTCTCGATTAGGAAAGCTTTGCCACAACAAAATTGTACCAGCAATTCCGACAGAATCGTCAGGACAACGATGAAACTGTTGTGCTAATGACAGAATTACGATGGAATTGTCACGATGATAGAATATTAGTGGCTGGCTATGACAAAATTGTAACGAACACAACAAAACTGCTGCGATGATAAAATAATTGTAATAACGAACAACTTAGCTGTAGCGAAGCGACAAAAAAGTCATAGAGTTGAAGCGACTATGACAGTATTTTCACGACTAAGCCAGAATTGTAGTGATTGCAGTTGAACTGTTACTCTTATCACATTATCACAAATAGCACGTCATTCTCAGGGAAGAAAGTTCTAAAGGACTAAAGGCAACATAACGGGCATGATCAAAATGACGAAAGTTGAGGGTTTCTTGCTTTGCTTACGTGTTTAACATTCAGCAGAGGCACAAACCCATTTAATGCCATAAAGCTTTTTAAAGGTATGATCTTCTTTTGGTTTTTAATTTTGGTGTGCAGTTACTACAGTATTAGAGTCACTTAAGTTTGGATGGGAGATCGGAAAAAATAAATTCTAGTCCTCTAGCAACGATATTTTGAAAAGGTGATTTTTTATACAGGATGAAAGCCGCTACAAAAAAAAGAAAGTTATAACTTTTTTCTGTTTAATGAATCCGGTAATTTTTTCTTTAATTTGCAGATTGATTTTTAGATTTAACAAAAATGGATAACTGGGACATTGAAACAAGAATTTGGATTGTCCGCCGATACCACGAACTGGAGGAGTCTGTAGTTTCGGTCCAAAGAGAGTATAGGCACGCGTTTGGCGGCAATCCTTCGAGCAGATGGATTATAATGAGACTTATTAATAATTTTGCCGAGCATGGGACAGTCGAAAGAAAACCTTACCATCGGAGCTCTTCAGTTCGGACGAACAAAACAATCGCTGCTGTAGTTGCTGCCGTACACAGCAATCCAAGAGTTTCGGTTTTTTTTTTTTTTTTATAATTAGCGCACACATCAAGGGGTTATACTACCCTTATAATGTTATAGAACACAGTGCGAGCATTTAGAAAAATAAGAAAGGATTTGCACGTTGTTTTTGAATCTTTGGGAATCGCAATGTAGGGGAAAAACAGGGCCAGGTAGAGCATTCCACATTCGGGTGGTGCGACTAAAAAATGAATCTCTATACTTGACTGTACTTCCGAAGTTGGGCTCAAGGTAAAACTGATTAGCATTAATAGCAAGGCGGGTGTTGCGGCTAAATTGTTTCAGGGGAAGAGTGCAACTGGCTATTTCACTAGAGCAGTGTTTGTGAAAAAAGCGATAAAAGAGAGTGAGACAGGTAACGTTTCGACGTTTTTCAAGAGAATCAATCGATTCTACAATTGAACTATCACCAATCACTTTTAACGCTCTATTTTGTACCCTATCAAGTAGGCGCTAAGATGTTTGAGGAGCACCTGACCAGATATGGGAGTTATACTCCAGTTTTGGGCGGATGAAGGCCTTATGTATTGTAGCCAGATCAGAAAGGGCGAAGAACTTCATTCATTGTCTCAAGAAGCCTAAGCATTTAGCAGCGTTTTTGGCGACTTCAAATATGTGGTCATTCCAACGAAGATCATCGTTTACACACATACCAAGTACTGCGACAGCTTTTCGGTTTCTTGGATGCAGGTACCATTCATGGACAATGGCAATGGGGGAATGTTAAGCTTTAACGACAAGAGACAGCATTGAGTTTTCGAAGCATTGAATTCTACTCGGTTTTTATGACCCCATGTAACAATGCTGGCAAGGTCAGAATTCAATGAGCTAATCATACGCAACCGTTCCAGTTCCACATCCGAACAGCAGGGACGTGAATTTGGAAACGAATATGAAAAGCTGAGGGTCGAGTCGTCAGCAAAACAGTTAAGTGGATTAGAAGTTTCAGACAAGAGGTCATTAATGAAAATGAGGAAGAGAGTCGGAGACAAAACGGAGCCCTGGGGCACACCAGCATTTATGAAGTGGGTATCAGACTTGAAGCCATCCAACACAACTTGTATTGAACGGTCGGAAAGGTAGTTTCTAATCCAACGAAGAAGAGACTCATCGATACCAAAAGCACGCACTTTCGATAAAAGAGCCTGATGCCAAATTTCACCAGAAGATGCTGCAAATAGTGAAAGAGGACGAAAACATGTCAAACTGACTTTTTGTCATTTTGTCATCAACATAAACAAACAAATTTGTTGAATATAGAGCGTTTCCAACTCACATATACTCCATGAGACGGGATTACATACACTTCGTTTCAAAGTGTGGTGTGCAGTTTCATCACGCTGCATTTTCGAGCTCTACTTCTTCGAAGAAAACGGTTACACCGTTTCAGTAACTGCATTAGGCCAAAAGAATATTTCTTTCTGACTTCACCGGACTTTTTCTTGTGGGGATATTGCAAACAGGAAGTTTACAAAGCAAAGCGAACACATTTGAATGAACTAAAGCAATCCATTCGTGAAACATTTGCGGATTTTCCTGTCTCAACTCTCCAAGCAGTAGTGAACAACTTTTTGAAAAGATGCCGCACATGCTCGAAGGAGAGGGGGGCATTAACATCCATTATTTTTCAAACTAATCAAGACATATTGAGCTTCTATATAAATAAAAGAAAAATGAATTCCATAAGCCGAGTACACACTATACAATTAGTTGGACGAAGTCTGTTTGACAGATGTTGGATGGTCGGATGTACTTTGCGGTCAGACTATCAAGCTTGTCGTCCAACTTTACCAACGTACTTTTCCACTCCGTCCAACTTCTAGATTTTCAAAAATATTTGAAAATCATCCAACAAGTTGGTCAAGCGGTCGTCTGAGGGTTTACACTATCAAGCATTGGTCGTTCGAGCCAAAGTCTGTCCAACTAATTGTACAGTGTGAACTGGGCTAAATACTAAATTGAGCATAATTCAGCACCACCACCCTGTATTTCACAGCTGTTGTCGGGAGCAATCTGAAAAAAAAAAAACTATCTAAAATGCTCGAAAAGGTATCAAAGATACGGGTATCCGGGATAGCCTATCCGATAGGTTCTTGAACCTGCCCATTCTAATGAATTTTTTATTTATATAAAAATTGATGTGTTAATAATCATAATATCGACTTGCACCTGATAACATTAATTATGCTTATGATTTATTAGTGTAAATTTATTAAAGCAGAGATCCCATACATGAAAGAAGCGTTTTTTCTTAAACTATAGAGACTAGCTAGTTATCATCTATTTTCTAGAAAATAAAAACAAATCACTTTCAAGCTGTGAAGTATGTACTAAGTATCTAAGTTAAAAGTAGTAGCCTACAGCACAAAAAGCCTCTAAACTTAACTTGCTTCAATGATAAATTATTATTATCGGCATCAATTAAACCAAAAAGCACTAAAGCATAAAACAAAACAATGAAAAACTTATTGCAGCGACATAATATGTCCGAATAAAACAGAAAACAATATATACGTCGAAATGTAACAAAAAGAAAATGAAACAAATGCAAGCAAAATTTATTTGTTGTTTGTTTGGTTCATACGTACGATCTCTCAATTAGATTGGATGCCTCCTGGTCTTTAAACCTGAAAGGGTGACAACGTTTTATAAGACAAAATAAAACACATTTGTTGTCAAATTTTGATTTCCAAAAAAATAAACAAAAAGTTCCATTAATAACTTAAAGTAAATTTAAATTAAATAAAAAAAAAATCAATTAAAAGTCTTTCTTAATTGATAGCGATTGGTGTTATTTTTTGTTGCATATGTGTTTCCTGTTCATTTGAGATAAAAATTGGAGTGCAAATCATTTTGCTGGGCATATAATTATATATACATTCGAATACAGCAAAGGCTTTTATGTCCATTTGAGTAAAAAGGTTGGATCATGCTTCACGATATTTAGGTCAAGGTTGAGTGGGAATATTATAAAAAAAATGTATACCTATGTACTGGAGAAAAAGTGCTAACGACTTGGATTGACAACTAAGTCAATGCTGAAAAGAAAATCTGCAGGGCCACTATGGTCCTATGGTCCTTTCTCTTTCTCATCATCTCCCCACCAAATAAACTAAAACGATCTTTTAAGTGAAATTGAAAGAGCTCAACTCGGCTGAATTGAATGAATTACCTAAATAAGATGATTTGAGTTCCGGAAAGAAGCTCAACCCAAATACTGAATACTTGCCGCTACTAACAACCATTCAAAGGTTCTGCAGTTGACTGATTTCGTATCAGAATATTTTTGACTCAAAAAAATATAGCAATTTCAAATAAGCCAGTTATAGCCAGTTCAAAATCTATTGTCTAATTGCTAGTTGTGAGGGTAAATATTGGGTGTTTTTTTTAGAAGTTGGTTTTTCGAGTAGAGATAGAACTGACATCTTGTCGTAAAATCGGTCAACTCTAATGTCACTTATGTTCAGTTTGGTTTGCCATTTCATCACGAACAAATTGACGAAAGAACAACGCCTGTAAATCGTGCAAATTTATTTCGAAAACAATGGTTCAGCTCGCGAAGTTTACCACAAGCTCCGTCCATTTTATCGTCGACTTAATCGTCCATCAGAGCAATCAATTCGGTTAACCATGGATCGTATTCACACTACGTTTACTTTATGTGATAATTCGCATCCGCAACAGTGCTCACCGAAGAAGCAATTGCCGCTGTAGAGCAAAGTGTTGAAATTGATTTCGATGCTGATTTTCATCGCAAAATTTTGTTCATTCATGAGGTTCATTTTTTGTTGAATGGTTACGTCAACAAGCAAAATTGCCGCATTTCGAGTGAAGAGAATCCACATGAGTACCTTGAGACGCCACAAAAACTGACTGTTTGGTGTGCTCTATGGGCTGGTGGAGTCATTTTGCCATACTTCTCCCGAAAAGATACTGGCGAGCCAGTTACCTTCAATGGAGAACGGTATAGAGCCATGATAACCGACTATTTTGTTCCCGAATCGGATGCCATGAATATGGATGAGATGTGGTTCCAACAAGACGGCGCAACATGCCGCACAGCGCACGTCACAATCGATTTGTTGAAGGAAACATTCGATGAGCGCATAATTTTACGGAATGGACCTGCCAATTGGCCACCAAGATCATGTGATTGAAGTCGCTAGTCTACGTCAACAAACCAGAATAGTTGGGGGGCTTGGAAGCCAATATTCGTGGCGTTATTGCCGACATACGACCTCAAATGCTCGAAAAAGTCGTTGAAAATTGGACCTCTAGACTTGGCTTTGTTCGAGCCAGCCGCGGCGACCACATGCTCAAAATCGTATTTGCCATAAAATTATCCATCCGTTTATCCGAACCTTTTTTCTTGTGTTTTATTTCAGTTCGAAGTTCTATATTTCTAAAAAAAACACCCTTTATATTAACCCCTATCATAAAGCCCGTCGTCGTAACAATTTCGGACTTGAAAGTCAAATAGGAAGGATTAAAAGCATCGTCGTAATGAATGTTTTGCAAAAGATATTTAGAGCTTGTAAGTAATTTTACCAACAGTGGACAAATTTCGCAGTTAGACATTCACTGCGAGGCCATATGCTTTCTGTTTGGCTTTCGTAGCTTGAAATTGTTACGACCGACGCACGCCGACGCGACGGTCCAGTTTAATTATTTACTATAGCATCCAAAGAATAATAAGAATAAGAGTGCAGGTCGTATACAACATTTTGGGATAAAATGATACAGTGTTATCATGGTTCCTAAAAAAAAAAAAAGTACGTTTGCAACATTTGTAGGGTTTGGCATTTTGCAGGTGACAAGCTTAAATATTTAATTCATAGTTTTCTATTTTTCAAAGAAATTTTCCATAAGTTAATTTAGAATATGAAGTTGGAGGTTCAAAATTATTTTGCATACATACTGCGAGAACTTACGACCCCCAAAATGTGTAGCTTACCAAAAAAAACTTACAACTGTAAAAAATTATTCAGATTTCGTAAAGAACAGTAGCGTTAAAACAAAGCACACTTTACTTAAGAAATAAATATTTGGTTGCAATTGACGAGACGAGCCACAAGTGCACTAATCTCCATTCCTATGAGGAATGCATGGGACTTACGATTTTCTACGGGTTGCGAACGTCTGGCTTGGTGAGAAACCGTTTTTCATAGCAGTTTTACTTTCGGGGGACTTTCTTATCTCTCGAGAAAGGTGAGAATATGGAGTTTTGGATATCACACTAACAATCAAATTCCGATCTCTCACGGAATAGTTGGACACTCTAACTTTCATACGACGGTGACGGGTACCACAGGGCATCTCGACGATATCAGCCGGGGCCCGTACTATGAATTACGAAACGCGAGGTAAAAAAACTAAACCCAAAACAACGATAGCCACGACATAGACCGATTATAAGTTACGTGAACGAATCCATGAAAATATCAGGTCAGAACGATAGCAAAACGACCCCCAAAAGCAATCGTAAATGACAGTGAGTATCGTGGAACGTAACGATAACGATCAGTTTTTGCGAGTATCGCAATTCGTAGTAAGTCCCCAAGTTTTTATTTGTTTGTATTAATTTCATAGAAAACGGTATTAGTATATTGGAGTTTTTAAAAACTGCAACCAAAGCAACTAGAACAGAGGAATCTCCCATGAAAACGTTTACCAATGTTTGAGCTTGAAAATCATTATTACTTGATAATATGGCATTGTTTTAAGTTTGATATTTACAAGAAAGTGAGTCGATAGAAAAATGTGAATGTTAAAAAGTTAATTTAAAATTTATCAAGCTGGGACGGGTGTTTTTTTATTTAACAAGCAAGACAAAAAGGGGAGATCATAATCAACGGTCTTATGGCGTGATTTTGGGTGTGTGGAGTCTTTATAAAGAAATTACAAAATGTGAACAATAAATCAATTTAAACCTTCTTCAGTTACGAGGTCTAAAAAAGGCCTAAGGTCAAAAAAACTTGTGTGGTTAAAAAAGTCGAATGTTGGAGCGATTGTGTACAAAATACCTTCAGGCTTTTCCTTTTATAAAATGCATGCAAAAAATACACTTATTAAAAAAAAAGAAGAAGAAAAGCCAAACAATTAAATTAAAACAAATGAAAATTGAGAAATCAAAATGTTAAACCATTTAGATTAGAGTTAAGTAATTACCTTTCGCTTGCTATGCTCGAATTTCTTGACATGGACTTTGGGGACATTTCAAAGTCCGAATCCGATCGATAAAGAAAGGATTCACGACGTTGAGGGAGGTTTTGTAAAACCAATCCAGCGCTGGGTGAGCCGCCTTCAAGCGGTGATCTAGCGCCTTGGCCATTTTCTACATCAAAGCTGAAACGATATAAG